>CM069861.1:165453363-166653363 GCA_036172795.1 Pelodytes ibericus | reverse complement strand
AATTGCATTTTCGTCCATTCGCCCGAAAAACGAAGAACGAAAATGCTAAGCTAACTAAAGCCGAATGAACGAATGGTTAATAAAGGAAAATCATTCGTTCATTCGTCCATTCGTAGTACTATTGAATTCTATAAGCCGAAATAGAGTCGGTTTATAGAATACAATAGCATTTAACTATACGGAGACAGAGTCTCCATTCATAAATTTATGAATGGAGACAAACGTATAGTTAAAAGCCGACAGCCTATAAACCGAACGTTTGGTTTATAGGCTGTGGGCATTTAACTATACGGAGACAGAGTCTCCATTCATAAAATTATAAATGGAGACTTTGTCTCCGTATAGTTAAAAGCCGGTGTTCTGACAAATTTCTGGAGCAAATTCTCCTGCGCAATCGCAGGAGAACTTGCTCACTGCGCATGCGCATAAAGTTACAGCTGATAACTCAGCTGTAACTTTGTGACCACCGCGCATGAGCCAGCTGCACAATAATGAACGAATTTCGTCTGAAACGAATGCACTAATGAACGAAATTCGTTTTAGACGAAATAAATAACATTTTCGTCCGAATGGATGAAAACGAAACGAAAATTTTAGTTTTGCACATGTCTACTCACTAGGATTATTTAAATTGGGGAGTAATATGCCTTGTTAGAAGTACGGTGCTGCAGCTCCACCAGGCATAGGTGTGTTTTTGTCCTTTTAATTGTTTGGATTACAAATGTTTAAATACTATGTTTCTTCACAACCAAATTGGAGCCAATGCTTTACACTGTTCCCCAGCAGTGGAGAGGTCCTGCTGCAGCTACATGTGTCATCCATGAAGCAGGGTAGCAAAAATCTGAACATATATTTCGGTGTTGTTTGGAAACAACATATAATAACCCCTGTAAATTCAACCAGAAAGTACAACGTATGTGGGGAAAAAACCCACAAGAAATAACTACTGAAACGTTGGCAAAGATTGGTGGTAAAGAACAGCATGAAAAATGTCTACTTTTGAAAAATATGTTTCTATCTATCTCTCTAGTTGTGCTAATTACTTTTATTAAAAATACCTGATGGATTTTGTAAAGAGGTATAGATTTCATGGAGCTTAAATACCAGTGGTCAGCACGTGCATTGTTTTTGGTGGGCATTTACTTTATGATAGACAATTTAATGATGTTCCTTGTCCCTTTACAGACCCTACCACTGACCCGCTACCTATCCCTGTTCAACACAGTATAAAGAAAATATAATAAGTTAAAAAGAAGGCAAAATATATGAAAATATCCATAGTAATCAGGAATTATTCTTGGTATGCTACCTTCTCAATAAAAAAGCTAATATGGAACATGCATAAATAACATGATAATTCAGATTTTTCAAATATCAACAAAATATGTTCTCAGGGTGAATAAGATGCATTAGTCATACATTTAGAAAAATAGACCTTTGCTCTAAATGACAGCCTAAAAATTATCACAAAAACTATAGGAATGATAATCATATGTGCTTTGTACAAACACGTACGGAAGTCTTAATATTCAACTCAGCTCCCTGCTACTTCCTCCAAACAAGCTCAAGAAATTAACCTAGATAGGAAGTACTATCTGGAATTTTTCTTATCGAAATATTGTATTTGTCTTTTCCCTCATGAGATCAGCTACTTGATTTGCTAGACAGTCCTTTGTTGTGTCAGCAAAGTCCCCTCTTTCTACTGCTGGTGCATACTGAGCTAGCCTGCTCTGTTTACATTCACCCTCATCTATTCAGAGCCAGAATAGAGCCAGTCTAGTAAAGGACTACCTGTGGACACTTGGGAAGTTTTCTTACTTTTCCTCTCTCTTTATGACGATCTAATCCAGAAGTTAGCTGTTTCTTAAGGTGGACCATTCATGACACAATCAGGCTTAGAAATAAGACATTCGCCTTTTCAGTTGGGAAAACAACAAGTACTTTCTCTTTACCACACACCCTGAACTAAATACCCAGAGGTCTGGGGAAAAAGAGCCCCTTTTTTTAGCAGCAATGCTACCAATAAATATGCCCAGAAAGGCCAAAAATGACATTGATTTTATTTATCCCTGTACTACACTGACCTGTAAATCAATTAGTGCAAAAGTACATGTAATGATGAATGACCCTGCACTTCCCACAACTTACAAACAGCCATTTAATTATTTGAAGACTTTTTATGTGCATGTATCCTTTTTATTGTTAATGCAATCGTACTTATAGTTTTCAAATGTCTTTTAGCTTGTTACAGAGGGATGGAGAATGTATATCCTTGATATAGCAAAGATGTAATCTATGAAGCAATGCTTTATTGTTTGAAATAGTGGGTGACCTCTTGTCCTTAGTACTGTTCTGTTAATGAGCAGATCTTTAGAAATCCCTTTGTATGGTAAATGTGGCTCAACTTTTGGGAGAGAATGGATGTTATAGTGAGCAAAATCGCCATGGATATTTGGGATCTCCATACAAACTGTTCTCACCTATGAAGCGTGGCTCATTTAGTCTATAAAGGTGCATTCTAGATGTGCATTCACAGTCACTTCTTGTTTGTCCAAGTAATTGACCCTAATATCTGATAAAGTTTCACCTTTGGTAAAGATTCTTCTGCGTACTGATCCATAGAATGAAATTAAAATATTTCCATGTGGTATTGGCTCTTAATTTCAGATATTAAGATTTGTCTAGATTTTTGATTCAAGCTTAGATAAAGCCCAGGACAGCAGGTTTAGTACTTTTGGTGCCACCCCTCCATATTTTGGCTCCTTGCTGTTGAACCAAGTATGCCTCTCCCATTTCACAGACATTAGACCTGCAGCACTGCATCATCAGTCATGAAATGATTCACGTCAACACCTAGACATTACACGTTGCACAGGGAAGAAAGCCCAAATTAACTTGTATTCTTTTTTTCATATTTTGTTTGGGATAAAACACTTGTTTTTTCTTTTAATTGTGTCTTATATAAACAATATGTGATGACAAATAAAATACAAGCGAAAATCTGAAGGAAGAAAAGAAAACTTCAAAGTCAAGTTCTCGCGAGAAGATTCACATACACAGGCACCAGGACCACAGTTATAAGCGCTACGTCAATGCAGGGAGTCCAGACCCCAGGTCGAAGCCTAACGAAGGATGAAACGCGTATCGCGCTGGAATTACCTGTGATTTTTTTTCTTGTTATATCCATTGTCGACTTTTTAATCTGTATATTTCTGCTGGGAGGACACTCGTGTTTTTGGCTGTGTGGCGCCTTCCGAGAAAACCCCCATCTAAGCAGATACTTTGTTTATTAAACATGCTTTTGTTCATACACTATTTGGATCTATGTTGCTGTTATCTCTTTGAGCCAATATATCAAGGAGATTGAAATCATCAGAATTCTTCCATCGGGCAACAATATTTTACCTGAAGTGCAACAATTATTCTGCAAGTGCATTTCCTCAAGGGGGACAAAGTTTCTCCTGTTCTTGATATATCACTTCACTGTTTCACCAAATAAGGTGTTGAATATTTTATACCTTCAGTACACCTGAAGCACGCTGTTTTCTTTTTTGTGTACATTGTATATGTGTGTGTTTGAGGGACACACTGCCTAAGTGCTGCTAAGGTTGTGATTACAGCGTTGGGTTCACTCTTGTTTTTTACCCACTAATTGGGAACACTGCTCTACAGGCAGCTTTTTACTATTCATTATATGTATGATATATGTCTCTATGTCCATGTATTCTAGGCAAAGCACAATTGTTTGACTCCCTTGTAAACAAACATAGGTACACATGATCCATATAAACTGAGAAGAATATTTTTTTCAGGAAATTCAATCCAAATTGTAAAATAATAATCTAAAATGGTGGAAATTGACAATGTAGTCTTACATTGTGAGTGCAAGTGTAACTTGCAGAATTATTATGTGCATTTATCAGATAATTTAGTGGAAGACTGGTACCAAACAGGTGACATCCCTGGCATAATAAAGTTAGCTCCATCTTATTGTAGTCCACAGGAGCAAGCCCAGTGAGACCTTTCATTCATAGAATTAAATGAGGTGGCAAACAGTGACTCCCACTATATGCATATGTTACACATATATTGAAAACACTGTGTTGGTCTTTTTAATATTCCAAATGTCCTCTTTCCAATGCCACTTTTGTGTACACTGTGAACTGCTTAGCTGAGATATAGCAAGGAAAACCCCCCACTTTATTATGCTCAGAACAAAAAACAAAGCATATATATTTTTTCTTCAAAATTATTTCTTTATCGTTTTCATTTTTTTTAAATGATTAATGTTTTCATTTAACATCAATTCTTTGGAATAATTATTTCAATCCAAGGTAGTCAAGAATTATTAAATTTGAAAACTTAAATAAAACTGGACAATATAAAATTAACAAGATGTACTGTCTGGTACTAGACCATTTTCTTATGCATTGTTCAGGATGTGATTAGCGATGGATTTGACAGCCAACAAAGTTTCTTGACTAGTAGCCTTGATCTGAGACTCTGGGAGAGCGAAACCATATCTTCCTGTGTCACGGAGCTCAAAAGTGAATGAGTACTTAACACCTGTATCGTAAGCCCAGTCATCTGATCCTCCAGCTGCGAGATCTGTTGCAAGTAGTAAAATACATTTAAATACTGCGCAAACAAACGGTATACATATCTACAAGATTTCTAGAGGCATTTTTAGTGATAGTGCTATTGTAAGATATTATTTAACTTAAATCTATTTTAGTTTGAGATGGAACTTAAAGTAAATCTGTCACCTTTAATTTCTTTGTTTTGACAAATATATGTTAAGACACTTACTATACTAGGTGTACACATTTTTCCATTAATAATTAGTTGAGGTGAGGTGAACATTTAATCACACCGACTGAACTATGCTATGTGACCGGTCAAACCTTGAGACTTCCTCCTGCCAGAAGTACATGAGAAGCCAGACCTCCAAAATGCATTGTTAAAAAAGTCTTTAAAGAATTGACTGTACATTATCCACAGCCAGCTGAACTTAGCTCACCAATTTTGACCCTGCACAAAATATATTTGAGTAGATGAGATGAAATGTTCATCTTAACTTCATAGCTATAATTCATCATTTTGCCTCAAATCTTGAGGCTTGCTTTTCTTCCAGATAGCCCATATTCTGCTTCATAGGAAGAGGAAAGGGGACATTTACCAGCAAACTAACATTTCTAAACACTTGGGCATATAAGGTTTACATAGTAAAATGTTTAATAGCTTACAAATTGTAGCTCCACCAGGTCCATAGGTGTATTTGGTTCCATACAAGGAGGTCAGAGCAGACACGGCATTCTTGGCGACTGTGTTCTAAAATGAACATAACAATTTCATTTTATTTCAAAAATCTTCAAATATTGTATTCTTTCGTTTATGAGATACGATAACATGTATTTTTAAAATCTCTTGGTTCCTCTTAATTTTCCTTTATGGTTTGATAGTGTGAAATTTATTTAAATTTAAAATGATGGACTAGACCACACTGGCTACTTTGCGTTTTATAATTAAGTGACTATCATTATAAAATTTCACTTCTAGCAACTTAAGTGTTCTGTTGCAGGTAATATGAGCTCATTGGTAGGCCATAGAGGACACTTAATATTGGGAAATTATGTAGCTATAGCATTTTAATTGTTGCAATGTTCTGTATTAATACAAATGGTCAACAAGGAAATGTTGAATCCATTGGACTTCACATTTAATCCACTAAGGAACTATTTTTTCACAGTAAATCCTTATGAGTGATGCTATAACTCCCATTGGATATAGTCAAACTAATTGTGCTTTGTTTCACATGAGCATGCATGGTACAGTTTGGTGATATCCTAAGTTACGGGCCTAGCATTCTTCTTTATTCTAAAATAATACAATGTTTGGTAAAAGAACGAGCTAAAGACTACTTCTATCAACATACAGTGTAAACATGGGTTCAGCCCATTCAAAGCAAGATTGACCAATGAGGGTTTACTAAGTACTTAAGTAGTATGTACATTCTGAAAACTGAAAAGGTGACCACAGAGTAATTAGCAAATATAATCTTGAATTGCTATCTGCTCACAGGGTTGCAAACTCACCAGCTCAGTGTGATCCTTAGCAAGAGCATAGCTGTAAGAGTAGGGGAACAGAAGCATCTGGGAGTAGGAGTGGACAGTTAAATATCCCTTGATAGAAGATAAATTACTGCGAATGAAGTTAGCCAAAGCCTTGGTTTCGCGCTCAGATTCAGGAGCAGATCCACAGTAAGTATCATCGCAAGCTCTTGAAGAAGCTCCAGCAGCTTAAAACAATAGAAGTAGTAGTTTATGTTAATTTAAGGTTTATCAGGCTCTCTCTCTCTCTCTGAATAGATTTATCAATCATATAGACCATGCTAATAAAATTAGTGATAGTCTATTTATTATACAAACCCTATGCCATTTTATAAAGAAGATTCTTAGTATTTCTACTATATACCATCCCATTTTACAGATATTTTTAGGAAGATTAAATTACTTACTGCACCACCCGGCATTGAAATTCCTGTTTGGATCAGTACCAATGCAGGTGCTGCCTGCGTTAGCAGAACGGGTCTTTCTCCACATACGGTTCTGTAATAATAACACTTTGATCGTACACTATTACAGTATTAAACACGTTTCCATTCATGTCACATTTTATTTTGCCAAAGATACTTACGTTTGTCCAGGTATAAACGTAGCCATCAACATTGAGAACTGGCAGGACATAAAAATCCAGGTTGTTAAGCAGGTTGGTGAATTGAGTATCGACTCCATATGATTCAACGGCCTGTTAATTAGAAATAATGATTGGGGAAATAGAACATAGACATCTTTAATTCTATGTGCTAGAAAGCAATGAGCACTCTCAACTAACCCATGAATATCAGAGAAAAAAGTGTATATACAGGAGTATGTGAATTAAAAATTAATTATGCCATTAAATATTTTACAGATTGTTTATCTGCTTAAGATAATTGTGTGCTGATGGTTTGTACTTACTTCCTTCACAAACCACTGGCAGAAAGCAATGCTGACCCATTCTCTTGCATGAAATCCACAGTCAATAAACACAGCTTTCTTGTTTGCAGCACTCTTTCCAACCTGCAAAATAAACAAATCAACATCAATAAAACATATACAAACAAAAGGAGAATGGGATACATTCTATAAGATTGTACACAGGTATAATAATTGATTGATACATATTTTCTTAATCTGTGGAAGTAATTTACCTCTATCTATTTTATCTTGCAAATATGTTGTAACCTGTTTCATTCTAGGTTTCATAGTAAGACAAATCATTTTACAGAAGAATAGGTTGGTAAGCGGTTAAAATACTGTACAATGCCATTATGCGGTCCAGAAAATGTAATGATGAAGTTAAGCAATTATATTTAAAGCAGTTTACAATGTTATTATATAAACTATTTTAAAATTACATTTAAGTGTGTATACCTCTATCAATTTAATATTAGGTAGTACATCCAATAGTTAGTAGGCTTCTGTATGTAGTCATGCATAGTGAAGGCATCTAAAAACATTACCTTAAGTAAGTAGAGAGGACGGCCTTGATAGGAACTACCAATCTGGGAGCGAGATACGAGGCCTGGATTTTGGGCAGCAACGTTAGCAGACCATGCATTAATCTATAGGACAGACATAGTTTTAGAAAGAAGAGCATACATGTGTTGTGTCCATGAAATGCAGTAACACAATTTCCAGGGTCATACCGTATCCAGGTCATTGTACTTCTCATAGCTGTGGACGGCACGGATGTTGCTATCATGCTGTTTATCAAGGGCTGTCTGCAAATCATCAATCAGAATCCTGTTGATAAAATATTTTGTTAAACAATGCAACTTTATAAAAATGGATTAAACATCACTACAATGTTCTGAATTTAAATTAGTTTACACTAAGCACATGTAAACCCTGTTATAACGCTATCGGTGGTTCCTCTTATAACACCGTGCTTTAATGGCTCCCATGGAGCCATCGGGGCCCCGGATCTTGCTATAACTTCTGAATCAAATTGTGGCTCGTCTGTACTACATAGTAACAGGGTGTACTTATGGGTATGAAATAATAATATCATTGGGAACATTGTTTACAATAGCAATAACATTGTTGTTTATAACAATGAAACTTACTCATAGGGTATTTCACTTTGCTGAAGGAGGGCCTGAACATCATAAGACACTTCACTTTCAACACGGAAATCAGCACTCTTCCCGGCTTCTACAAGATCGACAGAATCTGGCCTCCAGAAATCAAGCTGAATGAGAATAAAATAAAACATGAAAATGTAATGTGATTTGTAAACATACCATTTTACAAAACAAAGGAATTGAATCATGCAGAATAGTTAGCTACAAACTGATGATCAGAAAATATTAACTTGTTTTGGGAGTACAGCTCAGAGGTTGACATAAAGGCAATCCACCACATTTTATCAGTGTAGTGTTCCCTGGTTAATTAATAAATACTGATACCATACAAATACTGAGGAGACCTAAGATTAACTTAATTTGTCACATGAATCTGATAATAATAAAATACTAGAGAAGAAGAAGAATACATTCAGCCATATTGTAGGTAAGTGACTACCCTAAAAAGGAAAACAAAAGCAAACAAATGTTGCCTTTATTAACTGCCATAAAAATGAAACTACTAAGAAACTACTATTCTGTGGCTTTTTAAAATGTCTTTATAACATTTAATTATGGATGAGTTAATAAGGGATTACACTCGTATGTGACCAATCGGAATAAAGGTTGTATGATTTATTATCAGTGGTCACTGTCTTCCTTCTGTCCTTAACGAGGTAATTTAAAATATTGCCTGTCCACATTTCCTCTGAAAGTGATTTTAAACTTCTCAGATGGTCATTCTTGCATCAACCATTTATATACTATCAAAAGTCTATCTTTGGCACCCTCGCTGCTGTGGATTACAATACTATACCCTGCATCTTCTGCTGCCTAAATACTGGTTGACATCATGTCACTTATGGTTTAGAGTGATGTAGCTGAGTGATAGAAAGTGGTTATGTATGTGGTGAGCACAATGAATAAGTGAGAAAGGGTATGACGGTGCCCATGATATAACTGGGTTTAGCTGAAACAAAACAATCCATAAATTCAGTGTTGTCACATGCAATATTGTTGTTTCCAAGACACAAGGTCTCTGAGAACTCGAGTCTGATTACAAGCAAGATGAAAGCTTTTAGAAAAGTTCAACAGACACATGGATGAAAAAATGAAGGTTAAAGCAATAGTTTTGCTACATCATACAGTTGAAAAGAATCCCAACAAAGTTTTCAGATACATTATACAAAGTATAATAAATAAAGCACACTTTTTAAATGAGTTAGAATAACGTCTTAGTTTAACAGCCTAACATATCACAGTGTATGTAGTCAATGTACTCCCTGCATACTACTGGTTTAACATGTGGGGTAGTTAAGATAATGAAAATGCTACATTTCATTCATATTGTGTGGACAATGGAAATGTGTGTCAAATAAAGACACAGTTGCTTATCTCTGTTCATCGAGAATACATATACTGGGAACAATCAAGGTGAAAGAGAAAGCATTGCTTTCCATACATTAACGTATTCTAGTTCACCAAGTAAAACTAGCAACTACTTTTTTTTTATATATACAGTTGATTTTGTGTTGTATTAAGTGTTTCGTCTATAAAGGCACATTCTATGTAAATCAACTTACTCATTTTAGACAAACTCGTCTAACAAACTCTGGGAACAATCTCTTTAGAATGAGTCACAAATAAACAATCTGAATTTAGAGTTTTAGAGTTCAGCCCTTTTATAGTTAATCCCACCTTTTATAGTGAGTGGATAGTAACAACTAGACATGTGCAAAACTAAAATGTTCGTTTCGTTTTCGTCCATTCGGAGTTAGTTTAGCATTTTCGTTATTCGTTTTTCGGACGAATGGACGAAAATGCATTCGTCCGAAAACGAATGCACATGTCTAGTAACAACAAATCTCAATGTCCTTTTCCTGGTTAAACAGGAAACGTGCTATTTGGCCGTATATATCATCATTGATTACTGTGAGGGATCAAACACAATAATAAAACATCAATCATCAAAGTGTAATTGATCCTATAAAATATACCGTGGATGAGCATTACATCATATATTCAGGATGTATTCAGTAATTTAAAGTTTTGCACATTTTCCATTTATTTTATCATTGTATTACGGTTGATCCTCACAAAACTATATTCAAAAACTCTCCAAGGCACAATGCACCAGGATGATGGAAGGTATTGTCCTCTAAATGTACTGACTTCAACATCCAGAGCAATATGGAGACCATCTCCCCTAAACATAAAGACTTATTCAATTCCATTTTCAACACTAGCCTTTCAGTGACAAGCAATAGTGTTATAACAAGACTAGAAAATGTCTTACACTTCACTTAAACCAACACTGACCTGAGGCAGTGCACCAAATGTACAGGAAACATTTAAAGGTGCGGGCCTATATATATTCCAAATATAGAGGCCCAGTAGTGCAAAACACAATAAAAATTCATTATTTTTTGCATAAATAATTGGGCCCAAAATTGCATTTGAGATTCACATAAAAATAAAAAAAACAATGAGTATGATCCATTTGTGCTTTCATTACTTAGTTCTGACTATTGGTGCAAAGGATTAAATGAACTAGGGCCCACTTTAAAAGAATACTGGTCTCAATACACATCCCAATACAATCTCAGATTCTCAAATTCCTTGTTGGCCTGACCTGAGAATGGAATTCAGCCTCCACAAAGTAAATGTGTCTTTTTGACCCCCTCAAAAAAACACCAAAATAACTGAAAAGCGTATCCAATTTAATTACATATGGGAAATGAAGATAAAAAAAATGTGCATCAGTTATATGATTTGTTTGCCAATTCATAAAATCCATCTCCAAAAATACCAGTGATTTACTTTTCCTTGCTGCCATTTCACAGTGCGATACATAATATACTGGCACGCTCTATTGCTAAATAGTGCTAAAATATTGTCAGATTACTTACCTATGACTCATATTTCGTTCTTAAGATGCTCATTGACAAATAATGACAAGCCAGATGAAACATTTCAAAAAATAATAAAACAAAAATACAACAGTACATATGTGCCAAATAAACATTTTATTCTGTGCTAGATGTTGTTTTCTAGGGGCCCTGTCCTTCCTTTGGTTTAATTTTAAATGATCACCTTTATTTCATAGCTTTGGTTTGTAGGGGTATGTTTCCCTAATTCCTAACAAATACCCCAAGTTTTCAAACCTGAATAAAAATAAACTGAATAATAATGATTGATCATTCAAATATCATTACTTATTAATTTTTATGCATGAATTAAGTTATTACCTGTGTGTTACTGGCAATGGATTTTATATATTCCACCTGTTGGACATTTTGTGGAAATACCCGGAAAACTTTCTCCCTTGAAAATATTAAAAATATCATTTTAGTAAAGCATAGTAATATTGTTAATGGCTAAGATTAATAAATAATTGATGTTATCCAGCTTACCCAACAAAGGTCCGAGGTTCAGCAGAGACTGCTGCAATACTCGCAAGAAGGAGTATGGACCACATGGTGCTTAGATGAGGAATTGGTGAGTAGGCTACTTCCTTTTATATGTTGGGCTGCTGTTTGTATGTCTCAATATTTGCATAATGTGTCATTGTTTGCTGTACAGCCTACACTAGATTGATTAATTATAGCCCTGGCCTTGTACTATTTACTAATGTCAAAATATGGTCTGTTTTCTTTACACCTGTTTTCGTTTTCATGGCCAAGTTCAGGTTGTTGAAAGAACTCGGTTGACCAATTTGAAGCTCTCAATAATAATATCAACTTTATTTTCAGAAATAGAAGTCTAGTTGTGGTACAACTGTAGTTTCTTTCCCAGGCTAATATGCCCACCTCTGCTGGCCATCACATGTTAAAATAGTGTTTTAAGAATATGATTGCAGACAATATAACTACAGTATTTTTTACAGCTACTCAAACATGCTGATAATTTGTGGCTCACATTCCACCTGCTCCTGGTATATGAGACTCTGAACTCTATGAGGATGATGGACTATGAGAGACTACGGTGTCGATATAAGAAAGTTGTGCAAAAGGGAAGATGAAACAGCAACGCATTAAATCTAAATGTTGTTATATTATATTGTAAATAATAATAGGTAAAACACATAAACAAATATATTCTGATACTGGAATGACCACATTGCAATATAAATAAAGAATGAATGAGAAGCTACTGCTCCTACATACCATAATGTTCAAAATATTTAATATTATGGGACAAGGAGTTCATATATATATACATTTCTCACGCCACCATATAAATATACCTGTCACTTGCCGCTATGTACATTGTCCTGTACCTGGTATAAATAAACAGGCATCTTGTTTTGCGGAGGAATAATTCCCACACATAAAATGTTGGATCAAAAAAAAAAAAAGTTATGGCCATTATTTATTAGATACTGGCACCTGTGTTAAAGTTCTCAACACTTTTATTTTTAGGACCTTTTTCATAACCTTCCATAACAAATAGCGCTGCAACAGTTACATACATGTTTTCCTACTTTGAAATATATCTCCATCCAGTGCATTTCCTGGCACTGAAGGAGTCAAAAACATTGTGTGCATATTAGAAAATGGTAGAAATTAATAGAAATATAATAATGAATAAAAATACATGAAATTCTCATGCCAGACAAAGAGTGGAGTACAGACAGACAATCCTAAACATACCCATAAAATAAAAAAAAAAATTAGGACATCAGGTAAAAATACTTTAGGGTGTATGGGGTGAGGTAGGTACATACATAGGTTAATACATTATTATTTATTTAGTAAAAAAAATAAAAAATAATCCGGAGTAATGAAACACATTATTAAACATTATTAAACATATTTTGTTCACTCTAGACTATTTAGCAGTGTTATCATATTCATTATAGAGCTACACATATCTAAGCAACACAGATGTTAGAAATTAATAACTTAAGTTATATATATATATATATATATATATATATATATATATATATATATATAAACACACAAAAATGGAAAAAATAAATCCTTATTAAATGTCTCACGCCATCCCGATGCCCTTGATCCTCATCTTCGGCCCAGGGGAAGTGGCCATCCAAACTTACCCCTATCCCAGCTCAACCATAGGGGCAGCATCTGGACTCAGGTATTATTTATTAATTGGGGCAGAGGTATTTGGGCAGCCTCTGGATCATGGAGGTTCTTTATTTCATTATATAAGGGCAAAAGGTCTTGGCTCATACATGGGGCATTTGCCCTGCTACTAGGCAAGTTTTTTTGACTGGCGCAGGGCTACTTGTTTTCGCTTCCAATGTATATTATGGGGTCTGGGAGCCATTTTTCAGTTTCCAACACTTGGTTATCATAGTGGGAACTCAGGTCTGCTTGTCCTGGCCCTAATGATTATTTAAGAGGCCAGGGATAATTAATTTTTACTTTTTTAGAGTACAAAGTCAAGACTGAGTTTTTGTGTTATACCTGGCTGCTAGAATGAAGGTGATTAGGCTCACCTGTGGCTATTTGAGAGAGCCACATACCAAGCAGACAAACTGTGGTTTGGGCCTAGTGTCTTTGACAACATGAAGGAGAGGCTGAAGAATTGGTGTGTGAGTTGCTGAAACCTGAAATAAAAAAAGTCCGTATTGGAAATCCCATCTGTGCTCCTGGAGATTAATGTGTATTTCCCAGAAAGACTGCAGTACCAAAGGTCCCAGATAAACTTACACCAGCAGTTTGTAAGTCACAACATATATATATATTTGTATTTGCACACACATCTATATTACATACATTTATATGTAGTTCCAAAATGAAGTACATGTATTTGATTGCAAATTAAGTTATAAGACAATTACCACTGGTCAGTGCTGCACATCGGTAAATAAATGACAGAGAATTGTTACTGTTATTGAGTATACTCTTGCAGCTTTAAAATATTACATTAAAGGTGAGTTTAAAAGATGCTTGAATATAAAAAAATATTTAAAACACATGTTAAATAAGTTTTGTTTGTGTCAGCTAGTGAGAGGGCCTACTACAAATTTTAACATTGTAATAAAATCTAGTGGCTGCATAACAAAGAGAATTTCTAGGAAACACGCTGACAACTTAACCGCACTTTGTGCATATTATGCAATAACATAAATGATGGAATAAAATAAATAAACTAAAATAAATTATGATACTTGCTTTGGCAGAATGTTGAAAAACAGTTGACATTCAAATCTAGTAAATTGTGTAAATATGAGTCAGAGTACACAAGGGACAACTAACTTGTTCGTAATCTTCGAAATAAATATTGGTATGTACCACCATTTTTGGAAATAAAGAGTCTCAGTCAAATGTACACTTAACTAAAGGAGTTTAACATATGGTGCCATGTTTCTATAAATAATGAATGGAATACATTTTAGTATTTTTTCCCAACTTATAATGTAGTACACTAAATTAGTACAGCAGAAACGCACAACATAAATTATTTATTGGTTGGATATTCAAACATTTCTATACAGCCACATGGAATAAAGCATTACATTTTCCACCTCAGTGAGGTCTGTTCACTCATTAATTAAATATGATGAATGGAAATGGTTCTTCCAAAAATTGTGACAAAATAGCAGCACTGAAAGCATGGCTTAGGCGAGTCATGTCCTGGCTTGATGTATCGATGGACTGTTCAGGCCTTTTGGAGATACATTTGGACGCATTGGGATCGGCACATTTTGGCAATGAAAACCATAGATTTTTGACTACTCAATATGCACCGATCACCCCAAACACACTATAAATTTGGGTAACATGTGCAAAATTTCAGTCCTCTTCACATTCTACCCTATATAAACTGATCATGCCTGAAATAGATTCAGGTCGGGCACTTTAGCGAATTTCACAAACAGGCAAAATGGTGTCACACAAAATTCCTGAATATGGGTCCAAATCGACTGTTCGGGCCTTTCAGGTATGGAAGAGTTTGAGGCATTCAGATCGGGACATTTTCACCATGAAATCCATAGATTATTGGCTACCCAGTATGCTCTGATCACCCCCAAACACGCTCTGAATTTGGATAAAATCCAATCCTCAAGAGTTCTTGAGATTCCGCCAATTCTCCAGATTTTAGCTGAAAAATGTAATAGAAAAGTGTAGAAGAATTAAAGTAAGCTTATTTTAAATGTATCTACAATTATAACAATGTTGCAGAATGTTATATATTATAATAGTATATTTACAGTAATATAAAATATGATGTCATGTTCATTTACTTTTTATGTATTTAAATGTGTCATTTTTTTTTTCTTTTTATGGATTTCTTTTCATTACACTTTGGGCCATTTCTGGAGGTTATTTCGTCTATAGCCAAAGTCCTTCCATTGACTTTTATGGGAAGACTTCAGCTATATTTGTAATAGCTGAATATTTTAAAAATTAACCATGTATTGCATCATATATTGACAAAAACTAAAAACCTATGAAAACACTTAATCATCACACAAGCCAAGTTTGATTGCTTGCAAATTTTATGAATTTACTTTATCGTGATAAATGTATTATTTGTACCTTCCTCAGTGTGCCACTGCCCATTGTGACACAATTTTGTTATGCCTTGTATTAATTAAATTGGTTAGGGTTGATCCACTGATATTTTTAACAGTTTTGAAAAGTTGCTTCATAGAAAAAAACAACCTTGAAGTTGAGAGATCAAACAGCTGCTTTTATTAACCCTTGTGTCATTACTTTACACATTACTCTCGTTAAAGTGAGTGTTTTATGGATAACATAAGTTAATTTATTTGAATAATTATATAAATAAATTACATACCGCATTATTTTGTAAATGTAAATACTTAATTTGTAAATAAACGACATCCTTCTTTATATTTGACATGCTGTTTATGTAAAACGACAGGTTTTAGAGGTACACTAAACCGTCTTTAATCCTTGCTTTTTTGAAGGAATCAAGGGTTAAAAAAACAAGTCCCGAGAGTTTGAAATTTACTGTGTGGCGTGCCTACCACTGGTGCAAGGGTCGCAGCTGCGACCCGGCCCGTCACTCCAGGGGCCCGGCCGCCCTGCGACCCCTGCACACAAAAAAAAAAAGCCTTGTGATCCGCGTCCAACGTCACTTCCGGTGGCTGTACTTCCTGCACGCAGTGGAGGAGACGGGTTGACGAGCATCATACAGGTAAGTAGGGGGCGCGGAATACCACTGGCAAAGGGGCACATAACGGGCAAATGGGCACAAAGCTGGAAACTGGGCAAATAACAAGCACATGGGCAAACAGGCAAATGGGCAAATAACTGGAGATGGGAAAATAACTGGCACATGGGCAAAAAGGCAAAATGGGCACAACACTGGAAAATGGGCAAATAACAGGCACATGGGCAAACAGGCAAATGGGCAAATAACTGGAGATGGGCAAATAACTGGTACTTGGGCAAACGGGCAAATAACTGGAGATGGGCAAATAACTGGTACATGGGCAAACAGGCAAATGGGCAAATAACTGGAGATGGGCAAATAACTGGAATATGGGCAAACAGGCAATATGGGCACAAAACTGGAAAATGGGCAAATAACAGGCACATGGGCAAACAGGCAAATGGGCAAATAACTGGAGATGGGCAAATAACTGGAGATGGACAAATAACTGGCACGTGAGCAAACAGGCAAATGGGCAAATAACTGGAGATGGGCAAATAACAGGCACATGGGCAAACAGGCAAAATGGGCACAAAACTTGAAAATGGGCAAATAACAGGCACATGGGCAAACAGGCAAAATGGGCACAAAACTTGAAAATGGGCAAATAACAGGCACATGGGCAAACAGGCAAATGGGCAAATAACTGGAGATGGGCAAATAACTGGAGATGGGCAAATAACTGGCACATGGGCAAACAGGCAAAATGGGCACAAAACTGGAAAATGGGCAAATAACAGGCACATGGGCAAACAGGCAAATGGGCAAATTACTGGAGATGGGCAAATAACTGGCACATGGGCAAACAGGCAAATGGGCAAATAACTGGAGATGGGCAAATAACTGGTACTTGGGTAAACAGGCAAATGGGCAAATAACTGGAGATGGGCAAATAAGTGGTACATGGGCAAACAGGCAAATGGGCAAATAACTGGAGATGGGCAAATAACTGGAATATGGGCAAACAGGCAAAATGGGCACAAAACTGGAAATGGGCAAATAACAGGCACATGGGCAAACAGGCAAATGGGCAAATAACTGGAGATGGGCAAATAACTGGCACATGGGCAAACAGGCAAATGGGCAAATAACTGGAGATGGGCAAATAACTGGCACATGGGCAAACAGGCAAAATGGGCAAATAACTGGAGATGGGCCAATAACTGGCACATGGGTAAACAGGCAAATGGGCAAATAACTGGAGATGGGCAAATAACTGGCAAATAGGCAAATAACTGGAGATGGGCAAACAGGCAAATGGGCAAATAAAGGGAGATGGGCAAATAACTGGCACATGGGCAAACAGGCAAATGGACAAATAACTGGAAAATGGGCAAATAACTGGCACATGGGCAAATAACAAGATGGACAAATAACTGGCACATGAGCAATCAGGCAAATTACTGGAAAATGGGCAAATAACTGGAGATGGGCAAATAACTGGCACATGGGCAAACATGCAAAATGGGCACAAAACTGGAAAATGGGCAAATAACAGGCACATGGGCAAACAGGCAAATGGGCAAAATCCTGGAGATGGGCAAATAACTGGCACATGGGGAAACAGGCAAATGGGCAAATAACTGAAGATGGGCAAATAATTGGCACATGGGCAAACAGGCAAAATGGGCAAATAACTGGAGATGGGCCAATAACTGGCATATGGGTAAACAGGCAAATGGGCAAATAACTGGAGATGGGCAAATAACTGGCAAATAGGCAAATAACTGGAGATGGGCAAACAGGCAAATGGGCAAATAAAGGGAGATGGGCAAATAACTGGCGCATGGGCAAGCAGGCAAATGGGCAAATAACTGGAAAATGGGCAAATAACTGGAGATGGGCAAATAACTAGCACATGGGCAAATAACGAGATGGACAAATAACTGGCACATGGGCAAATTACTGGAAAATGGGCAAATAACTGGAGATGGGCAAATAACTGGCACATGGGCAAATAACTGGCAAAATAATACTGATAAATGGGCAAATAACTGGCAAATAATACTGGTAAATGGGCAAATAACTGGCAAATGGGCACATAACTGGCAAATGGGCAAATAACAAGCACATGGGCAAATAACTGGCACATGGGCAAATAACTGGCACATTGGCAAATAACTGGAAAATGGGCAAATAACAGGCACATGGGCAAATAACTGGAAAATGGGCAAATAACAGGCACATGGGCAAATAGCTGGAAAATGGGCAAATACCTGACAAATAGGCAAATAATTGGCACATGGGCACATAACTGACAAATGGGCAAAATAACACTGGCAAATGGGCAAAATATGACTATAGATGCTATAGATAATATGGTATATTATGCTATAGATAATACAAATCACTATTTTTCTGATTTTGTTTCGCATATATTCATACATCCCTGCCTGAGACCTGTTCCCAAAAAGAAGACTCTTCCATTTCAAGAAACACAGCTGCATATAAGTATTTTTGTATTGTTCTATATATTTTGTTTTTATTTCTATACCCTTATTACTTCTAGCGCTCCAGTTTTATATTTATTTATAATATAGTGAAGGAGTTTAATCATGCATGGGATAGGTATAAAGCTATTCTAGATATAAGATAAGGTCAGGGACTAATGAAAGTATTACTTTACTGAGAGGGTAGTGGATGCATGGAATAGTCTTCCAGTAGAAGTGGTAGAGGTTAATACAGTGAAGGAGTTTAAGCATGCATGGGATAGGCATAAAGCTACCCTAGATATAAGATAAGGTCAGGGACTAATGAAAGGATTACTTTACAGAGAGGGTAGAGGATGCATGCAATAGTTTTCCAGCAGAAGTGGTAGAGGTTAATACAGTGAAGGAGTTTAAGCATGCATGGGACTGGTATAAGGCTATCCTAGATATAAGATAAGGCCAGGGACTAATGAAAGTATTACATTACTGAGAGGGTAGTGGATGTATGGAATAGTGTTCCAGTAGAAGTGGTAGAGGTTAATACAGTGAAGGAGTTTAAGCATGCGTGGGATTGGTATAAGGCTATCCTAGATATAAGACAAGGCCAGGCACAAAGCAGAACAGTTGGGAGGCATGTAGTGGCATTTCTGGGGTGGAGTTGCATGGGGGGTCGGGGGGCCCTGGGGAAATTTTTGCACCGGGGGCCCTGTGGTTTCTAGTTACGCCTCTGACTTGACGTGTATCTTAACAGATACACGCGGGTTTACTCTCTGCTGTGTCTCACATCTGAGACACAGCAATTCCTGGTTGTCGCGTGCTGACAGTGTTATATTTCACTTGTACTTCTAATGTAGAAGTACAAGTGAAATGTTAGTTGTTCCTAGTGTGAAGATAAACTAGCATGTTTATATATATTAGAAGCACAAGTGAAATATAACCTTTAGTGTTCCTTTAATAAATTTCAGGATGTCTCTTATGTTTGGTACTCTTAGGCCTAGCTACTTTCTAGAGATACTCATTTGTCAAATAATATTATGGCTGTGTTACAGATGACTTCTGACAACCTGATCATTTGTGTATTCAATAAGCCTTGGATCTGGATCTTGTTCTTCATTTAATGAATGTAAATTTGGTGGCAAAGCACTGTAACCTGTCCTTTCAACAATTGCCCTGTATTGTTGGCAATAAGTCTATATGCTATATTGCTTAATGGAGATCATTTTCATTCACCTGTAGGCTTGTATTTTATTCACTGGTATTCAGTGAGGAAAAGAGCAGATATTCATTCCTTGAGATGTACATGTCCCATGTCCCTCACAGTTCTACATGCAGTTTTCACTCAAAAACACCTGAAATTCTGTCAACTTTAGTCATTTTGGTAGTGTTAAATATATTGTAGTATTCATAGCAAAATAGATAACTGAGCAGTCAGAGGTATGGGCCCTGCTATCCTGCATTGTACTAGAATTGTGTATATTCACCTATCTTTTCCCAAAAAGTCAGGACCCCTTCCAATTTTCAAGAACTAGATCTCAGCATTGGCTAAATGTAAATCAGTTCTGTTCTTGGGAAAGTTAGCTACATATCCTAGACCGGTCCCTATGACACACCATTACTAATAGCTGTTGAACAAAATCTCCTGAACAAAACCGCTCAAACATTTGGATTGGATGTATAATTGAAAAAAATATTTCAGTTGGCAAATGTCCAGTTAGGTTAGAATGAATGAGAGTTGCTTAATCTAAACTTGTTTCTTTTATTTCCCAGAGAACCCTCTGGGAGTTTCACAGGCTTTATTTGATTACTAAGGAGAAATTACACTTCACTGATAATATATTTATTTTGGGTGCTCTACTTTGCCCATTATAACTGCCATATACTATAAATGTCCAACACTGCGTCGTTATCCTGTTTGAGAAGCATTTGGCTCCAATGTTCTGACATTTAGAACGTCATTGTACTATTTGCTTTGTGACAGTGACAACATGTACAGGAATATAGAGGACTATTAGTGGATTGTTTCAAAACATTCTTGCCATTTAACTAAAAATGAAGTAACCAGATATGTACCTTGGTTATTTTCTTCTCACAGGAAAAGTTTCACAAACCTTCAGTTACAAACTAAAATACAGAAACCAGGTTCTACGACCTATGGAAATTGTATCCTTGTTTATTTTGCTATGCATACATATTGAGCGATATTGTTAAGAAGACTTACTTGATTAGCTAAAGCAACATCGCAAAGCTGTAAAGACTAACGCTTAAGGCGTTTCACACCTACATTGTGCTTTACCAAAAGCTATCTCTTTTATCAAAAGCTAGAGTTTGCTATTGATAAAGTGCCATGTAGGTGTGAAATGTGTTAAGAGTTAGTCTCTACAGCTTTGCCGTGTTGCTCTAGCTAACCATGTGAGTCTTCTTTATGCACTTTTTTCTAATCATGGATGATTTTAACTTGGATCATGATCCTGAATCAAATTGGAATTGTTTTGTATTCTCGAGCACACTGGAGTGCCAAGCATTTTTCTTTTTTGTTACCAGGGGAGTATGGCAGCAGCCATTCACAGGATAAACTGGCATGAACTATCAAAAGTACGTACCAGTTTATCCTACTACTAAAGGCACTAAAACACATTTCTATATTAGAAGCACAAGTGAAAACAAAAGTTTAGCTGTCCTTTAAACCCTTCTCGCTTGTAGTACGTTCTATGCCTCCTACTTTTTAGTGCCTAGAGGCTGATAGGATGGCATAGAACGTCCTGCATTTCACATCTCATTGGGACTCCCCACGATGAGCTGTGTGTGTTCCCGCTGTAGGGACTTGCGCTTTGAGTGGCCTCAGTTTGACACATAAAATGTAGCTGACTCTCAAAGATTCTGCTTCTCTGTGGCCCTGAACTTCCGTGTTCAGGCACGCCTCCACGATGAATTATCGTGCGATGTTGGCAGGGACCCACAGGTAAAGACCATGATAGAGTCTCTGCTTCTATGGCTACTGATCATGAAGTGATAGGTGCCAGGAGCATAAAGATGCAGGATTGGTGCTTTGGTTGTTAAGGACTGAAGCATGATCCGGCGGGGGGGGGGAAACATTTCCCTATTTTTTACATGATCAAATATGTATTGTTTTTATTATAGCACATGCAATTACTAAGTTGTGCTCCAATTATTGCTTTGCATTTGCTGAGAGTCAAGGAGATAATATAGTAAACCTGTGGGGAAAGGTTTTCTGCTGAGATGGGACCAAAACAGAACTTTTGGCCTTAAGGAAAATCATTGTGTGCTGCAAAGCCAACAAAACTCATTGCACTAAAAGATCTACACTCAAAGATATAGTTCAGCTTAAAAATAACCTGGAACCTAGGGTAATGATTCACCTTTCCGCAGGACGATGACCTAACATGCTAGAATAGTTTATAATCAAAAAACTGAATGGTACAGTAAAGCAAGTTCTAAACCCCATTGCAAATCTTTGGCAAGATTTCAAAATTGCTCTTTGCCAGTTCTCACTCAAAGTAACAGAACATGAGTAATTTTGGCATTTTAGGAATGTGCTAAATACTGCAGCATCCAGTTGTGACTCACATTACATTAAATTAATTTTGGCTATAATTGCTATAGCATCATGCAATTCCTGGTACAGATAAAGGAGCAATGTCTTGGACCGGCCCTGGGATGTGAGGGATCCCTATGCTAGATCTAAATTATATATATCAATATCTACTGAATCCAAACCTGCTTCCTCTCTACCTCAACCATACAACATAACATTTGGAAGGTAACATACCTACTTAAGATGATTTGATACTAGTTTGCAGGGGGGGGGGGGGAGCAGATGTCTGTACTTCTGATGACAAAAATCTCTAATGTATGATCTTGCGCACAGTTAAGAAACACATGTACCCCACACAAGGGTGTAAAACTCATGTGAATGAGTAATGTAAAACTCATGTGAATGCTATGTTTAAAAATAATCACAAATCCATGGGGGATGGAGCTGAAATCTGTGTCATCATTATTGTTATTATTATCTTAAAGGGACAGTCTAGTCCACAAACTCACTTTGGTTCAAGATAAAGTTTACTCCTTGCATAATGCACAGGCTTTTATCCCTGTGTGATTAGATGCAGGCATTCTGTATAAATCACATTTTTAATACAGTGAGACGACCCCCCAAACTTTGGATATTCCATTAGGAAAAAAACTAAAAGCCTGAATATAAGACTACCCTATAGGAAAAAAGTTCAACTTGTATATATTCACATGTAAATTGCTTTTTTAACAAAAGAAAATGATATCAAAAAAAGCATTTCTTGTTTTTATTTCCTTTTATGTTCCAATGCTGCCTCTCTCTTTCCCTTGCCCAGCGCTCTCTCTCTCTCCCCCCTTAGTGTTGTCTCTCTCTCCCCCTCCCTTTGTCTCCCCCCTCGCTCCCCTTGTCTATGTCTCTTCCCCCCCATTGTTTCTCTCTGCCCCCCCTCCTTCCCCTTGTTTCTCTGTCCCCCCCTTCCTCCCCCTCGTTTCTCTTCCCCCCCTTCTTACTCTGTCCCCCCCCTCCCTCCCTTCCTCCCCCTCACCTGTTTCTTGGTCCCTTGTGGCTTGCGGGGGCAGCCGGGGGATGTCTGCACGAAACGTGCAGACATCCTCCATGCTGCCAGACACCTCCGTCTAGTATGACGGACAGCTGGTCCATCATAATAAAGGCAATAAATGCAGTGTGCACCCATACAACATATAATCTTAATAATTTTAAACATTTTTAATTATTTTAAATATTTTTAAAAGCACCTAGCTTATATGAAAAAATATTGGATATTTAGTCACAATATATGGCCATATTTTGCTTAGCCCACCACTACGCCAAAGTACTCCAAACTTGGTGAGTCCTATCTCTAGCTACTTACTTGGAATGAATCTCTCTGACAATCTGTCTTGAACTAGAATTTATACAAATCTCACTGGACACCATACGCAGAGCACCTGTGAGTGGGTGGAGTGCACGCCCAAAAGCTGGTCAGGCTTCATAAATATGCACAAACAGTGGTTTGGACAGCACCCCAGAACCGGCATATGTTGCACAGGGCACCACTGAGACGACCACAATTTTTACAATAAAGGCAATAAATGCAGTGTGCACCCATACAACATATAATCTTAATAATTTTAAACATTTTTAATTATTTTAAATATTTTTAAAAGCACCTAGCTTAGATGAAAAAATATTGGAGATTTAGTCACAATATATGGCCATATTTTGCTTAGCCCACCACTACGCCAAAGTACTCCAAACTTGGTGAGTCCTATCTCTAGCTACTTACTTGGAATGAATCTCTCTGACAATATTTTGTCTCCAATATTTTTTCATCTAAGCTAGGTGCTTTTAAAAATATTTAAAATAATTAAAAAATGTTTAAAATTATTAAGATTATATGTTGTATGGGTGCACACTGCATTTACTGCCTTTATTGTAAAAATTGTGGTCGCCTCAGTGGTGCCCTGTGCAACATATGCCGGTTCTGTGGTGCTGTCCAAACCACTGTTTGTGCATATTTATGAAGCCTGACCAGCTTTTGGGCGTGCACTCCACCCACTCACAGGTGCTCTGCGTATGGTGTCCAGTGAGATTTGTATAAATTCTAGTCCAAGACAGATTGTCAGAGAGATTCATTCCAAGTAAGTAGCTAGAGATAGGACTCACCAAGTTTGGAGTACTTTGGCGTAGTGGTGGGCTAAGCAAAATATGGCCATATATTGTGACTAAATCTCCAATATTTTTTCATCTAAGCTAGGTGCTTTTAAAAATATTTAAAATAATTAAAAATTTTAAAATTATTAAGATTATATGTTGTATGGGTGCACACTGCATTTATTGCCTTTATTGTAAAAATTGTGGTCGCCTCAGTGGTGCCCTGTGCAACATATGCCGGTTCTGGGGTCCGTCATAATAGACAGAAGTGTCGGGCAGCATGGAGGATGTCTGCACATATCGTGCAGACATCCCCCGGCTGCCCAATTCTCCCTGGTGGCTAGCGGGGCAGGTTTCGCCGGGACTTTTATGACGAAACGGGAAGTACCCGGCTCCATCATAGAAGTCCCGGCTGTCGTGCCGGGCGGCAGCAGGGGGAGTCTACGCTCATCGCGAAGACATCCCCTGCTGTTAGAGAGGGGGATCCAGGTCCCCTGCAGCTCTGTGGGGGATCTGGATCCCAGTCTTATAGTCTGACCTCAATTTGAGGACGACCTCGAATATAAGACGAGAGGTAATTTTCAGAATTGTTTTCTGAAAAAAACCTTGTCTTATAATCAAGCAAATACGGTATTTGACTCAAGCCCTCCCCAGTGATAACTCTGTATGTTTACTGCAGGTGCGGCAGCACTGATTCTATAGACACTGAGGATATCAAGTTTTGTTTCATATAGTCACTTCCTGTCCTCCTCAAATTGAGTCTATTGAGTGGCCTATGAGTGACCTTGCTCTTGTACACAGTAGGATCTCTTAACAGTGCAACACATTGTCTGATGACATCACTAGAGAAATATGACATTACATTACCATTTATTTATATAGCGTCAACAATTTATGTAATGCTAGGTACAGAGCATAGAAGGGAACTACATACTAAGTTAGACAAACTAGAAACAGTCTGGTACATGAGGTAGAGAACCCTGCTTGCAAGCTTACAGATATTCCATTCATTTGAATGGCATTATAGTCATTGGTTCCTGCAGCAAAAAAAAAAAAAAAAGGAAATTACTTTATTACTTTTACTCATCTAGTGTGGGCAGTCCTTGTTTCTGCTGTAGTTTCACAATTTCTCCTAACTGTAAGTATATATTTTAAGCAATTCAAAATGTAAGACATGCATTTTAAAGTACTTTGAAAGCACATTAATATGCATTAATATTTAGAAGATGCATTTTGGGCACTAGACAGTCCCTTTAAGGTAGAACTTTCTGGTTATTCTGGCTCTTATTATGTATAGCCACAGACATTTAAAATAAGTAGCAAAAGTGCTAAAGATAGAAGTTAGACAAAGATAAAGAATGGGTGTCAAAACTCAGTGATAGCTGATAACTGTAAGACAATTAAGGATTGATGCATGTCATCGTGGCTATTTTTTATGTCCTCCACTACACATTTTTTGAATTACTTTTTTTTTCTATATTTTATGTAGAATACTAAATATTACTGTCAAACTGCTGTAATGCACTTGCAAAAACTACTGCACCCATTAAAAAAATCACAGCACCCATTAAAATTTACGGCACCCATTTTAAAAATGATATGTACTTGTAATAGATCGTTACCACACCCGTTAGAAAAACGCCCTATACATACAATGAGATTACCGCACATGAAAAAACTCTGGAAATGCATTTCAATCACGGCACTAAAAGTGATCCTATGAAGAATGGTAATCATTAATTGGTAGATTAATGGGAATTTTGTTCCTAAAAATTACTGCCAGGTAGACCATGACTTTTTTTTTTTACATTTATTTATGAATTTTTCCAGTAAACAAAATACAAAAAATTTGTATCATATACAGCTCAGCAGTGAAAAACACACTGACAGTGATCAAAAAAAGAAAAAAGAGACAGGGCAAGATAAAAGTTATAGAAAAAACATGAGTTACATTTCGTCCTATTGACTAACAATAAACAATAACATATATAAAAAGGTGTCTCGGTGTAGTATTATTTGTATTGATAAAATAATGACTGAATCTTGTTGTTAAGAGTCCGAAGGGAGGGGAAGGGACCCAGATTTAAAAAAGCGTTTCAGGAGTTAATCACTCAGAGATCGAGGTAGACAGAGGTGATTACACATATATAGTATGGTTAATTTCTTGAGGGTGAAAGAGATATATTTACTCCTTATGTAGATTACACCATTTCCCAATGATTAAACCTCTCTCCATCTGGAGTTGGAACGTAATCTGGTTTCTAAGTATCTCCCATACTGGGACATTTGAAGATTTCCAGTTTCATACACTTGATCTTTACAGCAACCAAAATGTGTTCGGTTAGATACTTCTGTGTAGGAGTCATGTTGGAGTAGTAGAGATGAAGGATACATGCTTCATATTGTTTATTCATTTTAATTCCCAGAGACTACAACAAATGTATTACCATATCCCAGAATGTTCCTCGATCTGGGCATGTCCACCATATATGACTAAACGTTCCTACTACCTTACTACATCTCCAGCATACATTGGCAGTATCTGGATATATCTTCCCTAACTTCCCATGGGTTATATGCCAAGAATCCTCAACTGTTTGGGCCCTAAAATATGCACCACAGAAAGTGTGTATGAAAATCACACCTTGTTCTATACTGCATAAAATTACTGTGGATACACGTATACCAGATAAACATTCCTCCACCCCGGGGAGAACCCTGCAGCAGAGTGGATTGACCAAGATGAGGGGAGCCCAAGTCAGGCAAAGAATAATCAAGCAATACATTACATTAAGTGACTATAACAACTGTCCCTCACTAGCAATGTCCCTCCACGCCACCCTCCACTGACAGCTTTCTATTTAACTAGGATTACCATGGAAAATATTCCCCCCTCCAAAGGCTCCAGAGACCATCAACTGCAGGAAAAATAAAACAGTTGATATAATACCTTTGCAATTTTCAAACTGTTAGGGCACTTCAACTCCAATTATTCCTGGGACATGCATAGCAATTAGCAGCATGATTAGAGAATAAAACACAAGGAAAATAACAGTTTAAATGTAATAGCAATATTACAGGGGCAGCAATGTTGGTGACAGTAGCAGGTCCTGGGGCAGTGTCCAAAATGGAGACAGCAGCAGCTGTGGTCCATGGGGAGTGGTGACCTGTTCAACAGCAGTAAATGAAGAAGGAGGACAAGGTTATAATGATAATTTACTGGATAATACCGGTAATCCTGAGGGGGCTTGTGATGTTAATGGTTGACTTTCATCCTTTTGATATTCACCTACCTAGCTACTGCATTCTGCCATATGATGCTATATGGGGAGAATGAATAAAGATTCATAAATATATGTACATATAAATATATGTTATACTTCCTACATCAGTCTTCACAGTGAATAACATACCGTATTTGCTCGATTATAAGACGAGGTTTTTTTCAGAGCAAATGCTCTGAAAAATCCCCCTCGTCTTATAATCGAGGTCTCTTATAATCTGACCTCAAATTGAGGTCAGATTATAAGACATGGATCCAGGTCCCCAGCAGAGCTGCAGGGGACCTGGATCCCCCTCTCTAGCAGCAGGGGATGTCTGCGCAACGAGCGCAGACTCCCCTGCTTCCGCCCGGCACGACCGCCGGGGCTTCTGTGAAGAAGCCGGGTACTTCCGCTTTCGTCACAGAAGTCCCGGCGAGCGTGCCGGGCGGCAGCAGGGGAGGTCTGCGCTCATAGGGGTTAAGAGACAGAGACAAGGGGAGGGAAGGGGTTAAGAGACAGGGACAAGGGGAGTGAGGGGGTTAAGAGACAGGCAAGGGGAGGGGGGAGAGAGAGAAAAATGGGGGCAAGGGAAAGAGAAAGGCAGCATTGGCACATAAAAAGAAATAAAAACTAGAAATACATTTTTTGATATCATAATTTTTTATTAAAAAAGCAATTTACATGTGAATATATACAAGTTTAACTTTTTTCCTATAGGGTAGTCTTATATTCAGGCTTTTAGTATTTTTCCTAAAGGAATATACAAAGTTTGGGGGGTCGTCTTATAATCAGGGTCGTCTTATAATCGAGCAAATACGGAACCTTCTATTTGAAAATTATGGCCAGTGTTGGAAGAATTCTCCAATGCAGCTGAATGGGAGAATTTTTTTCAACTCAGAGACTCAACCCTTGAGTTTGAAATTGTCATCTCAATTTTGTGCAGTTCTCTCTTAATTTAATATCTTCTGCCAGGCAAGATGCCTCTGGACTGGAGTGGGCTTCCCCATATGTTAACCAAAGAGGACACTGCTGTGATGTACTATCAATCACACCAGCTACAGTCTCTGCTGCCACTCCCAGTAAATTGCTGCTGTGTTTCCTCTCCTTCAGCCTCCTCTGTTGTGCCATGAGCCATGCCATGTGACCTGGTACTTAACTGGCTGTGTCCCACTGACTTTTCCTTCCTTTCCATAGGTATGCCTCCCGTAATTTCTCTCCCCTCCTCAGCAGGGTCCCCATGCCTCTCTGGCCTCCTTCCCCCTCTAGCCCCCTGACTTACACTTCTCTTCTCCTCACATCCTTCTCTGCCCTTCTCCCTCCCAGTGCTATTCTCATCACTCCCAACCCTAACTAAAATATAGTGATTCAAAATCTATTGGTGTATTGAGTTATTCTGTTACTTAGACATAAATTATGAAAATTGTTACTCACCCATGCTGGGTTAAGTTAATATGCTCACTGGAAACTACAATGGTAGTTTTGTTGCTATGGAGATCAGTGATTGGTGTTGATTATTGTAAATAAAGTTCTATCTATTTTTCTTGTATATTATACCTTTAAACAGCTTTATATAATACATTATGTTGGGGTTTATTTATAGAAGTCGACTACATGGCAAAGTTCTAAATGTGGTACATCACCATCGAAACCAATGCAATATTTCTGCTGTTTAGACCACTTGAATTTTATAAATAGCCCCCATTGCATTTTCCTTTAATCTCCTTCAGTATTTGCACCACCTCCTTAGTGTTGTTCTATATTTTTCTTTTCTAGCAACTATTTTTGCTAAATATTCTCCCTCTACACATCATTTCACACAACTCAAAGTTTACTTATCATCTCCTCACTTAGCACACAACTATAACTTTCTGGTTGATGCCATTTTCTGTGTCTGCTGTGACTCTCATCCCTGTCTTTTCCAATCTGTTTTCAGTTTCCAATATTCTTTTACTTTATTTCCATAGTTAGGTCTAGTTGATGTAATTTGACAATATATTTTTCTACATTGACAACCCCCTACACTGAGCTAACATGAAGCAGATGCAAGAGCTCTTAGTACAGTCTGACATTTTTCTATCCTTCATTCCTTGAGTAATAACATGCTCTCGACGGGATTGTATATGCAGTAAATATTGGTTGCACTTTTTATCATTGCCAATGCTAACACTGAATAAATAGCATCACATTATGTAAACTGACTTGTGGTCCTTTAACCCCTTGCTGACACACTGCGCGCTATGTCTGTGTTGTGTGGCGAGGTGTTAATGACACAAATTACACCAAAACGAGCACTGAAAGTGCTCAAATGGTATTGCTACGATGCTTCCATGTTGAAGCATCCTGCAATACAAAAAAAAAAACGCAGACGGCATTTTGATCGCTCCAGAGAGCAATCAAAATGCCTGTTTTAAAGGCGCAGTGACTTTAAAAAGCTCGGCAGTGAAAACGAGAATAGGAAGCAAATTTAATCATTTCCTATGTCTCTGTAAGTGTTGCTGACCTGCCTCACAAGTCGAGGCAGTCAGCAACATTAAAAAAATGCACAATCTTGGTCACTGTGTGACTAAGATGGAGCTTCCCTACTAAGGGCAAGTGCACAGGAAGCAGGAAGTAGCTGCTTCCTGTGCTCTGGATGCTGTCACACGATTGCCTCATCACGCAGGCAATCTGTGACTGCAAGGCAAACTGTCAGATGAGATCAGATTGGTTTAATATTGATCTGACCACTTTGGATCTGCCTCCCTCTCCTTAGATAAAAATAATAAAAATACAATAAAATCATTTTAAAAAAAATGGAGACCCAATGGCTTTTATGAAAGCCATTCCCTGTGTTTAACACCTTCCCTCCCACTGATCATGTGTAAGTAGTGATCTTGCACATCAGCGCATTTTTTGCTGTTAGTGCTTTTTTTAGGGGTTTACAGCACTACAAAGGCTTTTCTAAGAGCTATTAACCCCTTCCTTGCCATAGATCATGGCGTCCGGAATGATATTGAAGCCAAATAAATTTTTATCTGTCTGCATATTTTTTTGATAATTTTACTTTTTAACACCCGCTAGGGGGTTACGTGTAAAGTAAAAATATTTTTGATTTTTTTAAAAGCTGTCTGAGTGCATGTATAGCGATCAGTAACATCAGTAAGGCTGGTGGTAGAATTAGTACAAGTAAAGTATTATTATACCATCATTTGAAATAACTTAGGATGTCTAGTTTCCAAAAAATATATTATTTGATGGGGTAAAATACATTGGCCGGCTTAAAAAATGTTCCAAATGGAACATGGGCGCAGGATGACTACATGTCAAAATTCAAAGTTGGAAATGCGCACTTCTCAAATGTTGCCTTTTAGCCCCAAAGCAAACCAATAAACCTATGCATGGAGGGTATCCCTGGAGATGTTGCTGAACACATATTGAGGTGTTTCCAACACTGTGACAAAGGCTGGTGGTAGAATTAGTACATGGACAGTTTTAAAAAAGTTGGAAGACCAAAAAGCACACCTCTCAAATGTGGTCTTTTAACCACCAAACAAGCTGACAAATCTATGCATGGGTGATATCCCTGTACTCAGGAGATGTTGTTGAACATATATTGAGGTGTTATTTGGCAGCACCCCTTCACATTTACAGGAAATGTTTACCTGAATTGCAGTCTGTGTGAAAAATATTTTTTTGTCTTTTGTAGATGAGTATACAATTTTTAAAATTAAAGTCAGAATTTAAAAAAAAATCTTTTTGCCAAATGTTATTATTTTTTTGTATATAAAATTCTATGTTATTATCAAAATAATGGTTTTAAATTAAAACCCTTCTTATGCTGATAAAACCAATATATAGTTTGTGTGGGTACACTAAATGACAAATAAAGAAATTACAGCAAAACACAAACACCGCAGAAATGCCCATATCACTGAGCGTCAGACAAGCCAAAAAAGTCATATCACTAAGGAGTTAACCTTTTTAGCCTGCATTGGATCTCTAGGCCACATCACTTAACATTTTAAACATATGCATATAAATAGATACACCATATTAAAATTGCATTCATACATTTTCACATGCTTTACATTATATACATAAGCAGTGTGGATCTCGAGTCAAAGGGATTTGATTGGGTCTAGTGCCATAGGTTGTGATGATTGTGACAGTGATGTGTGCAGGAAAGAAGGAGGAGGAAGGATGTTAGTGGGGAGACAGAAGGAGTGGGGTTTTGTGAGAGAGCATGGACTATTGAGAATAGGAGGAGACTAAGTACAGTGAGTTTAAACAAGGAGGTGAGGGAGACCGGCAGAGGTGGCAGATGGGAGTAAGCTTCTAAGCCACACAGAGGTACACCACAGGTCCACTAACATGGTGGTGTGAGGGCTTACACTAACAAGAAAAAAGGACATAGGTGTAAGGGCATTGCACATGTTAAATTGTGGCATGTGACACAGGTAATGTGAATTTCTGGTATAGTTTAGACTGTTTGCCATAGTACAAACTTTATCACATGTTCAATATGTGTCAAGAAGCTATAGGTAACCCAGTAGTGTGTGTTTGAATTTCCATCTTGCATATTCATTTGCTAAATCTCTTCAGTGTAGATAGAAAGGCAACTACCTATTTGGTGCTATTTATGAAATCTAAGTGTATTTTAATTTGTGTTATTTGATTTTTTACAGAGGAAATAAAAATGCAAAACTGTAAATAAAAGTATTGTCAGTAGTTTTTTTTAATTTAACACAACAGGAATATGGAATGTAGTTCTCTGTGTGTGCAGTATGGTGTAAGATTAATTCATGCACAGTAGTAATGTTAGGCCATTAAAGTGCTGTGCACAGCTTAGTTCATTTCATGTCAGTTGAGGTTACATGACACTGTACAGCTGGTAATCACAAAATTCTTCACTGAACATTCTCTACTATAATAAAGATTTGGCAGCAACAGCTGACAATGCATTTTTTGTTCCAATATATACAATGATGTCTACAGATGATTTCTTCATTGGGGTCCAGGAAACATTATGTGTTATTAACCTCTTGACATTTAAACAGAACCAGATTTTCCTTATCCTCTAAGTAATTATTACATTTTGATAAAGAAATTTGTACAGCAATGCATCTCAAACCCACAATACTTGCCAGGCTTAGCTATTTCATGATAAGCAATTATGGATACCGTAATACAATTATAGTCAAATAGCAAGTTTAAGGATGCATTAACAGCAAATATTATCGGTATTACAAATTTTCTAAATCACTACATGCTGATATCATAGTTACACAGTAGTTTAGGTTGTAAAACGTTCAACCCTCTTCCCATTCCTTGTTTACCTCTATTGATCCAAAAGATCAACATACCTCCGAACATCTGCCCCTGGTGAATTGAGACACCCCAAGGGGTGGAGCTTGGGAGGTCAGACCAGGGCCGCCATAAGGGGGATGGGCGATAAGTCCTGGCCCTGTAAAAAAAAAAAAAAGCGTGGGCAAACGGTGCAGCTACCAGAGCCCATTCATTCCTGGGGGCCCAAAGCCCTGTGGGTCCATGTGACTGTCTCATATGGAGACAATAACGATCAGGCAGCAGCTGGCAGATCTGCATTCAGCTGCTGGAAATGACGGCATGTCATATCCGGTGGCTGTATTACCTGCATGCAGCGTGATTGCAGGAAGAAAGCCTGTACAGGAGACTGCAGAGGACCTGCAGCATCCAGGTAAGTACTGGGGAAGGGGAGAGGATTGGCTGTAGCATATTAACGGACAAATTATCAGTGGTTATTATTGGACAAATTATCAGTGGCTATTACTGGACAAATTATCAGTGGCTATTATTTGACAAATTATCAGTGGCTATTATTGGACAAATGATCAGTGGCTATCAATGGACAAATGATCAGTGGGCTATTAATAGACAAATTATCAGTGGGCTATTAATGAGCAAATTATCAGTGGGCTATTAATGGATAAACGATCCAAGAGGAGGGGGCCCTGATCATTTTTTTCAGTAAGGGGCCCTGGGTTAGAGTGTCAGCACTTTCGAGTATGAGCTTTAGCACTGTCACTGAATCTCGCAGCACTACTGTGCATGCGCTCACTGCTGTGCATGTGCAGTAGGCATTCTCCAGTATTTCAGACACTGGAAAATGTCCTGTAACGAGCAAAATACTGGGATATTGAGTGGCAATATACTGGCATATTGAGTGGCTAAATACTGGCATATTAAGTGTCTAAATACTGCTATATTGAGTGGCTAAATACTTGTATACTGAGTGACTAAATACTGGCATATTAAGTGTCTAAATACTGCTATATTGAGTGGCTAAATACTTGTATACTGAGTGGCTAAATACTGGCATATTGAGAGGCAAAATACTGGCATATTGAGTGACAAAATACTTGTATACTGAGTGGCTAAATACTGGCATATTGAGTGGCAAAATACTGGCATATTGAGTGGCAAAATACTGACATATTGAGTGGCTAAATACTTGTATACTGAGTGGCTAAATACTGGCATATTGAGTGGCTAAATACTGGCATATTGAGTGGCTAAATACTGGCATATTGAGTGGCAAAATACGTGTATACTGAGTGGCTAAATACTGGCATATTGAGTGGCAAAATGCTGGCATATTGAGTGGCTAAGTACTGGCATATTGAGTGATATAATACTGGCATATATTAAATGGCAAAATACTGGCATATATTAAATGGCAAAATAATGCTGGCATATTATTGGGCAAATTGGCTGTGGCTTTTTAATGGCAAAATAATGCTGGCATATTACTGGGCAAATTGGTTGTGGCTTATTAATGACAAAATAACACTGGTATATTATTGGGCAAATTTGCTGTGGCATATTAATGGCAAAATAATACTGGCATATTGAATGACAAAATATTACTGGAATATATTAAATGGCAAAATACTGGCATATATTAAATGGCAAAATACTGGCATATTGAATGGCAAAATACTGGCATATAATAAATGGCAGAATAATACTGGAATATTATTGGGCAAATTAGCTGTGGAATTTTAATGGCAAAATAATGTTGGCATATTATTGGGCAAATTGGCTGTGGCTTATTAATGACAAAATAATACTTGTATATTATTGGGCAAATTTGCTGCGGCATATTAATGGCAAAATAATACTGGCACATTGATTGGCAAAATAATACTGGAATATATTAAATGGCAAAATACTGGCAGATATTAAAAGGACAAATAATGGTATATTAAATGGCAAAATACTGGCTTATATTAAATGGCAAAATACTGGCATATTGAATGGCAAAATAGTGGCATATATTAAATGGCAGAATAATAATGGCATATTATTAAGCAAAATAGCTGTGGCCTATTAATGACAAAATAATACTGGCATATTATTGGGCAAATTGCCTGTGGCTTTTTAATGGCAAAATAATACTGGCATATTATTGGGCAAATAGACCGTGGCATATTAAATGGCAAAATAGTACTGTCATATAGTTGGGCAAATTGGCTGTGGAATATTAAATGGCAAAATAATACTGACATATTTTTAGGCAAATTCGTTTATTAACGGCAAAATAATACTGGCACATTATTGGGCAAATTGTGGTTTCTGAATGACAAAATAATACTGGCATGTTATTGGGCAAATTGGCCGTGCCATATTTATGGGCAAACACTGGCATATTAATGGGAAAACTGATTTATTTTAAATGGCAAAGTGATGCTGTGGTTATGTCTGTGGGACAAAATAACATGCACTATTAGGAAAGTGACACTGGCCAGTTCTGTGGGGGCAAAGTGACACTGTGGTATGTTCTGTGTGGAATTGACACTGTGGCATGCCAAATCGTGTATGTGCAAAATGAGTGCAAGCCAAGTGCTGTGGGTGCAATATGGGTGCATGGCAAGTTATGTGGGTACTGTATGGTGCTGTGTTAAGTCCTTTAGATGCAATGTGGGTGCAGACAAAGAGAATAAAAACAAGGAATGCAATTATTCAATAAACATTTTATTACATATGAAAATAGTTGAATGTTAAAAAATTCAAATAATTATACTAGTTACATATATAGAGAGAAAGATAGAGAGATGTCTGTGTGTATAGATATGTATTGTTTTAGAATTATACAATTGTCACCTCGCGGGGCTCCTGTGTGGCATAATCAGGGCTCGAGTCCTGCAGGAACGCGTGGGAACGGCGTTCCTGCACTTTTATTTTTTTTTTCAAAGACCAATTCTCGCGATACGCGAGATTTCGGACGTTTCGCGGGCTTTTCTCTGCACGAAGGAGGTGTTAGTCCAGGGACACGGAGCAGCAGCTACCAGGTACGTGATGGGGAGGAGGGTGGTTCCTGGGCTCTGACTGGCACAATATTCCTGGGCATCTGACTGGCACACTATTCCTGGGCATCTGACTGGCACAATATTCCTGGGCTCTGACTGGCACAATATTCCTGGGCTCTGACTGGCACAATATTCCTGGGCTCTGACTGGCATAATATTACTGGGCATCTGACTGGCATAATATTACTGGTCATCTGACTGGCATAATATTACTGGGCATCTGACTGGCACACTATTACTGGGCATCTGAGAGGCATAATATTACTGGGCATCTGACTGGCACACTATTCCTGGTATCTGACTGGCACACTATTACTGGGCATCTGACACGCACACTATTCCTGGTATCTGAGTGGCACAATATTACTGGGCTCTGAGTGGCACAATATTACTTGGCATCTGACTGGCACAATATTCCTGGTCTCTGACTGGCACAATATTACTGGGCATCTGACTGGCACAATATTCCTGGTCTCTGACTGGCACACTATTCCTGGGCATCTGACTGGCACACTATTCCTGGGCATCTGACTGGCAAACTATTCCTGGGCATCTGATTGGCACAATATTCCTGGTATCTGACTGGCACAATATTCCTGGGCTCTGACTGGCACAATATTACTGGGTTCTGACTGGCACACTATTCCTGGTATCTGACTGGCACAATATTCCTGGGCTCTGACTGGCACACTATTCCTGGGCATCTGACTGGCACACTATTCCTGGTATCTGACTGGAACACTATTCCTGGTATCTGACTGGCACAATATTACTGGGCTCTGACTGGCACACTATTCCTGGTATCTGACTTGCACACTATTACTGGGCTCTGAGTGGCACAATATTCCTGGTATCTGACTGGCACAGTGGGGCAAAATCCTGGCACATAGAGGGGAAAATCCTGGCATATAGAGGGGCAAAATCCTTGCACATAGAGAGGAAAAGCCTGGCATATAGAGGGGCAAAATCCTGGAATAGAGGGGCAGAATCCTGGCATATAGAGGGGCAGAATCCTGGCATATAGAGGGGGGAAATCCTGGCATATAGAGGCAAAATCCTGGCATAGAGTGGCAAAATCCTGGCATAGAGGGGCAAAATCCTGACATAGAGGGGAAAAATCCTGGCAAATAGAGGGGCAGGGGCAGAGTCCTGTCATATAGAGGGGCAAAATCCTGACATAGAGGGGCAAAATACTGGCATATAGAGGCAAAATCCTGGCATATAGAGGCAAAATACTGGCACAGATGGGCAAAATCCTGACATAGAGGGGCATAATCTTGGCAAATAGAGGGGCAGGGGCAGAGTCCTGTCATAGAGAGGGGCAAAATCCTGACATAGAGGGGCAAAATCCTGGAATAGAGGGACAAAATCCTGGAATAGAGGGACAAAATCCTGGCACATAGAGGGGAAAATCCTGGCATATAGAGGGGCAAAATCCTGGAATAGAGGGGCAAAATCCTGGCATATAGAGGGGCAGAATCCCGGCATATAGATGGGCAGAATCCTGGCATATAGAGGGGGGAAATCCTGGCATATAGAGGCAAAATCCTGGCATAGAGGGGCAAAATCCTGGCATAGAGGGGCAAAATCCTGACATAGAGGGGAAAAATCCTGGCAAATAGAGTAGCAGGGAAAGAGTCCTGTCATATAGAGGGGCAAAATCCTGGCATAGAGGGGCAAAATCCTGGCATATAGAGGCAAAATCCTGTCATAGAGGGGCAAAATACTGACATAGAGGGGCAAAATCCTGGCAAATAGAGGGGCAGAGTCCTGTCATATAGAGGGGCAAAATCCTGACATAGAGGGGCAAAATCCTGGTATAGAGGGGCAAAATCCTGGAATAGAGAGGCAAAATCCTGGCATATAGAGGGGCAAAATCCTGACATAGAGGGGCAAAATCCTGGTATAGAGGGGCAAAATCCTGGAATAGAGAGGCAAAATCCTGGCATATAGAGGGGCAAAATCCTGCCATATTGGGGGGCAAAATCCTGGGATATTGGGGGGCAGAATCCTGGCATATAGAGGGGCAAAATCCTGGCATATAGAGTGGCAAAATCCTGACATAGAGGGGCAAAATCCTGGCATAGAGGGGCAAAATCCTGGCATATCGAGTGGCTGAACCCTGGCATAAAGGGGCAAAATCCTGGCATATAGAGGGGCAAAATCCTGGAATAGAGGGGCAAAATCCTGGAATTGAGGGGCAAAATCCTGGCATATAGAGGGGCAGAATCCTTGCATAGAGGGGCAAAATCCTGACATAGAGGGGCAAAATCCTGACATATAGAGGGGCAGAATCCTGGAATAGAGGGGCAAAATCTTGACATAGAGGGGCACAATCCTGGAATAGAGGGGCAGAATTCACTGAATTTTCGGTGAAATATATATTTGGGGGGGGGGGGGGGTCGCAGTGGATTTTGTGTGAGTTCCCACACTTTTTTCCCCAGGACTTGACCCCTGGGCATAATTAAAGGCGGTCCCATGTGTGGCATATTTATTGGGCCTCATGTGTGGCATAATTAAGGAGCTCTTTTGTGTGGCATAATTATAGGGTGCTTGTGTGTGGCATAACAATGGGGCGCTTGTGTGTGGCATAATTAAGGGGAGCCTGTGTGTAAGGCATAATTAATTGGGTTCTGAGGTGAGGCATAAATAATGGGGCTCTGGTGTGGCATAATTTATGGGGCTCTTGTGTGTGTCATAGGTAATGGGCTACTGTGTGCGACATAATTTGTGGGGCTCCTGTATGTGGCATATTTAATGGGCCATCTGACTGGCATTACTAAGGAATCTGGCATGGTATTGGAGGAAATCCAGGGGGGTGACACCATGAGTTTCCCACCTGGTGACACCAACCCTAGTGATGCCTCTGGTAGCCCTTGCAGTTTTATCCATCCTTATGAATCCTCTGTTATCATTTCATTAATAGCATCCTGTTGATTAAACACCTTCTAATGGAAAATCTATAAAAAAACGGACATACCTGATAGCCACCAAACAACAGTGCACGCTATCAACCTCGGGGCATTACAAACTATACCAGGTGAAGGAGAAAATAGATTCCTTTCCCTCTTAGGCATTGTTATAAAAAACACTTTCTTTCTCTTCGTCGCTGCTGCTCTGTCTCCGGTGGAGGTCCGTGGCTGTGAGGGAAGCGTTGTGCACTCCCCTTCAGCCAATGCGCATTCAATAAAGTTTGTTTAAACAAACTTTATTGAATGCGCATTGGCTGGAGGGGAGCGCACAACGCTTCCCTCACAGCCACAGACGAGCAGATGAGAGCTCCGTGAGAGCAGCAGCAAGGAGGTAAGTAAGGGGGAAGGGGGGAGGATCATGGCATACTGTGGGGGAAAATCCTGGCATATTGGGTGGCTAAATCCTGGCTGGCATATTGTGGGGGAAAATCCTGGCATATTGGGTGGCTAAATCCTGGCTGGCATACTTTGGAGGAAAATCCTGGCATATTGGGTGGCTAAATTCTGGCTGGCATATTGTGGGGCATAATCCTGGCATATTGAGGGGCATAATCCTGGGATATTGAGAGGCATAATCCTGGGATATTGAGAGGCATAATCCTGGGATATTGAGAGGCAGGATCCTGGGATATTGAGGGGCATAATCCTGGGATATTGAGAGGCATAATCCTGGCATATTGAGAGGCATAATCCTGGCATATTGAGGGGCATGATCCTGGCATATTGAGAGGCAAAATCCTGGCATATTGAGGGGCATAATCCTGGCATATTGAGGGGCATAATCCTGGGATATTGAGGGGCATAATCCTGGGATATTGAGGGGCATGATCCTGGCATATTGAGGGGCATGATCCTGGCATATTGAGAGGCATAATCCTGGCATATTGTGGGGCATAATCCTGGCATATTGAAGGGCATAATCCTTGCATATTGTGGGGCATAATCCTGGCATATTGAGGGGCATAATCCTGGCATATTGTGGGGGAAAGTCCTGGCATAGTGGGTGGCTAAATCCTGGCATATTGTGGGGGAAAATCCTGGCATATTGGGTGGCTAAGTCCTGGCATATTGTGGGGCAAAATCCTGGGATATTGAGGGACATAATCCTGGCATATTGAGGGGCATAATCCTGGCATATTGTGGGGCATAATCCTGGGATATTGAGGGGCATAATCCTGGAATATTGAGGGGCATAATCCTGGCATATTGTGGGAAAAAGTCCTGGCATATTGGGTGGCTAAGTCCTGGCATATTGTGGGGGAAAATCCTGGCAAATTGAGGGACATAATCCTGGGATAATGAGGGGCATAATCCTGGGACATTGAGGGGCATAATCCTGGGATATTGAGAGGAATAATCCTGGCATATTGGGTGGCTAAATTCTGGCATTTTGAGGGGCATAATCCTGGGATATTGAGGGGAATAATCCTGGCATATTGGGTGGCTAAGTCCTGGAATATTGTGGGGCAAAATCCTGGGATATTGAGGGGCATAATCCTGGCATATTGAGGGGCATAATCATGGGATAATGAGGGGCAGAATCCTGGGACATTGAGGGGATAATCCTGGGATATTGAGGGGAATAATCCTGGCATATTGGGTGGCTAAATCCTGGCATATTGAGGGGCATAATCCTGGGATATTGAGGGGAATAATCCTGGCATATTGGGTGGCTAAATCCTGGCATATTTTGGGGCATAATCCTGGGATATTGAGGGGCATAATTCTGGAATATTGAGGGGCATAATCCTGGCATATTGTGGGGAAAAGTCCTGGCATATTGGGTGGCTAAATCCTGGTATATTGTGGGGGAAAATCCTGGCATATTGGGTGGCTAAATCCTGGCATATTGTGGGGCAAAATCCTGGGATATTGAGGGGCATAATCCTGGCATATTGAGGGGCATAATCCTGGGATAATGAGGGGCATAATCCTGGGACATTGAGGGGCATAATCCTGGGATATTGAGAGGAATAATCCTGGCATATTGGGTGGCTAAATTCTGGCATTTTGAGGGGCATAATCCTGGGATATTGAGGGGAATAATCCTGGCATATTGGGTGGCTAAGTCCTGGCATATTGTGGGGCATAATCCTGGGATATTGAGGGGCATAATCCTGGAATATTGAGGGGCATAATCCTGGCATATTGTGGGAAAAAGTCCTGGCATATTGGGTGACTAAGTCCTGGCATATTGTGGGGGGAAATCCTGGCAAATTGAGGGGCATAATCCTGGGATAATGAGGGGCATAATCCTGAGACATTGAGGGGCATAATCCTGGGATATTGAGAGGAATAATCCTGGCATATTGGGTGGCTAAATTCTGGCATTTTGAGGGGCATAATCCTGGGATATTGAGGGGAATAATCCTGGCATATTGAGGGGCATAATCATGGGATAATGAGGGGCAGAATCCTGGGACATTGAGGGGCATAATCCTGACATATTGAGGGGCATAATCATGGGATAATGAGGGGCAGAATCCTGGGATATTGAGGGGCATAATCCTGGCATATTGAGGGGCATAATCATGGGATAATGAGGGGCAGAATCCTGGGACATTGAGGGGATAATCCTGGGATATTGAGGGGAATAATCCTGGCATATTGGGTGGCTAAGTCCTGGAATATTGTGGGCAAAATCCTGGTATATTGAGGGGCATAATCCTGGCATATTGAGGGGCATAATCCTGGCATATTGGGTGGCTAAGTCCTGGAATATTGTGGGGCAAAATCCTGGGATATTGAGGGGAATAATCCTGGCATATTGGGTGGCTAAATCCTGGCATATTGAGGGGCATAATCCTGGGATATTGAGGTGAATAACCCTGGCATATTGGGTGGCTAAGTCCTGGCATATTGTGGAGCATAATACTGGGATATTGAGGGGAATAATAATATGATAATGTGGGGGGGGGGGGCGGCAATTTTTATTTTGCTTAGGGCGGCAAAAATCCTTGCACCGGCCCTGATTATGACATCCTATTACTTAAACACTTCCTTATATGCAATATAGACTGTGCCCACATTAATTTATGGCTGTTATGAATCACTATACGTTTTTCCTCTGGAGGGATTCAAACTAGGCCAGTTGCAAAAAGGGGAAAAATGTTAAACAATTTTTAACCAATATTATATCTTCCATTTTAACTTGACCATAAAACATAATATTAATTAACCTTCTTTATAATACAAAGGAAATACAAATTTCAACATGTTCATAAATTCCTCAATGATCAGTGCAATTTATTTGTTCTACGTCGCTTAACTTAATACAAGAGGTAAACACAGTCAAGGATTTTAAGCATGCGTGGGATAGACACAAGGCTATCCTAGCTATAAGACCGGGAACGGGGGACTAATAAAAGTACTCAAAAAAAATTGGGCAGACTAGATGGACCGAATGGTTCTTATCTGCCGACACATTCTATGTTTCTATGTTTCTAAGTTAAAGGAAGAAAAAAAAGAAACACATCATTCCTCTACTCCCTCCCACCAATCTCAATATTTCTTTTTAATATACACATATTTATTAGAAATTATTTTTTAAACATATACAAAACATTTCTAAAACATAGTTACAAAGTAGCTTAGGTTGAAACCCTTTTCCTATGCCACGTTTACTGCTTTTGATCCAAAAGAAGGCAAGTAAAAACCCCTTTAGTGGGGGGAAAAAATTCTTCCTATGGCAATCATATTTCACCTTCGATCAACAAGCACTAAATAAATATTAATGCCTATAATAACATGCATAGCCCTCTATGCTCTGGCTCATTAAAAAAGTATCCAGGCCACTTTTAAAGGCAACTAACAAATTTGCCAGAACCACTTTTTCAGGCAGTGAATGCCATATCTTGGTTGTCCTTACTGTAAAAAATCTCCTTCCTTCAAGTCTTAGTGGCCTCTTGTCCTTTTTACTTTTCTGTTAATGAAAAGGTGTTTAGAAATGGCTAAATTGGAAAATGAGAAAAGGATTGCTAAGAAGAGTAAAACTAACCCGAAAATGTATGTTTTGGGGTTAGTTTTATAAATATATAAATGGAAAAAAGCTAAAGAGAGAAAATGTTGGGCCCTTGTTATCCCAAATAGGAAATTGGTAAGTGAGGACAGAGAGAAAGCAGACATTTTAAATACATTTTTTCTTCTGTTTATACTTAGGAAGAACAAATAGATGAGCCCCTGCTACCAGAAGTTACGGAACAGTCACCGCAAACATGGGATTGGCTGACACAGGAAAAAGTGTTTAAGTAATTAAACTCTGTTAAGATAGACAAGGCCCCAGGGCCAGATGGTATACACCCAAGGGTCCTTAGAGAGTTAAGCATAATTCTGGCCAGACCACTATTTATGATCTTTAAGGATTCTTTCAGTTCAGGTATAGTGCCAACAGACTGGCGAAAGGTGGATGTCATTCCAATATTTAAAAAGGGATCAAAATATCTGCCAGGTAATTATAGGCCAGTGAGCTTGACATCTGTAGTGAGGAAATTATTTGAAGGATTGCTAAAGGTATACACTCAAGAATACATCTTGAATCAGAATAAAATTAGTAAAAGTCAACATGGTTTTGTGAAAGACAGGTCTTGTCAAACAAACTTAATAACATTCTATGAAGAAGTAAGTAAAAATATAGATCTAGGTGTGGTAGTTATCTATTTGGATTTTGCGAAAGCATTTGATACAGTAACACAAAAGGTTATTCTACAAATTGAGAGAAATAGGTTAGGGGGCAAATGTATGTATTTGGATTGAAAATTGGCTAAATGATAGAACGCAAAGGGTTGTTGTAAATGGAAAATCCTCAAATTGAGCGGAGTACCTCAGGGGTGAGTTTTGGGCCCTCTTCTTTTTCATTTGTTTATTAATGATCTCCCACGTTGTGCTGAGAGCCATGTCTCCGTTTTTGCTGATGACACTAAATTAGGTAAGGTAATAAAAGAAGATTTGGACAGAGTGGGGAACTGGGCAGTAAAGTGGCAAAGGAGGTTCAATGTAGACAAATGTAAAGTTATGCATTATAGGAAAAATAATAACAAAGCAACATATACTTGAAATAGTATTTCCCTGGGAAAAACTACTAATGAAAAGGATCAAGGAATAATTTTAGATAAAAAACTTGGCAACAGTGCCCAATGCCAGTCAGCAGCTGCAAGGGCCAATAAGATATTGGCATGTATAAAATGAGGTATAGATTCACGGGAAGAGGATATCATCTTGCCTCTTTACAAATCAATGGTAAGACCCCACCTTGGATATGCAGTACAATTCTGGGCACCAGTCCTTAAAAAGGATATTAAGGAACTAGAAAACGTGCAAAGGAAAGCTACAAAATTAATAAGGGGATTGGAGGATCTAAGTTATGAAGAGAGACTTAAATAATTGCATTTATATATGTTAGAAAAAAGGCGTCTCAGAGAGGATATGGTAACATTATATAAATGTGTGCAGGACCAATATAAACAGCTCTCCAGTGACCTGTTCATTAACAGAAATGTACAAAGAACAAGAGGTCACCCCTTGAGACGGGAAATATTTCATAAAGAGCAAAGGAAGGGGTCCTTTACGGTAAGGACAATAAAGTTATGGAACTCACTGCCAAGAGAGGTAGTGCTATCAACCACATTAGATGGTCTGGATGTTTTATTTTTTTAGAAAAGCAGAACATACAGGGCTATTAATAATAGAATAATCATTATTGATCCAAGAAGAAATCTAATTGCCCCTTGGAGTCAAGAAGGAATTTTTCCCCCTAGGAGGCAAAATTTGAAATAGCTTCCTTAGGGTTTTTTGCGTTCTTTTGGATCAAAAGCTGGAATGATAGGAATTGTGTCTTTTTTCAACCTAAATTACTATGTTACTATGTTGCCTTTGGATGGGCCCTGTACATATGTATATAACATTATCATATCCTCTTTAAGCCACTGTTTTTCTAGCATGTACAAAATTTATTTTTTCCAGCCTTTCTTCATAACTAAAACTTTCCATTCCCCTTATTAGTTTTGTAGCCCTCCTCTGCATGTTCTCTAGTTCCATAATGTCTTTTTTTTTAAAAGGCACCCAGAATTAAACCGTTTATTCAAGGTGAGGTCTTACCATGGACCTATAAGAGGCAGTATAATATCTTCCTCCAGTGAGTCAATACCCCTTTTAATGCACCCCAATATCAGCTGCCCTTTGCATCCTCCAGCTGACCCTGTGCACTATTGCTACATCTATTGTCTACAACTACTCCCAAATCTTTTTCAATAGTAGATTTGCCCAAGGAAACACCATTTAAGCTATATGTTGCATTTTTGTGTACATTGAATCACATTTGCCCTTTATCTGCCCAGTTACCCAATCTGACCCACTCCTCTTGCGGTGAACATACATCTAGTTCTGACTGTATTACCCTACTTAATTTTGTGTCATCAGCAAACACTGAGACATAACTCCCTATGCCCTTATGGAGAGCATTAATAAACAAATTTAAAAAGAAGAGGACCCAGAGGTTCTGTCCAATTTGAGAACTTCAAATTTACCACCAACCTTTTTGCATTCTACCTTTCCACAAAAACATTTGGCCCTAAGCCTATTTCAGTCAATTTGTACAGTAAACTTTTGTGTGGCACTGTATCAAATGCCTTACCAAGGCAGCACCCATATTTATATTTTTACTCACCTCTTCATAGAATTTAAACATTGACCTTATATAGAATAGTTTTTAAATATATGTTATAATACACAGGCATCCAACATGTGGCCCACGGGCCAAATGTGGCCCGCCAGCCAGAGAGGTGCGGCCCGCTTGACAGTGGCAGCAGTAGTCGCACCTCTGAGCCGCTCTAACAAAGTGTGCACTGGGATGACACTGATACACTGATAAGCAGAGTCAGAGCACGAGGGGGCTGAGCTTTATCCACTCGTGCAGGGGAGAAAGCTCCACCCTCTTGCACTCTGACCCTGTTGGAGCACCGGGTGTCAGTGACATCCCAGTGCTCAGATGAAGAATAGCATCTCCACAGATGGAACAATCCCCCTCCCTGCAGATAATGGTAAACAAGCAGGGTAAGTGTTACACAGTTTGTGTGGAAGTGTTACACAGTTTGTGTGGAAGTGTGACACTGTGTGTGTGGAAGAGTGACACAGTGTGTATGTAGAAGTGTGACAGTGTGTGTGTGTAAGTGTGACAGTGTGTGTGTGTGTGTGAAAGTGTGGCACAATGTGTGTGTGTGTAAGTGGGACTTTGTGTGTGAATGTCTGTGTGGAAGTGGGACTATGTGTGAATGTCTGTGGAAGTGGGACTATGTGTGAATGTCTGTGGAAGTGGGACTATGTGTGAATGTCTGTGGAAGTGGGACTATGTGTGAATGTGTGTGTAAATTTGACTCTATGTGTGCATTTGAGTGTGTGGGTGTGTGTGTGTTTGTGTGTGTATGTAAGTGTGACTGTGTGTGGAAATGGGACTTTAAAAAAAAGCAATGTCTATGTGTGTGAAAGTGTGACTCAGTGTGTGTGGAAGTGTGACACAGTGTGGGGAAATGTGACACTGTGTGTGTGGAAGTGTGACAGTGTGTGTGGAAGTGTGACACAATGTGTGAATGTCTGTATGTTGAAGTGTGACACAATGTGTGTGTGTGGAAGTGTGACACAATGTGTGAATGTCTGTATGTGGAAGTGTGACACAATGTGTGTGTGTGAAAGTGGGACTTTTTTGTGTGAATGTGTGTGTGGAAGTGGGACTATGTGGGAATGTCTGTGGAAGTGGGACTATGTGGGAATGTCTGTGGAAGTGGGACACTGTGTGTGGAAGTGTGACATAATGTGTGAATGTGTGTATGTGGAAGTGTGAAAATGTCTGTGGAAGTGGGACTGTGTGTGAATGTGTGTGTAAATTTGACTCTATGTGTGTATTTGAGTGTGTGTGTGTATGTATGTGTGACTGTGTGTGGAAATATGACTGTGAATTTGTGTATGTGTGTCTGTGTATGCACGTGTGAATGTGTGTGCATTGAATGCGTGTGCATTTAATGTGAGGTTTTTTTTGTTGCTGCTGTCTTACTGGGGAATCTGTGATACACTCACACACTGCAAGTTACTGTGATATGTATCTATCTATCTCAACACACTTATGTATGTATGTGTATACATACATACATACATACATTTACTTTCAATGACACATGAATGCGGCCCACGCACAAATAGATTTAAGGTGAATTGGCCCACTGCAGAACAAACTTGAACACCCCTGTCATAGTATATGCCAATGCATATTACAATAATACAAAAGACTAAACATACATACAGCCGAATATTAATAATTTATTTGCAACCTCAATATTTATCCTGTCTTCCCTAGCACTAAAATGAGTTTCCTAACTTTTTTTCATTAATCCCAACTAATTACCAATTAATTTTCTGGAGTATAAAAAAGTTAATGAGTCTTCCGCAAATGTGAGAAATCATTTTGTAGTAAGTCTCCATCTGTATTTATTGTTCTTTTTCTGCAGAAATAGTTGTTAAAGATGCATAGCTATTTCCCATTCATATAGAATTGGACAGATCCAAGAATATTTTAATCTTGTTATTGGGATCATTTAATGTATTTTCAGACTTAGTTTATTTAGATTTCAAACAAAAGAAGGAAGGTATGTAGAAGAGGATAATGGTCTACCTGACTGCCTCAATGAATATTTTTGTTCAGGTTTTACAGATGAAAATGAAGCAAAGGAACCTCCGTTAGGCAAAAGACTGATTAGCTATTTGATATATGTGAGTTTACAGAGGAAGATGTTCTACTTCAGCTGTCTAAAGTAAAGACAAATAAGGAGATGAAGCCTGAAGCAGTGGGCAGTATCAGCATCACTCATCACTATGCACAGGGAGTGTGAGCAGAACTACCTGAGCTCTGTGGGTGCACTTACAACACAGAGCTGGTACTGCCTAATTTTCTCCATGCCATGCTTCTTCACAAGGTGGAGGTGGAGACAAGTTGCCGACCTGACCAGACTGCCTGTCAGAGGATAAACTAGCATGTACTGTCAAAAGTACATGCCAGTTTATCATCATACTGGGTAAACGACTTTTTCTCTTTTTTTTCTATATAAGAATCAGAAGTAAAAAAAAAACATTTAGGTGTCCATTAAAACACATTGTTCTCTTCCTGCTAGCCCAAAGTAGATATTTTTTATTGTTCTCTACATTCAAAGTATAAACAATGTTTAGATTACAGAATAACTTTAAAGCCCAATATTTTTACACAAAAGCTTCTCAGTATGTACCCACGAATACCCATTTATGAGCTACTTCATGCCTCTATATACCGAAATCGTGTAACAATATCCATTTGTGCTGATTACTTTTTCCTCTGGTTTACTAGGCAATATACTTCTGTTTGGAAATGTCTTTAATATATTTCTTCTGTATTTCATCATTGTTTCTTATCTCCTCCCTTGCTGTGTTTGTGTGTTGACCCAGCTGTACAAAACTAGCAACGCTAAACGAGTAAGTGTAAATAAAGGATGAAAACTAACAGCTGTCTTCAGAAAACTGGACTAAAAATATGTGCTGTGAACTTTCCCAGTGAAAGCTATGACGCAGTAGTTCACAAAGACCTAATGAATATCTATAATGTCGATCGGCTGCCCCTTGTCGTCCAGTTTTTGCAGGTGATGAATCCCATGATGCTCTGCCAAACGAAAATGTATTTGGTTAATGGTTTCATTTCTGGTTCATAGTTCACAATTTCTGCTGGCTGGCTGAGTGTTATGGTATGTGTAAATCAGATACTGGAAGGCTAAAAGTTCCTTGTCCCTGAAATTGATGGATTTGGCATCTGCATTTTAAGCCAAAGCTGCTAAAAAATGTTGCTTTCTTTTGCTTACATTTTACAAAATAGTGATTGTTCCTTTTCTGACCTCTGTAATCACATTTTTATATGTAGTTACTTGCAAACAAAGAGCATTTTTTTGGCAAACATCAAAACTCATTTATCTTTCAATTAAAAGCTACATATTCATTTTGTATGCAAACTGTGGGGGGGGGGGGGGGGATATCTTGCTGCCATGAGGACCTCAAATGCCTCATAAGAAAGAAAAAAAACCTTTCACTCTGGATGATCCCCAGGGTCTGGAACAGATGATAAAGAGGCATATTTGTACTCAAGTGTTTAGAAGTTGGCTTTTAAATATATTTTGGAAATTATTGTGTGACCCAAGTAGCAAGATACATGCTGTGGAGGAAAAAACCCTAGAAATCTGAGTTTTAATATTATTTTTTTGTTTCAAGATTTGAAGTAAATACTGAATGGAGTATAATTGTACACAGGGCCAGCCTTAAGTGTTAAGACTCCCCTGTGGAGCCCCTCCCCCCTCCCCATGCCTGTCTCTTTCCTCTCCCTCCATGTATGTCTCTCCCTTTCCATGTTTGTCCTTTTCCTCTTCCTTGCCATATCTGTCTCTCTCCAACTTCCCCATACCTGTTCTCTCTCCCCCTCCTTCCCCATCTGTTCTCCCCCTCCTCCCCATATCTGTTCTCTCTCTCTCTCCCTCCTCCCCATATCTGTTCTCTCTCCCCCTCCATTTTCTTAACTCACCCCTTCCCTGTTCCCTTCTCTCCCCCTCTGCTGCCTCTGTGTGTCCTGACAGGAGATAGCATCTTTGTTTCTACTTTTGCAAGGATCTTTCACCCTCACAGTTCCTTCACTTGGTCTCTCCTACCCTGGAGCCCCACCTGCCATGTGAGCTACTGCGGCTAGGTGAGTATGTGACATGGAGAGGGGATTCCAGATGGTGCTGCTCCTGCCCTGCTCCATCCCTTCTCCAGCACCTCCCCGAGCTCCAGCAGTGCTGAACAGAGGGCTGGTGAGGGGGGATCTTTTGATCTCCCCATTCCAATGCGTCTATCGGCAAACTATTTTTTTTTGTGGGCGGGCAGGTGACCCCTGGGGTGTTGCGCCCCCTGTGCACTCCCCTAAGGCTGGCTCTGATTGTACATTTGGCAAACTAGTGTTATATCTAGCATCTATTTGATCTATCTATATCTACTATTTAACCATAAGGGTTCCATACGATGTACAGCCTAAAATTCCTAAAAATGCATGAACAGGTACATACTGACAAAGTGTCCATATTTTGGAGGGATAGTGGTTCTTTTGGAAGTTGTTCCTCCTTCCTACCTTCTTTCTACCATTTCTTTCTAACTCAGAATGTTAGAATTTTGTTATCGTATTAACCCCTTTGTGACGCATTGTGCTTGCGTCCCAAACGACGCAAGCACCAAAACGTCACGATTTGTTCCTGGCCACTGATCACAAGGTGATCGGTAGCCAGGAACACTATGGCAGAGACTCGATCAGGGTCTTCCCTGCCCAAAAATCGTGAGACCTCCGGATGTCACGTGTGATGTCACGGAGGCGTGCCCGAACCCAGAAGTTTGGGCACGGCGCGATTTAGAGAAATGTAGCCGGTGCTCGCTTTGAGCCATGGCTACATTTCCCCTGTCAGACTGAGACCACTGCAAGTGCTTGCAGCGGGATCCGAGAACAGCTCATCGCAGGGAGCCGCGATGAGCTGTTTAACACAGGACGTACTATGCTGTCCTAACTACTTTTAGGCACTTAAAATAAAAGGGGTTAAAAGGGGTTAAAGAGCTACAGAGAAACTATGCATTTTATTAAATTCATTAACCCTTTCAGCACAATGAATGGTTTTCTTCTTTTTTTTTTGATGTACGTTCTATGTGTGCATTTAAATAAAACTGCACGCTTGCTTCTTAAATTAATCTCCACATATTATATATATATATATATATGTATGTATATATATATATACAAAATCCAAAAGATCAGCGCACTCACCCAAGGTGAGTGCGCTGATCTTTTGGATTTTGTATAAATATTTGGTCTCAGCAGCACCCCGTATAATATAATATATGCTAGTTTAGGTGAGTGCCATTCCTTTGGATTTGTTTGTGTGTATATATATATATATATATTTAAGGACAGATAGGGCTTTATTGTGAGAATTTTTTTGGGAGATGTAACCCTTTGTGTACTGTATAAATTGTAATAAAGCTTGTAAAAATAGAAAAATGAAGTGTGTTTTTTTGTGTTTTTATTTTAATCTGGGACACAGTATATCTATCCTCTCTCTTTCTCTGACACAAGATTAAAGTGTGTCAGTGAGAGAGGGAACAATTTGACAATCAGTGTTCATACAACACAATGGTATTTTTAACATTGTTCTAACTTGATTCTCAAGATCACAAACTGTTTTCTTGAGATAACACGTGCTTTCTTGAGATACCATGTTTTTGTTTTTAGAGTTAACAAGTTGTTATCTCATGAAAACAAGTTTTATCTCATGAAAAACAAGTTGTTATATTGGCAAAAGAAGTTATCTCAAGAAAACAAGATGTTTACTCATGAAAACAAGTCAGAAAAGTATTAAAAATGCATGGCTTCTGGGGGCTTTATGGTATTTTTTGCATACGATAAATGTGATTAATTTTCACAGTGATTACATCAATAAATGCAAAGAATAATGGTTCATCTGGGTCTGCTAACTGTTAAGGCAACCAGGGTCATCTCACCCTATCCATCCCCACAAATTTGTGGGAGGATGGCAATGCATTGTGATATGTCCCTAGACATATCAAAATCTTAACTGCAGTAACTGAGACATTCAGCTATTATAGGCTAAAACAGACCGTTTTCTGGGTGTTCCAGACTTGCCTCTATTAGGGTCAGTTTGAAACATCCCTCACCTGATTTGCATAGACTTTTCACCTAATCATCTTTCCTGATACATCCCATTCATGTTAAGGCTACTGTTTGCCATCAATATCTAGAGGATTGCTAATTTGGCTTGTGGCACTCTAGTTACCCAACCTTACCTCCATTAAAATTCACAGTTTCATATAGTTGAGACCCAACCGCTTTTTGCAACAATGACTGAGCCTGGAATGATTACCCAGGAGAAATTTTTGTGAACATGGATCCGTCCTGATCTCATTATTCCTGTTATATGTGCTCATGTTTCACGATGCTGATTATAATAACCTCTGTGCAAGAGTGAAAAACCCAAACCCATGCAACACAGAATGTTGCTGATTTAAATAAGAGCACTTACTGTAGAAAATTGCCGTGTAGAAATGCACATAAAGCCTATGTCGCCCACAGTGCTGCAGGTTCACTTTATTTGTCATTCTCAGAGCATTTGCTCAGAAGAAAAACCTCACCTTAAATTTGAGTAATTACGGTTATATATTCTAGCACTTGGGTCCTTCTAAATTTAAATTAGCCATGCAATAGATTGTTGTGTTTTGTCACTAATTCATAGACTGTGTGTGTTTGCTTTGCAGGCAATCTGTAGAAGAGTTAATTAAATTGTGTATTGTTAATAGATTTTTTCATTTAGGAATCAAATATTCTTTGTAGTAAAGTGTCTTTGTGCTTTGATAGCACAGAACAACCTAGTCAAAAAGTCAATTTTCTTTTGTTTCATAATTTTTAGCACATTTGTCTTTATTTTAATTTTTTTGCTCACATCAGCTTCAGCAGTGAAGTCAACTGTTGCGCTGTTGTGCTGTACCCAATTATTATGTTTTTTTTTTTTTTACAGCAAATGGTGAAGCTAAATGTTTGCTATTCATTTGTTTTACTTTAGTTAATGACAGATTGACTGTGTGACTGTACTAAGCTAAGGTAGCTGAAGTACATTGTTTTATAATGGTTTCTGTCTTAGCAGAAGTAGTAGTTTATTTCAAATGAAAATAATAGTTCTATTTAAAAATGTATATTAATAATTTAACATTTTCTGAAAATAATACATTTTAAATAGTCTAGCCTGTCTCTGTTTTCAGTAATCATGCAGGGAGCACTTGTTGGCAGACTGCACATAGCAAACAGTACAGTTTTGCATAGCTTTTCAGAAAGCACTGAAGTTAATAAATCTCCCTCTGTGTAGTGCTATGTGAAAGCAGGGAAAGTGTTTTTCAAATAAAATTCAAGGACCGTTAGACTCCATACATAAAACAGATAATAACACAATAGTGTAAGACTGATTTACAAATATACACAATTACATTTAGAGCATGTTATAAAATCAGTCACAAGGCTTCTGGACCTCATCCTCCGGTGTGGGCAAATGAATTCCAGCCTGTAGATGCTAAAGCTCCTCCATGATGTTATAAGGTTGCTTGTTTCCACCCGAACATTGTACTTAGCTGAGAATGGTATAAACAGTTGATAGTTATGAAGCAGAGGGAAGGGAACATGAACCACAGAGGCTTAACTACTAAGTGTCACGAACAAGGTCTAGATGGCATGAGCTTGAGTTCAAGAGTTACAGTGCAGGATATGGAGACAGGGGGCCTGGTTCAGGCTAACTGCACATCCCCAGAAGCTTGAAGCCCCAGGTTGGTGTGACCACATACCAGGGCCCTATGAAAGCAGCTGCTGTATCCAGTATAACCAAGGTTAGGGTTTGAGATATCCTGCAGACATACTGGAGCAGGCATGGAACATAAAAACTCTGGCAGGATAAACAGGATGCTGCAGGCTGGGACAGAAATAAACCAAAGAAGAGAAGAGTCAATAAAAACAGAGCAGAAACAGAATAAACTAAATACAGAGTTCAGGGCTGAAGAACGGGCAGAGGAGAAAAGGGAGAACTGAAACATAAATTAGCATGGTAAAGCAAAATGTATTCATAGCCACAGACATAAATACAGGACAAATAAGCAAAAGAGAGGATGAAGGGGACATAACATCCAAACATAAATACAGGAAAGCCTAATACGGTGAAGGTTTTGTTACACCTGATAGCCATACGATGATAAGTTTTCCAACCAGAATCAAGGTACATCACATAGCCAATAACTTAACATTAGAACTAATAACAAACTAGTAATAGAATATAATAACAGAAAATACACAAACACACAGAACATAACATATTTGTAGCAGGATTGCACAAACCGAAGGCTTGAAGCAAACTGAATCGACGTGGCAACTATTAATTAGTGGAACAGGGAAACAAAGAAGGGGAGACAGAAAAAACAGAGTGGAATAGGACAAAAACCAGCAAGAAACAGAAATAGATTAGAACAAAATAATAAAAGAACAAATGTTTAAGAACCACTGAGCACCCAATGTCCTTAATAAAAATGTGCACTTGAAATAAATAATGGTAAATTAAATATATTAACAGCCAATTCTGAATTGGATCAAAATAGGTCATAAAAAAGGGGGGGAAAAAACAGCGCTAACAGAATACAAACACTTCTGTGGAGAAATTAAACAGCTTAATCAAAAAAATGGGGCTCATCTCCCAACCCCTCTGCATACAAAGACAAAAAAGTGCATTGAATTCACAAAAGGTTCACTGTGTTCACATGACCATAGTAAAAGCGTGAAATCACACGTGAATCAAAGAATAAAGTATTATACTTAATTTGTTCTTCCAAATATGATATCGCTCACATGTAAAAAACATAAAAAGAAAATACAAAACAGTAATATTGTGTAGTTCATTGAATTAATATACAGATGAACACACTAGCAGCTGTTAGAAATTCACTCACATATAGAAGAGCAACAACTTGCTCAAGTGAACGAGGCTCCTTCCTTTTATACTAGCCCCACAAGGAGTAACAAAGGGGCTCTTCCATAGAAATCGGCTAGAAATGATGGGAAAATGATACTATAAGATAACATCCAAAAGATAGGTTCAATGTGCAAACAGCATCATCCACTCTGGTTTGATAAGATGGAAACTGCTTGATAAAAAACACTTTGAAGTCCAATCAACAAACAAATGAAACATCCATGATGGACAACTAATTTCGTTATAAAGTGATCTTCCTCAGGTGGAATAATTCCAATGCGTTTTCTGCAAAAACATGACGTCAAGATGAAGTTTCTTAAGCTATGTTTCAATTTTTTTACATTTCAGTTTCAGGTACTTTACACCTTTAACTTTCTGTGAAACAATACAAAATACTTTTTTGACTGTTTTGAGGAGACAGATTAACCATATATTATTTTGTTCACTGTGGTTTAACAAGACTTCTAGAGTAACATAGAGATTGTTTCTACCTGCATTCGTATTGTGCTTTTCACAGTGTTGGCATCTTTTACCTCAGAGACTTGAGATTCCAATTTGACGATTCTCTGGTTTGGCAAAGTAAGTACAGCCAGTGTGTTATCTAGCTGCCAATGTGTCTAGTTTAGCATCCATCAATGGAGAGGTAATATTTATTGTATCTTGCACTGTTTGCATTGACTGGATTGCATTTGAAGGTACTTTTGTAGCAGTGCAGTTCTATTCAAATTATGAACTTGTAGGAAAACCCTTCTTGTGGGATTTGGCAGTAATAATAAACTTGACCAGAATGTAAGACAGTTGTAGTGCACACCACAAACATTGGCAAACAGTGATAAATCCATGGTGTGCTTCGTGGTTTTGGATGAATTAATATGGCGCAATGGATTTTGCTATAACTGCTGTGTTAAACTTAAACGCTAATACAGCCTTTGGAATCAAATTCAATTAAATAATACCCCAAAGCCAACCAATTTATATTAGGAATTCTGGAAGAATTATATCCAAGCAGATATTACCCAAATAGACAAATCACTCGAACACACTGCTGCTTAGATAATGTTTAAATAAAACAATGTTATAAAATATTGCAAAATTAAACAATGCTAGCTGAAAATTACCTTAACAATATAAATGTTATATGCTAAGCAACTAGCAAAAGTGTTTGTCTGAGTGAAGCTTAAACTACAGCATTAAAAATATAAAATAAATCGATACAGTTAGTTTATACTTATATTCCCCAGGTAATGTTTGTAGCTGTATCTGCATCTCTGGGTATATTAGCCTCTGGTTCAATCAGTTCTTGATGGTTCTAGATCTAATACACTACTAGCTGGATTTTGGGCCCGCAGGCTGGATGGATAGTTTGGTCGAATATTCACTGTTCCTCAATCACTGTCAGCGTATCCGTAGCTACCTGAATAGGATTAACAAGTCCCCAAAGTCACTGTTAAACACAAGATGTTAATAGCAATGTAAAGTAACAAACATGCACCAATCTAGGCAAAAATTTACGATGAATCAATATGATCAAAAATCAGATGCTTACAGCCATATGTCAGGAATGGGTCAAGGTGGCATGGGACCCTGAATGTCTGATGCAGGAGTTCATTGAGACACAGGGCCTGGTGCTGGGTAACTACAATCCCCCGGTGTTTTGAGACCCCAAGTTTATGCAGCTGTTCTATCCACTATAGCTTAATGGACAATGGAAGGTATCCTGAAAACATCCTGGAGTGAGCATGGAGAATAACTACAACAGGTTATCAGGATGTTGCAGGCTAAAGCAGAGAGATGAGACAAGCAGAGCAGTACAAAGAAAACAAAATACAGCGTGCAGGGCTGCAGGACAGACCAAGAAAGGAGCAAAAGGAAAACTAGAGCATACAAGGCAGGGCAAAGCATAAGACATAACTACAGAACTAAGGCGACATACAGAAATACATGTATAACACTGAAAAACATACAGAGGCCGGGGTAAGGGATAAAGGAGCACAAGGGATGGAGTGAGGAGCCAAGATCCTCAGATGCTTCATAGAAAGAGGATAAGGGAACATATACAAACAAACATACAAACAAGAACAAGAACTGGCCTAATACTCCAAGATGATATTAAGTGAGGATTTAGTTAAATTATGACCATAAGATGAATAAGCTTGCCAACCACATCAATGTACCTCACAATTAGGCAAATCCCTATGCTATGAACCTTAACTATGAACTTAATAATACACAGATAATATAGACAGAGACACTCACAGTAGCAGGACTGCAGAGCTGCTTGAGAAATGGAGAAAGTTGCATTTATAGAGGAACTACGCAGGCGGAAAACCAAAAAAAACTAGAATGGAGCAATAGTATAACAGACAGTAAGAAAACCAGAAATGGATCAGAGCAAAGACTAAAGTAAAAGAAACACAGCTATAAAGAAGACAGTAACTTTAACAGGACAGTAACTATAGCAGGGATTTGCTGAGACAGGGCTGAGCTACTGTTGGGATCCAGGATACAGGACAAAAGAGCAGACATAGCCTCCAATTCCATGAGCAACCTTTGCTGATTATGTTTTTTAAGGAAACAGAAGTCATCCCGTTTCCAAAATTCCATGTTCATATTTCACGGGGCATTCACAGGTAGGGGCTACTCTGGAACAGGGCAGGATCCGGACTGTAGCCGGATTGAGCAGGTGCCAGACAATAGCCAGACTCAGGCAGGTAAAAGTCTAATGGCTAAGCTTAGGTAGGTGCCACTCTGGGGACAATAAGGGAAAGATTGCCACTCTGTGGGAGTACCAGACTGTGGCTGAGCAAGGAGGGATTCCACTCTGTGGGGGATACCACTATGTGGCCAAGCTATAAATGAATACCACACTGTGGTGGATACTACTATGTGGCCAAGCTTTAGAGGGATTCCACTTTGTGCCCGAGCAAGGAGGGATGCAACACTGTGGTGGATACCACTATGTGGCTGAGCAAGGAGGAGGCTCCACACTTTGACCAAGCAAGGACAAGGAGAAAGGAACAAAGATATCATAAAGTCTAGGAGCGAATATAAGTCATAAGCAAGCTAGAAAGCAAAGCAAAAGCATGAGCGAGCATAGGTAATAACAAGCAAGGTGAAAGTATACAAAAAATAACTGGATACAACCTGGGTGAGTCTGCAAATGGGTGAAAGCCTGACAATCTGCTAACAAGGTAGTGTGAATTAGAAATGTAGCACTCAACGTATGAGATTGTGATAGACATAATGGACCTAAAACTTCAATACTTGGTACAGCGGAAATAGAACTTTGGAGTACTTGACTCTTCGACGGAACTAACCCTGCAGTCTTTATAAGCTTAAAACTTAATACAGAAATAAATTGTAGCTAGTATGTATTCTCCAAAGTGTACTGGACATGTTGATGGTGTTACCCAGCAGTATTACTAAGGAAAACACAGTGATGACTGAAGATTCTTCATTGATTTTTCCATAGCTCAATAAAAAGCAGCCATCTTGCTGGCCCACCTCCCATTTGAAATAATTGCTTTATTTCTGACATTATATTTTGCTCTCTGGGAGCAGCCAGTAATTTTCACTAAGCACAGTGTCACTTTAAAGTCTTCTTTTGAAATGTTTATAATATTAATGTACAATCCTTTACAACAAACATTAATTGCATTCTACTTTAATTCGAGGGATATTTTTAAATATGATGAGATTAGAAATTTTAGGTTCATTATGATGCAATTACAAACAGACCTAATTACTTAATTCAATGATATTCCAATTTCTTTTTTTAGTTCAGTGTTTGTTTTTAAATCTTGTATGTATGTATTTTACACAATGTTGTATATTTTTATAAATAGTGATACATCTTAAAATCTTTAAAACAAAGAACTCAAAAATGTTACAGCAGTGTAACAGATAAACTTTATTGACAGAACAAAAAATTTGATTAAAACATCAAACATTAACATACCTAATTATACAACCCCAAAGATGACTAACATATTTTAAGCCTGTAGGATATATAGAAATCCTTTATTCAGATTAATTCTAAAATGCATTTGATTTTTGTTACACATTTACATTCTGTTGGCTACGTGTAAGCAAACATGGTGTACAAAAGATCACTGCGACTATAAACAAAGCTAAATACATGTATTCACTTGTATATGCCTTGCTTTTGTTTTTTAAATAGAACATCTTAGAAATCTAGAACTCAATTTCTGATTTCAAGACATAATGAAACTGACATTAAACTTATATACTGCTCAGTTAAAAAGCAGAGGTGTATCCTGACAATAATTGACAGGTGTACTGCGAACAAGCAGCAAACAAACCTCTTAAGAAATGTGAAATATAACCGAGCGCTGATAGCTGCATGAATTCGGCATAAGACTCACTCTGTTGTCGATTTGACCAACACAAAAAGTATATGAAAACAACTTTGATACTTTCCGTGCTTCTCGAATCGACAACAGAGTGAGTGACTTTGATGCAGAATTGATGCAGATGCTGGCACTCTGTTATATTTTGTATATTTTTGGGGTTTGTATGTCTGTTTGGAGCACACAAATCCCGAAAATACTGCCGGAATTGTGCATAGTAGTGCGGTGCACAGCAAGCACACACAGAGGATAAGCCACTGGTAAAAAGTATCACTACTTCTAAATACACAAAATAAAGGCAATTCACTAAACAGTGATTAACTTACAAGTGAATAGATATAAAAATATAAAAAATTAGAACTAGTAAGGTTTATTTGATTGGTTGAGTTTCATCCACTGTTTTCATGTAATAAGTCATTCAGCCCTACAGATACCATCTAGATTACCTCACTGCTTCTAAAAACAGAACATACCTGTTAATAGTTTTCAGCCTTTTAAATTGATGTGCATTTTTAGTTTTTATATATGTGTATGTTTAAATGCATATATAATATTGTAGTGGACTTGGTCCCGGTGACATGCTTGAAAATGAGAGCAATTTTGGTGTATTTCTCCTGGTAAAACACAATATAAATAAATATAGTACAGATGCTGCAGTCCTAAACAACCAACTTTCTGACTAAAACTTGTGTATTTTGGTATTTTTTCTACTTTAAAATGAGTTTACAGGGTTGTTTATTAACAACCTTTACAATCACTGGTTATCTTTATTGTTTGAATTGTTTCTAAAGACCCATTGTATTATTCAACTGCACAAAATGTTATATTATATTGGAAAATTTACCATTGCCAAATGGTTTTTAGAAAAGATATATTAAAAGCAGAAAAGGCAAAGTTTTATAATAAATCAAATGAATGGAATTGTGGTGAAATAGGTGCATTTTCATTTACATTACTTTCAATGTTTCAGCAAATAATATTGTGGCTAGTAGAAGGACATGTAATATATAAACAATACATCTTAATTCTCATATTTCAACATTGAGTAACATTTTTTTTTTTTTTTTTTTTTAAACATACACTTAGTTGACACAGTAGATTTGTAACTTTTTCAGAAGAAAAAAAAGAAATTAATCTTTGGAAACCATACTCTTAATTTAAGACGATTCATTTAAAAAAATGAGAGACACATCTCTCCCCTTATTCTTTCAGAAAATGTCAGTCTGGTGTTTTGTTAAAGGATTACTGCTGTCTGAAAAGAAAACGGTAGACATGAAAACCATTTTGTTCTGATAACAGGCTGCACCCTAATAATGTTGATGTTATTTTAAAGAAAAAGTCATTCTTGCCCCTGCTGCTATGCATTTGTCAAAGTGTAAGTGTGTTTATTATCAGAATGTTTGTATTGTTAGTGTGGGTGTATGTATTTAATGTCACTTTATGTGGGTTTGTGTGCTTTTCTACACATCTCACTTCCTTCCTGGTATTAGTCATATTGAGATGCAGCAAGAGAGGTGCTGACTTTTTCCTTGCTCTGCTTAATATACTGGGGCTGATTATCCACACAGAGTGCATGCTTCTGACATTATCTCTGTGAACAGTCATCCCCAGCATTGTGAGCAGAGCAAGAGTAGGGAGAAAATTGGCACCTCTCATACTGACTAATACCGGCAGCAGACTAGAAATGTATAGCAATTGGCTCGACTCAACAGGGAGCCATTGGTGAGAGGGAACTCAAAGCAGCTTCTGTTTGGGAGATCTCTTTGTCTTCCCAATAACATTTTTGCTGGTGTGGCCTAAAACTCAGATTATACCAATATTGGAATCCCTGGATAGATATACTTGAACAGGTTTTAGTCTAGAAAATTGAATACCATAAAGCGTAGACCTAAACTACAGACAAGCTTAACACCCCCCCCCCCCCCCCCCCCTCACCTTCTCTGGATTGCCAACGTTTTGTGTTGATCTGTTTTTTTTCTTTGTCTGTGTATTTTCTTTCTTTTTTTTTTATATTCTTTGTCGGTAAAGTTGTTGAAATTGTGAATAATCTAAGCGCCTATCTAGAATAGATGCTCTGAACTTTGCTGAATTATATATAGATAATGATCCTTATGATCTGTGATTCAGAGGGCTCCATGGAGATCTGTGAGATTACCCACTGCACATGTGGTTCCAAAAAGAAAACCGGAAGGCATTGACCTCTAATGCATTGACTTCTAAGTGCAGCTGGTCTCTGCACATGCACAGTGCGAAGATGGTCCACTCAACTGAATGGTTTCCCATGCAATGTCAGCAAAACAGGGTGAGGGCTAGTAAGAAAATTTAAAAGCAATTTCTAATGCTTTCATGCATACATTTGATGTTAAAAAAACCAAAATGTTGAATATACTAGTTAGACAGATGCATTCAACAGATGCATACAATTTAGTAGGATTTTGTGTCACTTTTCAACATTAGGAAACAAGTTGAGTAAAAATCATACCATGTATTGGTAACTGAGAGTTGGGTTGCAAGCTTTTAAGACCAAGTTACTAGGTCCCTTCCTCAATATTAAAAGTTAAAAAGTTGATTTAAATATCATAACATATATTTTGATTAATAAAATGATGTCTTTACGAAAGCATATTATACACATTTGCCCTCTGTTTACTGGGTTCAATACTCTTTTCCTATTCTATCCACTACGTTATTGGGATGATTTCTTAATCATTGAGTTTATATATTAACATCAGAGGAGATAAGTGTCACAGAATGTAGAGCGAAGAAAGTAATATTTTTCTATATTAATGTTTAATACCTCTTTTAATATATTGACTAGTCTGAGAAGTGAGAATGAATTCAAATATATGTACCAATGCAAATCCTGTCTATCTTACTTTACTTTGATGATAGTGTAAGGTGCAGCATCATGTATTTTAAAATAAAATGTAGCTGTAAACATACTTGAGACCTTGGGATTCATTTAATGATGCTATGTGTTATCGCTTACCATTTCTCTTGCAGTCTATGGTATCCATGGGCCTGCTATAAATTAGCTTGAATAAAGCCTATTAAGCCCCAAAATATGATTTTACTTTTTTACTATGGACTTTTTATCATGGCATTGTAACCTCTAGCAGGAGACATGTTGATTCACTCTCCTGCATCTACATTTAAATCCAGTCTGAAACTGTATTAATTATATTAAAATAAAGTATTTCAGTGCGCTTATCCCAACACTCTGCACACTGTGGGTTACCCTGTTTGATTAGGTAACCCAAATTCACTCATTGTGGGCTCCCGAGTTCTTTTATAACTGAGCAGGTTACTGCTCAGGTACATGTGAGTGGATTCATCTTATTGTCTATGCACATGCAATTTTGTTTTTCATATACTACACTATATTTTGCTTTATGTTTGTGTTTCTTCCCTTTGTATAATACTGGAAAGAGGGATTACCTCATTAAACAGGGTAACCCAAAGTGTGCAGAGAGTTGGGATAAGTGCACTGATTCATTTAATTTTAATATTTTTATTTTGTTCTAGTAGTGAAAAACTAGCTGTTTTTGGTGCTGCGTGTTCTATCACATACAGGCGCAGTGTAGCACTTTTGTCTGTTGTATTAATTATATGTATTGATGCTCCTTTTTTGGAGAACATTTACAGCCCGCTATTGTCCTTATATGCTGGAAATACTTTGTATGGCACTTTATAATTGTTTAATGTTATTAATAAATGTTAATATAGAGGGGGGGGGGGGGGGTCTTTTCTTCTTCATTTGTTTTTTTAGCTCCTATTGTGTGTTTCCATTTCCCCTTCATTTTGAGACAGAAGTGAAGAATAGCTGCCAATCTAAAAAACCAATTCCAGTGCCAAATGAGAAGGAGTACCAGAAAGGGGAGTGAGAAGAACTGAGAGCACGTGAGAAAGTGAAAAACAGAGGGAGAAGAATGGAAGAGATAAAAGCCATGTGCAGAAACTAATATAGAAAAAGAGAACACAATAAAAGGAGGCTAACCCAAATATATGCAATGAAAATATTAATAACATTTGGAGGTTAGGCATGAAATGTCTGGTGGTTAGCATCAGAAGTATAAGACATTCTGTCATCAAAATGTGCTGTTATGAAATCATTTGGCATATTTCCTTAAAATTGCTAGTGCAGCTCAGAAATACAACAATAATGTTCACTTGTCAGTTCCCCACAGTTCATTTTTAGTGAATAGTCCTGTACCTTTTTTTACATTTTATTTTTATCAGACCATAGTAAATCTTAATTTCCTATATTTAACAAGGTTTCTGTTGTTATATTATGTACTCTTACACATTTTATAACTATATTCTTACAATAAAACTGTACAAAATCCAATTGTATGCTACAGATAACATATATCACCATTTGCATTACAACATAAAAAAAGACAATATCAGACAAAATTTAACATCAATACAATTATTTTTTTTTTTGGTGATTATAAAGAACAACAAACTATATACTGACATACTGTATAAACTATCAGGCCTTACATAAATAGTTACAGAACAGTGATGCTTTATTGACATACAGAGTAAACACATAACTAATTCACATTTTACCAGTGGTGTGCATAACTGATGGAGGGATACATAACCTGGACTAGGCCACAAAACGCATGGGAAGACTCTTGTGTGGCCATGCATTTTGGCTGGCATGGTTCACAGGAGCTGGCTATATCTGATGTAAGTCTTATACAAAGTTAAAGGAGCATTTTGATAATGCCAGTGCATAACAAGGATGTACTAATTCATACCACAATTATCCCTATAGGGTGACTTATACTTTCACATATCAACCCTCAATCCTCACCTTTGAGTACAATAGGTAAACGCGAATATGTTTGAACGATCCTAATGTTCCGTTCTGGATACATGAAAATATCTTACATGAATAGCCAACCAATAGTTTTTAATTTGTGTATTGAATAAAAGATTTGTAAGTACAGAAAAATGAATATGTTTCAAGTGTCCTCCGTCTGAATTCTGAATTATAATACAGTGTTCTTAATATAGTACTTTAAAGAACCTCTACCACTGCCATGTATCTATTATGCTTACGTAATACTTGGGAAATTACAGAAGTGAACTTACATTCGAGGTGCACATAGGCAGAGATACTACAGGGTAGATTAAAGGTCTATAAAATACAATAAAATACAAGGCACAGGTAGAGTTTGGGTGAAAGTGGTCAGGATTTTAAAATGATAGTCCACACAGCACAGTAATGTAGAAGGCATAGTGGGTAACCTTCATTAGGCACATATAATCTGATCAACCTCTCAGACAGAATACACTTATTTGTTATGTAATAGAAATCCCAATAATATTAATATTTAATTCATGATGTTTTCAAAGAAGTCTTAGACTCTAAGCCTGTTTAGCTTTACTCACTGTGTTCCACATTCAAGATATACTAAAATCGTAAAACCCTTCACCCACAACTATGGGGGTAAGCATATATAGTTTTTAAGTACGGGATATCACCTCTTGAAAGACAATTGTAAGACAATGTATACAGTTCAATGTCATATTTAAAGAAATTAAATGAAAACATCAATAATTCTACTATTATGTAAGAAATCTACGGGGGCAGTTGATTAATTTCTCAATGGGAAAATGGGCAGGAATTAATCCTCTGAATGACATAAGTGGTCAAATTACTTGCCATGTCCATTTTCTGTATTACACTGGAAATATTGCTGTTTATACAGTCATATATTATAATCTGTTATATTTTTTCTTCTGAAAAATAACAAAGTGCAAATGTGCCACACAAGAAATAATTCATATTTAAAATACCCACGTGTATAAACACAGGTATCCCTAACTCTCCTCACATTTTTATATGTGTGTTTATATCACATAAGGTAAAAAGCTTACTGGGGCTGTGATACTGGACAGAGTGCCTTAAAGGATGGCCCTGGGTGCATTGCACTGCTGCACCCCAAATTGTTACACTCCTGCTTAGTTTGTAGAATATGTTTAACAATTTTTAAAATTATATTACTATACTGTTTGCTATGTATTCTACTTTATGAAAAGAACATGTATTGACTGCCATTTTGTAAATTATTTCTGCCGGTCTGAGCTTCGGAAGTGAAAGTAACTTCCGTCGCTCTGAATATGCTACTTGACTGCCCCTAGTGGTAGTTAAGTAGCATAGTAATGGAAAAAATGTAAAATAAATATTTAATTAATTAAAAACTGGTTATATAGTTAGATTAGCCTATAGGGTTAAAATTAAATAGCTTTTAGCATAAGGGATAGGGTTAACATTAAATTAAAATTAAAACATATTACGGGATATAATAAGGATTAGAGTTGGGGTTAAATTTAGTGTTATGGTTAAATTTTGGGTTCAGGTTGGGGTCAAAAGGTCAATATAGTAAAAAACTAAAAACACTATTTTTGGTTTTTGCCCCATAACTCGCAAAAAAATACCAAAAAATATGGAAACATGCATATTTCTGAACTCGGGACAACATTTAGAAACTATTTAGATGGGGTCTTTTTTAATGATTTTATTTGTGTAAATTGTATTTTAGGTCCAAGTTAGAAAAAGTGTTTTTTTTTTTATTTTTCATCATATTTTATGATTTTTTTTGTAGTAAATTATAAGATATGATGAACATAATGGTATCTAATGAAAGCCCTTCTTATGACGATAAAAACAACATATAATTTGTGTGGGTACTGTATGTGAGAAATAATAAAATTGCAGCTAAACACAAACACCCCAGAAATGTCAAAACAGCCATTGTCACCAAGGGAAAGTCAAGGTGAAAATGTCTTGTCACTAAGGGGTTAATAAACTTTCTATTACATCATAATAACATGATGATATTTAACCTTATTTAAGTCATTGCCACAGAATTATAAAGCTCATCTGTTTTGACAGATAACATGCATAAAATGTGTTTTACACGCAAAAGTGAAGTTAGCTTAGTGAGCTTAGCTTATATCAATACTGAATAGAGAACAATAATAATTATGTCTAGCACTACCATTCTGGAAAATCTATAAAGTATTTTTAAATTTATTTAATATGCAATCATTCATTAAAACAATACTATTGGTCTGTTACATTGGATACACTCACAAAATGTCAAATATTATTTGATATCAATACAGATAAGATTCTATGTGTGTGAAAGGCATACTGTTAATGGGAAATAAATTAAAGAACAGTTGATGTAAAAAGTAATAAACATTCTCCAAAAATACAATCCTTTGCGCAAAATGAGGTATAGTAATGATTGACTTTTCACACATGAAAAAATGCATTATTTACAGTAACATATCCTTGTCTGGTTCATCAAAAAGTCAACCAGCAGACTGCAATTTATATGGACCTCCCTAGATAATGGCTGTTGAGAAGCATTCTATACATGACAAGCTGTGTGGAAGTATGTTTTTACTCACCAACTCATAGCTAACTATTAAATTTAAGCCATTAATGGTGGTGAACCATTAACCATCTAGGTTAAAACAATACACGTCTCCACTTAATGTCCCCAGTCTCCACCTCACTTCGTATAGATCATTTAACTGTGTCTTCTTATGTGTCGCTACCTAATGTGGTCATAATTAAAAAAAGAAAAATCCTGGGGATATGTAGAACAGGATTTACTGATATGACAGCCTTCTGAATAGCAGAATTATCATGTATCATCAACATTTTAGATATGTATTTCTTCTATGCTTCTTAGTGTGGGATTATAGTCTCACATGCTGGTGTTCATTTTCACTCAACCTTGACGAGTTTTTCATTGATGCACTCTGATTTTCTGATGGGCGAATAGAAAGGGTACTCATTTTCGTACTGAGATTTGCATGGGTCCTTACCTTTGGAGGTATATATTTTAAAAGTTGCAGGAAGTGCTTCCTGAAATTCTTTCCAAAAAACCCATATAGGAAAGGGTTCATACAGCTGTTGAAGTATGCAATGCATATGGTGATGGGCATGCCTGTGTCCACAATATCTTGGATTTGACAGTTTTCAATTACTCTCAGTTGAATCAAAATATCCAAAAATGTAAACACTTGATGAGGGATCCAGCAAAAAAAGAAAACTAGAACAATCACTACGATCATCTTGAAAATATCATCATTTCTGGCCTTGCCTTTTTGGACATGAAAAGTTCCCTTTAATGTCTTTCCGATTAATGTATAACTTGTTAGAATTGTGATAAATGGAATCAGGAAACCAACAATGTTTTTAGTTATGCTCATTCCAATAAAAAGCGAGTTATTACCAGCACTGTATTTTATACCACACACTGTTACATTTGCTTCTTCAATAAAGAGTACTTCTCGATATATTATTGCTGGTGAGCTTGCCAAGCAGGCAACCAGCCATATGGTAACACAAGTTACCCTGGCGATCATCATTGTACGTCGAATACGGGATCTCATAGGATGGACAATGGCTAGATAGCGGTCAATACTGAGACATGTAAGTAAGAAAACTGTTGTGTACAAGTTTAATGTAATAGCTGTTGATGCTAACTTGCACAAAAACGTGCCAAATGGCCAATTATAGTGCATGGCCGTGTATGCTGCCCACAAAGGTAAAGTGATTACAAAACACAAATCGGCCAGTGCTAGATTCATCAAAAAGATACTGGCCACTGTCTTCATTTTCATGTAGCAATAAATGACAATCACCACAAGGCTATTCCCAAATATTCCTACAACAAATATCATACTGTAAACTATTGGAATGGCAATGAATATATAATTGTGTCTTCCTGATTTGGAGCAATTAACTTGGATACTTTCATCTCCTCGGCTTGGCACTGATGACATGTTGAACATCTTGTTTTGTATTTAGAGAAATCCACTTCAATGGAATGTTTACCTGTAAAATATAGAAATGAGGACTTCACGATTATTGGTTTATAATAATAATCATCATCATGATACAAACTTTGATAGTTTCAACATCTTGAAAAGAGCATGTTTCTTTTTTTAAACTATTACATAGTGTAGGGGTTGGGTATTCTTTTGTTTTTTTCTGTTTTCAGTAAAAAAAAATTCAAATAATTTTGAAATCATTTTTCTTTTAATTTTTTCTTTTATTGATACTTTTCTTCTGATGAAGTCTTTAAAGGTTTGGATGTATTTTAATGTAACTCAAATCTAAATGCTAATGAAGCAGAATGGGTGTACTGTCTACAACCATCAAAATAACTTTGTCTGGGGCTGCATGCTTCTATTTAAACACACATCAACTCATAACCATTGGTGTAATTCTAGGAGGAGAAGAGAAGTACTAGCTATATAGTGTGATGTGTCTTGAGTGTAATTGCAAAGCATTTGAATAGAGAATATCCATTTACATATTACTTTACAGGCAATCTTAATCACATAGTTTTTTCTGATAAGGAATTACTCAGATGAAGATAAATTCAAACTTATGGTAATACTTTTAGTCGTACAGCATATATCAAATCATTGTTTATTGATAATTGTTAATAATAGAAATACTGCATATTTGTAAATACACATAAGCCCTTATATTTAGATACAACTGATTTCTCCATTTATTTTACATGTATAAGCTCATTAATAAATAAATAAAACCACACTGCAGTGGAATCATAAGGCTGGACCTGTGTAAAAACGTATTATATATGTATCCCATATAGTAAACAAACAAGCAAACAAACAAACAAACCAAAAATCTAGGAAAGTAGGGAGCAGTAAAATAAAATGAACCACACAATTATGTTTTATACAATAATATCACAATTTCAGACCATGTAAAAGAGTTATTTGCAGGGCTGTTACATTTCTTTATAATACATGTATACAAGAGGGTTTGTAACTTATCTTGTAATCGATTAACTGATTCATTATGGTAAGGTTAAGAGATGCAAGCAAATTGATAAAGTTTTCCCAGATATCAAGTATCTATTTAATCAGTGTTGTTTGAAAAAATGTGACATGACAGTGCGTAGCATCTTTGACATGTTTAAATTCCGGTGACAAAGCCAATCATAAGCGGCAGAGGATTATTGTGATTGGTTATCACAGCAATTATATGTCCCAGAAGAGCTCTGTATATGCTCCCAGAACACTGCCTCTTTTCCAGGCAAAGTCCTTTTCTAATAAAAAAATCTGTTTTGGGGGTGGGAGTGCGTGGGAAGACAGGGCACCAAGTACAAGTCTCTCCCTACCCCACAATTGCTGCCGGTATTTTACAGCAACAATAAAAAAGCAGATGGGCGCGAAGGAGTGGGTACCTTAAATAAAACACACAGTATAATAGTGCAATACTGCCTCTATAAAATAATATAAAAGAAGATATAAGTGGATGCACTCACAAACATACGTGAGTGTCAATCAGATCAGCTGAGAACTTGTGGGTCCATAAAAAACAGCTTTAATAATTCTGAAATAAATTAAAGGCTACCACTGTTCCAGCGCTGCATCTCCCACGACCTATTTGGAGTCCAGCTCCGTTTGTGACTGCAGGAACAGTCATATTACTTTTACAACGACTTTTATATCTACTACTCTGTGAGTTTTTCCAGTGCTAGGGGCCAGCATATGTTACCCACTGGTCCTGCACATGTATATTTCTTTATTTATTTCAGAATTATTAAAGCTGTTTTTTAGGGACCCACAAGTTCTCAGCTGATCTGATTGACACTCACGTATGTTTGTGAGTGCATCCACTTATATCTTCTTTTATATTATTTTATAGAGGCAATATTGCACTATTATACTGTGTGTTTTATTTAAGGTACCCACTCCTTTGCGCCCATCTGCTTTTTTATTGTTACTGTATTTGAGCATTACGGAGTGCTCCAGAAGGCTGCAGTGAGTGTGGTACCGCAAGTATCTAATTTGTATTCTGCACTAGGTTCACTTTACACAAATCACCTTTGTTTGCACGGTATTTTACAGCATGCTGGTAAATTTACTTCTTGAGGCCAATGTGAAGTCTATGAAAACATGGGCTGTATTTTTTGTAGTAGAAGTTGGCAACCTTCTTTATAACATGACCTTTTTTAACAAGCTATGTCCCACCTTCAGTTTTTGATTTCATAATAATTATGTCCTTAAATATATTGTTATGACCTCTGCCATTCATAGATTTTTCAATATGCAAAAGAGATGTCAGCTATTTAGTTTATCATTCTACTCGAGCAGGCTAAATATAGCAAAGCAAAGAATGCCTCTCCTTTCCAGACATGGGAAACAACCATGATTTTAATGTGGTCTGCACTAGAATGAAAATATATGTGATCACAATGTTGTGTAAGCTGGTGACAAGACACAATGTTCTCTTCCGCTGAATCTTTTTTCCTATTCTAATAATGTCAAGCTGTTTGTTACAGTGGAACAGAAAACAAACCATTAGGAGGATTGTTTATAGATGCAGATGGGAAATCTTGAAAAATTAAGAATCCTGTTTAATCGTAAACCTGTTGTTTCTGTGCATAATATATTAACTCAGGCATACTCACTCCTTGCCCATGGAGCTTCAAATCTAATGCTATGCAGTGGTACAATGCTAGGGTCAGTGGCACTAGAACTATATAAACCATATATAGATAATATCACCATACCAACTGCTTACCATCACGGATCCCCCCCCCCCCCCCCTGATCCCAGCATTTACATCAATCAAGACTGGCATTCAGAAAAAAGAGAAGGAAACAGTCCAACAGGGCAATATTGTAGAGCTGATTTACTTGATATATGTAAAGTTTAGTGTCCACTTAAAAAAAAAAAAAAAAAAAAGTATATAACTAATAGTGCTAGAACCTGATTTCTGATATTAAGCTACTGAAATCCTTGGTGCTGGTATCCAAAAATAGAGAGACTATATAAATAATAGCATAGATGGTCTTTGTAGATTTTTATTAATATTAAAATGCTTATTTTATTCCATGAGACTTAAAAATATTAAAATATCTATGTGTTCATACAGCCAAAGGACCACCTTGAAGAAGTCCAATGATTGGGATTTTTTAAAATTCTTGGCAATGCATTGTATAGCAAAACTCCCATCAATGAAAAATGTATTCATTTCTTAACTCTGTGAGTCTGAATTGCCAATTTAAATGCCACAGGGAAGATTGGACTCAAGAATATACAAGCCGTAGAATGTGTCGGCAGATAAGGGCCATTTTACGTATCTAGTCTGCCCAATAATACTGTTTCTCTTAAAAAACCAGTGTACTACACAATCTTGTATAGTTATAAAATGATTGCTATTATAAGCTACTACCTAAAGATGCATTTTGTCTATAATACTTTACATTAACATATATATATATATATATATATATATATATAGCGTCAAAAGTTTATGTAGAGGTTAGTACAGAGCATAGAGAAGAACTACATATTACGTTAGACAAACAGGCAAAGACTGATACATGAAGTAGGGTTCCCTGCTCGCAAGCTTTACATAAGTGAGCTCACTAGTAGTTAGTACTTGTGAGGTATTGACATTTTAAAGAAGGTATCTATTTTTATTGGTGTTATGGTGTTAAGAAAAGTATTCCTTCCAATTATGTCCAGATTAAAATGGATTGCTCTTGGATGAACTAGAAAATTGTCATGATATATCCCAAAGTATCAGATTAACATAAAAATATTTGTGCATGTATTGGTTTTTATTCTACTGTTAAATGTTTAACTCTGTGTAATTCCATGATGATTAGCAACAATAGACACACAGAGGCGTAATTAGGGTATTTATTTAGGGGAAAATACATAAATTAATACTAAAATATTCTTAAACTTTGTCAGAAATGAAGTAACAAATTATTGTAAATTATGAATGATTGAATGTAATCCAACAAAGATTTCATCTGATACTTTTTAATTAGCTTGTCCTTGATCAGAATGAACTCAACTGTCTGACTAATGAACAATCTTGATTCAGGTAGCTCTCATTTACCCAATGAAAATCAGATTCCTGAATCTTGCCCGCAATTGACCATTTCGGTATCATCAAAATGATGCATAGAGAATAAAAGATTTTTGGCTTCTTCTACAAACTTTGAGAAAGCAATTAATAATTTACTGGACTTTATGGATCACCGGAACGTGTGTGAGTAAGAGAAAATGGAGAAATGTGGCAAATGTTGTAATGGCCTGGTGGTTTCTAGTGACACTCTTGCCTAATGCACTCACATATGAACAAGTCCCCTTTCATTTCAACAGTGGAAAATGTTGCATTGCCAATAAATGTTGGCATCCACAATCTGGACATGAAATGGTACTATGATACATGTGACATGATGGCAGGAGGGTAAATTACATTACATTACATTAACATTTATTTGTACAGCGCCACCAATTCTCGAAGCGCTTGGTACAGAGCAAAGAAAGGAACTACATTCTAATTTAGACAAACTAGTACAGACTGGTAAATGAGGTAGAGTATATATATCCTAACAGCTGTTAAAGGTAAACAATAATTGGTTATGTGATGCCAACCTATACTTGCATGGCATCATTGTTATTGTTGTACTACAAGAGCAGTTATGGCATTGTGTATAATGCCTTGGGTTACAGATATATATATGTGGAAATTCCCTAATTTGGGTTGCTCATTGGCATATTGGGATACATGTGTGATTTAAAACAAGACATTGAAATGACAGGGGTTGATTGATGTGGGAATTGCCATTTATGCCAAAATAGCATATTTTTTAAAAATGACGACCATTATTATTTTTTTAATTATGTTTTTACGGCATGTATTTAGCAATTAACCACTCAGAAATTTGTTTTACTGTACTTTTTGGGCCATGGAAGAACAATATAAGACACAAGGGGTGCAGTTTCTAATTGGTCCAGATTTCAAATAATTTAATGATTTCTGTACTCTCATCATTGTTTTAACTGGTATTCTCATGGATGAATCAGGAGATCTGTGTCCTTCTCTGTTCAATCTTAAGGATGTGCAAGTGGAAATGCCAGCTAAATCCTATCTCATCTTATGGGAACAGAAATCTCTAAAGAGACTCTTTATCTTTCTGTGAGCAGGAGATTTCTGCAGTGTTAGCTTTGAGAACCTTACACATATGCATTCGAAAAATCATTCTCCACAGCTATAACGTTGATCTTTTAATCAATACAAATTAGATTTACAATAAAAACAACCTAATTTGTTAAACATGTCTGATGGTACAGAAACCTAATATTTCAAAACGTGACTTTTTTATTGGCTGGATTTCAAAACACAAGAGGATAATGTTACTAAGAAACCCAATAATGAAATATAATTATTATAACGAAAAACATGATTTACTGGGCTTTCTGCTTGTTAAAAAAAGGCATTGTGGAAATCCAAAGGGATTTAAAAATTCAGAACAATTTCCTAAAGTGGAAACAACTATAAAACATGCTTTTAAGGAGAGATCCATCAATCAGTTATCAGAAATGTTAATAAATTGCATGAAAACCTGAAGGCCAGTGCCTTGTAATTCATGTGATCTATACGTCACAGCTAATATCTCTAGATCACTACAGTGAGCGGTAACATTTACATTTTTGGTAAACAGAATGTAAGGAATTAACAAACAAAAATGACTCCTCTGGCCTTAATGAGATTCTATCTGCATCCATTCATGTACTAGGTAAGGAGGATTACGACTACACTGTATATTGATTTACACAGATAGAAACCAAGCCAACTAATTGAAATAACAAATATCTTTAGCAATATGTGTGGAAAAACCTGGGGTCATCCTTAAATGGAATCTGTTGCTAAAATGTTCTCTAATCATATTAATATTTAAACAACTTGTAATCCTTTTCTGTTTCAGATAAAGGTCCGTTTGTTGTTGGGTTTACAGAATATTGGTAACCAAGCAAAGGCCAGTATGCTGCCTCCTGGCTTTTTTCTCCTGTGTCTTACGTATACATTCAGGTATAAAATGGACATTTAGATGTTCCCAAAGTCATCCTTTTAGAAAAAGTAATGGTAACAGTCCATTAATACTATCTGTGGTCACTATTGAAAGAGGGTGCTCTCTTTTCAACACAAGATCCAACACTATGCGGTGATGTCAGGAAAAAGAATGAACATCTATAAAACACTGTGTTCTTTTAATGAACTCTCTGATGGGATAATAATTATACAATAGATCTGTCAGTCTCATTTGCTACAAAAGGTATGCACATCAATCCATAATCTATTGACATTTACATAATAATAACTCAGAAATCAAGACAATACTGGAAACCATTTATACCATTTGTAGTAAGCAGCTTTTCTAGTGAAATACATCAGTCTCTGCATTTTTCATTTACATCATAATATCTGACTAGGAATTTATGGGTTACTTTTACCCCAGTTCCTGAGCTGAGCTACCAGATATGCCCTACAGCCACTGTTATATGGTACAGATAGGGTGGTCTTGAATATCCATTTTTGCCACAACAGGATCTGAGCAGGATCCCTCAGGACAGCAGGAGTGAGAAAGTGCAGAGTCAAAAGGCTCACACATAAATGATTGTTATATATTAATTTTGCATACATGTTTTTTCCAATTTTTAGAGTATGTGTATTAAAAATATATGCATCATGCAGATGCATATACCTTTTTTTATATAACAAGGTGGAAATGGGATACAAGACAAAGAAAAAGGGAAGGGTGGACAGTTATACATGATACAGGAATAAAAGAATATTAATGCCACATTCTACAATAAGTTGAAAAAATACATATACCCCATTAAGTAAACCAATTCAAGTTGTAATGATTAGGTAATATATTGAGGTAGAAGGATTGTAAGAAGGGGAACGAAAACAAATTGGGAGGTAACAAGGAAACTATGTTCGTAACCAGGGTCAGATTAAAGTGAGCTTGCTTAATATATCCACAGACATATAAATATATATATATCTTAAAATCTTATATAATTTATGGCCAGAATTTAGAGTAAAAGAATATAATTTTTAGTTTTCACAATTGGTGTTTCAAATTTGCGACAATCTTCTATTGTTGGAGGGAGGGTTGCTTTTCATTTTCTTGCTATGGCTGTAAGTGTAGCAATCATAAAATGGAAAAGTAATTTGGCCTTTAGATTGGGAATATTATGCGGGAACATGCCTAACAATGCAATGGTTGGGACCGGACACAAAGCTAATTTCAAAAACGTATTTACAAGATTAAAAACCTCTGACCATAGTTTGCTTAAAATTGGACAATACCAGCACATATGTGCCATTGTTCCCACTTGTACGCAGTTTCTCCAACATTAGTCACCAAGATTGCGGCCGATCTTGGACAATTTGTAAGGGACCCTATACCATCTATATAGTATTTGTTCTCATGAGTTCCCCATGTGAAGAACAGTGTGTGCTGCCTTTATGTCCTAAAAAAGCTTGGTTATGAATTGTGATATTGAGGTAATTTATCCACTTGGTAGTGAATTGAAAATGAGGAGTATTTAGTATAGCATACCAAGAGGAAATCGATTTGGGTGCAGTAATTGCACCTTCACATAACTTCTCTACAGACTTAATCAAATTGCTTGTTCCCATATAGGCTTGCATATACCTTTTAAAGCAAACTAACAGTTCTTGAGCACTGTTTGCTCCTGAGGAATGAAGTTGGTTTTGTTTGGTAGAGAAGTAAATCTTCACAGACACCTAATTATGATCAAGTATCATGTTACATATGCATGAAAAAAATACATGCAGGAAAATACTTTTTCTTAAAGATTTATCTTACTTTTGTAAGCAGGTTTAGAGTTTACACAAAATACAAAAAGTCTCTTTAGCTCACTTTGTACTGATTTAAATTATGGTATCTTGGTGTGTGTTTATGTTGCAAACAGGTTCATAAAATAATTGATATTATTCTATGTTGCTCATCATGTAGCGAACTGTATTTATGTTTAAGTATGAATAAGGTAATTCAAAGATGCATATTCATTTTCTCTCTTACAGAATAATGTCTAATTTGTCTTTAATTATTTTGTACATTTCAACATGTATGTGTTCCTTTATTTTCCAATTGCATGTAATATTTAAGCATGTGAGTATATTTTGCTGGGCCTACCAGTCTGCAAGCAAACTAAATTACTTCTTACAAAGCCACAGGGCTATAAATATAATGACATAACACACACAAAGAGCTTTGACACGACAATCAGTGTCACACATGCATGATGACAAAATCCAGGAAATTCAATTAAAGCTGAAACTTCACCTTTCATTCCAATTAAAGGCCTGGAAATAAATGGAAAGGCATTGTTACTTGGTTACCACCTATTTGATTAATACTTTTGTATTTGAAATGGAGAAAGAATTTGAAATACAACTGCTAATAGGTTTTTGTGCTTTAATCAGTATGGAAAATGGAAATCAAGCCAAAGTTAAAGACATTTATGTGACTTTCAGCACATCAAGGAAAAATATTGTTTCTAATAATGACAGAAAACATATGGTAATTACAGAATCCTAAATAGCCTGGCAGCAAAAGAAAAATGAAAAACAATATAAATATATATCTAACAAAAAGATCATGACTACCATCAAAGTACCATAGCATTGCACAACACAAAGCTGTACGGCACTTACAGGACGGGGCATACTGGGCAGACTGATGACTATTAACTGGTAATGTTCCCTCTAAAGTTAACTATGAAAATGGTTAAAAATATTTTCTTTAAAAAATAAATATATTGTGAAGCTTCAAGAACACATAATTTACCATGGCCATGTTTAACATGGGGCAAAAGAGGAGATCGGTCAGGAATTTTGCAGGGATCCAGAGCACTTATCTCATCCTCCAGTCTCGGACAGACTCACCCATCCCCTCCCCATCTCAATGGTGCAAAATTGTGTTCCTTATCAATTTTGCAAAGAACATGATGAGGTGAAGCAGGCCAAAATGAATGGAAGCAAAATTAAAATTGCTCTCATTCATTTATATGGGGAAGGAAAAACATGTTGTCAAGGCAACTTTCGAGGTTGACTTAGCGTGAAAACTCCTTTCCCATATACAAAAATGAATGTAAACAAATACCCCCTTGTCCTGGAGGCTCCACATTTTTCCCCCAGGACTCCTAAAAAACATGGGGACCAGCGCAGACCACCTACTATAAATAAAACTGTCTTTGGAGCTGCCTATGCTTCCTTGCACAAGTAATGCATATGAGGGTTAGGGAAAGTGACCTTGGCCTCCTTGATATTATTAACAGGGCTGGGAACCTGCCAAATAACTCCCAGACAGGGCCGATCCTGTTAGTGTGCATGGGGAGCATCGCAACTAAAAATATAGGGGAGGCACTGAGACAGGCAAGTGCCACCCCATAGCCAGCTTGAGCAAGTGCTGTGCTTGCTCGCATGGGCTGCCGCGCGGTATAAAAAAGAAAATGCCTTTTAAATCATGTGATCCTCCTCCATTGAAACGGAGGAGGAATTAAACAGAATTATCCACCGTCATACCAGGAGTGTGAGTCAAGTGTAGCATGCACTCACATGATCCTGCCCCTGCAACTGAAAAATCAATGGTCGTGGGTGGATTAATGGAACTGGAGGAAAGTTTTGCTCCACACAGCGCCTCCTCCTCTCTACTTGCAGTGCATAAAAGGAGGAGGTGCTGGGAGGAGCAGATTCTCCTCCTGTCAAACTGGAACAAAAGAATAAAAAAACTATCCGGGTAGGTGAAGGAGCACATACCCTAGATTGAGGTAAATTAAGTTTAAGTATTTTTTCCAACAGTACATTTTTTATATTGATTGTGATAATAAAGTGTGAAAGTAAAAATATGAGATGATAGCATTTTTTTTATTTTCACACTTTATTGTCACATTCAATATAAATAATAATGATTAATCAGCTTTCCTCCTATTAATCACAGTATGATTACACTGTTTTTAACTAATCATTATAATAAAAAAATATATTTTTTTAAAAAGTGGTTAAAAACCATGAAACCCAGTGTGATTACTTACTCTGCAATTTTCTCTTTCATGAGTAACGCCCTAAATAACCAGTTATTCTATTTTGTTAAATTATGAAAAATAATCTATACATTGTTATGGGGTTGGAAGAAGGGACATAACTCAACCGATTCTCCCCAGGTTTTAGACCCCTTTCTTATTTAAAAAAAATAATTGTCCATATATATTTGTGTGTGTGAGTCACGTTTACACATGTGTGCACACTGAGTCAATAGCATACCAGGATGAGAGTGAGTGAGAGATGAGTTTACACGTGTCAGAGTAAGTGGCAGGATGGGAGTGTGAGAGAGGTGGGTTTACACATGTGTGAGTGATTGGCAGGATGGGAGTGTGAGAGTTGGGTTTGCATGTGTCTGTCTGAGTGAGTGGCAGGGTGGTAATGTGAGAGAGATGGATTTGCATGTGTGTGTCAGATTTAGTGGGAGGATGCAAGTGTGAAAAGCTGGTTTACAAGTATGCCTCAGTGAGTGGCAGGATGGGAGTGTGAGAGAGATGGGTTTGCATGTGCCTGTCTGAGTGAGTGTGCAAAGGGAAGGAGATGGCAATATATCCATGACCTCATCGGGGGGGGGGGGGGGGGGTTGGTGCCAAAGAAAATCCTGCACTCAGGCGTCTATGACCCTAGGGTCGGCCCTACTCCCAGACCCCACCAAAATGAAATGGACCAAGGACTTACCTCATTAATAAGCCCCCATAGTGATGGGGGATTGTTATAATTCAACCCCCCGCATGGTTGAGTAAAATTGCAGGGGCTTGCCCAAGGTTCCCAGACTAATTATCAGTAATAGTCACCCCTCCCCAATATATAATAAAAGCCTACAATAAACTAGTCCTTCCCATCCGGCAGCTGCCCAAGGCCCCCGGAACACATAAATAATAAACAAATGAAATAATCCCTACCTCTACCTTGCCCAGTTAGGGAATAACAACTCTAAATAATGGTCCCATTTAGTGGCATTTAGCTTCACTAACTTCCGAGCAATCTTGAAGTGGAGCAGGAGCTGCAGTCCATGCAGCACTATGTGTCTTGCAAAGATTTCATAGATATCCTTTCCTTGTAGTTATGTTGTCAGAAAGAGCTCACAAATTTGGTTGTGTGACCAATGCATTGCGCATTGCACAGACATACAACGGCTGCTTACGAGTGGGATCCAGGTCACCTGCAGCTCTGCCCTGGATCTCAGTCTTATAGTCAGACGTTGATTTGAGGTCTGATTATAAGATGAACCTCGAATATAAAACAAAGGGACTTTTTCAGAGCATTTGCTCTGAAAAAAATCTTGTGCTATATTTGAGCAAATACCGTACGTATACTCCACAAGATTTGACACAAATGCTCATTTTAAATGTGTCAATTAATGTAGATGTGTTTACACATTTGTATAATGAAATTAAACTGTAGTTCCACTTGAAGCAACGTGGTTAGCAATCAGTGAAGAGTTATTTCTACAGCTGAGTGTTCTGTTTCCACGTGAGCAGATTTCCTATAACCTTTTGTTCCAGTCAGAACATCAGTTCAACATTTTTGTAATTCGTTAGTGATACAATTTTAGGACTCCAAAGCAAATTAATCTGTGGCATTTCTAATTGTTATTTGTTTCCAATTTGAGAAATGTATTGTTGCCAAAAGTGAAATAAATAAGTGCCCTTTGGCTATTGTATGTAAACTACTGTAATTTGTAATATTGAGTTAAGAATTTTATTAAAGCCCACATCACCTGAAGACATAGTTACATATATTAGTTTAAAACATTACCATAAGATAAATATTATTTTTATCCAATAAAGGTAATGTAACATGGACTGTGATTAAGTTGTGAAAATATAGCTGGTTTTAGTGTGAAGGTGATCAGCTTTGTTTTAAATTGCACACTCCAAGGAAATAGCAACTGTTTTAAAACAAAAGGATCTGGTGCCTGTGGCCAGTCAAAAGCTTGGTTTCTTGGGACTAGAAAAAGGCTCTTTAAATATGCAGGAAGCCCCCTGACAGCATACATGTTCCAGTCTAAATACGATGCAAACTACCATCATTAAGGATAGTCCTTCATACAGTTACCTGGACACTAGGGGATGACATATGACTCCTTCAATACAGTTAACTGGGGATCTCGAACAGCTATGGGTCATGGACCCAGCTATGGGCCAGTCCCTTGTCTTCGGAATGATAGGAGGTGAGTTTTTGTACTAACCCTGGTAGCCACATAGTTAAAGGTGGGTCACAGACTTATGGTCCCAGTGACCCCTGGTTCCCGCAAATTTATAGGATTGGACAAAGGGCTTTTGAACACCTGATGTCCCTGCATAACTATAGGGTTGGGCTGGGGGACTTTCCCACTCCTTCTCCCTGAATTCATTAAGGGAAAGGAAGTGTACATGGTAGGGGAAGAAACTAGTTGCACTTCCAATTTTTATGGAGGTCCTTAGGAAATTTCAACACATTTTTCAAGTGAAGGCCTTAGTCAGTTTGCCTTTTTGTTGTTTCAAATTAATGGCTACTACCTGGAGTACTACATTACATTAACATTTGTTTATATAGTGCCAACAATTTACGTGGCGCAAGGTACAGAGCATAGAAGGGAACTACATACTAAGTTAGACAAACTAGAACCGACTGGTACATGAGGTAGAGAACCCTGCTCGCAAGCTTAAAATCTAGAGGGAATGGGGTCCAAAGATATAAGGGATTGAAGAGGTCATAGGGATCGAATTTGTAGTAACAGTAGTGTGGATGGGTGGCAGTAGGTGGGATAGGCCAAAGATGAATTGTGTGTGTTCCAGCTAGGTGTGATCCTCTAGAGGTAAAGTGACCGGTATTCTAGTGGGTTGGGTAGTAAGCTTCTTTAAAGAGATGAGTTTTGGGGGACTTTTTAAAGTTTGAAGAGAGCTGAATTCTCTGCGGAAGGGAGTTCCAGAGAGAGGGGGCAGCATGGGCAAAATCTTGGAGACGCGAGTGAGAAGTGGTGATGATGTACTATAAGTTACATTAGGCAAATTCAAGAATTTATGTATACTTATACTTATTTTGTTTCCACTCTATTTCTCCACTAATTGTGTCTTTCCGACTTTCATTATAAATGTCAGATAATATTTCACACAATAGAATGACTGCTATTTTAGACAAATTGGACAAAATATTACAAATTTTTATGATCACACTTTTCAGGCAGGATTATATGTAGCTACTCTCTCATTCGTGTTTTAAATGACTGGGAACCATTTTCTGTGAAACAAGGAAATAAAATGAAATATTTACTTCAGATTTATGAGTGTTAATGTGTTCTGGGTTCTTGAATTCCTACAAAGTGACACAGATACTTTGGAAAGCATACAGAAGGAATGGTTTTACATCAAATAACAGCACTTATGTTTAATACCATCTGTCTAATTGTTTAATATGTTTAATACACTGTGTTGCTGAACACAGAAAGCTCTTTCCAATGCCCAACACTTTAGTTGTATAGTTAGCAGTGAATTAAAATTTTAAGTTGCAGAATGCTTGGTTGCATTTTGGCTCCAAGTCTATAGGATCTAGTCAATAAAGAGAGAATTGCAGATAATTTATACTCTAGAGTTGGAAAAATTATCCAATGAAGCTGAATGGGAGAATGTTTCCAACTATTTTGTCCTTAAAGGGACAGTCTAGTACCCAAACTCACTTTGGTGCAAGATGAAGATTGCTGCTTGTATAGTGCACAGGCTTTTAACCCTGTGTGATTTGATACAGGCATTCTATATAAATCACATTTTTAATATTTGACTCAAGCCCTCCACTATATTTAGTGCGAAGGTAAGTGTCTAGAGTGGCACAAATTGCAAAAAAAAGAAAAATGAAATAAAAAAGCCGCCCCTTTAAGAAAAAAAACTTGCTTGCTGACAGACGGTGGCTGAGGAGATAGGAAGATCTCCCCTTACCACCGCTTTGCCTGCAAGCAGGCTGCACGGGGAGCTGAACAGGCAGAACAGAAAAACCTCTGTGCTGCCTCTTCGACTCCCCGTGCAGTATGTCAGGAAAGTCCTGACAGGTCACATGACGCAGCGCTCTGGTGTCAGACATGCACCGGCTCATGTGACATCTCTGCACACACCGTGCAGGGAGCCGAACAGGCAGCATAGTAGGACACCATGCTGCCTGCCACTAGCCGCCAGGGACAAGGGTAAGTCCTAGGGGTATATGGGCATGTGATAGGGGTGATGGAGGCATGTAATGGAGGTGATGGAGGGCATGTAATGTGCTGATGTAATGAGGGCATATAATGTGGTGATGGGGAGCATGTAATGTGGTGATGGGGGCATGCAGTGGAGTGATGGAGACATGCATGGAGACAGTGTGTGAGACATAGCCTTGTGTACCTACTGTCTAGATATACTGATTAACCCAGCACCCAGATTGCACTCACAGGACTTTCCCGAGCGCCCAGTTTGCAATCACATTACTTGCCCCTGCACCCAGGACTTAAACCAGCATTGAGAGTGCACTCGCAGGTCTTGCCCCAGCACCGACCCCTGCACTTAGATTGCACTCACAGGACTTGACCCAGCACCCAGGACATACCACAACATTAAGATTACACTTACAGGACTTGCCCCAGCACCCACCCCTGCACTTAGATTGCACTCACAGGACTTGACCCAGCACCCAGGACATACCACAACATTGAGATTCCACTTACAGGACTAGCCCCAGCACCCACCCTGGCACCTAGACTGCACTCACAGGACTTGCCCCAGCACCCACCCCAGTACTTAGATTGCACTCACATAACTTGCCCCAGTCCAGCACTGAGATTTCTCTACAGGACTTGCCCCAGGCCCCTAGTCTCCTGCACCCATCATGCAGAAGGTTCTGGATATTATATAACTGGTGGTGGCAAAGCAGCAGCCAAATTCTTAGAGCAGCCACTGAAATCCTTAAAGCAATGATTAATGTGGCCGCAAACCCCAGTGGTCCCAGGGCAGGCAGGCTACTGGGATTTTTCCATGTATCCCCGCTGTACATTTGGTAGAATACGGCAAATGTACAGATGCCATTCCAAATTATATCATCAATAAAAGATGGGAAATTCACTCTGAGCTAAACTCTCTAGTCCTAGAAGGTACACAAGCTTGCAGAGTGGTATTAATGAGAGGCCCCAAAATTATGATGTACAGTGATACCTTAACCATAGGTAACATGATATGAGGCTAACAGTTCCAACCAAGGTTAGTGTGTTTTATTCAGACATAATATAAAATCAATGCCAACAGAGCTGGGTGTGCAATTCAGATTGTGCAATTAGGAAAAAACATCAATAGAGTGGTCAGATTACTCGGCTGCAACATGGTACAGCCTTCTCTGTCCCAGTACAAAATAGGGGCATATAGCTTACAAATAAACACAGTACTGCAAAACGCATCAAGCTCCTAGCTCTCATACTGCCTTGTATTGATGTCAAACTAGACACATTAAATATTGTAGCAATGAAGAGTTCTTTTGTTGAGAGTCCAAGTAGATATGTTTACATTGCCAAATGATTGTGCAATCCCTTGTCAGTTCATCACATTTCCCTATTTAATGAACAGATGACACTGGTTGACAACATCCAGCAAAACACACTTTGTCTAGTAAAGGATTTGTCCCAGTAAAGAACATATTGAGGTGATTTGTCCCATTAAATAAGAAAACCAATGTATCAGAACTAACATTGTTCAAGTGATGGACAGTTTAATGATGTTCTCTGGACCTCCATAAACCTTGCTACAGACACTGGCGTCCTTGTATGGATCCTTTTGCCTATTTCTGCCTATTCCTAAGTGAGTTTAACCTTCCTACAGCATTGGGTTTTTTTTTCCAGGGAATTGTTGGACAATTCTGTTTCACGAAAACATATTTTTAGGAATCAACACATGCTGATCCGCTATGAACATCATTAGACAAACATGCCAAGCCTCTTTCTTTGTATTTCATCAATCCCCCTACAGTAATAGCTTTCAGAACTTTATTTTCTTTTCAATTATGTATGCCATGGGTAGCAAACATATACATGTAAATGTTAAGGTTGTCTTCCTAAAGGTGGACCAGCTGATGCATCATTTGATAGACAAACTTGTACTACCAATATCACAAAAGTGTCACTGTTCAGTCACTTGCCAAATATATTTTATAATTCTATGTTAATCTATTAATCTGTTTGATGATGATCTATATGATTTAGGAAATGGTTGGCGTTTAGCTAAAGTACTAAGCTTTCCTTATAAAGGGGATAAAAGGGAGATACACAGACAAACACCAACTGCAAGTCTGCATCTAGATGTCACTGCTCTGAAAAAGCCCACGTGTGGGCGAAACGCGTCGCGTGACATTATTGACGAGACTTGCAACTAGGAAGTACCAGCTCCTCCAGCAGAACGCTGCCTATACAAACTTCAGCTGCTGCCTGCACCTATGAAGTGACGGATGGAGACTGTGATATGATCGGCTGGGTGACTCTGCCTGCTTTTTACCTATGCTGTTTTTAACTGTTTTTTACATGGGATATCGTTTTTTAACTTCTATGTAAGCTGCTATATGTGGGGGGGAATTAAAATTGTTTACATTTGACACTACAACGTTTGTTTCTCACTCCTGTTGTGTCCTGCTCCACGAGTATTCCATCGATTATCTATCCAGTGGATGTGGGGATTTTGGGACTCAGAGTCTGCACGCCTTATACACCCAGAGCCGGTCCTATAGGCTCTGTAGAGTGTGAGTACAATTCTTTAGGGGGAGATATTTATTTTCCTTATATTCACAATACTGCACAATTTTGTATATATTTTTTTCTTCTCTTTTATATAAATCTAAAAAAGGCTGGATTTTCGCCTATATATCTCTGATAAGTATTTATTTTATTATATCCTGCGCAACACTTTATTACACGATATTCACTATTTTGTGCTAATTGGAGGAAAATGCACTAGTGTTTGCTGCATAATTTGTTTGTCTGCACATTATATATAGCGCTTGTCACTTTATCTGCATTGGTTTTTGAAACACCAAAGATGTTATGAGAAAGCCAACCATGTAAGACTACTCAAAAATGGCCCATGTAATTCAGAAATCCATGTTTTTGAATGTATTTGCATGTCTGTACAGTACATTTGTTTTTACATGCCTATGTATGTATACATTAGACTGAGGCTACTTTCACTCGTCTGTAAATTATCTGTACAGCTGTTTGGTATTCCGTCTGTTGAGTGATTCTCAATGTTTTATTATTATTCACTGGCATCACAGAAGTAACACAAAGTTCATTTATAGTAAGCTCTATTAATACATTTTCCATATTATTACTTCAAGACCTGCATGAATATTGAATGAAAAGGGCTCTACCGAGACACAGAGTATTCCCTGAGATACACTTCATAAGATATATTGTCTATTTCCCCTCATTACTGGTGACCTTCTATATCTCAGTTACAACTACATTATTCCATAAATCTTCAGATAATAAACATATTTGTCTTAAATGTACATCACGCACATTAACTTTAACAGACATCAAAGGCAGTCATTATTCCGAAATGACTGTGTTACTGAGAGCTAACTTAATAGTTACCAGACCCGGCTTACCACTATTGCACAATTTTTAGAGCTACACCTTATTAACTTCGGATCCCACACACATTTTCTAGTTCCCAATTTAATAATTGTCAGGATACCTTTTGACATTTAGCATCTATTACAGGGTCATCGAACATGCAGCTCATGGGCCAAATGCAACCCATCTGACATCAAATATTGGCCCAACTGATTTAAGTAACAGAAAGTTTTAAAACTATTCAGTGCACATCAAGGAGTTAATTGAAAAGTGATCTCTCCTGCAGTTATACTCCAAAATCAATTCAGTCACATAGAATAAAATACACCAAACAAAAGTGTGTGTTTTGTGTATTTAAAGGGACACTACCACTTACATAAGATGTAACTAGATAACCTGATCATTTAAAACAAACACATATATACATCATATGCCACTGTTATTTTAAATAATTGTATTAATTGCATATAAAAGGAAAAATAAAGTTAGGTGTTTATCGCCTGACTCCATTTTGGGAATATTTCCCATGATGCAACATCATCCAAATTCTTCCAGCCAGTCTCAATTTACAACTGTTGCCAAAGCCTGCATGATGATGTCATAAAATAATCTCCTGCTCTCTCACTGGCTCCTGTGTATCATAGTGGGTAGGACTCTGTGGCTTTGTACAACTTTTTTTTACCTGATTTCCAACACAAAGAGAGGAGATTGACCTGATCAGACAGGATCATTACTCCACCCCTTGTGATGTAACAGTTACATTACCCTCCCATTCAATCCAAGTCTGTGATCAAAATTCTTACTTATAAACTGAATTCTGTGTCCCAAGCCCCAAAGTAAGATTTTACTGCTGTAAAGTCTCTGGGTGTGGCACACAAAAACATTATATTTCACAAAACGGCAGGGTCCTGTCACACTTGTTTAGTTACATATTTTATTAAATATAGTCACATAAGACAAACAAAAGACATATCTGAAATCCAGAATACAAAATAAAAAAAGTAAAACCTTTTATGGGAATGTCATGTCACTTTAACTTGAAAAGGCTTAGTCATAGATAACAGACAAGAATATAAAATGCATTTTAAATTGGCAAATCCTGTCCCTCCTCCCATTCATTGTAATTAATAGCCCTTCACCTTGTCTAAAAATAGAAACAAGATATGTGTACCAAAATACCAAATTTAAAAATGCCGAGAAACTATGGAATTCATTCTAACCCATGAGATCACAAGATTGATAACAAACCAGGTAAATCTCATAAATATGCTAAATAAATAAACAGGATCAAACAGAATCAAAAAGGGGAATATAAGATGCAACAAACGTAAAATGTAAATGCAGAATACCTGGGTAGAGCGCTTTTAACCCCATCGTATAAAAAGATAGATTAACTACAGAAATATAATTGCCTATTAAAAGATACCAAGTTCCACTAACACACATATAGTTTTATTTATGTAATATAATTAAAGGTAATGAATGCCATTAACAAACGGCTGTGATGTCTACATGATTATACATAACTACACTATCTAAGCAGAGTGTAAATGACCTGATTTAATGTATAATACATAATATGAAGCATTAATGACCTGGCCTGATATCAATTATGTGGGTGTCCAGCTGCAGCCAAATACAATAAATAACCAAATATAAATACAATATAAAAACATATCCATGAGCACATGCTGCTTAAAAAATGGTATAACAACCCATTCAGGTGAGCGATGCCTTGGTTTATAAATTAATATTGGAACATCTTAGGATATCACTGAATACTCACACTATATAGCAATCTAATTCCCACTTCTTGTTGATACCAGATGGTAATTTAGCAATGTATTTAAATATCCAATACACTCCCCAGGGTTGTGATGTCACCACTTCTAATCCCCAGGTTACAGCGTTCCACTCCTGAGAAGGAAAAAACGGTTGTGATGTCACCACTTCTAATCCCCAGGTAACAGCGTTCCACTCCTGAGAAGGAAAAAACTTCAACATTTCATCCATTACAACAAGAAAATGCTTACCAACCAGCAGCTATTTTTATAATTTAAGTCAAATTCCTTATATCCAAATGTTTATGTCACGCTTTTTGGCATTAATTATATCAGAGATGTGCTTTATTTTGGTATGTCCAACCTATTTTACAGTATAGGCATGTCACCAAATAGATGGCATTTGTGTTAAAATGAATGTAACTTTTTATTAGATACTCTATATACATACATAAATATGAGTACAACCCCTTACAGTTTGATGTACAAATGGTAGTCAGCCATGGATATCGCCACTGTTTTTTATTTTGTTATCTAACTGGGAAGTAGACTAGGATATGCAATATTAGCCAAAGATTGATTTCTATGAGGGGCATGTACTAAAAAAAAAAATGCAAATATATTTTATGTGCAAAACTATTTTTGCGCTTTTCTCCTTTTGCAATGTAATAAACATTTAACACACATAGTAAATATGCGCAAATTGTGAATAAAAATGGGCAAAATTGTGAATAAAAACAGGCAAATTTGGGAATATTTTTTCTCTTTTGATATAACTTGCTAAAAGCTGGCGTAATATATTCACCAAAAATTACCAGAAAAATGCTCACTACATAAAAATAAATGGAAGAGGAGCAAATTGGGAAAAAATTCGCAAAATGTTACAAATATTCGCAAACTGCCCCTTTCTCGTGTTTTACCTACTTTTTCCCCACTGCACTTGTTTAGTACATGATCCCCTATGTCATGTAAACTTCCTCCTTAAAATTTCTCTACATTTTGTATCCACTGTTAACATAGGGAGATTGTCCTGGATAATTATTTAATCTTATTGAACTCTAAGCTGTAATTAGTGACAATTAATTTGGTCCAAAATATTTTTTATTTAAATTTATTTGATTTCAAAAGACCTCTTAGCAGTAGTATAGCCACTATTTTTACTACAAATTGGATAACCTCTTTCACGAAAACCTATTTTTCAAATCTAGTGATTGTTCTTCAAAAGGTACCAAATTGGAACAGCTTATTGATAATGTTTCACTTTTCTCACATGAAAGGTATATATGAGCATTAAGTTCTCCAGACACCCACTAAAATATTGTTAATTTTTTTATGTAAATATTGTCAATTCTGTAATTTGTTTTAGAACATTATAGATTTGCTGTAATTAGTGAACTCACACATCTTTTTCCTTTTTGTTTCTTTTTCTGATAGTGTTGAACGTATGCAAATATTGTGTACCTACTGCAATTACTACAAATATGTCATTTTCTTTGTTTTTTACGTGAATGTATTTTTGTTAAATTTATAAAAACAAAAACAAAATAAAGGTCACAAATATTTTTTTTTTATGGAGCAAGTGAACCAAAAAAAATAAATAAAAGATTTAGCAATATGTAAAAAAACAAACAAATTGGAGCAAGCACAGAAACTCACCTACTGGTATTTTGTTCACTACATGAGCTGGATGGCAAGTTGTATTATATAAAACTGTATTTTCTGTAGCTCTTTGACACAATCAAACCATCCTTAGAATGGGATAGAAAATCTGAAAAATAAAATGCTGTCACCATCATGAGATTGCATTCATTAAAATTAATATACTGTACATCCTGGAGAAGGGAATCCATCTCACCAGACCAAATAAAAAGCAAATTGTCTTCCATTTTAGGCAAAACACATCAAAAAGGGATTTTTATCTCCATAGATGTAGGAGCACAAACCAAAAAGTAGGTTGGCATTGGAGATAAATGAGCCTTCAAAACCTCAATTCCAGCAACAAACGGTGGTGTATAGCAGTCCTTGTGTATTTTCCTTGAGTGATAAAAGACTTGTACAATAGGATTAGTTGTATACATGCAATTTCATATAAAGCAGGACAATTGGGGGGCATGTTCTCCTCCCCAACTGGAGGTAGGTTTGGCATGTCTGATGCTGAACAGCAGTCACCACTTCAAAGGAGGCCTCGAAATAGGCCTCACCCTCAAAATATAAAGTTAATGTTAAAGACACTGTAAGTGTAGCAATGTCCAGGAATTAAAGTTTGATTTAAGCTTACAGATCTACCCAAGATGCCCCAATCTTTCCAAAAATGGTTTCGGGGCTTACAGTGAGGGAAAAAAATATTTGATCCTCTGGTGATTTTGAGAGTTTGCCCACTGACAAAGAAATGATCAGGCTATAATTTTAATGGTAGGTGTATTTTAACAGTGAGAGATAGAATAACAAAAAAAAAAAGAATCCAGAAAACCCATGTCAAAAAAGTTATAAATTGATTTGCATGTCAATGAGTGGAATATGTATTTGATCCCCTATCAGTCAGCAAAATTTCTGGCTGCCAGGTGTCTTTTATACAGGTAGCGAGCTGATATTAGGAGCAATCTCTTAAAGGGAGTGCTCCTAATCTTAGCTTGTTACCTGTATAAAAGACACCTATCCACAGAAGCAATCAATCAATCAGATTCCAAACTCTCCTCCATGGCCAAGACCAAAGAGCCGTCCAAGGATGTCAGGGACAAAATTGTAGACCTATACAAGGCTGGAATGGGCTACAAGACCATCGCCAAGCAGCTTGGTAGGAAGGTGACAACAGCTAGTGCGATTATTCGCAAATGGAAGAAACACAAAATAACTATCAGTCTACCTCGGTCTGGTGCTCCATGCAAGATCTCACCTCGTGGAGTTTCAGTGATCATGAGAACGGTGAGGAATCAGCCCAGAACTACACAGGAGGATCTTGTTAATGATCTCAAGGAAGCTGGGACCATAGTTACCAAGAAAATAATTGATAACAAGATGTCATAAAGACATCTCTGTGTGAAGTCTGTCTATGAACATCTGAATGATTCAGAGGAGAACTGGGGGAAAGTGTTATGGTCAGACCAAGATCAACCTCTTTGGCATCAACTCAACTCTCCATGTTTGGAGGAGGAGGAATGCTGACTATGACCACAAGAACACCATCCCCACCGTCAAACATGGAGGCGGAAACATTATGCTTTGGGGGTGTTTTTCTGCTGAGGGGACAGGTCAGGCCATGTGCCATCAAATCTTGGTTGAGAACCTCCTTCCCTCAGCCAGGGTATTGAAAATGGGTCATGGATGGGTATTCCAGCATGACAATAACCCAAATTACACAGCCAAGGCAACAAAGGAGTGGTTCAAGAAGAAGCACATTAAGGTCCTGGAGTGGCCTAGCCAGTCTCCAGACCTTAATCCCATGGAAAATCTGTGGAGGTAGCTGAAGGTTCAAGTCACCAAATGTAAGCCTTAATGACTGGAGAGGATCTGCAAAGAGGAGTGGGACAAAATCCCTCCTGAGATGTGTGTAAACCTGGTGGCCAACTACAAGAAACATCTGACCTCTGTGATTGGCAACAAGGGTTTTGCCACCAAGTACAAAGGGGTCAAATACATGTTTCATTCATTGCATATCAATAATCAAAATGCAAATAATTTGACATAAAATACACCTACCATGAAAATTATAGACTGATCATTTCTTTGTCAGTGGGCAAATGTTCAAAATCAGCAGTGGATCAAATATTTTTTTCCCTCACTGTATATCTGATTGAAACTTAGCTGAATTGAGGATTTTTCTACCCTGATCTGGCCTCATTTCATATTTTCATTGTGAACGATTTCAACTTTAAATCATCACTTTCCACAAATGTTTGAATTTCTTTGGATTATCCCTACTCTTAAACACAATTCCACAGAATTCGACCAAAACCTTTATTTCCTTTATTAAATTAAAAACATCTGTCCACAAAGACGATATGCACATACAGGACCACCACACGTGGATCATGAACCCTATATGACCACAGCGCCTCCAGCACTGATCTGAAGTGTGAGGATAGATAAGTTGTAGCCAGACCGGGACTAGATACCACCTGTAAAGAAATTTTCGGGTGGTTTCCCAGTAAGCAATGCTTTTAGAGTGGCCGGGTGGGTTAGTCTTTGCTTCTGTACAACACTCCTAATGCGTCCATATGTTAACAGTTCCTGCGAGGGCAGGTCAAACTTTGCCTGAAGTTCTTGAAATGATAGGAGTCGGCTGTTTTGTATCAATTGTGAGCAGGCTTGTATTCCCGCCTGAACCCATGCAGACAGATTCATATTAAGCGTGGACAGCTTTAAGATGGAAATGGGGGCTAGTTGGATTATGTCCCATGCACTTCAAAGTTTGGTGGTGGCAGCGTCCCGAATGTAAAGGGAGAACTTGGTGGTGGGCAGCATGTCAGCTAAGTGTGGTCTGTGTGTTGGGTCACACCAGGTTATTTGGTGCAGATCATACGGTTTTGTGGCCTCATTTTCCATCAGTGCCCAAGTTGGAAGTGTGGCATTATGGAAGATGGAGCACAACTGGGCCATGGCAGAAGCTTGACAGTATACTTGTAGATTAGGTGCAGCCATTCCTCCTTCATGTCTCTGGAGCTGCAAATCTGCCATTGATACTGGATTCCAAGAAAAGTGATGGATTTCCAGTCAAACCTGTACTGGTGTTTTAGGGCAAACAGTGTCGTTTGAACAATATTGATGGGAAGTGCTTGGGTTTTTCCCAAGTTATTTTTGTACTACGACACCGTTGAGTATTTCGTAAGTGCAGTTTGGAGAGTTGGGACGAATTTGCTAGGGTTGCCAAGTGACAGTAGAATATCATTGTCAAACAAGCCAATTTTATGTTTCGTGTTCCCATATGTTATGCCTTCGATATCTGGTTAGGATCTGATTTTAGGGGACAGGGGGCAACCCTGTCACGTACCGTTGGTGATTGAGAATTTGTCAGACAAAAATCCTATGTTGTATACCCTTGCTGTAGGGGAGCTGTATTGGGACATTATAGCTTTTATAAACCCTTTCGGGATACCAAATTTATTTGCAGTAATTTGTGATTATTTGCAATAGTTTCAAGGCATGTTTTGCTTGTGGTAGTATTTTGAATGTCTAAAGAGAGACTTTGGAGTGGGACAATTAGCTGCTGTTTAAATACTTGCCATTAACCATTGATAATGCTGTGGAGCACTGTGATGCACTTACAAACACCAACACGAGCTCCTAAAATAGATCAAATTTATGGTTGAAAAGAGGGACACAATGATTCGAGTATGTGGTAGTGTGCGATTCTTTACGGTAATTTGAGGTAATTTTCAAGGCAAAATATAGTGGTTTTTAGTTGTTTGTGGTAGTTTGTAGTAACATGTAAGTTTGTTTGTCGCAGCTCATGGTTGATTATGGTAGTTTTTAGTAATTTTTTTTTCATTCTAGCTAGAATTAGGGTATAAACCATGTCCTTACCTTGAAGTTATTCTTCTGTAAATCATTAGTGAACATGTAAGATGATCAAATTTGAAAAACTGCAGCTGGGGCCTGCAAGAAAAAAAAAATAACACAAAGGAAATACGTATATAATAATAATTCATTTATATAACTATCAGTCTATATATCAACTCAAGATGAATCCCTTGCTATATGTTTTCTCAATACCCAAACAAATGTGTTTTTCTAATGTAAAAAACAATCAATTTCAAGACACAAATACATATTAACAAGAGAATAAATCATTAAATGTAACAAGCTTGAAAATACCAATGCAATTTGTACCCAATAATTTGTGAGGGATAAGAAAAGCTAATAAGCAAGGCTGTCTTTAAGATAGGGCAAAATGGGCATCTGTCCATGACACAGACACAGGGACTTACAGCTTTTGTACTCTCTATTTTTATTTTATTTTCTACTCTCACTCTCACACAGACAATGCTGCACATTGTGACACTGGGTATCGTCCTTTTCCTGTGATTGGTCAATCAGAGGAGGAGAAGCTTTTCTATCTTGTAATTAGCTGGCTTGTATTTCTTTGTAATTAAATGTATGTATCTGTTTAGCAGTGATGTCAAACTTTGTGTACTGCAACAGCTGTAGACTATATTTCCCATCAGGCATAGCCAATGGTATCATGAGAAATACAGTCCACAAGTGATAAAGTGCTCAAGATTAGTAAACACTATATGGTGCTGCAGGGGCAGGAAGCCAGAGTCACTTGCAAACCAGCCAATGGTAGGGCTGGGATTCAAAGGCTTCTGACTGGCTGACACAGTGAAGTGTCACAGTCAAACAATCAGAAGTCTTATTTTAACTTTTGAAATCCCAGCCCACCCAGGCTGAGAATTCATTACATGGGCACCAGGAGTATTTGCTGGTAGGATTATTTTAGCATAGGTAGATTATATTTATTTTGGGCTTTCTTCAGTTTTTTTTTCTATCCTATCAACTGAGAGGGAAGAGCCAGGCCCGCCATCAGGGGGTGACGGCAATACTGGCGTCCCGGGCCCAGCGGGTGCAGGTCACATAAAAAAAAAAAAGAATTTTCCTCTGTTTACCCGGTCCACTGCTGTGAGGGAAGCGTTCTGCTCTCCCCTCCAGCCACGCGGCTTCAATAAAGTTTGTTAAAAAAAAATTTGACCGGAGTTCCCTCCTGCACGGAGGAGGGAAACTCCGGTCGCATGTTTTTTTTAACAAACTTTATTGAAGTTGCGCGGCTGGAGGGGAGAACAGAACGCTTCCCTCACAGCTGCGGACCGGCTAAACAGAGCAGAGCACTGGGAGGCAGAGCAGCAAGGAGGTACGTACTGGGGAAGAGGGGAAGGGAGGGTGCAAATAACGACCATAATGCTGGCATATTGAGTAGCAAAATACTGGCATATTAAATGGCAAAAGAATGTCATACTGAGAGGCAAAATACTGGCATATTAAATGGCAAAAGAATGGCATGTGAGGGGCAAAATACTGGCATATTGAGTGACAGAATACGGCCCAGAAAATTTGTTCAGTAAGGGCCCGTGAAATTCCTGGTGGTGACCCTGGGAGGAGCTACCCCCGAGAAATGTATAGCCAAGAAAGGTTTCTTTCTAGTGCTTTTGGCACAGGTAAGTAGGCATATTTATAAACATATTATTAATAGAGCAATAATACATCACTTTGGGGGCTATTCACTAAAAGGTGAGATGAGTTGAGGTTCCCCGCTAATCAAACCCAATAGGTTTGTCCCTGCACAATGCATAGCTAAATTGGTGAGATGAATGTTCATCTCACCTCAACTCACCTGAAACTCACCTTTTAGTGAATAGCCCCCTGAGTGATGTGATTTAAGTCTAATAAATGAAACCACATATTTCCTTAACTTTTGTATTTTTTATGATCTCACATGAGAACCTTTTATACTATTTGCATAGAACTATGAGCATCGAACAAAGTAAACGTTTAACCAAAAGTATGCTAATTACTAAAGATCAAGTTGAGGATAAACATTTGTGTTGTTGCATACAGGGCTGGCTCAGCACAAGAAATATCAAATATTTAAAAAAAAAAATGTTGCTTAGTATTCACTATACTTGAAATCAAGGGTGACATGCAGCACAAACAAGCTGTGGTCAATTGCAACCATGCAAACTAGAGAGTTTAAAAGGCAGGCAGGTGTATTCAATTGGTGACCAAATAACCTAGTGAGTCTCCAATGGATTAAAATTATCAAAGTTGAAGTCAATGAGAACTCGGCTTGAGGCAACTATAACAAGCTTAAAGATGATCACTAAAGGCTTCACAAATTGTTGCTAACCTGAGAAACCCCCATATAAGTAATATATACAATATGTGTTACATCCAGAAGAGAAGCATCCATAATGGCATTTGGCGTTTTGCATTGTAATGAGGAATTTCAGGCCAGCTGCTATAAAAGTATTTAATATGCAGAAAAGTTGTAAAGTAGTAGTTCAATGTTTAAATTGATCTAGTAACCATACTTGCCCAAAGACAAGCTAATAGATCTTTAAAACAGAGTGATGTAAGATAATGGAAAAAAAAAAAAATAATCAAAAAAAATACAAATCAAACTGTGGTGCCAAATGAGTGACATAATTCTGCATTTATGGTAGAATAAACCATAGCTCTATATTTACAAGATTCAGTTACATTAACGTTTTAATTTTTTTAAATTAATTTTCAGACATTCTTTAGTATGCAGTGTGTATTGTATTGAATGGAATATTAGGTTATAATTGCATTATATCATATTGTATTATGTTCTCCTCTTATTTAAACTCACAATTTTGTAATTCATGCACATGGGGTCGCATAACTGAGAAAAAACATGACACTGTAATAAGGAACTAACAGGGGATTAGGGACATGGCAAAGAGTTATGCATGTTATGACTCCTAACAGAATTTACAGAAGACTCCAGCAGAAATTATCCTAGTGCAAAATTAAAGCACAGAAACAATACCATATTAGTCCATGATGGTAAATCATAGAAACCATTACTGAATTTAGTAATTTAATACATTTGGTGCTGTTACAGGTATTTATTTCCACACATTTACTTTATTAATTACAAGCCAGACATCTGTAGAGCGTCAATGTTGTTTATGGTTTTTTTTTTTTTTTAGAATATCTAATTATGTTTAAAGACAGTGAAATTGAATCAAGGGAAATACTGCTTTATTAGTGGTGAGGGAAAATCTCCTCTGTCATGATGGATAAAACATTATTTAAAAATGGGATTAAAGCAATGTTTTATTTTGTACTATGAGTCTATGATGAGGGCTGCCACCCAGTTGTATTTGACCAGCAGGCCAGTAAAATAATTTGAAAGAAAAAAGTTGGCATCTCTATCCATGGCCCAGTCCAACAACATGGGCAAGTACATACCAGTCTCGTGGTTGTTGTTATTTAAATTTATTAAATGTGTGTTTATTAAAAGGAAGCCGTGGGGTACATATTGCAGTTACAGTGTTACAGAGCCTAAAAGAGGGACACACATTAATCCTTTTTTATTTATTTTTTTGCCATGATACTATTCTGTCTAGCTCTTTGCAGAAAGTGATATAACAAATTAACATGACATTATTGCATTCATACATGTAGTTTACTGTAATGCTGATTATCCATCAATTGTATTGTACACCCAACCAACTGTTAAGTCCATGGCCACATGATCTAGGATTCTACTAACATTTCTTAAAGACACAAGAATCCTTTTTACATGTTTATAGTAGACTATGTATGTCTCATTGACATACATAGTTTAAATGCAATACCACTTGCAGGGCCGGCCTTTGGGGTGTGCAAACTGTGCTTTTCACTGATGGGAGTTTGAGATTGGAGAAAGAGATGAACTTAAGTAAGGTGTGGGAGAGGAAGGTCGAGTTTATTTTAGTGAATAGTGTAAGGAGGTCAACTTGGGAGGTCAACTTTTAAAGTGAAAGTCCACCTCCCAAGTCGACCTCCTTGAACTCTTCTTGACTTTAAGTGAATAGACCCAAATGTAACATTACATTGAATGGAGACCAGATATTATTGCCGATGCTACTCCTGTGGGACCATCTTACATAACGTAAATAATCATGGTGATAACCAACATATTTTGTTCGATAAATGTTGCTTGGACAGATGTAGAAAAAGTTAATTCATAGCCTAAAAGAGAAGCGTCATCTTTACAGTATTCACTCCACCATACAGACTAAGCATCACTTTCTTGTAATGGTATTTGGCAATTCCAAATCAAGACAACCAGCTTGCATACAAAAATCGGGCTGACGTTTAGGAGCATACAACTTTTCTTTTATTCAGAAATCGGGTATTGGCAATCCAGATGTCAAGGCATCCCTAACATTCTAATATCGCTCATTTCACATTTACAGTTGTGGATATGTGAGCTTCATAATCAGTGATTGAATTAATAGCCTTTTATCCATTGACATTATGTAATTATCTACCTGGATTCGAACCCTGACTCCTGTGGTTCCTGTTCCCTGCTCCTGTTCCAGACGCTACCTGCTGGTTCTTTTTCCTCATGTAGCAGTAGTGGCTATCTCTCTGACTTTGTCTTCTTTTTTACCTACCGCCCAGGTGTAGGTCCTTGTAGTAATGAGCCCTGGAGCTATATTAACCCCATCCTCCCAGCAATCAGAGCTGGTACATTTATTTTCTGCTAGCTTGTGTTTTTGATACCTGTTCATACGTGTTCCTGACCATCCCTGTTTTCTCCAGTCCCTTGACCTTGGCTTGATCCTGACCATTCTGATATCTCCAGTCCTTTGACCTTGGCTTATTCCTGACTATCCTGCTCTCTCCATTCCTTTGACCTCGGCTTGATCCTAGACCCTGCTTTGTCCCTGCCTGGCTATGACTCGTGGGAAACCAAACAAGGCCTCTGCATGTGGGCATTCAAAGCCTGGGGCTCCACCCCAGGTGGAGAGTGCTCACCCTGCGCAGGGCCTTGAATCACCCACTACCCCTGCACCGCGACTCCAGACCTTATCGCACAGCCGTCCGTGACACATTATAAGTAAATGAGCTTCAGGGAATAAAGTAATATTGATAGTAAAATTAGCCATTACTTATGGAGAATGATGGAAAATGCAGTCATTATTTTTTAAAGAGCACTGTGGAAAAAATGTATTATACAAGGATTGAATCATTTAAAAAAATGATTCCTTTTGCTCTAAGAACATATTGACTGACACTGCACATGCTCTTCATCTAGGAATTGTAAAGCGGTACGAATTTATGGATTAATAACTAAAATCTGTTCTCTTTATTCTGTGAAGCATAGAACTCAAGAGCTAAACATGTCTAACTTATATGAGAATATCTGGGAACACAGGAATTTTGAGCTATATGATCCATTATATAACGGTAGGGGTCACTGCTGTGAATGGCCGTGTCACTTAAGGTTGCCACCTTTTCTTTAAAAAAAAAAACCCAGCTATGCTTTGGTCTCTTTTTACTTAATATTGGCATCAAGACAATTTTTTATAGTCCTGCTGGAAAAATACCAGCCATGGCACAGGTAGAGACATCTTTTGTCAGCTGTCTCTCTCTCACTTTGAGCAGAACATGTTCTTACCTCCTCTTCCTGTGCAAGGCAGCCCATCGAATAGTGAGAGGTAGCAACACCTACACCTGCATTGCTTCTCCACCTAGTAAGAATAGTATTATGAGGATTTATGCACTGTGGGGTAGGGAAAACGTGTGAATTTATGGCGAGTTTATACCATTGTGGAAATTGGGAGTGAGAGGGGGATTTTATAGTACTGTGGAAAAATGTATGACACTGTGAAAAGTTTTGGGGGAAGGGGTCTATACTGCACAGTGAAAAGTGGGCATCCCTATTTTGACCTGTTGAATGGTGGGAGAGGAGAGGCCCGAGGGGGACTTTCACAAAGGGGTCCAGTTGTTTCTAGTTATGCTTTTTTAATAATGGGAAATACATACTATTTACTATGGATGAATATTCATGATCTTTATTTCCTTTTATTTGCCAATCTGCCCTCCAGACTTAGTCAATGCACCCCACACACAGTTAGCCATTTGACCCCCAGACATAACTAATACATCCCCCCACATACTTAACCATCTGCTCGCCAGACTTAGTCAGTGCATGCCCCTGCACACTTAGCCATCTGCCTCCAAGACTTAGCTATATGCCCCGATCCTTAGTCAATGCATGCGCCAACACACTTAGCCACCTGCCCCCCTCCCCAAACTTGCAAATGCTTCTCTAGGCTCCCTGGTGTCTAGTGAGGACATCTGGTGGATGTCTGTGCAATGTGCAATGCTGCCCGACATGTCTATCATAGAAGTATCGGCAGAAGTGTGAGCAGTTTCGTAGGGAATCTGCACGCATCATGCATCTGGATCCTAGTCTTATAGTCAGATCTCTGTTTCAGGTCTGATTATAAGATGACCTGAAATATAAGACAAGGGGTCTTTTTCAGGGCATTTTCTCTGAAAGCAACCTGTCTTATATTCAAGCAAATACAGTATTTATCTTTAACCCCTTCCAGGCAATGGTTTTGTTTGTTTTGATGTCCGTTCTGGACAAAACTTTTTTTGCCACATTAGCTATGTGTGCATTTAAATAAAAGTGCATGCTTGCTTTTTAAATGAATCGCCACATATAATATATGTGTGTATATATATAGATATATATATATATATATATTATTTTTAAGGACAGCTAAGGATTTCTTTTGAGATATTTTTTTAGACGTAAGTCTTTTTGTAATGTAAATTTAATAAAGACTATAAAAATACACACACTATATTTTTATTCTCTCTCTGACACAAGATAAAAAATTGTACAGTGAGAGAGAGGGAAGATTTTGACAATCAGCATTCATACAGCACTGATTGTCATTTATTGTATTTTTTTGCATTTATTGCATGTGATCAATGTGATCAATGTGATTGATTTTCACAGTGATCACATTAATAAATGCAAAAAATAATGGTTGATCCTGGTCTTTCTAATTGTTAAGGCAACCAGGATCAACTCACTCCATCTCTACCCCCAAATCGGGGGGAGGAAAGCAATGGATTTTGTTGATGGCAATGGATTTTGGCCCTAGCCTAATCAAAAACTTCACTGCAATGACTGAGACACCCTGTCTCAGCTATTGCAAGCTAAGACAGCCCCTTTTCTGGGTGTTTCAGACTTCCCTCCATCAGAGGCAGCCTAAAACGACCCTAACCTAATTTGCATATGGTGAATAAAAGACTACCCTATAGGAAAAAAGTTTAACTTGTATATATTCACATGCAAATTGCTTTTTAATATTTAATAAAAATTCTTATATTAAACAGATGCATTTCTTGTTTGTATTTCCTTTCATGTGCCAATGCTGCCTCACTCTCCCCCCTGCGTTGTCTCTCTCCCCCTCCAACTTTTCTCTCTCTCTCTCCCCCTTCCTCCCCTGTCTTTCTCTCTCCCCTCCCTCCCCTTGTCTTTCTCTGCCCCCTCCCTCCCCTTGTCTTTCTCTGCCCCCTCCCTCCCCCTTGTCCTTCTCTGCCCCCCTCCCTCCCTCCCTCCCTTTGTCTTTCTCCCCCCTCACCTGTCTCTCGCTCCCTGGTGGCTAGTGGGGGCAGCCGGGGGATGTCTGCACGATACGTGCAGACATCCTCCATGCTACCCGACACTTCCAACTATTATGATGGATACCCGGTCCGTCATAATAGACGGCAGTGTCGGCCAGCATGGAGGATGTCTGCACTATCGTGCAGACATACCCCGGCTGCCAAATATCCCTGGTGCCTAGTGGAGGCAGCCGGAGGATGTCTGCATGATACGCGCAGACATCCTCTGCTGCTGCCCGGCACTTCCGCCGGGACTTTTATGATGAAGATGGAAGGACCTGGCTTCATCATAGAAGTCCTGATGGTCGTTTCGGGCGGCAGCGGAGTAGGTCTGCGCGCATTGCGCAGACATCCACCGGCTGTTAGCGAGGGGGATCCAGGTCTCCTGCAGCTCTGCAGGGGACCTGGATCCCTGTCTTATAGTCTGACCTTGATTTGAGGTCAGACTATAAGACGACCTCAAATATAAGAGGGGTCTTTTTCAGAGCATTTGCTCTGAAAAAAACTTTGTCTTCAATTCGAGCAAATACGGTATTCACTTCCAGGTAAACTAAAAATATGGATATTTGCATTCTGCGCTCTCAGACAGGAAAAAAAATTGATGTTTAGCCTATGTTCCATCATTTCAAATGAAATGATATTATAGTTACATAGTTACATAGTAATTTAGGTTGAAAAAAGACACAAGTCCATCAAGTTCAACCCTTCTACCTATCATTACAGCTTTTGATCCAAAAGAAGGCAAAAAACCCCTAAGGAAGCTATTTCGAATTTTGCCTCCTGGGGGAAAAAATTCCTTCTTGACTCCAAGAGGCAATCAGATTTCTCCTTGGATCAATAAGCTCTTTTATTAATGCTTATTCTATTATTAATAGCCCTGTATGTTCTGCTTTCCTAAAAAAACATCCAGACCATTTTTAAATGCATCTATTGTGGTTGCTAGCACTACCTCTCTTGGCAGTGAGTTCCATAACTTTATTGTCCTAACCGTAAAGAATCCCTTCCTTTGCTGTCTATGAAATCTTTGCTCTTCCAGTCTGAGGGGGTGACCTCTTGTTCTTTGTACCTTTCTGTTAATGAACAGGTCACTGGAGAGCTCTTTATATTGGCCCTGCAAATATTTATATAATGTTATCATATCCCCTCTGAGACGCCTTTTTTCTAACGTATATAAATTCAATTTTTTAAGTCTCTCTTCATAACTAAGATCCTCCAAACCCCTTATTAATTTTGTAGCTCTCCTTTGCACTTTTTCTAGTTCCTTAATATCCTTTTTAAGGACTGGTGCCCAGAACTGTACTGCATATTCAAGGTGAGGTCTTACCATTGATTTGTAAAGAGGCAAGATGATATCCTCCTCCCGTGAATCTATACCTCGTTTTATACATGCCAATATCTTATTGGCCCTTGCAGCTGCTGACTGGCATTGGGCACTGTTGCCAAGTTTGTTGTCTATAATTATTCCTAAATCCTTTTCATTAGTAGTTTTTCCCAGGGAAAAACCATTTAACGTATATGTTGCTTTGTTATTATTTTTCCCATAATGCATAACTTTACATTTGTCTATATTGAACCTCATTTGCCACTTTACTGCCCAGTCCCCCACTCTGTCCAAAACTTCCTGTAAAGAAAAAACATCAAGATTAGTCTTTATTGCCTTACCTAATTTAGTGTCGTCCGCAAACACGGAGACATGGCTCTCAGCACAATGTGGCAGATCATTAATAAACAAATTAAAAAGAAGAGGGCCCAAAACAGACCCCTGAGGTACTCCGCTTAATACCCTTGTCCAATTTGAGAATTTTCCATTTACAACAACCCTTTGTGTTCTATCTTTTAGCCAATTTTCAATCCACATACACACATTTGCCCCCAAACCTATTTCTCTCAATTTGTAGAGTAACCTTTTGTGTGGAACTGTATCAAATGCTTTCGCAAAATCCAAATAGATCACATCAACTGCCACACCTAGATCTATATTTTTACTGACTTCTTCATAGAATGTTATTAAGTTTGTTTGACAAGACCTGTCTTTCACAAAACCATGTTGACTTTTACTAATTATATTCTGGTTCAAGATGTATTCTTGAGTGTATACCTTTAGCAATCCTTCAAATAGTTTCCCCACTACAGATGTCAAGCTCACTGGCCTATAATTACCTGGCAGAGATTTTGATCCCTTTTTAAATATTGGAATGACATCCGCCTTTCGCCAGTCTGTTGGCACTGTACCTGAACTGAATGAATCCCTAAAGATCATGAATAGTGGCCTGGCCAGAATTATGCTTAACTCTCTAAGTACCCTTGGGTGTATACCATCTGGTCCTGGGGCCTTGTCTATCTTAACAGAGTGTAATTGCTTAAGCACTTTTTCCTGTGTCAGCCAATCCCATGTTTGCGGCGAATGTCCCATAACTTCCTGTAGCAGGGGCTCGTCCATCTGCTCTTCCTTAGTATAAACAGAAGAAAAAAAAGTATTTAAAATGTCTGCTTTCTCTCTGTCCTCACTTACCAAATTTCCCATTTGGGATAACAAGGGCCCAACATTTTCCCTCTTTAGCTTTTTTCCATTTATATATTTATAAAACATTTTGGGGTTAGTTTTACTCTCCTTGGCAACCCTTTTCTCATTTTCCAATTTAGCCATTTTAATTGCCTTTTTGCAGGCTTTGTTGGCCTCTTTGTACTCTATAAATGATAATGCTGATCCCGTGTTTTTATAATGTTTGAATGCCATTTTCTTGTTTTGTACTTCCTGTTTCACGTTACCTGTAAGCCACATTGGTTTTGATTTGTGTCTTTTGCATTTGTTTCCCAAAGGTATATATTGGGATGTGTACTTTTGTAATGTGTGCTTAAAGGCATTCCACTTGTCTTCTGTGTTTAGTCCAGAAAACAATCGTTCCCAGTCTAAATGTTCAATCGATGCCCTTAGTCCATCAAAGTTAGCCCTTCTAAAATTAAGTGTTTTGGTGGCGCATTTACCAATTTGCTTTTTTGCATTAATCTCAAATGAGACCATATTATGGTCACTATTCCCCAAGTGTTCTCTTATTTGGATGTTTGAGATAAGCTCCTCATTGTTTGTTATTACCAAATCCAGACAGGCATCCATTCTAGTTGGGGTGTCTACTAATTGTGCCATAAATTTGTTATTAAGCAGGTCCAGAAACTTGCTGCCCCTAGCTGAACTAGTTGTGCCACACTTCCAATCTATATCTGGGTAATTAAAATCTCCCATGATTAGAACTTCATTCATATTTGCAGCCTTTTCAATTTGTAATAAAAGCTGATCTTCTCCATCAATGCTAATATTTGGTGGCTTGTAGCATACACCTACAAGTAATGTGCGATTCTTTTTAGCGTCTAAGCTAATCTCCACCCACAGTGTCTCCACATCAGTTCCAGTTACATCATGTACACCTTCTTTAATACTGGGATTTAATTTAGGATTTACATACAGACAAATCCCTCCCCCTTTTCTATTTACTCTGTCCTTTCTAAAAAGTGAGTAACCTTGTAAATTAACTGACCAGTCGTGGGTCTCATCCCACCACGTTTCTGTGATTCCGATTAAATCATACTGTTCAGCACTTACCAGTATCTCCAGCTCACCCATTTTGTTTGTCAAGCTTCTTGCATTTGCTAAAAGACATTTGAGATTACTACCCATTTTCTGTTTAGTTGACAAACACTTAATGTGTGCAGGTTTAATTATATGGACCTCCCTTTGGTCTATGTTAACCCCACCACTGCTTTCCTCCTCTCCCATAGCTAGACCCACCTTCCAATCTACCCTAGCTACCATTGCTTCTTTTTGATCTTGACCCTCCCCCCCAGAGCTTAGTTTAAAAGCTCATCTAATCCTCTAGCCATCCTCGCCCCTAATACTGCAGCCCCCTCATCATTGAGGTGCAGCCCATCCCGTCCAAAGAGTCTGTAGCCGACTGCAAAGTCTGCCCAGTGCTCCAAGAACCCAAATCCCTCTTGCTTGCACCACCTTCGCAACCACGCATTAATCTCCCTACCACGCATTAATCTCCCTACCACGCATTAATCTCCCTAATTATGACATTAACTACAGTACTTTACACGCACCCTTGCAGCTTCTCCATGTGTGGCAGTGTGCGACAAACCCACCTTTTAGATCCTTCGAATCTAAAGGTCTTCAGGATAGAAATCTTATTAAATGTCATTGTTAAACATCACCTATTGCCCTTTTCCAATCTCCATACAGTTTACCTAAACATTTTATTAACTCATAATTTTCTTTCCTCGGGAAAGGAACAACATAGAGAGCTGAAATAGTTGTGTTGACCCAGAAATTCCAGCATGAGTAAACTTTGTAAATTTCATGATTCTAGAAATCAGCGTTATAAAGTTTTTAGCGCTTTAGACAAACAAACAAAAAGAGAGGTTCTGTTTTTTAGTTAACATGCATGAAATACTTACATCTAAACCTTTTTCAAGTTTTGTTCCAGGCCTTACTCTTACTGTTTTGAATGTAGAGCTCCAATGCTCATGTATGTAGTGTTTTCGAGATGTCCTTATGCCTTACACATTTGTAAAGCTTGCCAGAAGGTGAAGTTAAGGTAAGCATCCAGACACTCTTGGCTGCTCAGCCATGCAACATCTACACATGTTTGAGCATGCAAAAAATATGGATAAATTATAAATTTGAGTACACTGTTCCTTTAGAACCTGAGATCCTACGGTTTGGAAACATACAATTTTAACTCATGTGTGAAATGATTATCTCAGTGTCTCAATACGCAATTTCATATGAAAGGTTTCCATAAATCTAATTTCTATGGCACAGTTACAATAATTTACAAAGTGAATTTCAAAGCATCTACATATAACAATAACATGTATATAGTAGAGAAAACTGGAATCAAACATTAACGGGACAGCAAAACTTACTTTATTACAAAATACATAAAAGGATTACGATCCTAAGACAGAAAAATAAGGAGCAACTGGCCACGATCCACTTAATGCATTTCATGCGTGAGCCATGTACTCATAAGCTACAGAAACACTGAAAGAGCCACTATTTAAAGGGAGTTACAGATAACACTCCCTATAGCAGCTGGTAATTAGCACAGACTCTCGGAGTGATAAATAAAATATGCACATAACCCAGGAATCCCTATGAAAAAGATATGCATAAACTGTGAACACAGAAAAAAGTTGTATACAAAAATACACAGTTCTTGAGTTAAAGAAATCTCTATAAATAAAGAATAGCATGACCCTAATAAAGGTTAAATGATAATGTATGGGTCTTTTGGATATATGCTTATTATTTTCTGTCCAATGATTTCATTTTAAGACTATATTGCCATTTAGACATGTTCATCTTTATTTATAGAGATTTCACCATAACACATTGACAGCATATATATTGACAGCTGCCACATTTGTAGTTACCCACATGATGGTGTCACTTAGTAGTGGAGCGTTTTTTTGGGAACTGGAAATAGCTACTTTCAACTGAGGGGCCCTAGTGCTTAAAAGGGTATCATGCTCAGTGCTTATATCCTTCTGAAAGGCCGTCCTAAGAAGATTACCACAACATAAGCACATTTAGAGTAAATGGAACTATATAAAGTATATAAGGCATATAAAGCATACAGGGCAGGAATCAAAGCAGAAGATGCAGTAAGATGAAAGAATGGACTTCTGGGCCTGGAGTCTATTCCTACCTAGACAAGACTCCTGTTCTAAATTCCCAATTTACGAACATTTTCTCCAAATTCGATGAAACTGACCAGTTGGTTTACCCTTGAATGAGGGGGATGGCTCGATGTGGAATGAATAATGGTATTGCCACCACACTGATGTTATCATGTGTTGTAGTGAATTCCAGGCTCATAGAGTTTTAGTTCAAAGTAGTAAAAACATGCTACAAAGACTCAGAGAGGCCACTCCAAATTAAGATAAGGCCATCTATGTAATGCATATACAAAATAATATTAGAATGTAAATATCCAGGGAATCTGCAAGGATGTGAGACTTCTCCCATCAACCCATGTACAGGTTGGCAAATGATGGCGCAAACTTGGTGCCCGTTGCTGTCCCACACCCTTAGAGAAAAAAAGTAGAATCAAACATAAGGAAATTATGACCCTACAAAAATCCCTCTCTATGGTCACTATACCTATCAAAATGATAATGTATAGCTAGATAGTGGGTAATACAAGAAAACAGTGATTTCACTTTTAAGAAACAGAACTATAGGGATTTTCCAAGATAAAATCCTTGAGATCATTAAGAATGTGATTGTTATCACAGAAAACTAAATGTTGAAGCAAAATATCAATGAACTCTGATAGATATTCATTTAAAGAGGATATACCAGAAACAATCAGATGACACTTGGGAATGTCTGAACCATTATATTTGTGTATCTCAGGAAATTGATGACAAATAGTTTAGATAGCTAGCCATATCCACAGACATTATACAGAATTACCCAGAGAAAATAACTCCCTTTGAAACCTAGGATTAGTATTATTATGGAGCTCCGTATATTAGTTACAATCTGAAAACTGTCTGAGACCTCAGACTCATAATCACTAGAATCCACAGAAACAATGGATCAGTAAGGATTTGTTCTAAAACACTGGTCTCACCTGAGGACATATTAGGTCTTAAATATTAAGTTAGAGCTCTCTCAACAGTATCCTGGAAAAGATTAAATAGGGGATTTAACTTCAGATTCTCTTATGGACTGTGAGTCTGACTCACATTGTAATGACTGAAGCAGGTTAACAGCCCACGCATCCTGAAAATTAGGGGGGTAATTATCATGAAGGGACATATATATTACTGCGTACTACAATCAGGAACAAAAGACCCATCTCTATCATGATCAAGAAATACTTCTTCAAAATCAAGTTTTCTCACGAACATGTTAACATTAACTACAGTCTCAAAGAGATCAAAATCCTTAGCCGGACAAAATGACAGTCCTGTGGGGAGGAAAGACAGCTGGCCTGGAGGCAAAGATAAAATGATTAACTAGAGGAATCATTAGAAATACCAAGTATGAAGAACAGATACATATTTTGGCAAGTGGACTGGATAAAATAAATAGACAAATAAAGTTATTTTAAACGGACACTTAATTACCATATTTGCGCGAATATAAGACAAGGTTTTTTTCAGTGCAAATTCTCTGAAAAAGACCCCTCGTCTTATATCCGAGGTCATTTTATAATCTGACCTTAAATCGAGGTCAGATTACAAGACTAGGATCCAGGTCCCCCGCAGAGCCGCAGGGGACCTGAATGGCCCTCGCTAACAGCCAGAGGATGTCTGCACGATACGCGCAAACATCCTCCGCTGCTGCCCGGCACGACGGCCAGGACTTCTATGATGAAGCCGGGTTCTTCCGGCTTCATCATAAAAGTCCCGGCGGTCGTGCCGGGCAGCAGTGGAGGATGTCTGCACGTATAGTGCAGACATCCTCCGGCTGTCCCCGCTAGGCACCAGGGATATTTGGACAGCAGGGGGGTTTGTGCACAATAGTGACAGGCTGTCCGTCAAAATGGACGGAAGTGTTGGGCAGCATGAAGGATGTCTGCACGTATCGTGCAGACATCCCCTGGCTGCCCCCACTAGCCACCAGGGAGAGACAAGGGGAAGAGAGAGACGGGGCCAGAGAGAGACAAGGGGAGGGGGGCCAGAGAGACACAAGGGAAGGGAGGGGGGCAGAGAGAGACAAGGGGAGGGAGGGGGGCAGAGTGAGACAAGGGAAGGGAGGGAGGCAGAGTGAGACAAGGGAAGGGAGGGGGCTGGGGCTGAGAGAGGCAAGGGGAGGGGGCAGAGAGAGACAAGGGGGGGCAGAGAGAGGCAAGGGGAGGGAGGGGGGAAGAGAGAGACAAGGGGAGGGAGGGGGGCAGAGAGAGACAAGGGGAGGGAGGGGGGGCAGAGATAGACAAGGGGAGGGAGGGGGGGCAGAGAGAGACAAGGTGAGAGGGAGGGGGAGAGAGAGAGGAAAAAGGAGGGAGGGAGGTGGAGAGAGAAAGAAAAGTTTGGGGGGAGGGAGAGACATTATGGGAGAGAGGGGGAGAGAAATAACACTTGGGGGAGAGAGAGAGACAGACAAAGCTGGGGGAATATTTTATTAAATATTAAAAAGCAAGTTACATTTTTTTCCTATAGGGTAGTCTTATATTCAGGCTTTTAGTTTTTTTCCTAACGTTTTCCTTGTGTTTAATTTTAATCCTATTCACATCTCACTGTGTGTGTGTGTGTGTGTGTGTGTGTGTGTGTGTGTGTGTGTGTGGTTGTGTGTGTATATATATATCACATACACGCTGATTCACATATGCACACACTGTTACATAAAATCCATTTTATATTTTATCATTTATTAGGTAGACTTGGGAACCATGTAGATTTCAGAGTTAATAATAACATTATTTTATAGTGTACATACAGTCATTAACAGACACGAGTAGTGTTAGAGAATTAACCCCTTTATTAGCAGACATCAACAGTTTCAGTGAATTAACCCTACTATTAGCAGACATGAGCAGTTCGAAAGAATTAACCTCCTCTATTAGGCAACATGAGCATTTTCAGAAAATTAATCCCTTTATTAGCATACATGACTACTGAATTACTAATAAAATATTCCAAAGGAAATGATTGCGCTGCCACTCTGGTTCATAACGTGAATGAAATATTTAATGTAAGCAAGAAAATAACAGATACAAGGGCAGAAACACTTGACGCGTTTCGAGTCTATGGACTCTTAATCATCAAAGTTGCTCACATTAAATATTTAATTCACTTTATGGCTGCCTAGGACCAGGGACATAAATTCCCATTTTGGAATCGTTCAGACCAACCCAGGCCATGTGGCTACTCTTGTAGTGCAGTTCTTCTCTAACAATGAGCATGTGTTGTGGTCACACTAATACAACATGCTATCTGAAATGCTGGGAGGTATGAGGTATGTGAGGTTTCCTGTCATGTGTGCTGTGAGATGCCAGGCAGAGATCAAAGAGTGGATGATAATTTCTGCTCTCTAGACCAGTGCTATGGCATGACTCAATTTAAAGCACTGGCCTGAAGTGTAATATGCAAGTAAGGCCAGCATGACAACTGATTTTGGGTGGAAACAACTGATGTGGGGGTGGAAACAACAGACATGGGGTGGAAACAACAGACATGAGGAAACAACAGACATGGGGAGAGGAGTGAAGACATACATGGAAAGTGAGAAGAAAAAAGACAGACAATGGGGGTGGGGAGAGGAGAGAGACATATGGGTGGGAGGCAGAGAGACAGGGGAGAGGAGAGATGACGATTTGGAGAGGGAGAGGAGGAGAGAGGCAGACATGGGAAGGGAGAGAACAAGAGAGACCAACATAGGAAGGGAGAGGAGGATAGAGACAACATGGGAAAGGTGAGAGACAGACATGGGAAAGCAGAGGAGGAGAGGGACATATCAAAACTATGTAACCGGAATGCCAATGCCTTGTAAATAGTCTAAACTGAGCCCAGTGACTGGGCTTAGTGCTTTAGAATCAATAAACCTATAGCTAATAGACCTAAGATAGCTTATTCAGGTTACATGAACTGTGATCTAATAGGCATCTAAGAGCAAGGAGATATGACCAATAATTTCCCATATAATACATGTAAAAGGGAGAGAGACAGACATGGGAAGGGAGAGAAAAGAGAAAGACATGAAGAGGGACAGGAGAGAGACAGACATGAGGGGGAGAAGAGGAGAGAAAGGAGGGAGAGCGACTGACATGAGGGGGAGAGGAGGAGATCATATCCTTAGGGACCCTATCCTAGTAAGCTAGGTTGTATTTTACATGGTATGTTTTGTTTAAGAAAAATCTAAGAATTCCTGTCATCTGCACCCAATCAACATCGCACACGTTCACCAGTTCCTCAGTTCAAAAACCACTAAAATCCTAGTGATAGCTTGTGATCTCTCATCTTTACTACTGTAACAGACTCCTGACTGGACTACCTCTGGCTCATTTTTCTCCCCTGTAATCTATTCAAACAACAGCTGCCAGACTCATTTTTCTCGTTCGTTGGGCCGATTTGGCAACGCCCTCCACTGGCTCCCTGTCTGCTCTAGGATAAAATTCTATCTTTAACCTACAAAGCCCTCCACTCCTCCATAAATTACCTCCCTCGTTAACCGATACTTCAATGCATGACCTCTGCGCTCCTCCAAGGGACTAAAGCTCTCCTCCAACCTCATCACCTCTTCCCACTCACTCCTCCAAGATTTTGCCCGAGCTGCCTCCTTAGTATGTAGTTCCCTTCTATGCTCTGTACCCAGCGCTTTGTAAAGTGTTTGCACTATATAAATAAATGTTAATGTAATGAAATGTAATGTAATAATGTGATATTAGGTTATTTGTAACATAATTATTAGCTTATGCTAATTTGTTAATTTAGTATTATATATTTATATTTTATTATGTTAAGAAATCTGTGACCTTTTCTAATCCAGCAGGTCTCTTGATTTTATTTGGCGATCAATGTTTGCTTTTCCTATGTCATGATTGTACGGGGGTTTGGTGGCACATGATCACAGAGGTTGCTAGGGCTCCTAATAGTGTCGTTTGGCCATGGTCACAGCTTTGCAACTAACTAAAAAGTGCTCTGGTCACTTAAAATATAGGTTCAACTTTGTCACACAAAGCCCACATTACATCTCTGCTATATAGTTGACACTCCAATTGTCTGAATTAGTACTCCTGGGAACACTTCCTGGACACTGCCATTCACATACAAAAATGGTATTCAGATACCACTCTATTGAAAAACAACTGAGAGCCCAATCCCATACATACCTAAAAAATGAGTTTCCATCTCATACTGTATATGCAAACAAACACCATCTTCTCGTCAGGAAGTTGAGTACATGTGATTGGATATCACAGATCTTGATGTTCCTCACAAATATCAGGAGGGACTGCATAATAAAATGAGGAAAAAACCTACTCACGCCATAGACTCATTGAATAATAACAACACACACACAGTTAGTATACAGATACTGCAACTCTCTCAATTGGATATCCAGTGTTTCTGCTGGGATATCCTCTCTATAGCCAGTAACAATAGACTATGATTAGGCATCCTGTGTGACACATATAACCACTTTTTGCGTGCCCTCAAATTCATTGTAGAATAGAAAGATAATACTTTTTTATACCCCAATTGGTGATGAGTGCTTTTTATTCAGCGTTTTATTCTTTTTCTGCCCCGATCCATCACTGCTTCTTTTAATATTATTCTCTAATGTCATTTTTAAAAGTCTTTTCCAGTATATATCATGCCAATGGCTTAGATAATGCATTAAGAGTGTGTTCATATACAATCCTAAGGAATTTGCCTGTAGATGTAATGTTGTGATGCCTGGTAATTTCACAATAATCTCTCCACCACACTGAGAAATGTGCATGCTGTGCAATATAAATATTTGATTACAGGAGTGAGACACCGTTACAAAAATAAAGGCACAAGTCCCACCATATTTTAACACATATTTCTTAAACTGCCCATAACATTAAAGCATATTTTCCGCTACAAAAAAAAAGGTGAAAATTCCTGGCGGCTAAAATAATTTTAGTAAGGCTTTATATTATTCACAGCTGACTGAAAGTAAGTAATTCAAGTAATACTCAGGAATGCCTGAGTATGAATATAACATAGAATACCATGAATCTGTATGGGAAAGAGTTCAAATGATACCCTTTATTAGCTTCTTTCCTGTTTCTGGGTGGCGCTTTCTTCCTACCCATAAATCAGTAATCAGAATAACATAGATCTTAATAGAACAGATTGAGTTAACAACCAGTGCTAAGTGATAACTCACATCATTGACTAGAGCTCATTACTGCTAGTTATATTGTCACAAGGAGATACAATAAGAAACAAAACATGCTTTTTATTCAATGCCACATTGTATTTAATGAAATCTTTAAAAACAATGGTCTTTGGATTGATGTTTTGCTTTCAGTGTATATTAAAGGAAAACTATATTTTATATAAGTCTGTTGGTACTAAGTCAGCAAGAGAGAACTGGCTTTTAATTTTCTCTTGGGATTCATAAAGATGTGGTTACCTATTTTGCCATTCAAAGCATTCATAACGATTGGTCTATTTTCCAGGATTTCTAATGGCAGAGGGCTGACTTGAGTATACAAAACACATTTCTAATCCCTTTAGTAATACAGCAGTTCCATTTTCAACACAAAACAATGCTAAAACTGACTAAACCACTATAGAAAAAACGTGTGATTCGTGGATATAGTGGGGTTTGTGTATAAAGTTCCGCACACTATAGAGTGTTGGGAGAGGTAAAAAAAGTTGCATTCGCCATTTGTTATTTATAACAGTGATTGTAACTTATCCCGAAAATGTTTCAGTGTGGAGAAAAAAAAACATGCTCTTTTCAGCACCTTATTTTTTTATACATTGGCTGTGCGGGTACAATGAGTACTGGCACAAACAAACATTACGTAACTGACGGAACTAATATTTTCAGGAGTCTACTTTATACATAGGCACACACACAGATACTACCATTATTTGGCTCTATCTGCATGTGCGCCACATCCATACATGACTCCCAATGTCTCATCTTTTATTAAATTACTGTCACATAACATTTACACAAAGTAAACAATGGGTACATAAAACATCTGAACATTAGAAAATGCATGGATCAATGAATATACACAAAGGAAAAATACAGATACAAAATAAGTAAACTATATACACAGTGCAGAACCCAATAGAATGGTGGAAGCAGGGTTGAACTTGCCAGCCAGACAAATAACCATGTTCTAAGAGTCTGTTATATGTATCACTGCTCTGATAAATGCTTCTGGGTCTAACCTTCGACCTAGAACTTCAAATCTTATACTATACCTAAAAACTGTCCTTAAACTGTTGAAACTGAATTAGAGGCATTCTATATTTGTTTTGTAAAAAAAAATGTTCTCTAAATGTGCCATAGAGGAGATGCAAAGTACATCAGATGTTATGAAAATAGAAAACACATGTAATGCATCTTTGTGGGGAAGAACATTCCAGAAAAAACATGGAATGAGCTATTCTCAAGGGCCAGTATTCTCATTCAGCTTTGATGGAGACATAACAAGTTTATTGTATTGAAAACATATTCAGAGAGAAAGACGTAGTATGATACAATGTAAAGTAAGACTCTGGGGATTAGAGATTTCATAGCAGTTCACATCAATTCCGGATGTTGGATATCATCTCTGCATGCATGGTCACCTTGTTATTTTCAAACACAAAACATAGATAAATCATCTGGATTTATACGTTTCCTCCAGTGGGTTTTATGTTTAAATAAAATCTATCATCATATTTTTCTAACCATAGTTACAAATGAATATGCATCTATATTGTATGATATTAATATGCAGAAACTGTTTTTCCTAGAAAATATATTATCAACATCATTGGAGTCCTGTACACTTTGGATAATTACTGTACACTTTGGATAATCACTGTGCTCTGCTACGAATCTACTACATAAACATTCTGCTGTTATTTTTAAAGGAGGTACTGCTACGTCCTGAAATTAAAGAGCTTTTTTAAACTGGTGTGTTTGCTCACATATTTTTTAAAAACAGCAGTTCAGTGGAGATGAGGTAATGAAAGCTGCAGATCAGTGGAATAACAGCAATCTATAAAGAGGTAAATCTGGAGTAGGTTCAAATAATAAACAAAAAAACAAACAAACCACAAAAAACAGCTAACATAGAAATAGTGTCATGCCAAACCAACCATGCTAATCTGCATAAATAGCTGCTTTCTAAAGGTAACCAAAAGAAAGAAGTTATTATCCACAATACCAGAGGATGACAAGTTCAGATTCGGGTAATCTATATATTTTTGATCTACATATATATATTTACCCTTAACTGCAGCCCCACACAAAATGGAGATGGTATGGATGGCTCATCTGTCTATCCACAAACACTAATGTTACAATTCCAGTTCTAGTGCTTAGTATATGAGCGGCACACTAATGGGTCTATTCACTAAAATTTGAGAACAGCTCAAGGAGGTCGACTTTCATTTTGAGACACAGTCAAATTCTCCACCTGCGTTTTACTTCGAAAAAAAACCTAGGTTCGAATCTTCACCACTGAAAGTAATGGGAGGCAAAATGATTGAAGCTATTTTTGAGACTTAGTCAAACTCAGACGTCAAGTTTTACTTAGTTTAAAAAATAGCTTTGATCATTTACAAAAAGTAAACCAAAATAGATGAGATGGAAAATAATAGTTTCCAACTTTGGTCATTTTGGTCTCGGTTTTTCAAGTTCCCAGTAAATTCACCGTAACTAGTCAAGCCACAGAATGTGCAGATTTACTTCCCAATAACATTTACAAGATTTGATTTTACAAGAAGTGACATAAAAATGAATCTTTACCAGGCATCTCATTTAACCTTTTCAGTGACGCAAAAGTGAATGTCCTTAACCAACTGGAATATTTCAGGCTAAACTGACATTCTAATGCTTTTAGAGCAACATTAAATGCTAAGATTTCCCATCCTTATTATCAGTAAGAACACAATGAGTCATTTGGTTACAAAATATTGTGCAATTTAAATATGACATTCAGTTGTTTTTTTTATTTTTACTTTTTATAAAGACACTAAAGTTAAAATATTTTCTCTGTATCACTATATAAAAAGTATTTTCAAGAAGCTATTTTAAGAAAGTTTGTCCCAGGGTCACAAATGCATCAAGTTAACTGACTATTTGGCTTCCTACACTATATGGATTCGCAACAAATCTATTTCTAGAAGCCATTTTTTTTTTTTACTTTAGGTTGTGCCCTTATATGAAATGATTATGGTTATATAGAATCTGGAATGGCAGACATCAATGCTGTTTCTCTTTGGAATGTTGTAATAAATAATGTGAGCATGTAGAATTATTGTTATATGTTATTATTCATGAACATTAATTTCTGTTAGTTTTTTCCAACCAAATTCACACCCTAGTTCCATGATTAATTACAACTTGAAATCTATTTTTTAGGAAACAGCACACACCAATAATGCTGCCATTCCCTCCCCAGCATTTAATATAGAATCACAGTTGTTTTTGGAATGAAGCCAATGAAGAGTGCTCCAAACCACAGCAGCAGAAAGATGGATCACTGGTGATAAGTGATGTTCAAAACATGTAAAGTGATACGTAATGTGTAATTTACAAGGGCAGCTAACAGCCAAAATAGATGTTTTTGTTAAATTATTTAGAACCTGCATAGATAAGGAATGAGTCAGCCCAAGACTTAGCTCCTCTATAAAATCTGTTACATATAACTAAGAACCTTCCTATATTTTTAACCTTTATGGCCTTAGACTATTCTCCTCTTGCATCATATTTTGTCAGTTGCACCTCCAAGACCTCTCTGAAATGTCTCAATAAATGTGAGACTGTCTTCCACATCCCTTAATAAACACTTTACGAGGTTACAACTCATGATTTAGAACTCTATATTGTACAAGATAATACACACCACAGGTGAAAATTATTAGAACAATACTCTTCTATTAATGATGCAGCAACAATGTACTCTTCCAGTACTTTCAAACAAACAACCATTCTATGGAGGGGTGCATGTACATGTGGAGAAAACCAAAAATATCCATAGCTCTGTATAAAGAAATTGCATTAATATATGGTGAGTGGTATTATTGCATTCATGAATTAGAAAAAATCAATCAGACTCATCTGATATATATCTGTAATCCTCTAGGTCAGTGATAGCAAAGGTTTTGAGCTCAAGTTCCCTTTTGTATGCAATGAACCAAGTTAATGATCTCAAAGTACCATTTATGCCTAGATTATTACCAATCTGCCATCTTTCTTCCAGACTGTCTTCCTTTTAGTTCTTTTCCTTTAGTTGCTCCATCTTAATGTCTCCATATGCTTCAAATCCCTCCATATATGATGATGGTGAAAAGCAATCAGATGTACAGGTGCTAAGTGCCACCTCAGAGGCTCCTGGAAGTGGCACCCGTGCCAAAGGGTTCGGCCTCACTACTCACAAACAGCAAGAAGGAAGTATCAAAACCAAAAAGGATTTTGACTCATGCAGATACATGTGAAAAATGTATAAAACACATACATTGTGTAACTCTGTATACAAAAGTGCAGTGTGCAGCAAGGGGTGTGTTTGCACTTGCGGATTATTGCCTGCGGATCAGGCTTATCATATATAAATGAAATATAATTCTACTAATTCTAAAAAGATAAAAACCAGTGGTGCATTACCACTTGGTGTAAACATAGGTGACTAATATATTGCACTTACAAGATAGTTGTGCAAAGTATGCAGAAAACAAAGTAGCAGCAAGAAAGAGTCCTAGAGCCAAAGGAGTTCTCTGTCCAGCAGTAAAAAGTTCTAACATTTTCACTCACGGATTTGAGTGCAATAATACCCCTTGCAGCACACTGCACTTTATATACAGCGTTACACTATGTATGTTCATTCTTTTTTTTACACGTATCTGCACGAGAAAATGGGTTGGATGCTTCCTTGTTGCTGTTTGCAAGAAGCCTGATAGATTTTTTAAATTTGTGAATGCAATAATAACCCGTGCCATATATATTATTGCATATTTTCTATACAGAGTTAGGGCATGGATATGTTTGTTTGCTCCACATGTACATGCACCCTTCCTTGTAATTATTTTTTAATATAAGTATGGTAGAATGTGCCAAAGATTCCTTTAAATTGGTTAATGCGTAATTACTTAGAAATATAAATATCAACTTTTTTACAGAAACAATTGAGAGAAATCTCAAAAATGCACAACTTCATTTTAACTTCTTGCTTTGTAAAGCTATATGCCTGTTCCATGCAATGTTAATCTCTCCCAAAGTATTAACTACTATCATCCCGGTTGCACTCACAGACTTTTTCATAAGATAATACGCATCAACCACCTTCTAACACCAGATCATTCCCTCTTGTTTAAACCACTATATTTATATTAATCTAATTCTGGTATGATCACGTGGTAGCTGCTGCTGCTTTATACCACAAGTTTTATCCGTGCTGACAGGATAACAGCATAGCAGCATTGTGTAACTGTGTGTCCCTGTTTTAACTATCAGTCCAACAACAATTTGACTCTGGGGCAAATTTCTAAGAGTGGAGCAATCACCATGGGAACCAATTGGATATTTAGACATTATGATTAGGTGCTTCTGTTAGTGCAAAACAAGTTACGTTTTTGTATCTTAGCTGGCTCTGTATTGCCTTTCCATTAAAAGTTTTTTTTATATATAGTGAAGTTGCTGGAGTCCACTTTCTTCTCATAAATTGTTGTTTAGACCACCTTTACAACCCCAGAACTGACTTTTAAGTTTAATCGAAGTGAGTAAACTACAGCTCTGTGTCCAACAAGTCAAACACACTATAGTCTATTCACTAAATCAACCAATGATGGATTTACCAGAAGCCTGAAAAACCCAGGCATTAATAGCTGAGTTGAAAAGATTGCCCTGTTACTTCATCCCAATATACTGTTTACAAAAAAACAGACCTCACAAAAAAATAAACACCTAAGAAAGGATTGCATGGACACAAGCACACACAAGTCCCACTGTGCATGTTTATGCCAACATACAGATTCTATACTAGACACACTTTATCAACAAAAGGTCCATCAAAAAAGTGGGAATAAAATACATGTTGGCTTGATAAGGAATTTAAGTTAATTTAATCATTGTAAAAGTCTATAAACTTAAAGTACAATTATAAAAAGAAAATAAATGTCATTTCTGCAAACTTATTTTCTATAATGACTCTCTATGTCATTACAAACTGCTTTTAAAGGACCATTTTCTAAAGTCACCAATTAATATATATATATATATATATATATATATATATATATATATATATATATATATAAATAGATATTTTTTATTTATTTTTTCTTCACAATAAATCAATAGAATGTTCCATTTTAGCAAAGATCTAAAACTTTGACAGAGTAAGAAAGCAGGACATTTGATGCTGGCAGAGGGTGTATAAAGAGCAGACTGTAAATGTGGCATTCATTAGTATGGTACTTAATGGGTTAATGCATTTAAAGTAGTATTAAAACTGATTTGCACAGATGAATTGCAGAGGAAATTCTTACCTCAGTAAGTAGAACTCAGTTCTAATGTATCTGTTTACAGCTGGAAGTTTGGTCAGATGGCAGAGAAAATAAGGCAACAGCAGCAGCTAAGCTTTCTGAGCAAACAGAGTTCATTTTCAGATCAGTAACATCCAGTTCTACACAATCTCTGCCGAGCGTTGTGACTTATCCTCCAACATCAATCGAAAAGACACGCCCCTTCTGATCTCATCTGACAGCATCTATGAACACAATACCAGCTTTAACAAATTGGCCACAAAGTGTAGGTGACATACTAAATTGGAAACAACACAATTATGCACAATGAGAAATGACAGCTCACCTGGCTTCAATGTTTTATTTCACATTGCTATAAAGAAATTGAATCTAGGTATTATTTTTACTGTTACTTTTATATTGGTTGGCTGTATCAAAATCATGTTGTTTGGGGTAGAAAATAACCATAGATTCCATTAAAAATAAATACAACACATAACTTATTTTGAAATGTACCTATCACCTAACAGTGATTGACATATTTCTTAAAGCATAACTAAACGTTAACTTCAAGATGTTCATATTTATATGTAATAGGTCTACTTTAACCAAATCGCTGCATTATTATTATTGTCATTTATGTAGTTTGCTTACCTTTGGCATGTTTTTTCTATCCGTCACATCAGAAGCGGCCGACATCTTGGATTTCGCAGCTTCTTCTTCTTCAACTGATGCGTACTAAGGACTTCGAGGGCTCTCTGTCAATACAGCTTTGCTTTTTCTTTCTTTCTTCTTCTGCTCATCGCCGAACGGCTTCCTCCTGCACAGTATCAAGACAAATGTAGTTTCCTTTGATTCGCTAGTCACCAAGAGGTAATGCATGCGTTCCCTCTTCACATTTGGCTGTCATTCCTCGTGTGTTGGCTGTCACAACAATTGGTGTAGTGCATACCTGCATCTACTACCTGGTAGAGCTGGTATGACATTTGTGATCTGAAAAGCTTTACAACTCGAGTGTTTCCTTTGAATGTGGAATTGATGGGACAAGGTGAGAAATGTTACACTGAGTTAGTTGCCAACAAGTCTATCCAGCATAAGTCTGTATTTTCTCATAGACAGTAGGATCTTTTGATATGCTAAGTGACCATTGGCAGTGAGATAAGTCCTGCAAAAGTCATATCCCAAACAAACATTAATAATAACTCACAGATTTTTAATAATGCCTCCTTTTCTGAATATTTAGACTGGGGAGAATACACCCTACAAAATGAGTACAAATATGGCTGCACCAACTTGAGCCATTTGGAAGCTATTGTGAAGTCTGTGGTATAGAGTCATTGGTAGCAAGTGTGACATATCTATGGGCTTCATAAATTGCAACAAATTAATAGAGGCAAGAATTATCTATGTGACATGCACTGGAGTGAAATTAGAAACAAGATTTTATATTTTGACTGGGGTAGTTCCAACACACAAGGGTGAGGACACTTCTAGGTACACCTTCCCATCTCCGGGCCCGCTTGGAAACCTGAGTTGACATGAGAACAGTGGCGTCCCAAGGGGGGGGGCGGACCGCACCGGGTGACACCTCCACGGGGGTGACACCCGTGCTGCCGGCACCCCCCGCATCGCGCTGCCTAACTTTTTTTTCTTTCTGGCAGCCGCACCTGCTAGATGCGGCCGCCGAAAAAAAAATAAAAAAAAATCACAGCAACCGGACGTGACGTTACGTCACATCCGGTGACTGTGTTTCCCTCCTCCGTGCAGAAGGGAAGACTGCACGGAGAGGTCCGGCCGGGGACACAAAGCAGCAGCTACTCGGTAAGTAATGGGGAAGGGGGGGGGGGGAGGAGGGTGGTTTAAAACGAGCACTTTATTCCTGGGCTCTGACTGGCACTATATTACTGGGCTCTGACTGGCATGATATTACTGGGCTCTGACTGGCACTATATTACTGGGCTCTGACTGGCACAATATTACTGGGCTCTGACTGGCACAATATTACTGGGCTCTGAGTGGCACAATATTACTGGGCTCTGAATGACACAATATTTCTGGTATCTGACTGGCACAATATTACTGGGCTCTGAGTGGCACAATATTACTGGGCTCTGAATGACACAATATTTCTGGTATCTGACTGGCACAATATTACTGGGCTCTGAGAGGCACAATATTACTGGACTCTGACTGGCACAATATTCCTGGTATCTGACTGGCACAATATTACTGGGCTCTGAGTGGCACAATATTACTGGGCTCTGAATGACACAATATTTCTGGTATCTGACTGGCACAATATTACTGGGCTCTGCGTGGCACAATATTACTGGTATCTGAATCCTCTATAATAAAGTAGAAGTGTCTCTGCGTGTAGTCCCTGTGTCCGTGGGATTGCGCTACTGTGCATGTGCCCCACGGACAGCCGTTGGGACTTGGAGCGCAGAGACTTCGGTCAGAACAGGTGTTCTGACAGATTTCTCGAGCAAATTCTCCTGCGAACATTGAAGTCAATGGGGACACGGACTTTTGGCCACTAAAATGCCTCTAAAATAGTCATGGAAAGGGCTAGAGGGCTGCAAATAGAACTAAAATGTGGGTAAGTGTAGGACAAGTGCCCTGCAAACAAATATGGATAGGGAAATAACTTCAAAAAAATAAAATACATACAAATTAAAAATACTGTACTATTTAGCACCCAAAACAATTAGAATTAGGTTCTATTTGACTCTCAGATGTGATACATGTAATGCTATTGCTGTTCTATAAACCGAAATAGAGTCCCCATTCATAAGAATAGGTCAATTGACCTATTCTTATGAATGGGGACTCTATTTTGGTTTATAGAATAGCAATAGCATTACATGTATTCCATAAACCGAAAGTCTATAAACCGAAAGACATTCGGTTTATAGACTTTTGTTTTAAAGAATACATTTAATGCCATTGCTATTCTTTGCTATTCTGTTAGTTATCGTTTGTGTATTTCGATTTCCTAGTTCTGACCAAAGAATGTCTCTTTCCTAGTTCCGGCCACAGGGTGGCACTTTCCTAGTTCCCGGTCACTGAGTGGCACTTTCCTAGTTCTGGCTACAGAGTTGCACTTTCCTAGTTCTGGCCACAGAGTGGCCCTTTCCTAGTTCCAGCCACAGAGTGATGCTTTCCTAGTCCTGCTTCACCTGCTTCACCTGGCCCCAGAGGGGCTATTGCCAAAGTGGCATCTGCCTAGATTGGATTCTTTGCTATTCTGTTAGGTATCTTTTGTGTATTTCGATTTCCTAGTTCTGGCCACGCAGTGATGCTTTCCTAGTTCTGGACACAGAGTTGCCCTTTTCAAGTTCCAGCCACAGAGTGGCACCTTCCTAATTCTGGCCACAGAGTTGCACTTTCCTAGTTCCAGCCACAGAGGGGTGCTTTCCTAGTTCTGGCCACAGAATGGCATTTCTTTAGTTCCGGTTCTGCCTAGCCTTGTGCCAGAGCAGCACCTGCTTAACCTAGCCCCAGAGGGGCTATAGCCAAAGTGGCATCTGCCTAGATTGGGTTCTTTGCTATTCTGTTAGTTATGTTTTGTGTATTTCAATTTCCTAGTTATGACCAAAGAGTGTCTCTTTCCTAGTTCCGGCCACTGAGTGGCACTTTCCTAGTTCTTGCCACAGAGTTGCTCTCTCCTAGTTACAGCCATTGAGTGGCGCGTTCCTAGTACTGGCCACAGAGTTGCACTTTCCTAGTTCTAGCTACAGAGTTGCACTTTCCTAGTTCCAGCCACAGAGTTGCACTTTCCTAGTTTCGGCACCAGGGTGGCATTTCTCTAGTTCCTGTTTTGAGTGTACCTGCCTAGCCTGGCCCCAGAGGTGCTATAGCCAAAATGGCATCTGCCTAGATTTGGTTCTTTGCTGTTCCGTTAGTTATCTTTTGTGTATTTCAATTTCCTAGTTCCGACCAAAGAGTGTCTCGTTCCTAGTCCCGGCCACTGAGTGGCACTTTCCTAGTTCCAGCCACAGAGTGGCGCTTTTCTAGTTATGGCCACAGAGTGATGCTTTCCTAGTTCTGGCCACAGAGTTGCCCTTTACTAGTTCCAGTTACAGAGTGGTGCTTTCCTAGTTCAGGCCACAGCATGCATTTTGTTGGTTCCTGTTCTGAGTGCACCTGCCTAGCCTTGTCCCAGAGCAGCACTTGCTTAACCTAGCTCCGGAGTGGCTATAGCCAAAGTGGCATCTGCCTAGATTGGGTTCTTTGCTATTCTGTTAGTTATGTTTTGTGTATTTTAATTTCCTAGTTCTGACCAAAGAGTGTCTCATTCCAAGTTCCGGCCACAGGGTGGCACTTTCCTAGTTCCTACGACAGGGTGGCATTTCTTTAGTTCCTGTTTTGAGTGCACCTGCCTAGCCTGGCCCTAGAGCAGCACCTGCTTAACCTGACCCCAGAGAGGCTATAACCAAAATGGCATCTGCCTACATTGGGTTCTTTCCTGTTCCGTTAGTTATCTTTTGTATATTTCAATTTCCTAATTCCGACCAAAGAGTGTTTCTTTCCTAGTTCCGGCCACAGAGTGGCACTTTCCTAGTTATGGCCACAGAGTGGCGCTTTCCTAGTTATGGCCACAGATTTGCACTTTCCCAGTTCCGACCACAGAATGATGCTTTCCTAGTTCTGACCACAGAGTTGCCCTTTCCTAGTTCCCTTCCTAGTTCTGGCCACAAAGTTGCACTTTCCTAGTTCCAGCCACAGAGTGGTGCTTTCCTAGTTCTGGCCACAGCATGGCATTTTGTTGGTTCCTGTTCTGAGTTCACCTGCCTAGCTTGGTCCCAGAGCAGCACCTGCTTAACCTAGCCCCAGAGGGGCTATAGCCAAAGCGGCATCTGCCTACATTGGGTTCTTTGCTATTCTGTTAGTTATCTTTTGTGCATTTCAATTTCCTAGTTCTGACCAAAGAGTGTCTCTTTCCTAGTTCCGGGCCACTGAGATGCATTTTCCTAGTTCCAGCCACAGAGTGGCGCTTTCCTGGTTCTGGCCACAAAGTTGCACTTTCCTAGTTCCAGCCACAGAGTGGTGCTTTCCTAGTTCTGGCCACAGCATGGCATTTTGTTGGTTCCTGTTCTGAGTTCACCTGCCTAGCTTGGTCCCAGAGCAGCACCTGCTTAACCTAGCCCCAGAGGGGCTATAGCCAAAGCGGCATCTGCCTACATTGGGTTCTTTGCTATTCTGTCAGTTATCTTTTGTGCATTTCAATTTCCTAGTTCTGACCAAAGAGTGTCTCTTTCCTAGTTCCGGGCCAATGAGATGCATTTTCCTAGTTCCAGCCACAGAGTGGTGCTTTCCTAGTTCCAGCCACAGAGTTGCACTTTCCTAATTCCTGCCACAGAGTTGCAATTTACTAATTCTGGCCACAGAGTTGCACTTTCCTAGTTCCAGCCACAGAGTTGCACTTTCCTAGTTCTGGCCACAGAGTTGCACTTTCCTAGTTCTGGCCACAGGGTGGCATTTCTTTAGTTCCTGTTTTGAGTGCACCTGCCTAGCCTGGCCCCAGAGCAGCACCTGCTTAACCTGGCCCCAGAGGTGCTATAGCCAATATGGCATCTGCCTTGATTGGGTTCTTTGCTGTTCCGTTAGTTATCTTTTGTGTATTTCAACTTCCTAGTTCCGACCAAAGAGTGTCTGTTTTCCAGTTACGCCACAGGGTGGCACTTTCCCAGTTCCAGCCACAGAGTTGCACTTTCCTAGCTCCAACCACAGAGTGATACTTTCCTAGTTCTGGCCACAGAGTTTCCCTTTCCTAGTTCCAGTTACAGAGTGGCGATTTCCTAGTTCTGGGCACAGAGTTGCACGTTCCTAGTTCCAGCCACAGAGTTGTGCTTTCCTAGTTCTGGCCACAGAATGGCATTTTGTTGGTTCCTGTTCTGAGTGCACCTGCCTAGCCTGGTCGCAGAGTAGCACCTGCTTAACCTGGCCCCAGAGGGGCTATAGCCAAAGTGGCATCTGCCTAGATTGAATTCTTTGCTATTCTATTAGTTATCTTTTGTGTATTTTGATTTCCTAGTTCTGACCAAAGAGTGTCTCTTTTATAGTTCTGGCCACAGCGTGACACTTTCCTAGTTCCGGCCACAGAGTGATGCTTTCCTAGTTCAGGCCACAGAGTTACCCTTTTCTTGTTCCAGCCACAGAGCAGCGACTTCCTAGTTTTTACCACAGAGTTGCACTTTCCTAGTTCCAGCCACAGAGGGGTGCTTTCCTAGTTCTGGCCACAGCATGGCATTTCTTTAGTTCCTGTTCTGAGTTCACCTGCCTAGCTTGGTCCCAGAGCAGCACCTGCTTAACCTAGCCCCAGAGGGGCTATAAGCAAAGCAGCATCTGCCTGCATTGGGTTCTTTGCTGCTCTGTTAGTTATCTTTTGTGTATTTAGATTTCCTAGTTCTGACCAAAGAGTGTCTCCTTCCAAGTCCATGCCACAGGGTGGCACTTTCCTAGTTCTGGCCACTGAGTGGCTCTTTCCTAGTTCTGGCTACAGAGTGATGTTTTCCTAGTTCCGGCCACAGAGTGATGCTTTCCTAGTTCTGGCCACAGAGTTACACTTTCCTAGTTCCAGCCACAGAGTGGCGCTTTCCTACTCCTATCCACAGCATGGCATTTATTTAGTTTCTGTTCTGAGTGCACCTGCCTAGCCTGGTCGCAGAGTAGCACCTGCTTAACCTGGCCCCAGAGGGGCTATAGCCAAAGCGGCATTTGCCTAGATTGGATTCTTTGCTATTCTGTTAGGTATCTTTTGTGTATTTCGATTTCCTAGTTCTGACCAAAGTGTGTCTCTTTTCTAGTTCTGGCCACAGGGTGGAACTTTCCTAGTTCCAGCCACAGAGTGGCGCTTTCCTAGTTATGGCCACAGAGTTGCACTTTCCTAGTTCCAACCACAGAGTGATACTTTCCTAGTTCTGGCCACAGAGTTGCACGTTCCTAGTTCCAGCCACAGAGTTGTGCTTTCCTAGTTCTGGCCACAGCATGGCATTTTGTTGGTTCCTGTTCTGAGTGCACCTGCCTAGCCTGGTCGCAGAGTAGCACCTGCTTAACCTGGCCCCAGAGGGGCTATAGCCAAAGTGGCATCTGCCTAGATTGAATTCTTTGCTATTCTATTAGTTATCTTTTGTGTATTTTGATTTCCTAGTTCTGACCAAAGAGTGTCTCTTTTATAGTTCTGGCCACAGCGTGACACTTTCCTAGTTCCGGCCACAGAGTGATGCTTTCCTTGTTCTGGCCACAGAGTTGCCCTTTTCTTGTTCCAGCCACAGAGCAGCGACTTCCTAGTTCTTACCACAGAGTTGCACTTTCCTAGTTCCAGCCACAGAGGGGTGCTTTCCTAGTTCTGGCCACAGCATGGCATTTCTTTAGTTCCTGTTCTGAGTTCACCTGCCTAGCTTGGTCCCAGAGCAGCACCTGCTTAACCTAGCCCCAGAGGGGCTATAGCCAAAGCAGCATCTGCCTCCATTGTGTTCTTTGCTGTTCTGTTAGTTATCTTTTGTGTATTTAGATTTCCTAGTTCTGACCAAAGAGTGCCTCCTTCCAAGTCCATGCCACAGGGTGGCACTTTCCTAGTTCTGGCCACTGAGTGGCTCTTTCCTAGTTCTGGCTACAGAGTGATGTTTTCCTAGTTCCGGCCACAGAGTGATGCTTTCCTAGTTCTGGCCACAGAGTTACACTTTCCTAGTTCCAGCCACAGAGTTGCGCTTTCCTAGTTCCAGCCACAGAGTGGCGCTTTCCTACTCCTATCCACAGCATGGCATTTATTTAGTTTCTGTTCTGAGTGCACCTGCCTAGCCTGGTCACAGAGTAGCACCTGCTTAACCTGGCCCCAGAGGGGCTAAAGCCAAAGCGGCATTTGCCTAGATTGGATTCTTTGCTATTCTGTTAGGTATCTTTTGTGTATTTCGATTTCCTAGTTCTGACCAAAGAGTGTCTCTTTTCTAGTTCTGGCCACAGGGTGGCACTTTCCTAGTTCCGGCCACTGAGTGGCACTTTGCTAGTTCTGGCTACAGAATGGCACTTTGCTAGTTCCGGCCACAGAGTGATGCTTTCTTAGTCCTGGCCACAGAGTTGCACTTTCCCAGTTCTAGCCACAGGGTGGCATTTCTTTAGTTTTTGTTCTTGAGGTCACCTGCCTAGCCTGGCCCTAGAGCAACACCTATGGAGGGACTATGGCAAAAGTTGCATCTGCCTAGATTGGTTTCTTTGCTGTTCTGTTAGTTATTTTTTGTGTATTTTGATTTCCTAGTTCTGACCAAAGAATGTCTCTTTCCTAGTTCCAGCCACAGGATGGCACTTTCCTAGATCCTGGCACATAGTGGCACTTTCCTAGTTCTGGCCACAGAGTGATGCTTTCCTAGATATGCCCTCAAAGTTGCCCTTTCCTAGTTATGGCAACAAAGTGGATCTTTCCTGGTTCTGGCCACAGAGTAGTGATTTCCTATTTTCTAAGGTGGTATACTGTGCGAGTTTAGTTACACCAAATGGCCATGAAATGATAAGCTTGCCAACAGCATCAAGGTACCTCGCTACGAGGCAAGTTTTGCATTACTTCTCTGCCTATATATTCTAACTAAAACCTGAACTAAACAGAAACAAAAAATACCTGAGGCTGCTCAAACTTGTAACTGAACCACAAAGCACAAACGAGTGGAGGACATTTAAATAGGAGCAGAGAAAAAAGGCAAAGGAAAACCAGGAATGGATCAGAGCAACAAACATACATAGGAAAGCAAACATGGTTCAAAAGCAGGCATTACGCATAACATTAGGTGAACACAGAAGTATAATGGGACACAGCAAGCATAAGGGGACACAGCAAGCATAAAAAGAACTAAAGCAAGCAAGGAAACACAGAGACACTGGATACAGAATAATCAGCCTGGATGAGCTTTAGATGCAATATTACCTTGAAAATAGCTTTTATAGTCTTTCTTTCAGGGGTCAAGCCACGATGATGTGGCATGGCATCTTTGAAAATGGGCATCCCCAGCATTATAACGTTCCAGTATTAGAATTCCACTATTTTCCTCACTATGTGAAATTTCCCTTTATACTTAAGTTTGCTGTTATCTCCATGATACCAGTGTTAGTTCAAATGTTGTCAAAAAATAACTGTATCCACATTAGAAAATATATTTTAAAGATATTTCTGGGAATCTTCATCTGAAGCGTAGGAGCTTATGACTGTATAAAAGTTATCATTCACCTTGTAAACCAAATTTAAATATCTTCCCTCAGAGTCCCCAACTTTCAATACCAGTTCAAACATTAACTTTTCTGAAAAGAAAAGAATGCATATGAAATGCAAAAAGCATTGGAAATTTGGACTTCCAATGAGTCTCCTGTATAAAGTATAGATACATTGTATTCTTTACTAACAAATAATACAAAAAAACCCTCTCTTCTGCGGAGAATTACATCCTTGGGCATTAATTGATAAAACTTTTATAGTCATGAAGTACATCCATAAGCCTGCTCACTTGCTACAGCCCCCGTATTGTCAAAAACGTCAACCTCACACCTCCCATCTCACACAAAAACAAATCCAAATATTCATGCCAAAAATATATAATACCTAGACCTGTGCCTAGCAAAAGGAGGACTTCCCCAAAATAATTGCTAGATACAGTTGCTGACACAAGTCAGGATGTAAGGAGGATAAAGATTCCTAACTAGTGTTGAGCGAACCCGGACCGCACTATTCGGGTTCGTACTGGAGATTACGGTGTCCGTGCCACGAACCCGGACATTTCACTGTATGTCCGTGTTGGAGTTCGAGGTTCGACTATAAATCGAAAGTCTTTAAACCGAAAGTCATTCGGTTTATAGACTTTTGGTTTATAGAATAGCCAATAGCATTACATGTATTCTATAAGCCGAAAGTCTATAAACCAAAAGAAATTTGGTTTAGAGACTTTCGGTTTATAGAATACATGTAATGCTATTGCTATTTTATAAACCGAAATAGAGTCCCCATTCATACCAATAGGTCAACTGACCTATTCGTATGAATGGGGACTCTATTTCGGTTTATAGAATAGCCAATAGCATTACATGTATTCTAGAAACTGAAAGTCTATAAACCGAATGTTGTTCGGTTTATAGACTTTCGGTTTATAGAATACATGTAATTCTATGCTATTCTAAAAACTGAAAGTCTATAAACCGAAGGTCGTTCGGTTTATAGACTTTCGGTTTATAGAATAGCATAGAATTACATGTATTCTATAAACCGAAAGTCTATAAACTGAACGACCTTCGGTTTATAGACTTTCGGCTTATAGAATACATGTTATACTATAGGCTTTCTATAAACCGAAATAGAGTCCCCATTCATAAGAATTTCTTATGAATGGGGACTCTATTTCGGTTTATAGAAAGCCAATATTATTACATGTATTCCATAAGCCGAAAGTCTATAAACCGAAAGACATTCTGTTTATAGACTTTCTTTTTATAGAATAGCAATAGCATTAAATGTATTCTATAAAACGAAAGTCTATAAACCGAATGTCTTTCGGTTTATAGACTTTCGGTTTATGGAATACATGTAATGCTATTGCTATTCTATAAACCGAAATAGAGTCCCCATTCATAAGAATAGGTCAATTGACCTATTCTTATGAATAGGGACTCTATTTCGGTTTAGAGAATAGCAATAGCATTACATGTATTACATCTGAGAGTCAAATAGAACCTAATTCTAATTGTTTTGGGTGCTAAATAGTACAGTATTTTTAATTTGTATGTATTTAATTTTTTTTTGAAGTTATTTCCCTATCCATATTTGTTTGCAGGGCACTTGTCCTACTCTTACCCACATTTTAATTCCTTTTGCAGCCATCTAGCCCTTTCCATGACTATTTTAGAGGCATTTTAGTGGCCAAAAGTCCATGTCCCCATTGACTTCAATGGGGTACAGGTTCAGGGTCAAGTCCAGGGTCAAGTTCGAGCACGGACCCGGACTTCTTCCAAAGTTCACTTGAACTTCTCGAACCCGAACATCCAGGTGTCCGCTCAACTCTATTCCTAACCAATACATTCCATCCATCCACCCCACACAAACAACGAGAGGCGAAATAAAAAAAAAAGATATATCGTAACAATGTTTTTCAAAAGATATTGTCACAATTCTACCCCATTTCCCTGGTTCCTATATATTGTATTCAAATGTTGTGTCTGTTTTCTCTTCAGCCTCTAGTGGTTGCCATTCTATTGTTTTCATTCTCCTCCTTTTGTGTCAGCTGCCTCGTTAATCTGAGCCCATTCTTTTTTGTACCTGCAGATAATTACAAATGGTGCCTTTACATTGCTTTGGTTACAGCGTGTGCAGTGCCTATTTACCTGTAATAGCATTCCTGATTATTTTGTTTGATAATCCTGTTGCTGATTTTTGCCTGTTCTCAACCAAGCCTGTTTGCAGCCCATCCTGACCCATTTGCCTGATTTGTAATTTTTTGTCTAGTGTTTTTCGTCCATTGTATCACATCCTATCCATGTATGACCAAGCCTGCTGATGATTCTATTGTTGTATATTTTTCTGTATTTATTTGTCCGGCTTCAGTGTGCGGTCTCAGTCAGTGTGATAAAGTCCCCTAGGTGGTCATTTGCCTGAGGCTCAACCGTATGGTATAATTCTATTCTGGTGAAAAGCACTGTTCTGTTTCTTATCATTGTTGCAGCAGCTACCAGCCCAGTGTCAGTTATCAGTCCAGTGCCCTGCTCAGGGAGCTGCCACTCCTCTCTCAGTTGCCAGTCTCAACTACCAGTGCTGTCTGAGGTTCCATTTGGCCCATAGTAATGCACCATGGTTTGCAGACAAACACCACACCATGCCCTGAAACAAGGATCCTCTCTGGTCTGTTATCCAGGTTGTGACAGATATAGCAAAATCTTCCCTAACCAATTAAATTTAACAAGTTTATTTTCTTCTTAAATAGTGCTAATACTTTGTTCACCTCAACCTTTCTGTGTATCTACCCCTACATATGTATATATAAAGTATGTCCCTTGAACTATTCAAATTCTCATTTGTGATAAAGTTCACTCAAAAACAAGAATGTGGAAGAAGGGACAAAGGAATAGGAAAGCCCCATAATTATACAGAATAGATCTGCCATCAAATAATCAAAGCTTGTAGAACATATCACGAGGATCTACTAATACTTAGTGGGATAGGCTCGACAATTATTAAGATAGGATGTGGATGTTGACATAAGCAGATCTAGATGGAGGTAGAAATACCTACTTAATACTAATATCCATTGAGATTCATTGGATTCAATCTTAGTGATTTGTACCCAAGCATAGAATTTTCTGTGACAATCCAATTAGCAGTATTTCTATGGTGGTCACCAACGACTGTAGCCTGCCAGACAGGGATTCACCTGGGAATATTCTTCTTCCGTATAGGTGACGTATGATTAGGAGAATGGAAATGTATTGTTTAATGTTTTTTATTGTGTATTGTATTTTTGTGTGTGTTGTACTATGTGTAAAGGTGTTCAGACTTAGGGATCTCAAAAGCGAGTCGAGGCAAGGATGGGTGGAGAGGTTCACTAGATCTTGGAGCATACTATGTCTCTGAGATCCTGGTCAATTAATGCCCGGGGATTAAACACACTGATGAAAAGGGGAATTTTCTATAAAATGTTGCTGAAGGGTAAGATAGACATCTGTTATGTCCAAGAAACACATTGGAAAGGATCAGATAATGCTTTATGGAGATTCTCTAAATTTCCTGTTATCTCCGTTGCTAACCTACCAGATAAAAAAAAAAAGAGGGGTTGCAATAGTGATTCCCAATCGAATTAAATTCGACCTGATATTGGAGAAGAAAGATAAAATAGGCAGATATTCAATAGTCATTTGTAAACAAAATGACCAGGTTTATACTTTAGTAAACATCTATGCACCAAATATATTTACGCAATCGTTCTACGAAAACCTCTTCGGGAGAGTTGAGCAAATCAAAAAGGGTATATTAATTATGGGAGGAGATATGAACACCATAATTGATGAAAAATTAGACAAGAATAATACGCAAAGAACTGAAATTCCAAATTATATTAAGTCCAAGGGGAAAATATTACAAGACATTTTAATAAAATACGATCTATATGACATCTGGCGAGTATACCATCCTAGAGATAAAAACTATACCTATTACTCACAAGCTCACGGAGCGTACTCCCGAATTGACTTTTTTTTAACTAACTCATATAATTTAAATAATATAACTAACACTGAAATCGGTCAGATAACCTGGTCCGATCACGCGCCTATAAGTATTACAATTAAAGACAACCCCAAATACAATATAAAATCTCACTGGAAATTAAATGAATCGCTGTTGCTAAAAGAAGAAGACAAAGAACACCTAAGGGCCTTAATCATTGAATACATTAAAAATAATGACAATGGTCAAGTCTCTGACCAAATATTATGGGTTACACTCAAATGTGTTATTCGAGGATATTTGATACAATTGGAGGCTCGAAAGATGAGAGGACTCCCCTAGCAGATTTATATATTGATCTGGCCAAACTGGAATATAATAATAAACGTAATCCCCATTCTGGATCTATGGAACAAATTAAATCAGTACGGGGAATGATTACAAAAAAGTTAGAAGAACAAGTTAGCAATATGATAATGACCTCAAACCAGAGATCGTACAACTGTAATGATAAAACAGGGAAGATGCTTACTAGGAAAATAAAACAGGACCGCGCGAATCAGAAAATAAAGAAAATTGTGGAGGCAGATAAAATCCATCTTTCCCCACAGGAAATTGGTGAATCCTTTGCCAAGTACTACGAGTCACTTTATAATCTCAAAGAGACTGGATTTGCAACCACTAATCTGAGTTCTTTCTTTAAAAAAATTAAATTACCACAAGTCCCTAAAGAAAAAATAGCTAATTTGAATAAACCGATTAATAGAGAAGAAATAAGGAAGGCCATTCTAACCCTAGAAAATGGCAAAGCCCCTGGCCCAGACGGGTATACAGCTCTTTTTTATAAGATTTTTGAAACAGAAATATCTCCCCTTTTATGCTCACTGTATAAAGCAGTTGGAAACACTGGGAGTATCCCCCCGAAATGTTGAAGGCAACGATCTCCCCGATACCGAAACCGGACAAAGACCCGCATTTTGTGTCTAATTATCGTCCAATTTCACTAATAAATATTGACATCAAAATTCTCTCAAAAATTTTGGCCGACCGTCTGAAAACAGTCGCATCAGATCTGATTCACCCAGATCAATCAGGTTTTATATCTAATAGATCCAGGGGAGACAATGTTAGGGAATTATTGAATTTGGCTACAATAGTGAATAACACCAACATACCATGCACCTTTGTCTCTGTTGATGCCGAAAAAGCATTTGACAGAGTTAACTGGGGATATATGTCTGAAGTTTTGTCCGCTTTCGGTATCGGGGGAACTTTTAAAATATTGATTATGTCCATGTATGCAAATCCTACAGCACAGATTCGTGCTTTGGGGAACCCTGCAACAACTAGAAGAGACTGATAAAAAACATGACACGATAATTAAGTGGTAAATTGATCTGAAGAAAACGTACCCCTCACAAACCTGGTATAAAGCAGTGGATCTAATGATAAAAACAATCCATTGTATTACTCTTCAAGAACTATATATGAAATTACTACATAGGTGGTATTGGGTCCCATCAAAACTTGCGAAATTTCATACCAAATACCTGTGTTGGAGATGCCTCAAAGAAATTGGTAACATAAAACATATTTGGTGGGATTGCCAAAATCTTAACCCAGTCTGTATGATTCTGGTTAAAATCCTCACAGAGCTGCATATTAATTTGGGAAATCTGACCCCAGAAATTTTTTTATTCCATCTTGAACTGCCCGGTAAGAATATATATTCAAAAAAAATAACATTGCATGTCCTGATGGCGACTAAGAGGTGTATCTCCAGATATTGGAGGAAAAGCGAAACGCCCTCAGAGACAGAAATAAGAACTCAAATCTATTACCAATGTAATATGGAAAAACTTTTCTACTTGTAAAAAATATAACTCTTACGGACTATTATAAGATCTGGAATCCAGTGATCTCATTATTACAACCCCTCCAAACCCAATGATTTAAACAGCTACCTGGACTATTAATACCGAATCCCCTTTCTCTTAACATATTGCTTTACTCGGTTATCTAGAAGTGATCTCATTAATTGCAACCCCTCTAAACTCAATGTTTTAAACAGCTATTTGGACTATTAATACCGAGTCCCCTTTCTCTTAACTTATTGTCTTCTCGGTTATTTTGAATACAGACACTGGGTACACTTTTGAGTGATATAATTTGCTGATAAACTAATCCCTCTCCACCCGTCCTCATAAGAACTCGACCTTTTATTAAAACTGACTTGTAAAAGCTCCCGACTTCTATACACCTGAGTTACTTGTCTGTAAATTGAGATGCTTCTATTTTGTCTTTGTAAACAGATTGAGCTGCTTTTACCTATAACACTCTGTATACAAAGATAATTCGAGCTACGACTAAAAGGACCCCTTCTTCCGATAAACGATGAATAACTTAAGCTTAAACTATCAATATTATAAGGAACAAAGCCTTTCATCTATGTTAGTCTATTAACAACCTTGACCTAATGGTCTATATACGTATATGAGCCTATTGACGAGGTATCAAATTTGCAGGTGTCTTTGTCTTTTTGTACTTTGTATTTGTAATTTGTAATGTTATATTGTACTGTCAAATTTAATATATATATATCTATTGAGAAAATTAATAAATAAAAAAAACAACAAAAAAAAAACAAAACAAAAAAACAAAAACAAGAATGATCCAAAAGCTTATTATCCCTAAGAGACCATATGGATTCATGCCATAATTATGTACACAAAAAAAATAACTACCCCTAACAACTAATTCAGTTTCCAAATTCAGTTACTTTACATTTTTCAGAGGTTTTTACCAAATTTCTGACAAAATTATCTCCATTTAACGATTTACCTCCAACAATCAAACTCCCATACATCCCTGGTGTAGTGAGTGGGGTCCTCTTGGCATGGGACCCTGAACACCTGAGTTCAGGAGCTATGGTGTATGAATCAGAGACACAGGGCCTGGTGCAGAATAACTGTTACATTATGATATTAGTTAGTGATAAAAAAAAAAATCACATTTCAGGGAGCAAATGACCAGAAAAAGATCAATATGGACTATAAAAAAATGCCAAATTTAGAAAGATCTTCTGATGGATCAATGACCATAAATGTTTAGCATTGTAAAAGATCAGTAGTTTGGTCAGAAAAACCCTTTTATAATGTTTTTCCAATTGTTCCTTGTTGCCAGTGAAAAGTCAGGAAATATAGTTAATGTGCTAAACCTTGTATCCGTGTGTTTTATGGCTCTCGCTCTCTGAGTTAAGAGATGGTTAACTGCACAATTATAAAATCTTACAATCATGTCCCTGGGGTCTGTACGACTAATGTTAGCAGGTCTGTTGGGTATATGCTACCTTTCAAATGTGTTTGATTCTATTTCCTGGGGACTTCACAACTGGGCAAGACAGTCTTTTAAAAAGTCCTCAAGTTTGTCGGCTGTTATATCTTCTAAGAACCCCATAATACACAAATTATTTCTCCTGGGCTTATCTTCAACCTATAGACCTTTAAGTTGGTTCTTGAGAAGGGAAAATTGAGCGTGTATTTCTTTTGGCTCTTGTTGTGTATCTTCTTCTGATCCTCAAGTCTTATTTTTTTTTTAACCTCAGTGACCTTTATCTTTAAGATGAGTGTTTTTAAGTCATTCTTAATTTGCACATAAAGATCATCAAGATCAGAGATTAAACCTTATTGGAAAACCTCTTTAGAAGAGTGTGCCCTAAACATTGATTTAACTTTTAGTGCGCTGCTTCAAATACAGTGAGCTTGGCTTTTTTCAGATCCAGTGACTTTTCCTCTGACTTTACCCATGTCAAAGCCTAAATCTTCCTTTGAGCCGACAGTGTTTTACATGTGACCGCGTAGATGAACAGTTACTCATATGTAAATTATACACCTATCTTCATCAGGTAAACTGAATATCTCTTGCTCCATGGGGAGATCCTTCTTTAATTCAGCTTTATGCGTCAGCTGCAATAAATTCAGCTCTGATTTCGGCTTCGAGCTACTGCTGCAGAAATATCTATTTCTCAAATGAACTCGTAAGTTTCGGCTATAGTAGGCTCAACTTCAAACATCTGCTACATTTTGATAGATGATGCCTGTTACTTAAATTCGGAAGATCTAGTTGGGAAGATGTCAGCGTTAGATTAGAGACAGTCAGCGTGTCTCACTGCTCCTCTGCATCAAGCATGCATGCATGAAATGTCAGCACGTCCTACACCATCACCGCCCAAGGATTTCCCAATGTCTAATCTGTTCTTACATCATCATACATTAACCTTAGTAACCTATGAATGCAGTGGACTTGATATTTCACAAATTCATGAGAAGATGTCTTTACTTTAAAGTCACACTAAAGTTTATCACTAGGAAAAGGCTGTTTACCTTGGTTTATAAGGGATTGCTAAATATATTTTGTATCCAACATAAGCAATAAGGTTGATTTTTGCAAAATGTGTGCAAGAATAGTGACAGTACGTAAAGTAAAAGGAACCCTTTGAATCAATGAAAATTCTAACTCTCTCCCACTGCGACAGTCACAATGAGACCTATGTAAAAGCACACAGAAATGAATATCATATGTAATCAATAAAACAAAAGGACTGAAATGTAACAAAAGTGAAGTTCAAAAAATAAAAAACAGGATAATAGATCTTGTGATATAAGCAATGACATGTGAAAAGGGTCCTTAAAACTAAAGAGACCATCATTAAAATATGTTATGCAGATGCGGACATAAGTTGCAATAATAATAAAATGAAATTATCCTCTTGGGAAAAAAAATTCCACAAGTCTAACCAAAGGGATAAATCGTCAGCATGGTAACTTTTCAGAAGTGGTCTATATAAGTACACAATGTACTATGGCTAAATAGAAGTTAATGTTGATGTTGCAAATATATACTGAACATTTTATGTCAGTATTAACTTTTAATTATCATAGCATATATATCTACTTTACATGGTACTTTTTAGCAGAATAAAATACGAAAAAAATTAGCTGGGGTCTAATACCTAAGATCATCTAATATCTCAGTCATACACTGCTTCCTTTACTTCCCTCAACCTTTCTAAACCCAGCCAGTGATCTATGGCTCACATCAAAGAGGGGGGGAGGTATTGTACTTTAATATAACTGGAGTAGGATACCACTGGACAGGTTGTTTGATGCTGGGAGTATATGGCATGGGAATACGGCTATATGGCATTTTGTCACTTGACATGTTGGTATAGCATTGTACAGAGAAATAATGGCACTTGATACTGTATATGGCACTGTAAAAGCAATACATCACTGGATGGGTGTGTATGGCACTGGACATGGTGGCATGGCTGTGGACAGAATATGGCACTGTATGTGGGGCACTTAGGAATATGGCACTAATATCGTTCTGGATAGGGGTCACATGTTACTGTAAAGGAGGCATATAACACTGGGGAGTGTTACAAGATAAGTAAGTAATTAATGTTACTATCTACTGTCAATTTGTCCTATGTTTGTATTCAAAGTTCATTCAAAACCTATGGTGTCATCTGACAAACATGGGAGCATTTTAGTTTATTGTTTGGTGTTTTTAAGCATGCAATAATAACATCCACACTATTAAGTATCACGGTCGGCTTGTATTTAGAGGATCCATAGAGTGGACGCGTTTCACCCTGAAACAGCTTCACCTCTACGGTTGAGCACAGAGTTGGCTGGCTCAGGACTTTCAGGATTCCTAGTTGGGGAGAAGTTCCAATAGATTCCCTTCCTTAAATTATTCAATGGTTTTACACTTAGATTCCAGAATGTTTGAGAACTGTTGATGTTAAACTCTTCTCAACCATTCTGGCATCTTGGCTTAAGACCATAGAAACGATAATCCATCCTGATCAGATTGGTTTTGTGCCCGGAAGATCTGCCTGTAACAACTCACGTAGAATAATTTACATATTGGATGAAGCCAATTATTAACACTAGCTGTTGACATCGAGAAAGCTTTAGATAGGGTAAGTTGGAGTTACTTAAGACATGACATCACGACCTTCGGCATACAAGGATGGATACTTGAAGCAATATTTTCTCTTTATGGAAATCCAACAGCTAGGATGGTGGGGCAGAACATTTGCTTGGGGTTGTTTAGTTTAGGAAATGGCACCCATCAGGGATGCCCTTTATCCCGTCTTCTTTAAATAATCTCCATGGAGCCTCGGCGATCAAAATAAGAAACAATAAAGATATTGAAGGATACTGGAAACAGAGAACTCAATATAAATATGTATGCAGACAACACCCTCATTAGAATGCAGAATTCTGAGCTCTCTGGCACAATTAATGATAGAATTTGAGGAGTACAGTCTGGTTTCCAATTACAAAAAGAATATATCCAAATCGGTAGTGCTTTGGCTAAATTTAAATTTAAGCATCATAGATTGGATAGCCAAACAGTATTTGAGTGGGCAAAGAAGGGCTTTATATATTTGTGGATAACTATTACCAACGATCGAAAAAATATAATGGAAGTGAATTTTCTTGAACTGTCTCCTGAAAACCTGTAAGCATCTGGAAATATCGGGGTGGGGGAGATCATCAATTCTCATATAATATCTAGAAATAATTATTTATTTCAGACTCTTAGTCCCGGATAGCTGGCTGCCCCTATTACAAACCAGTTTCACCGCTTTTGTCTGGAAGGGCAAGAAACCTAGAATTAGCCAGAAACTACTCTATCAGAAACCTAGGCAAGGCGGTGTAAGTTTCCCAATTGTTAGACAACATTACTTTACCAGTATATTTGTGCATAAATGCGCCACACTCAACTTTAGGTGGCAAACCAGGAGGGATGGAACCACATTGAAGCTGAAGCAACATGTAGTTGCTTCGTGTAGAACAGTCAAGGCTTAAATAAAATCCAGATAGCTCTTAAAATTATATTCTGTCTATGATTCTCCCTATTTGGGAATTCATTAAGAAATCTCTGAACTTACATAAATTTCCACCCCATCTTAAGATCAAAGTCCTAGAGCAAAATCTAGTAGACTTCCCTCTCTTGAGATGGGTTCAAAGTGAGAGACTTGAATGGAATGACCCACTTTTGGTGGGCCAAGTCATCAAACTTTTTCCAGTCCTAGCTGCGGAATTCCATCTCACCAATACTGAGATTTTCCATTACTTAAGAATTAAATATTTTCTGCAAAAAAAGGTTTTGCATTTCGATGATGCGATTATGAACAAGGTTAAATGTATTATGAACTATGCTAAAGTGGATAATGTCCTGGCTAAAGTAACTGGATTATTATGATTCATATAGAAGCCAGTACATTCTCCACAGATCAAGTCTTGGGAAAAGGAGCTAGATATTATCCTGGACTCTGATGAGTGGTGTGAGCGAGGAGCGTGAGGCAGCACTGATTGAGCTCTGTGTGTGTTTAAGATGCAGAACCAGTGCTGACTGCCTTTCCCCACTGAGTGATCTGCACTGCTTCTGGTAAGGAAGGGAGGGCTTGGGGGAAAGAACACAGGGGACAGAACCCGGGGGGGGGGGGGGCAGTGTGGAGGGGGGAGAGGAGAGAACACTGACAGCTGTGGGAGAGAGTATAGAACACTGACAGGTGAGTGGAGAGAAAACTGACAAGTTGGGGGAAGAGAACAATGACAGGACAGAGGAGAGCACACTGACGGGACAGAGGAGTGCATACTGAATGATAGAGAAGGAGAGAGATTTTCATGGGAGGTAGAGGAGAGAGACAGACATGGGAAGGGAGATTAAAAATACAGTCATGGGAAGGAGGAGAGACAAACAGACATGGGAAAAAGAAGACAGACAGACATGGGAAGGGAAAGGAGTGACACAGACGAAGAGGAGAGGAGAGGAGAGACACAGACATGGGATGGAAGAGACACAGACATGGGATGGAAGAGGAAAGAGAGAAAGACATGGGACGGTAGATAAAAGGGCAACAGATATGGGAAGAGAGAGGAGAGCTACAGGTGGACATGGGAAGGGAGATGAGAGCGACAGAAGAGGATGAGAGGAAAAGACACACATACCTAGGGAGAAGAAAAGAAAGATCCACATGTGGAGAGGAAAGACAGACAGACATTGGGAGAGGAAAGACAGACGGACATGGGGAGAGGAAAGACAGACAGACCTGTGCAGTGCCCCTCTCAAGATCAGACTCTGGATCCACGCCTGACTAGCAGCTATGCCTGCAGAGAAGGTATGAAAGAAAGAGTAGAAGAAAGGCACATTTCCATAGAAGTTTTATTAGAGTGGCCACATTGAAACATGGTTCACGTATCTAGTCAAGACACTGTGTTGCAACTAATACACACTATACTGTGACCTGGGCTATTGGGGTAGATGATCTTTTTTTTTTCTAGCTATGTGCCCTTATAAAATCTGGAGGCAACCTGACTGCCCAATAGTACACATAAACATATATGTGTCTAAAAGTTTTTCTATGGTAATAAAAGAGAAGGAATTCGAGGACATGATCTGTCTGTATATAACGGTGAAAACTGGATAGAAGTTCATCACCCATATATGTTTGTAATTATAAAAATTGAGACAATATGTCTTGCATTATACTCAGAGAGGCAGAGAGAGAAAACTCCAGAAGCCATTTTCTAATTGTGCTGGATGTTGAACACAGACTACACAGAAAATATGGGCTGGAAAACCTCCCACAACCAGTATTAACACTCTAGTCAGAACAATAAAATTTTACAAAGCCAGCAACAAGACCACTTGTTCTGAGTTGTGGTCACAATCCCGGTGACATGCAGTTATCCAGATCGATCCACATTAGATTTTTAGAGACAATTATTTTGACAAATAATAGGTCCATCAGATAGTTAATCATGTTCAGTTTCCACATATATCTTTATCCACAACCTCCCAGAATAAAAATCGACTTTGCAAGACTTTTTGCTATTATGATTTATAGCGGACACAAATACATTCATCCTTGAAATTTTTATGATTCTAAAGAGAACATCTACATGGAATATGACCAAACCCTTCAAATGTACTGGTGCAGAGCATCAGAGAATGAATACTGTGCATGCCAAGTAGCACTTGGTGCCCCACATTATTGCTAGGGGGAATTGTTGGAAGATATGCATATCCAACAAAGTGGTCTGTAGTGTGAATACAGCTCCCAAATAACTTTGAACAGGCAATACGTAATCTTAAAAATTGCAAAAGTTTTATTCTATGAGATTGTTGAACTAATACATTTGCTGCCACCTTACCTCTGGCTGTTCTTAAGAAACCACTGAAACTTTTAAGATGACATTTGAAAATGGCAACTAAATATTTAATTTTGTTGTTAAAGAGCCATTATATAACTTCTGTCACAATATCATATATCACAATATCTGGCCTTTTAATAATGAAACAACAACAAACACTTTTTTCTCTTGCATTATCATAACTAAATTACAGGCCAAAACTAATTGGCCATTCATCTAGCATTTCTTCTTAGTTAAATAATTCACACAATTAAATTACTGAAATTTCCTCACACGCCGTGTCAGGAAGTTTGATCCCCGCAGTAGCTCAAAATTACAACTGAGCATTTTGCGTTAATTTCCCATTAGCTGATTATAAAATCATAAGTCTCAGCTCCATTACTTTTGATATAAATGGCCAAAATAGGAAATTGTCACAGTAGGCCTCATAATTACAAATGTTCTAAGATGTTTTTTTTTTTGTTTTACAAGTGACTCTCACTGAGTTGCTACAGAAGATTGTCCTGTTTCTCGTGAATATTCAAAAGCTGAGGTTTCTCACTTTCAATTATTAACAAGGAGATGACGATAGCATAGCCATTAGTGAACATCTAGTTCAGGAATTAACAGTGAGTCATTTGCAAAATCTTCTGACAGAGAAGAAATAACAGCTTGTGTCTTTCAGCATGGCCAATTAATTGTGCTTTTACTAATCATTTAAAGTACTTACAGAACGCTCTGCATATATCAATATTCCCATTTATTACTTAGAGAAAAGTAGTGGTGGTGATAGCACTGTGGATTTGGGAAGTCCATGGGTTTGGTGGGCCTGGGGACTAGTAGATATGTGTTTAATATAATGCCTCTGCTACCTACTGAATTTCAACTGGAGGAGTATTCCCCTCACCTTTACCCCACCCTGTTCATGCTTCTTTATGCACTTCAACAATGAAATGTAGAAGTGCATGAAGGGAGATCTTGTTTATGTCTTAACATAACACCCCCGATTCCCTAAAACAAGAGATATAATAATTTATTTTTTTGTTTGGAAATAGGCCAAAAGATTATGTACTGCATACTTGGCAAGCCATACCATGCAAATATGTATGGCTGGCTTGTGTATTGTGTACACTAAAATTATTTATTGCTTGTTGAATCTATATGTTTATTTAAACTTAACTTACATTTTAAATCCAGTCACATGTGTCTGTGATTCATCATTTTAGCTATGTACAATATCTGTATATCTAAACTGCCCTAAAATGATTACATAAACTTTTGTACTAGTTTTTTTGTACGTATTCAATGACATGAATTATCACTTATTACTGTTTTTAAACTCAGATGTTTCTATTATAAGTCTTTTGTGTTCAATGACCTGTTATCGTTTTATAACATTATATCTTGTGACTAAACAAATATTTGTATGAGCTTCCACTTATGTTACAATTACAATTTCATATTAAATGTAATTGTGCCATTTGTGTGCCTTTCAGTGATTGAGAATTGGTATAATATAGTGCTGGTTACTCTTCATTGCTGTTTTCCCTTAATGGTATGCTTTATGCTTTCTTTTGCCATATGCTGGTTTTGATATCTTTCTTTGTCTGATCTGTTCCTGGTTTTCCTTTGACTTTTTTCTCTGCTTCTATATAAATGTGCCTCTTAATTTGTTCTGTGTGTTTCACTTCTCAGTCTGTCCTGATACAAGTATGTCTTAGTTATATATTTCTTGTTTTAGTATAGTTTTAGTTTTATGTAGGCAGGGTTAGCGCTAGGAACTTGCCATACTGTGGGGTACCTTGGTGTGGTTGGCAAGCTTTCCATCTCATGACCATCAGGTTTAACTGAACCCACATGATTATCATCTTTGAATCCTAGGCTAGTGCTGTGTTTACGTGTGCCCTGTCTGTCTCCCCCGGTCTATTATGATGGATCGGCTGTCCGTCATAATAGACGGAAGTGTCGGGCAGCATGGAGGATGTCTGCATGTATCGTGCAGACATCCCCCGGCTGCCCCCACTAGCCACCAGGGAGCAAGAAACAGGTGAGGGGGGGGGGGGGGGAGAAGAACGACAAAGGGAGGGAGGGGGGGCAGAGATTAACAAGGGGGGGGGGGCACATAGAAACAAGGGGAGGGGGGACAGAGCAACAAGGAGAGGGGGAGCACAGAGAGTAACAAGGGGAGGGGGGCAGAGAGAAAATAAGAGTTGGTAACAGACAGAGACAAGGGGAGGGGGGAAGAGACAGAGACAAGGGCAGGGGGGAAGAGACAGAAACAAGGGGAGCGAGGGGGGAGACAAAGGGAGGGGAGAGAGAGACAACACTAAGGGGGGGAGAGAGAGACAAAGCTGGGGGCAGGGGAAACAGAGAGGCAGCATTGGCACATAAAAGGAAATAAAAACAAGAAATGTATTTTTTTTAAATCATAATTTTTAATTAAAAAAGCAATTTACATGTGAATATATACAAGTTGAACTTTTTTCCTATAGGGTAGTCTTATATTCAGGCTTTTAGTTTTTTTCCTAAAGGAATATCCAAAGTTTGGGGGGCCGTCTTATAATCAGGCTCGTCTTACAATCGAGCAAATGCGGTATATATTGTGGATATTTGGCACTTTAGTGCACAGTTTTTATTTGAACTCATTGGTACAAGAGATATTATAGGAAAGGAAGGAGCGCAAGAATGAGCAGAATGGCTATTATTGTTTGGTGAATAATTGCCTGAAATGAGAGGGCTTTTTGAGAGCATAATCTTGGCTTCCTGCCAAAGACTGGGCACTCAAGTTCAAAAATGTTCACCATCACCGGAATAGGTGATGGCTGTGACTAGGAATTTAAACAACAAATTAAACCACCTAGCACTCAACTGATGGTGCCTCCTGTGTTGACTGTGTTGACTAAAGAGACAAGATACTTCTGTGGCTTAAATAATGCCTCACTTTGGAAAAATTATAGGTTATTGAAAACAACTTATATATATTATGTCAGATCATGATCAGATGTTTTTATTCCTTAAAAGACAATTATTTTATCATTCTCTGGAGGTTTTTATTATAATTGTATCTGAATGATTAAACTTTGCAAGGTAATTCAATATTATAAAACATTATTTAATTAGTAATTTTTCAAGAGTGTCAAATAAATCTTTCTTGCACAGTATGTTCGTACAATAATTATTCTTTCTAACACAATTGGTGAATATCTTATAAATAAGCACACCATTATCAAGTATATTGTAGGATATACCTTTTCTACTTATTTTATGCACTGTAAAAAAAATGTAAGAAGTGTTTAAATTACATAAAACAGGTAAGAACTAATATTCTAGTGGATTAGACTATTTGGTAATCTCAGTGCTAAATGTACTTTATGATATATATGTGAGAGATAATGATATATATATATATATATGTGAGAGGTATATAGATTTATGAAAACCCAAGTATTATATAGTTATTTTTATACATGACAGTAGTAAATTACAATGTATTCTAATGTATTCTTGTAAAATAGTTTTTTTTTTAAATTTTTAACTGAGATCTATGATTGTAACTGAAATTACTGGAACCTTGTATACCTAACTTAACCCTTTTGGTCTCTCTCAGTAGATCTAGTAGGAGTCTCCTTCTCAGACTTTTTTTTTCACTCCCTACCCTCACTATGACCATCCCATCCTACTTCAAACAACAATTATCATCGCCCAAATCCCGCTAATGGCAGTAAAGTGTGCAGTAACATTATTACCACTCTCCCACTGGCCCTATGAAAAAAGAAGAGATATGAGACTGTGGCCCGAACCATGCCCACTGTCACTTTAAAATATAATTATAGGCTGCCAGGGCCGGCGCCACCAGTAAGGCGACCTAGGCAGCTGCCTAGGGCGCATCTTAGCTGGGGGCGCCGGAACCCTGCTTTAAAAAAAAATTCTCCCCCTTACTTACCTCCTCGCTGCTGCTCTGTCTCCGGTGCAGGGGACTCCGTGGCTGTGAGGGAAGCGTTGTGCGCTCCCCTCCAGCCAATGCGCATTCAATAAAATTTGTTTAAACTTTTTTTTAAACAAACTTTATTGAATGCTCATTGGCTGGAGGGGAGCGCACAACGCTTCCCTCACAGCCACGGACCTGGCTGAGACAGAGCAGCAGAGAGGAGGTAAGTAAGGGGGAAGGTGTGAGGATCCTGGCATATTGTGTGGCATAATAATGATTATTATGCCACACAATATGCCAGGATTTAGGATTATTAAATAATCCTGGCATATTGTGGGGGAAAATCCTGGCATATTGGGTGGCTAAGTCCTGGCATATTGTGGGGGGAAATCCTGGCATATTGGGTGGCTAAGTCCTGGCATATTGTGGGGGAAAATCCTGGCATATTGGGGGGCTAAGTCCTGGCATATTGTGGGGGGAAATCCTGGCATATTGGGTGGCTAAGTCCTGGCATATTGTGGGGGAAAATCCTGGCATATTGGGTGGCTAAGTCCTGGCATATTGTGGGGGAAAATGCTGGCATATTGGGTGGTTAAATCCTGGCATATTGTGGGGCAAAATCCTGGGATATTGAGGGGCATAATCCTGGCATATTGAGGGGCATAATCCTAGGATAATGAGGGGCATAATCCTGGGACATTGAGGGTCATAATCCTGGGATATTGAGGGGAATAATCCTGGCATATTGTGGGGCATTATCCTGGGATATTGAGGGGAATAATAATATGATAATGTGGGGGGGGGGGTGGCAATTTTTATTTTGCCTAGGGCGGCAAAAATCCTTTCACCAGCCCTGTAGGCTGCCATGGGGGGACCAGAACTGCGTGATGTCCAAGGCCCCCTTGGAATAAATATATTCCCCATGGGGGGACATGGGCTGTGCGATGCCCCAGGGCTTCCTCTCAATAAATCTATGCCACATAGAGGTCCTCGGGCTGCACATTGCCCGAGGCCCACATTAATAATAAATATAGGCACCGTGTGGGGCATGGGTTCCACAATTCCCGAGGGCAAATTGAAATGAATATATGCCCATGGGGGGCCCCGGGCTGTGAGATGCCTGAGAACTCCATGAACATTAACATATAGGCTCCATATTTAAAATAAATATTATAACCCCTTCTATCCTATGTGCTAAGGACTCCTGAAGTGCCCTTGCCAAGTCAAAATAATGCAATCAAATAATATCCTTATTGCCCACACTCAGGGCACTTAAAGGATGGATTTTGTTTTTTGATTTTTTTGGGAACATTTTAGATCATCCCTCCCTGTCTGAGCAAAAAAGTAGGGATATTATTTAATTTTAATATTTTGATTTGTTTTAATAGCTGAGTTGGAAAGCTAGGTAGGAATTATTGTGACCAGATTTTTTACATTTCTTGCACATCCTCCACAGTTCACTGTTTGGTGACTAGACTTCCCTATTGAGTCCATGGACTGACAGATGGAAAGTCCGATATATGTACACAAAGGCTTGAAAATCCTAATATTTATCCACCTCTTAACTGATCAATCTGTCTCTATGTATCAAGGAAAGTAAATCCACAAAAGCTATATGCTGTATCTTAAATAAATAGTAATGCACTCACCCTTTGTTCATTCGAACTAAAGAACCAACATATATAACTGAAAAAAGCATACCACCAACAAAATAGTAAATGTAGAAAAGAATGGTTTTCTGAAGGAAATAATTTACTTTTAGGAGGAATTTCTAAGGGAGGACTAAATGACCTTTAGGATTAGTGTTTTGAACAAATTACAATCAGAACTATTCTAATTCTACTATACATATTTATTTTCCAGAAAAGAATATGACACATAATAATTGAATGGAAGGCAGCATTTTAAAAATCCATCCAGTGAATTTATCATAATTCAGCAAATTTAAAAGACTAAAACATAAAAAAGCAGTTGTTATAGTTGTTAGGTTGTCCCTACATTGTACTAAAGATATTAATTATGCAACAGTAAATCTAAAATGTAATAAACATTTGAATTTCTAATTAAATGATCTACAGTAATCAATTCTAATCAATGGACTGCTATCTAGTGTATCTAATTTCATATAGCTTTTATTTTCTGTAAAAGTCACAGACAGAGGTGCGAGGGCACGACATCTTCTAATGTGTATAAGGAAAAGGATGTCTTTGATCACACAACCAGCAACAGCACAATACTTATAGTGAGGATGATGTTGATGACCAGCAGAGAGACAGGCACCATGACTCAAAATCCTCTTAACCCCTTAGTGACTGAATGCTCTGCTGCATTTGATGTACCCTGAAGACCAGAATTCCATTATTTTTGTCATATGTTTACTGAACTGTGAATTTCTTTCTTTGTGTTCAGTCCATCCACACAAATTATATATCATTTTTAACAGAGTCCCTGATAGGGCTTTCATTTGATACTATTATTTTCATCATATGATATAATTTACTATTAAAAAAATATTAAATATATACATTCCATAAAAACACTTTTTCTAACTTTGATTTTTTTTTTAAACAATTACAAATAGTTAAAAAGACCCCGACTATATATTTCTAATATTTGTCCTGAGTTTAGAAATACAAATGTTTCCCTGTTTGTCTATGTTTTATTTCAACTAATAGGCCAATAAACAATATTAGTGGTTTTCTAACCAGCCTCTGAGAGTAGCTGCAGGCATGTAGCGTTGTGCTAAGGAGCGTAACGCTACATGAAAACTACGCACATATATATGTCCTCATGGTCCAAAAGGACCATGCTTTTCAGGACGTATATATATTAAAAGGATAATTATGAGGGCTGTAAGAGAAAAATCAGGGAGTTAAAGGCTGAGGAGAACAGAGATAGGAGAAGTCCAGTATGTGGCCTTCAATGGATGGAAGCAACTATCTCAGTCCAACATGTGTGGAAGGCAACTCTGACTGTCAAAAATTCAACCACTGTCATTGACCCTGCTGAGTTATACTCTATAACAAATATAGACCTGTCAATATGGTATAGACCAGTTCATTGCTGCCATTTCACTGATGACAGTTTTGCGTGGCAGTTTGAGCGCTGAACTGTCAGAATTGTCAGAGGTGGATGACAGTGTGGCCGTTTCACCGCGGCAGTGTCAGCACTGAACTGTCAGTGCTTACTGATCCAGTATTAAAAACCTTAATAAATGAACTACCTCAAAACTAAGCCTGAACCCTAATTCCAACCCCTAACTCAAGACCCTAATACTACCCACAATCCGAATACTAAGCCTTAATACTAACCCTGAACTCAAATATTAACCCCTAATATTAACCTTGAGCCACCCTGAGCCCTAATACTAATCCTAAGCCATAATAATCACCCCTCTAATAAGTGCTGAATACTAACCTTCTCTGCGATCCTGCGATGAACTGTTCCGTGATGACCTCTCCATTGCACAAGAGGTTGCAGGGAACTTCGTGGAAGGAGCCGCAATGAATTGTCCCCTCCCTGTCACTATATAGACCTGTTACCTATGCACATGTAGACAGTGTTCATATTGGTTAATATGACTTAAAAGTTTGCATTCTATAGCTAATCCCAATATGGCTGTGTCTATTACAGTGTGCATAAGCTTTATTGGCTCCCTGGACTAATCTGACTGACAAACTCCACACACCCCTGACACGAAGTCTCACTATTATAGAACAAATACACAATTATGATTATTATGTAATTATGATGGGAGATACCTGGATATAATCACAATCCCTAATCGGTAAGGCTGCTTCAAACAGCTAGATCGATACAGTGCAACATTGCATTGTCTTTTCTTTTCTACATACAGAGGAGCTGGCAACCTGAGGTTCATCACCTCTGACTCACTGTCAGTGCTTCTGTCACAAACTGTACCAAACACTACAACCCTAGGCAACTAGTAAATAAGAACCCTGGTAGCTATGCACAACTATAGTAAACAGGGCCTGTATGTGTGTGGGGGAGTGTATAAAATGACTGACAGTTAGGGGGTGGGGGGTTATAGGATTTGTTTATATAAACTTTGTTTTTCTTTCCCCTGCAGCCATTTCCCAAAAAATAAATAGCAGACACTTGGATAAAGTTTCCCTCCCTCCCATCCCTGTATTTTTTATTTTGTTTATGACGTTTGTATATTAATGTTTCTTTCTTGTCACAGCATGCGAGGGGTACATGTCCTTGCCAGTCAGGGTTGGTATTGAAGAAGGATTCATTGTCAGTGGAATACAGTTTGGGCTCAGCTCTCCCCTAACCTCTAAGGTGATACATCACCTATATGGTACGTGCCCACTGAGCTAGTGGACTCGGCTAGTGGTAAGCATGGATGAGATGGAGAAAGTATTGCGGGGTAAGAGACCCTTGGACGAGTTTTTTGTTAGGCTGGATCCTATTTTGAGATTAAGAAGTGATGGTTTGGCTGATACAGTCCTAAATTGTTTATTTTGCATTAATATATAATATTTATATATTAATAATCATATTTTTGTCTTTATTAAAGTGTTTTGGTTGTGGTATGTTTTATTAAAAATGTATGCGCTATCCCCTCTACATCATGCATGTTTGTATGAAGCTTCTCTCTCTCCCACATGTCCCACATCCTTACAGCTATCACAACAATACAGCGCTGAACACTCTACGTAAAAGCAGACCTCCAATACACTAAAGTAAAGTGTCTTATTTATGTAAGTCTTATTTATTTAAAGCAGTTTAAAATCGGCATTAGCGAGGTGGGACATCTCAACTGTAGTAGGCTGGTGAGTCTGTTCTGTGTTTATGTTTGGCTGGATTTTTTTTTCTCATTTATTATACCCACACAAATAAAATATATATTTTTTTTTTCAGGAGAAGAAGGGACTTTAATAAGATACGATTATTTTGATCATATCATGTACTTTATTATAACACAAATATAAAAACACCTTTTCTGACTTTACCTTGAAAAATCTTTTACTCATCGACAAAAGCTTATGAAAAAACTGCTAAATAGATTCAAATATCTGTCCTGGGTTTAGAAACAGTCAATGCTTACATGTTTGTCTGTTGTTTTTTGATAGTTATAGGGCTATAACAAGCTTAGCACACCAACATTTTTATTTTCCCTGGTTGTAGCTTGCTGTCAGGAGGTTAATTGGGAGGAGGTTTAATTGCACCTCTTGCAAAACAATAAAAAGGTTTTGGTAGCAGTATAAATTGCTTTGTGTGCCCACTAAATAGGAGGTGAGAGTAGGTTTTCACCCTATTAAGAGTGTGAGAGATGAAATGTTTACTCAACTCACCAGCAACTGACCTTTTACTGAATATCGCCATAAGAGTGTTTTAAGGTGCGCAAAAAAAAAAAGTGCATTTAATGTTTTCCTGCATTGAAAGGGTTAAAAGTGCATTTGTGTTAAGTATTGTGCATGCATTAGTTGTTTGGTTACAATTCTCCAATTTTTATTTTCATTTTCATTAATGTTGTTGAATTATTTTTGCCTGTTATTTTAACACACAAGTATAATCGTAACATAGCTTGTTGAATAGCGGCCATGATGGTTTATATTTATTACCGAGTGGAACTGATCTGTAATATATACTGTTGAATAGGGAAATGGTTCCCTGGTGCATTGGTCTAGATAAAGACTAACTTGTTTCCTATTGTGATTTTATTGAATGAATCCAACAGTTATGCATGACACATACCAAATGACTAAGACAAAGACCAAATAATTAAAGAAATCCATGTGGAAATGTCACTTTATGTGCTATATTCACAAGGACAACATGTTTATTGAAAGGATCAAACATAAACTTAATATTGCCTACAACTGATTTATGGACCTCTTCTTTAGCACTGGTTTCATTTTTGGTGCCCTTTGACTGTAAGTGCCAGACTTGGAGTCTCTGCAAACTCTGATGTTTTTTTCCAAAAGCCCTCTCTATTTGCCCTTTTTGATCTTTTTTTTTTTATTACTGTTGTGATTCATATTAATTTACAGAGATCCATAATTCCTTTAACCAGGATTTAATTTCTTTATCTTTACAAAATGATAAATTATTTTATTACTTTCATTGTTATAATCATCTCTTATTGATTGAGCACCAATGTCTACCACAGGGTTATGACAATCGGGTGCGGTGAACACATAAGGAAATTAAGGCAATGTTGTTGCAAAAGGAGTTGAAGGCTTTGTTTGCAAGATACTGAACACTTGTAGTCAGGCCCGGACTGGGACAAAAAATAGGCCCGGGCATTTAAGACTGAGCAGCCCATTTTTATTTTTATATGCCAGGATATTGCCCCCAATATGCCAGGATATTGCCCCCAATATGCCATGTAATATGCCAGGATATTGCCCCCAATATGCCAGGATATTGCCCCCAATATGCCATGTTATATGCCAGGATATAGCCCCCAATAAACCATGTTATATGCCAGGATATTGCCCCCAATATGCCAGGATATTGCCCCCAATATGCCATGTTATATGCCAGGATATTGCCCCCAATAAACCATGTTATATGCCAGGATATTGCCCCCAATATGCCAGGATATTGCCCCTAATATGCCATGTTATATGCCAGGATATTGCCCCCAATATGCCATGTTATATGCCAGGATATTGCCCCAAATATGCCAGGATATTGCCCCCAATAAACCATGTTATATGCCAGAATATTGCCCCCAATATGACATGTAATATGCCAAGATATTGCCCCCAATATGCCATGTTATATGCCAGGATATTGCCCCCAATAAACCATGTTATATGCCAGGATATTGCCCCCAATATGCCAGGATATTGCCCCCAATAAACCATGTTATATGCCAGAATATTGCCCCCAATATGCCATGTAATATGCCAAGATATTGCCCCCAATTTGCCAGGATATTGCCTCCAATAAACCATGTTATATGCCAGGATATTGCCCCCAATATGCCATGATATTGCCCCCAATATGCCATGTTATATGCCAGGATATTGCCCCCAATATGCCAGGATATTGCCCCCAATAAACCATGTTATATGCCAGGATATTGCCCCCAATATGCCAGGATATTGCCCCCAATATGCCATGTTATATGCCAGGATATTGCCCCCAATATGCCAGGATATTGCCCCCAATATGCCATGTTACATGCCAGGATATTGCCCCCAATAAACCATGTTATATGCCAGGATATTGCCCCCAATATGCCAGGATATTGCCCCCAATATGCCATGTTATATGCCAGGATATTGCCCCCAATAAACCATGTTATATTCCAGGATATTGCCCCCAATATGCCAGGATATTGCCCCCAATATGCCATGTTATATGCCAGGATATTGCCCCCAATATGCCATGTTATATGCCAGGATATTGCCCCAAATATGCCAGGATATTGCCCCCAATAAACCATGTTGTATGCCAGAATATTGCCCCCAATATGCCATGTAATATGCCAAGATATTGCCCCCAATATGCCATGTTATATGCCAGGATATTGCCCCCAATAAACCATGTTATATGCCAGGATATTGCCCCCAATATGCCAGGATATTGCCCCCAATAAACCATGTTATATGCCAGAATATTGCCCCCAATATGCCATGTAATATGCCAAGATATTGCCCCCAATTTGCCAGGATATTGGCTCCAATAAACCATGTTATATGCCAGGATATTGATCCCAATATGCCATGATATTGCCCCCAATATGCCATGTTATATGCCAGGATATTGCCCCCAATATGCCAGGATATTGCCCCCAATAAACCATGTTATATGCCAGGATATTGCCCCCAATATGCCAGGATATTGCCCCCAATATGCCTTGTTATATGCCATGGTATTTGCCCCCAATATGCCATGTAATATGCCAGGATATTGCCCCCAATATGCCATGTATTATGCCAGGATATTGCCCCCAATATGCCAGATATTGCCCCCAATATGCCAGATATTATGCCAGGATATTGCCCCCAATATGCCATGTATTATGCCAGGATATTGCCCCCAATATGCCAGATATTGCCCCCAATATGCCATGTATTATGCAAGGATATTGCCCCCAATATGCCAGGATATTGCCCCCAATATGCCATGTTATATGCCAGGATATTGCCCATATATTTTGCTCGTTATGCCACCCACCTCCCCCAGACCCCAGTACTTACCTCTTTGCTGCTTCGTCCCCCTGTGCTCTGAAGCTGCGTGGCTGTGAGGGAAGCGTTGTGAGCTTCCCTCCAGCCGCGCGGTCAATAAAGTTTGTTTGAAAAAAAAGTTCCAACACACTTTATTGACCGCGCGGCTGGAGGGAAGCTCACAACGCTTCCCTCGCAGCCACGCAGCTTCAGAGCACCGGGGGACAGAGCAGGAACGAGGTAAGTTTTTTTTTTTTTTTTGCTCTGCTGGGATCTTCCCCGCCGGCCTCGGCCCATGGCCGCCGCGGCCCACCGGGCATTTGCCCGGTGTGCCCGATGGCCAGTCCGGGCCTGCTTGTAGTTAGTCTGGAAGGAAGGAAGGGACGACGGAAGGAGAATAAATAATGCAGCTGCTAGTCACATAAAAGTATTTCGATTGAGATTCTTTGCAATAGCCATTTATGACAAGGACATTTGAATGCTGTTTTGGGGCATTTTGGATGGATTTCTTCTTGTCTTTTTCTTGAACCGTTTGTGGAGTCATTGAACCAGATAATATAGAACCAAGACATCAAACCTGCACCTGACTCTTTGGGGTCTTTTAACCAAGCCTGATAGTTTGAGCAAGTTTATTTGCTCAAAAATGTGTTTATGTGATTCCTTTGTCTGATTTTTATTCCTATGTATACAGCTGTTGAACTACTTGAATTTGCTAAATTATCTGAAAGACACTGTACAAAAATATAAGCATCATCCCCATTTTTTTTGTGTGTGTACTTGACACTAGTGTTGAGCGAACCCGAACCGCACTGTTCGGGTTCGTACCGAACATTACGGTTTTTGGACCCCGGACCCGAACACGGACATTTCACTGTATGTTGGGGTTTGAGTTTGGGGTTCGGCGATTTAATGGCGCGTTTTGAAAGGCTGCAGGCAGCCAATCAACAAGCGTTTGACTCGTTTGCCCTTAGAAGGCATCACAGCCATGCCTACTAATGGCATGGCTGTGATTGGCCAGAGCAGCATAAGACAAGGTTTTTTTCAGAGCAAATGCTCTGAAAAATACCCCTCGTCTTACATTCGAGGTTGTCTTATAATCTGACCTAAAATCGAGGTCAGACTATAAGACTGGGATCCACGTCCCCCGCAGAGCTGCAGGGGACCTGGATCCCCCTCTCTAACAGCAGGGGAATGTCTGCGCGATGAGCACAAACCTCCCCTGCTGCCGCCCGGCATGACCGCCGGGACTTCTATGATGAAGCCGGCTCACCGCGCAGACATCCTCCACTGCCCCGCTAGCCACCAGGAGAATCGGGCAGCTGGGGATGTCTGCATGATACCAGCTGTCCGTCATAATAGACGGAGGTGTCGGGCAGCATTGAGCTGCTGCCCCCACTAGCCACCAGGGAAAGAAACAAGGTGAGGAGGAGGGAGGGAGGGAGGGGGGGAGACACACAGAGACGGGGGGAGGGGGGAGACACACACAGACAAGGGGAAGGAGGAAGGGGGGAGACACACACAGACAAGGGGAAGGAGGGAGGGGGAGACACACACAGACAAGGGGAGGGAGGTAGGGGGAGACACACATAGACAAGGGGAGGAAGGGGGAAGACACACACAGACAAGGGGAGGGAGGGGGAGACACAGACAAGGGGAGGCAGGGGGAAGAGAGAAAAGGGGAGGGGGGATAGAGAGAGACAAGGGGGGATAGAGAGAGACAAGGGGGGATAGAGAGAGACAAGGGGAGGGGGGAAGACAGACAAGGGGAGGGGGGAAGAGACGAGGGGCACATCACATGAGCTCTTCTTAGTGTAGGGAGAGGATGCTGCAGCTGTGAGGGACAGATTAAAAAAAAAAATTTTGGTGTTGAGAGTGCAGTGCACTTGCAACTGCATGTGTGCCAGGCACATGACTTTATCCCCTTAGTGACAGAGAATGCTGCATTTGATGTGCCTTGAAGACCAGAATTCCATTATTTTTGTCAAATGTTTACTGAACTGTGAATTTCTTTCTTTGTGTTCAGTACACCCACACAAATTATATATAATTTTTTAAAGGACAGATAGGGATTTCATTTGATACTATTCTTTTCATCATATGATATCATTTACTATTAAAAAAAATATAAAATATGATGAAAATATGCCATAAAAAACACTTTTTCTAACTTTGACCTGATTTTTGTTTTTACACAATTACAAATGGTAAAAAAGACCCCGTCTATATATTTCTACTATTTGTCCTGAGTTTAGTAATATCAATGTTTCCTTGTTTGTCTATGTTTTATTTCACGTAATAGGGCAATAAACAATATTAGTGTTTTTTTTTGGTTTTCTAACCATTTTCTTCTACAGTGATTTTTTAACCCGAACCCTAAATTTACCTCCTCTGATACAGCACACACCCGCGATCACTTGGTGGCCAGAGGGGCACAGAATGTGTTGCATGATGCCTCGATAGAGGCATCATTACAACACTTTAACACACATAGGCAGTGATAAGCTTTCACTGCCTATGTGTGTAACGCGCATACTTATGCGTGTGGGGGGGGGGGGGGTGAAGGCACTCTCCGAAGCAGCCTCTGGGAATAGCTACAGACATGTAGTGTTGCGCTCAGGAGCGCAACACTACATGTAAACGGAGGACGTATATATACGTCCTCATGGTCCTCAAGGACCATGCTTTTCAGGACGTTTATATACGTCCATATGCGTTAAGAGGTTAATCCTGTTCTGTTAGCTCAGCGGGCAACATCTAGGCATTTTTAAATACTGCAATTTGTTGGTGTTGAATATTACATTTGCGTCCTGCACTTCATATCTGAGAGTCAAATAGAACCGTCAAATACTGTGCTTACAGCGCACTTTGAAAAATTCTAATAGTTTTGGGTGGTAAATAGTACATTTGCGTCTTGCGGTGCACTTCATATCTGAGAGTCAAATAGCACAGTCCAATACTGTGCTTACAGCGCACTTTAAAAAATTCTAATTGTTGTGCTAAATAGTACATTTATGGCCTGCACTTCATATCTGAGAGTCAAATAGAACCGTCAAATACTGTGCTTACAGCGCACTTTGAAAAATTCGAATTGTTTTGGGTGTTAAATAGTACATTTGCGTCTTGCGGTGCACTTCATATCTGAGAGTCAAATAGAACAGTCCAATACTGTGCTTATGGCGCACTTTGAAAAATTATAATTGTTGTGCTAAATAGTACATTTACGGCCTGTACTTCATATCTAAGAGTCAAATAGAACAGTCCAATACTTTGCTTACAGCGCACTTTGAAAAATTATAATTGTTGTGCTAAATAGTACATTTACGTCTTGTGGTGCATTTTTTGCAGTCCAATAAACAAAAGAACAAAAAAAAAATACAAATAAAAAACAGTGTTGGCTACCTCCTCTTCCTCCAGCGCCGCTTCCACCTACACCACCACGGTCACCGCCTCCTCAACCTATGGGTCACTTAGTATAAACTGAAAGAGAATACCCTGCACTCCAACCCTCTCTCAAATGGATAATTCTGTTGATCCTCCTGGCAGCCATGCTTTAGATTTATGTTCTTCCAAAGCTAAAATCAAAGATTCCATCTAGTGCTATTTTATGGCTCAGTTGTATTTGTAATTTGTATGTATTTTATGTTATTTTAAGTTATTTCTCTATCCACATTTGCTTGCAGGGCACTTGTCCTACTCTTACCCACATTTTACTTCCTTTTGCAGCCCTCTAGCCCTTTCCATGACTTTTTTAGAGGCATTTTAGTGGCCAAAAGTTTGTGTCCCCATTGACTTCAATGGGGTTCACTTTCAGGGTCAAGTTCGGGGTCAAGTTCGAGCAAGGACCCGGCCATTTTTTCGAAGTTCGGTCGAACCTGCCGAACCCAAACATCCAGGTTTCCGCTCAACTCTACTTGACACACATTTTGTGAAACTGTAGCAAGGGCTGTAGGAAAAATAGAGGAGGTTATCTGTCCAAATCAGATATACCGTTGGTTGAGCTGCAGGCTTGGTGGCAGCACCAGACTACTGGATGGTAACACCGTAGGGATATACTTTTAACCCCTTAGTGACAGAGTTCTATGCTGAATTTCATATGTCTTAAAGACCAGAATTCCATTATTTTTTGTCATACATTTGCTGAACTGTGGTTTCTTTCTTTCTATTGTGTTCAATATACCTACACAAATAATATATCACTTTTCAACTTATCAACTGTAAAAAAGAACCTAGAAGTTTATATACTTTCTAATATTTGTACTGAGTTTAGAAATACCAATGTTTCCATGTTTTTCTGTTTTTTCCCCTCAAATAATAATGCAATAACTGATACTAGTGTTTATTTGTTTCCTAACCATTTCAACCCCCAACCTTAACCCTAAATTTAACCCTAACCCTAAATCTACTCCAACTCCTTAATCTAACCCTTGTACTTACCCTAACTATAACCCTAACCCTCATTGTAACCCTAACCCTACATCTAGGGTTAGTAGGTCCAGGGTTATCATTTTCTCCTTATTTTTTTTTGTAACTGTAATGTTGCTGACTGCTTTTAGGGCCAGTCAAGCAAAAGTTTCAGATTGACAGAAGATATTTTTATCACTTCCATCACTCTCTGCTGGGCACGTTGATTAGGAAACAAAAAACACTACTTTGGGTTATTTCCCTATGACTTTCAAAATACAACAGAAAAAGATGTAACCATGCAGATTTTTAAACTTTTTAGATTGGTTTGTATTTGTGTAAAATATTTTTAGAGCAAATTATATGAAATGATGAAAATAATGGAATCTAACAAAACCCTTTTTATAGTGATAAACAGCATATAATATGTGTGGGTACATGAAATGAGAGAGAAGAAAATTACAGCTAAACACAAACACCACAGAAATTTTAAAACAGCCATTTTCACGAATAATACAAAAATGTCAAAACAGTAAAAAAAAAAAACTTTTTAACCTTTGGCATTTAACATCTAAATGAAATATGACTTAACTGTGCAAAGGCTTTTTATTGCAGACAATATTTGAACATTCAAACCTTTTTGTTTTTTTGTGAAGGACTGGGAAATGCTCTTGATTTTTTATTTTTTTAATAGACTGATGGAGGTTGGCTCCAGTTTGCAATTTCATGGCAGGCCAGTAAAAACTGGCATCATGCCAAAGTTAAGTCTGCTGAAGCAGCAGCATGGCCGGTGTGTTTTTTAAGAAAAGTTGGCAACCCTATATGCGCATCTGCATCAGAACTCAAATATGTAACTTCATACTTACTGACTGGTTTGGGTCTTTCCTTTATCTACATATCTCTAAGCATTTCTCAAATTTGAGAGAAATTATAAAGCATGTCTGATACAAACCATAATTTCTGTTCACTGCAGTATGCTATTAAAGCAATCTACAATTATAAATTAAAATTTGCAATGCCTTTAAATGTAGATAGCTTGTACGGGATGTGAAGGGTATCTTAAAGGATAACTGTAGGATTCCAACAGAAGATGACAGTGCACCGGAATGTAAAATCGGAGGGCTATAAGCTGAAAAACTATAAATTTCTATATTACTGTTAAGGTATTTTTGTCTATTTTAACTATTCCTATTAAAAATGATGATCCAAAGAATGTAAGTTAACAGAGCACTATAGTTGTCAGCACACAGTATTGTATTGGATGAAGAGCCATACAAATCTTCAAAGCCATAGTGCAGCCCAGAAACACTTTTCCTTTAAAGTAAGTGTTGAGAAAATTCTTTATAGAAAAACTTTACAAAATTCAAAGTTCTTTACACCATATTGTGATAACATTACCAAATCTTGACTAGATTAACCATTGAGTAAAATTTCACATAAATAATTCTTTCAGAAGTTTAACATAACAGCTTTGTAGAAAAGTTGATAACACATTGATATTCTGTTACAAAATACACGGTCATAATATAAATACTTGAGTAGTAAAGGTTCACTGTTAGGCATTGAAGAATGTCTGAAAAAATGTGTTCGTGAGGAACAAATAAGTAAAACATAAATAAGCTTTCAAAGTAAGAATAAATAGGAAAATCAATTCTTATCTGACTAATAAACACATAATATGTAAATGATATACAATCAGCAGCTCAACATATAATAGATAAAATAAATCCAATTAAAATACTTCTTGTAAAATTCTAATCTATAAATCCAGGAATAAGTTTCACCCACATGAAGACTTGAGGAATTACTGAGAGGAAAAACAAGGACAACAAACATAGTGCACACTGTTTTAAACTGTGTGAAATCATTAGCGTAGTCTATATGGTCGCCATTACACAAATCAGTCTAAATAATGCATTGCTCAGTTCATTCGCTTAATCATACCCAGAATAGACTGCCTCGATACTGGCATTACACTTTATTTATACAGTTCACTCGGTATAATGAACGCATATACAGATCATAGTTTAAAACCCTATGCACCATATAATAGAAATATATAGCAACAGCTTACACAAATGATGGTGAGAGCTTGCAAGACATCCCTGGTTATCCCCAAAACAAATGTCTGCGTTTAGGGTGTTTGTTCAGTTGTGGCTTTTAATCATATGCTGTCTAATTTTCCATAGGTAACGTCACAATGCAATAAAGACATGTAATATGTTATATATGTTACAAATGTAACATAATGAATACTGCTTTGCATGACATAAGCATCGTCGGATTCTCGGGACCCCTTCAAGATAAAACCTCTTAACTTTATTAATAACCACTGGGACACAGATATAAGTGGGAAAATAAGGCCACAGCTGTTTAATTATAAATATATATTAAAGTGATAACATAGAAAAGTCATTGCCCACACATAACTTGCAATCCCCCCAATTATACAAAATACTAAGGCAATGACCCCAAACATAAACATAACATGTCATTACAATATAAAAGTGCAATTCCTGAATAAACCTTTTATAGAGGCATACCGAGATGCCACTATACCACAGGCCAGCTCATACCCACCAACCATAATAACCCCCACAGGACCAGTTTCCTGACGATGGCCATTCCTATCCTAATTATTATCTTCCAACCCCCATTACCTCCTAAACAGGGAGCTGTGACAACACCATGAAACCCCCCAAATCATGTAGTGAGGGTGGGCGGGACAACTCTCAATTTGCCTGTCAGTTAAAATCTGACTGATTCTAAGATGGAGGGGTCTATTTATATGACCCCTCCCACAGCTGTGACCTCAGAACTGAATTTAACCCTTTCCTGGGACCTACCTCCTCACCCTGTCAAGGGTCCTTGCACTTAGGCAGTTCCAGAAGCTTCAATACCATTACTCTAATCTGGTAGTGTAAAAGTGCTATCTATAATATTGCACAAGAATAAATGTATTGAAGGTCTCAAATGAGCATAATAGAAAATTATATATTTAAACATACAATAAATAACATTATAAATGCATAGATATGTAGGCTTGACAAATTCCCACAGTGTTGAAAAGGTTCTTGTTTTGATAAAATAAATCAGTCACATAACTTTGGGGTGTTGAGTACATTCATATTTTTCTGCATTAATAGGATTCTGGAACCAGCTTACTCTGTGCACCTGGCATAAAAGGTGAGTACTGGATTTACAATTGAATACCATTTTAGAAGAGACATCCCCATTAGCATATTAGACTAATCTGACCTATAAGGGCAGTCCATATCCGAAATGCATGGAAAGTCTCTTCTGCATGAAGAACCCAGCAAACACAGGCAATCGTAGAGCTTTTCAGTGTGGTAAAACCGATGTCCCTCTATGTGCCCTGAGCCAGGTACCCAGGCCTCTCATGGAGACAAAACAAGTGGGATCCACATATCAAACTGAAAATAGACAGTGATGAAATAGAAACATAGAAACATAGAAACATAGAAACATAGAATGTGTCGGCAGATAAGAACCATTCGGTCCATCTAGTCTGCCCAATTTTTTTTTTTTTTGAGTACTTTTATTAGTCCCCCGTTCCCGGTCTTATAGCTAGGATAGCCTTGTGTCTATCCCACGCATGCTTAAAATCCTTGACTGTGTTTAACACACAATAGCTTACCTTTTAGGCTGTTAACTACTTGGGAGGAATATCATAATTTTTTGCTCACTGCCACCATTGACTCCTAGAAATAACTAGAATGGTTCCTGAATTTGTCTGATGGGCTCCTTTATTATCTAAATATTTGTTAAATACTGTGATTACCTAGACCGAGAGTAAGACTAGAAGGTTTTAATGGAAGGTTAATACAGTGAAGGAGTTTAAACATACATGGGAAGCATGAGGATGAACATAGGATAAGGCCAATGATTAAAAAAATAATAATCAGGGCTTAAATAAATATTTGTAGGCTTTAGAAGGCAAATAGAAAAATTGTAATTTTTTGGAGCCAGGGAAATAAAGCTCCCATCAATATATAGTGTGTACAGTGGAGCTCCCAACAATTTATATTATGGAAGGTACAGACATGGCACAGCATAGTTCCCATCAATATATAATGTGCAAGGTACAGACATGGTACAGCAGAACTCCCATCTATTTATAGTGATCCCATATTTCTCAGAACTGAAGCTGCCTGTGGCTCCCCAGTAAACCAAGTGGTGCTTCATAGAGTGGTGGTGGACTGGCACCACGTTCACCTCTCCACCCGATGTGTTCCACCTCCTCCTGGCTCACCGACTGCTGCTACCACCAAGAGGGGGCAATGGTATGGTCCTCCCTTCCTGGATTCATCATTGGTCTAGCAGTTATTCTCCCTTCTTAATAGTGTAGGGGCATTATGTCTCACGGAGTAATGACATGTGCTTTCTTTATTATACGTAAAGCTCTAATATTGTGGCTATTCAATGAACTAACATGGGAACTGCATAAAATAGGCATCCTTAGGGGATTTTGCCTTCTTTTGGATCAAAAGCTGGAATGATAGGTAGAAGGGTTGAACTTGATGGACTTGTGTCTTTTTTCAACCTAAATTACTATGTTAATAGCTGAATTAAAGACAAAGTTAGAGGATTTTCCATAGTTCACTTACAATTCACTCAGGTTAAGTAAATCCCCCCCCTATTCCAGGGTTCCGTGAATCTGAGAAAGAAAGGCTATCCAGAGCAACAAAATTACACTATGTGTCAGGGCCTTTACCAGGTCAGGTAGGAATTTTAGTGCAGGGATTGTGGAGGTGTCTGGTTGCATATTATTTATTGTGCAGAGTGAGAACAGATAAAGAAACAAAGCGATAGGGATTGGAATAAAGACTGAAGAAGAGACAAAAGGGACCTTTAGCAAAGAACTGCAGAATAGAAAAAAGATTTGAGTATGAACTATGGTATAAACAAAGAGCTATAGAATGGACTTTAGACAAAGCAGAGGTAGGGGTAGAGAGAGATACACAAGGGATAAGGCCTGAGGTAAGGGTGAGGCCTTATAAGGGTAGCTAAAGAGGAACACCCGAGAGAGGGTGAGGTCTGAGAAGGGTAACTAAGCAGGAGGAACACCCTAGAGAGGGTGAGGACTGAGAAGGGTAGCTAAGCAGGAGGAACACCCTGGAGAGGGTGAGGACTGAGAAGGGTAGCTAAGCAGGAGGAACACCTGGAGAGGGGTGACTTTAACCCCTTGGCGACAGATGACGTGAATAAAATAAAATAATAAAATATTTAATAAAATTTTAAACACCAAGGGCTTTTATAAAGCCATTTAACCCCTTCCCTGCCATTGATCGCTGTGTACGCAGTGATCATCCACAGCAGTACATTTTTAGGGGTTAATTTTTTTTACTGTAATTCATTACAGTATAAAAAAGGCTCTTTTAAGAGCTATTAACCCCTTGCTTGCTGTAGATCACTGCCTAAGCAGCGATCTGACGCAAATGCAGCAATCTTGCTGCAGAAGCATTTTTACTTTTTTTTTAAAACTTTTTTATTACACTCGTCACGGGTTAATTATATCCGCTAGGGGATTACGTTTAACGTAAAAAAAATGTTTTAGCTGTCTGAGCGCATGTATAGTGATCAGTAACAGCTGATCAGTGGCAATGGAGGTTTGGTGCACAGATGAGCATCATAATTCGCCTGGTTAGATCAATATTTGTCAATATTTGATCTGACCGGTGTAGATCTGCCTCCCTCTCACTTGAGTTTTAGTGAGGGAGACAGACAGAGCTGTATAATGTGAGTTTTTAATTATAATATATTTAATAAAATTGAGACCAAAAGGCTTTTATAAAAGCAGTTTCCAGTGTTTAATCCCTTCCCTGCAACTGATCGCTGTGTACGCAGTGATCTTACACAGCAGCAAATTTTTGGCTGTCTGTGCATTTTTTTAGGGGTTAATTTTTTTTTTACTGTTTTTTTTTTACAGTATATCAAAGGCTCTTTTAAGAGCTATTAACCCCTTCCTTGCCATAAAATGTTAAAAAATTGTGAGATCCAAGGGCTTTTATAAAAGCCATACCCTTTGCATAGTGTACCCTGTATAGTAACCCCTTCCCTGCAACTGATCACTGCACAGCAGAACATTTTTTATTGTCTGTGCCTTTTTAGGGGTTAATTTTTTTGTACAGTACTACAAAGGCTCTTATAAGAGCTATTAACCCCTTCCTTGTTCTACATGTCAAAATTCCAAGTTTGAAAATCAAAAAGCGCACGTCTCAAATGTAGCCTTTCAACCCCCGACAAAGCGGACAAACCTATGCATGGGTGGTATCCCTGTGCTCAGGAGATGTTGCTGAACACATATTGTGGTATTGTTTGTCAGTGACACATACTGAAATATGTGAATTTGTGTCTAAAGTACAATGTATGTGGGAAAAAATACACAATAAAATTACTACCACAAACTTTGACAAAGGCAGGTGGTAGAATTGGTGCATGGAAAGTGTTAAAATACCACCATTTAAAATAGCCTAGGGTGTCTACTTTTAAAAAATATATGGGTTGATGGGGTAAAATACACTAGCTGGCTTCAAATATGTCCGAAATGGGACATGGGCGCAGGTTGTCTTTATGTCAAAATTTCAAGTTGGAAGACCAAAAAGCGCACCTCTCAAATGTGGCCCTTTAACCCCTAAACAAGCAGATAAACCTATGCATGGGTGGTATCCCTATACTCGGGAAATGTTGCTGAACACATATTGGGGTGTTATTTGGCAGTGACACGTACCAAAATCTGTGAATTCATGTATGAAGTACAATGTTTGTGAAAAAAAACCACAAAAAAATATATACCACAAACTTTGACAAAGGCTGGTGGTAGAATTAGTGCATGGAAAGTGATAAAATACCATCATTTGAAATAGCCTTGGGTGTCTACTTTTAAAAAATATATGAGTTGATGAGGTAAAATACACTGGCTGGCTTCAAATATGTCCCAAATAGGACATGGGTGCAGGCTGTCTGCATGTAAAAATTTCAAGTTGGAAAACCAAAAACTGCACCTCCCAAATTTGGCATTTTAGCCCCCAAACAACCCAACAAGCCTATTCATGGGTGGTATCCCTGTACTCAGGAGAAATAGTAGAATCTATTTAGCGTTTTTTTTTTCATTCTGTTTTGTCGATGAGGCGAAGATGTTTCAAATAAAAGTCAGGAAATTTGTGTTTTTTGTTTTTTTTTACTATATTTTATTATTTCTTTTATATAATATTATAAGATATGATCAAAATGATGCCATCCAAAGAAAGCCCTTCTTGTCCCGATAAAAACAATATATAATATGTGTGGGTACAGCAAATGACAAAGAAGAAAATTACAGCTAAACACAAACAGCACAGAAATGTTAAAATAGCCATTGTCCAGAATGGACAAAAATGTTTCAAAGGCTCTGTCCTTAAGGGGTTAAGGAATCAACTTAGCCGAATAAATCTTGCTGTAGTCACAGGGTCTCAGAAGATGCTGAAAATCATTCACTGGGCTGGTTGAGACACACAGGTTCAGATGACCAGTTCCTGGACAGGGCCACAGTAGCTCTCAGAAGTCAGGCATCCAACTTCAAAGGAAAAACACTGTTTTCAATCAACTGCAGCTATTTAACCTGGGTGTGCTGCAAAAGATAATGAGCCCACCTGACACCAAACAGAGGGAAAGAAAAACAACCAAAGTTAGGTAGGGATGCCTTTAGAGGAGGCAGGAGGTATATAAGCACATACATTATGACTTTTAAATGCATGCCTTAAAAGGTCAGTGTAGAACCCTGACATTATGTCTGAAAAGAGAGTATTAAATGTCCTAATATAATATGTTTATACCTTAATAAATTCAAAAAAGTAAAAGTGCCTATTCACAAAGATAAATCAATATGCACAATCTATAAGTGACTGGGTTTTGCCCACAATCTGTAAATAATCTAAAATTAATATTACAGTAAATTATTAGTATAATGCATATATAAAACATGTATATATATTTTGCATGCTTACATATGCAGAATTGTTACGTATTTGAACATGAAAAATAAAGTTGCTCCATATTAGTACACATGGCATTTGTACAGTGATTACCCTACTGAGGATAAAAAAACATTTGTATATTTGTATACATGGACACAGGATTTCCCTGCCGCTGGGGAAGTCATGTCCACATGTGCATTGGGAGAGCCCATGCATTCTCATGAGAACCCTTTATCGAGCGATGCTGAGAATATCTAGTTTGCTCTCGTTAGCTTCACATTAATTTAACATTTTTAGTGAAATGTAAAATGCAGAACAAATTTATTGTACTGCTTATGTTTGCTTTGCAGACTAATTAGTCAGTTCCACCCGGAAGGTCAGAGTATTAGCAAGCTATTTTGTATTCACAAGCATATTACTTATATATAAAAATTAGAGAAGCACAATGCCTCTTAACAAATACTAATATTATATTTGCTTAATTTACTATAATAAGCACTATAGTACAACATTTGATGAGTGCTGGTAAACAACATTCATTTTGATTCCCAGTAGCTTTTTTGCGGGTTAGTACAGGAAGTCTTAATGTAGGTTCTCAGAGATCATACATACAATAACATATGTGTTTAGTGGAGGATATGGTAATGTAAAACACACATTGGCTCACATATGGATAACATCTGGGTTTCTGCATTGCTGAAATCTCTTAACAAGATATGTCAGTTAAAATATACTTGTGTCCTGGGAACTTCATTTTTTCTATTTATTATTTCTCATATTTTGTAGGCCAGATTCTCGAAGCATGTGTTTGATTTTAATCCCTTAATACTTTATATAAAACATTAAAAAAATATTAGAAAAGGATGAGCTGCAAACATATCTTTTAGGAAATATATTTAAAAAATCTATGCTTTTTTTGGGTGGAATAGTCTTCTGAGAAATCTTTTGTGTTCACTGGACCTTTTAATCAGGTCTAATAATAGAAATATGTAGTTGGAACAACATACACTGTCAGGATGCTGATAAGAACTGGTAAAGAAGAACCATAGAAGAATATAATGTGTCTTATCTGTCAGCAGATAAGAACCATTCGGTCCATCTAGTCTACCCAATTCTCTAAATACTTTTATTAGTCCCCGGTTCCCTATCTTATATCTAGGGTTGCCCTGGAAGGCTAATCCATATATCCACTACTAGACATGTGCAAAACTAAAATTTTAATTTCGTTTTCGTCCATTCGGACGAAAATGTTATTTATTTCGTCTAAAACTAATTTCGTTCATTACTGCATTAGTTTCAGACGAAATTCGTTCATTATTTTCATTTCGTTTTATTCGTTCTTACGAATCAATTGACCTACACTTTCCATAAACCGAAAGTCTATAAACCAAACTTCGTTCAGTTTATAGACTTTCGGCCTATGGAATACATGTAATGCTATTGGCTTTCTATAAATCAAAGAATTTCTTATGAATGGGGACTCTGGCTCAGTTTATAGAAAGCCAATAGTATTACATGTATTCCATAAGCCGAAAGTCTATAAACCGAAGGTCGTATGAATTTCTTATGAATGGGGCTCTCGTTCGGTTTATAGAAAGGCAATAGTATTACACGTATTCTAAAAGCCGAAAGTCTATAAACCGAAGGTCGTTTGGTTTATAGACTTTTGGTTTTTAGAATAGCATAGAATTACATATATTCTATAAACCGAAAGTCTATAAACCGAACGACCTTCAGTTTATATACTTTCGGCTTATAGAATACATGTAATACTATTGGCTTTCTATAAACCGAACTAGAGTCCCCATTCATACGAATAGGTCAATTGACCTATTCGTATGAATGGGGACTCTATTTCGGTTTATAGAATAGCAATAGCATAGCATTACATGCATTCCATAAACCGAAAGTCGTTCATTATGTCGGTTTATGGAATGTATGTAATGCTATTGGTATTCTATAAACCGACTCTATTTTGGTTGATAGAATGCCAATAGCACGAATGGACGAATGATTTTCGTTTATTAACCATTCGTTCATTCGTCTTTCGTTAGTTTAGCATTTTCGTTATTCGTTTTTCGGACGAAAGGACGAAAATGCTATTTTCGGATGAAAATGCATTAGTCTGAAAACGAATGCACATGTCTATCCACTACCCTCTTAGTAAAGCTGATATTACTTTTAAATATTTGCCCCTCTAATTTAAGACTATGTCCTTAACTTGTGGTAGTTTTTCTTCTTTTGCTGAAAAATACTCTCCTGGTTTATGGCGTTGATTCCCTTTATGTATTTAAATATTTCTGTCATATCCCCCCTGTTACGTCTTTCCTCCAAGCTATACATGTTAAGATACTTTAACCTTTCCTGGTAAGTTTTATCCTTCAACCCATGAACCAGTTTAGTAGCCCTTCTCTGAACTTTCTCCAAAGTATCAATATCCTTCTGGAGATATGGTCTCTGCGTACAATACTCCAAGTGAGGTCTCACCAGTGATTACAATTACATCAACATTTCCTTGTTTCTACTGCTAATACCGCTCCCTATGCAACCAAGCATTCTGCTAGCATTTCCTGCTCCTCTATTACAGTGTCTACCTACCTTTAAGTTCTCTGAAATTATTACTTCTGAATCCCTTTCCTCAGATGTTGAGTTTAGGATATGCTATATTCTGCTTTTGGGTTTTTAAACCCAAGGGGCATAGTTACAACATGGATTGCCCTTCACGACTTTCTCCAGTAATATACCTGCAGTCTAAACAAAGGTGCAGACATTAGAGGTGCACAGGAAAATGCATCAAGAGGGGAAGCGGGAGGACTACAAAAGGTGACACAAAACCAACAGGCTATAGGTAAATAAAGCTTTGACTACCTCATGTGCAGGAGAAGAAAATGTGTATCCAAAGGAACACCAGAGACAAACATCGCTTTCACAGAGTGTTCTCTGAATTAAGGATACATTGTGAAAATGTTAGACATGGTTTTCAACTTGCTGTAAAGTGCATAGTAATTAGCTTCCTCCTGAAACCAGGAAACATTTCCTCCTCAGCCACCATATCATCATCCCCTGGTATAGGCACATGAAAAGATGTGCAATGTTATGTAATATAGAACAGGAGACAATGATGTTTGATGCCGTCATCGGAGTGTACAACAGACGCCAACCGCATTTAGTAAGAAATCAAAAGTGAGATTTTAATGCACCAAACGTGTGTTCAATCACAGACCTTGTCACAACATGGGCCCTGTTGTACCTGCATTCTGGTCCGTTCTGTCAGTGCGATGTGATGAGCTAAAGGGAACATCCATATCCCTTTTCACCTGTAAGACTTGGCATGAGACATTGATTAGTGTAACAGGCACGTATGGAATGAATATTACTATAGTGATGTAATGTTAGGATAGTGCACTTACCCAGGAGCCATCCATAAGGCATTTCACCATTATTACAACAAACCTAATTAGGTTCAGTGAATTAAGTATACTTTGATCTGATTGCTGGGATCTCACAGGTGGATTGGTTTGTGTATTGCAACATTCAGAAGATTATTCCAAAGGTGGTGCTCTGTGATTGTGTATAACAGTGCCTATTGATATATATATATATATATATATATACACATATGCATGGGTACTCCTTCCCTTTCATTGTGATGTCTGTGCTGGACATGTACATTTTTTATGTATTTTTTGACATAGCCATAGGTCCATATGAGTGCAAATATCATCTTTTTTTTCTTTTTTTTTACAAATGTCATAATTCAAGATATTTGAATGGAAAATTATATTAGGGCATTTATGTAGGCATGCCATTGTGAAAAAATGAGTTATAAATATCTAGCAGTGTACTTTATAGGGCATTAACCCCTTCGTGACCTTATGACGAGTTAACTCGTCATAAGAGCCGCAGCATTAGCGACCTTATGACGAGTTAACTCGTCAAGCAGTCTAGCTGGAGGTGCGCTCCGTGTGCACCGCCATCCAGTCTGCAAGGGGTCCAGGACCAAGCCTTGCACCCGAGGCAAAGCTCCTGGATCCGATCAGTGGATTTCCGGGCATGTGATCGCAGTGATCGAGTGATCACCGCTATAACATGCAAATGTGTTCACACACTGACTTTGCCATAATTCACTCTCTGTGCTTCACGATCTTATAGTGAAGCACAGAGAGTGACCTGTAAATAAAAATAAATAAATAAAGAACATTGCCAGAGGTGGAAAAAAAAAACATTTTGTACCTGTGATCAGTTTCAATTTATGGCCCTCATTTAGTTTTTTAGTTTTTTTTTACAATTTTTTTTATTTTTGCAATTTCTAGAGTTTTTTTAATAAATAAAGGTAATTTTAATATATTTATAAATAAAATGTAACCCCTGCATGTCTGTTGCGTGATTTTTATGGATCTGACATCGCACTCTTCAGAGTTTTTTTTCTGTCTTTTTTGTTTAGAGGGGTTTGGGAGCCAATATTTTTCGTTTTTATTAGTTATTTTATTAGGGGGGATAAGTGGGTTAGTGTTACACTAGTTGTGTAGCTTATTATTGGGAAAATAATGGAGAAAAACTTTTTTTCCCCAAAATGTCATCTTTTATATGTATTTTTTAATACTAAAATGTAAATAATTTTTATGTATAGGGTATCAAAAGAAAGCTCTAACTGTCCTTTAAAGAACAACATATAACTTGTATGGGTGCGTTAAATGTGAGAGAGGAAAATTATGTTTCAAAAACCGCATATTAAAAATTGAAAAACGCTCTAATCCTTGGCCTAGGAAAATCCCTGGTTCTTAAAGAGTTAAACTTGAATTAGGAAATATCACAATTGCCACCCTGCATCAACATATCTACAAAATATACACTGAGGAGGGTGGGTGACTATATACCCAAAACTAACATAGAACTACAGGATAACTGACAAACAGCAGCCAAAAGAGGGTCTATTGAAATTGGCACTCATGAAACATAAAAAAAGACAAGATCTACACTAAAATGCAAAAGTAGAAAATCATAAATTTTGGGGGGAATCCTAGGTAGGGACCGTGGGATCAACACTATATAAACACCACACAACCCACAATACACAGTAGTAGAATAATATTCAAAAATACATACAGAATAACAAATAAAAAACAGATTCTGCAGGTCTGTAACAATGAAGTAAGTACAACACTCAAGGGCACTCGTAAACAGTTTATGCTGTGCGCCCACAGCCAAAATGAAGCACAATATTGTCCATCAAATAAATTCCTGAAAGCCAGAAAAAGCGTTAGAATAGGAAATAACAAAATTCATTAATCGCCAAGTCCCACCACAAAATAGGATCATTTCTTAGGGGACATGTATAAGAAATGCTGTGAATACGGGTAGTCCATAAAGTGCAAAAAACAGAATTCTTCTTAAGCTGATCTATGAACAGCAGTCACTACATTATTATTAGCTCCTCCAACAGGATCCAGAAAACACGCCACCTTTATAGTTTAATTATCCTTCTCAGATCAGGAGAATTAAAATGGGTGAATTATACCTACGTTACCAAAATCTGGAGCCTGTTCGAGTGTGATCAGCAGACATTGGGTAACTGTAATTCTATTGTTTTCATGGTGAAAAGGCCCCGATCTCAACGCCTCCAATTCTTTGGTTTCAAAAGGGTCCAAACATATGATTTGGACCAGAACTCAGGAAATTGAGTGGCCGCATTTTGATGATTTGTGAAATTTGGCTAAAGTGCCCAACCCGAATCTAATTTGGGAGGAATCAGTGTATATTTAGTCAACCCTTAAAACAAAACAAAAATCTTCATTTTGTTTGATCAGTGATTTTAAATTCTCTTTTAATGCTTTAGACTTGGGAATTCATTTTCGGATTAATTCATTTTCAGAATTTACTCTTTCGTCCATTTGGCCGAATTCTGAATGAGAAGCTGAAAAAACAATGAATGAAAAAAATTTGTAATGAATGAAAATTTAATTCATTCATTTGTAAATGTGGATTATGTTTGCATAAGAGGAGGCACATTGGAATAAACTGATTTTCCTTTGTCCAATCTGCTGGCTCCTGTGTCATGATGCTAAGGGGCTGAAAATAATGGCCCGAAAATAGTTTTTTTGTCCGAATTGTGTTTGATGATGGCAAAGTCTAGTAGTCAGAAATTTAGATTCTAGATATTATTACAGACTCTACTACATATGAAACTGCTTTGTAAAGTTTCTGTATTAACAATAGCAGGGTGTAAAATACCAGGGTGTACATAGACAGAAACATTTAGTTATCCTAAACATTTGTTTCAGTAAGTGTTTGTGTTTAGAATTAATTTATTTGAATTTTTTTTATTGGGTTCTAACAAGTTTCAGTGGGAATGGTAATAATTAATTAAAGACATTTACATTTTTGTAATATAGAAACATGGATACATGTTCTGTTGCAGTGAATATATTAATGCACATTGTAGATGAAGCCCAATTAAAATTAAACTCCTTATCTGCTGAGTTAGAGGCTACCATATGATATTTGGTAAATTAAATTTACTTGTTGTTTGCATTGTAGAAAAGTTTAGTAAGTCCATACCAAAGGAAGATGAGAAAATAGAGTGGAGAGTCAAGTTGAATATGTTGGTCTGGATTGGAATGATAGTGCCCACATAAGATGTGAGGGAGAAGTTTAAGGTGGACAGGCGGTAGGCGTACAGTAGAAGAACCCACACATCTTCTTGACTAACTTGCAAATGCAAGCTTAAAATATCACTACTGCTTTTGGGGTCAGGGTTACACTCTTTTGTCCATGACCACGTGACCTGTTTGTGCACCTCTAGGAAAAGGAAAGATGGGAAGTTCCTAAGTTTGATATTTTTCAGTGAGGTTATAGATCCAGGAATTGTATTTTGTATGTCTAATTAAATAAAATGATATTATGCACAAATAATACAGTAACACTTTCATCAAAACCCATTTGTTTTGGAGGGGTGGGGTGGAGTTGAATATTATTTTGAAAGTCCAAATTAGATAAAAAAATATAAGGTGGATCTTTACCTTTAAATATGGATGGACATATCCAGTAAACTCAAATAGTAATTGTCCTCTTGGTTTTCAGAGGAATACACTCTGTACAAATAATATTGTTGCTTTTAATAGATGTGTTAATCTTTAATAAGCAGGAGGGGGAGCAGAAGAACAAAAGATCAGATATATTTATTATTTATGGATTCAGGAAACTGTTTTGATGTGGATTAGTTATCCAATTCAAATGATTTAATTAGTTATACATTAAGATGGGTCTTTGGAACACATTCATTAATTATTACAAATTGATTTAACCGCATTCATTAACGGACTCAGAAATCTAGTGTTTATATTACCACAGTAAAAAGAGTAAAATGTAATAAACACAGGTAAATAAAAAAATAAAGATGGTACTTGTAATTTCATATAATGACCAGCCTTAAATTACAGAAATTTTGACTCGGATAACAATTATTCATATTACAACTGGAGTTGAGCGGACACCTCAGGGTCGAACTTGACCCCGAACCCGAACCAAATAATGTTAAGGGGGACCTAATGTCCTCCCGGTCCATACCCATTTCCAGCGGGTGGGGACCCTATAATAATTATGAGTGGGGGACCTAATGTCGTCGTCTCACCAGTCCCCACCCATTGCCGGCGGTCGGGGACCACAAATAAAGTGACTAGGGGTGCCCAGCTGGTGGGTGAAAAAAGAATCCATTTTGCCCATGGAGGGCCCCGTGCAGACTGAGCTCTGCAGGGCGGGGGAAGGTTTATAAAGCCTTGCCCCACCCTGCAATTAAGCTCAGAGCACTCTGATTGGTTGGTTAAAGCCAACCAATCAAAGTGCTCTGACAGGTAAATGAAGAAACTGACAGGTAAGTCTCTCCATTTACCTGTCACAGCACTCTGATTGGTTGGTTTGAAATCCAACCAACCAATCAGAGTGCTCTGTGTCACTTTACACAGCGTGGGAAAGTTCTTTAGAATTTTCCCAATCTGTTTAAAATGGCTAGCACTCTGATTGGTTGGTTTTCAAAAAAGAAGACATCAAATGGTAAGTATGAAATTGTTATTTTTTTACAGGTTAGTTTATTGCCCACCCCCCTCACTATTATTATTTTTTTTATTGGAGGGGGGAAGTGACTAGGGACTGGGCACCCCTAGTCACTTTATTTGTGGTCCCCACCCGCCGCTCATGGGGGACTGGGGGGGCGGACACTAGGTCCCCCCCTCATTATTATTATAGGGTCCCTGCCTGCCGGCAATGGGTGGGGACCGGGGGGGGACATTAGGTGCCCCCCTCATTATTTTTATAGGGTCCCTGCCCGCCGGCAATGGGTGGGGACCGGGGGGGGGACATTAGGTGCCCCCCTCATTATTATTATAGAGTCCCCATCCACCGGCAATGGGTGGGGACCAGGGGGGGACATTAGGTCCCCCCCTCATTATTATTATAGGGTCCCCACCTGCCGGCAATGTGTGGGGACCGGGGGGGACATTAGGTCACCCCTAACATTTTTATGGTCCCCACCCACGGGCAATGGGTGGGGACCAAGGGGGGGGGGGGCTTATTTTACTAGTGACTGGGCAGCAATAGCTGTCCAGTCACTTGTAATTTTAACAAGACAATGGAACTGGTATGAGGCAGGTGGCGCTAAAGAAAATTATGCACAAGCTGCAACTTGTCTAGCAGTTATCCCAAAATACTGCAGTAAAACACAAATACAAAATACACAAAGTGACAGTGCGCTATATGTGCTTTAAAGTGACAATGTAATCAATCTGCCGTGCAGGGAATACAGGATATGTAACTTATATCTTTATAATTTAATACAAAAGTGCAAAAGATGCCTTACACTTAAAATCTGGAACAGCAGCACAGGGTCATAAAACAGGAACAATGGTGAACAAGGATCTGGTCCAATCTCGTATGAGTGTTGCTTGATCTACGCGTTTCGCCCGTTTTAGTGGGCTTCCTCAGGATCCAGAGGAAGCCCACTAAAACGGGCGAAACGCGTAGATCAAGTAATACTTTTGTATTAAATTATACTTTTTACTACTAACACCATCTCTTGTCCTTTGGAGGTTGATTATTGCATATCCACTGCGGAGGTTGCATCGAACTAGGACGAAAACTGCCACTTACATTTATGTTTTGTCCCATGTCAAGGGACTATATGTGAGTGTTTTACATTTCTATTGTTTTAAAGATATAAGTTACATATCCTGTATTCCCTGCACGGCAGATTGATTACATTGTCACTTTAAAGCACATATAGCGCACTGTCACTTTGTGTATTTTGTACTTGTAATTTTAAATTTGTTTAGGCAATATGAATCGCTGAACCCCGAACTCCAACCCGGACATTCAGTAGAATGTCCGTGTTTGGGTCCGGGGTCCAAAAATCTTAATGTTCGGTACGAACCCGAAATTTGCGGGTCGGGTTCGCTCAACTCTAATTACGTCTAATAAAAGCAAACATCACACAAGTAATAGTCAAGTACTGTAGAACTTACAAATACTCAGTTTAGTTTCCAAGAGGCCATTGTTCTGTAATCTTGAGTAGAAATCAGCAAATCTCAATCAGTTTGGTTTCCAAAATGGTTAACTAAAATTAGCAAGAAGTTCAGATTGCAAGCATAGCAGATGTAAGCTACCCTAATAAATGTAGTTACAAACATTGTGTAAACATGAACAATTTAATAAAATATGCTTCTTCATTTATCCAAATCTAATTGGAAAAATCTGATTTCCAAACCATGTAGTACATTTTCAGCTTCCTTAATGGGTATTGATTAATCCTGAAGCAAAACCGAAGTTATTGGATCTTCAAAAACAACAAAGTGTGTAAAAATTCAGCAACTGTTCTATACTATTCAAGAAACTCTCGTCCTTTATTCCTGTTCAGAAATAAATGGCAGCAGGTAATCAAGCATAATATGGGACTCATAAAAACACAAACTATTCCTTTTGTGTCCAACTGGAAGTCATATTGGCACCCCTGTGCATTTCGTGTTGGAGGCAATAACAAAAGCACTATTCCAGGGTAAAGACAATGCATGTCATGGGAAATTAATTCATGGGTTTCCTTCCAAGTTGCAAAATAGATATTAACCATTGTCTAAGCCTGCAGTTATGTTTGAATCCAATCCAAATCCATGATTATAATAGGGAAACAGCAGAATGTTAATAAAATGGTATATTGTAAAAAAAAAAAAAAAAAAAAATTTACAGCTTAGATACATATACTGATAAGTGGAGTATATGTATGTAGTCATTTAACACACTGTGTATGGATTTAGCAAAAGAGCAGATTCCTCTATCCCTATTTCAGATTTTCAGACTTATCATTAAATTATCTATTTATTTGTGTTACTAGTTTGCCGTGCCATAAAAAAGGAATTCTGTGTAGTTAAAAACATATTCAAAATGTGTAATAAAGAAAAAACAACATCTTGTAAATGAATATAATTTGTATTTGTTTGCCACCTGTGGCACTTGGGAGCCTCTGAGGTGGCACTTGGCATCTGAGTACGTTGTAACCATCATCAAACTTGGAGGTAAGTGGAGCACACCGGAGAACAGTGAGATGGGGCAACAAAAGGAAATAGGAACAATAATCCTTTTAGATCCTGTATTTTGTATATCATATTCTGCATGTTATATAATAATACCAACAAAGTGTTTAACCAGGAAAGGAACATTCAGATATTCTCTGGTTTCCAAATATGTCCTGGGGATGGTACTTTTACTCAGTTCAATGGTGCTCATTTAGAAAGAGTAGTGATTCTCTGGGTAAACTTGTAATCTAAAAGGTAAGATAACTGCCCCAATGTGTGTTAATTATATTTACTTTTCATAGTGGAAGAGGTTTCTCTGGATTCAGAAACATTTATGATCTTACATGTATTGGATTGGGCTTGAGGACTTTCAGGAGATCTTAATCAATATCGGAAAATTGTTCTTTACAAGAAGAAAACAAATTGCACATGAAAATAAAAACCGTGATCATATTCATGTTTTTCCTCTGTAGAAGTTGTATCAGACAGGAACAATATAATGGTGAAGAGTTGATCTTGTGTCATAAACAACTAAAACCATAACTGGAAGGACATTGTACCTACATCACAAATGCATCCCTTAAAGGAACACTGAATGTTTTTTTGTCCAAATGTACTAAATGTCCATTGTCCCTAGGATGAGGATGAACTGGCGTGTACTTTTGATAGTACACACCAGTTTATACTCTGACTAACAGCTGCCATGTTTCCATAGAAATCAGGCAGCCGTCTGCTCATTTTTGCATGGGATCAGCAGGGTGGGCCTTAACTAGGCCCCCCTGCTGATCCCATGCAAAAACTAGAGTCTCTCTCTGTGCTAGCAGTGAGAGACCCTTGCTATTGGCTGTCAGAGCGGGGTGAGTCCCTGCTCGGATTGGCTGTGCGCGTGCTGACGTTTGTCATCACACGACAACCAGGAACTGCTGTGTCTCACATGTGAGACACAGCAGTTAGTAAACCCGCGTCTATCTATTAAGATACACGTCGGGTTTAATTAACAGTCCTGTGACATGTTATGTTTAACCCTTGCTTCCTTCAAGGAAGCAAGGGTTAAACAAGTTGGAATGTCTCTTTAACCTTAGAGCAAATGTCAACTGTGACTTTTATATCCTTGGCTCCATTTGATCCAATTACATACACAGAACTACAGCTATATTTACCACTAAGCATGTCAACTGATTTGAACATGAATCTTTGATGCTCTGGCTATTTTCCAACTAATAATACACAGCATAACCTACATCTGGCACTCACTTAACCTTTACGTACTGCAACTACCACTCTATACATGCAATAAATGTCCTTGCAAAAGTTGCGTTAAATTTAGTGACTGCCCTAAAAAAATATATTCACATACTTTTTTCCGCACTTGACCAAATGTTCTTTGCTACCAGAAAAAAACACACAAAAATGGATTTCCCTATTGGTAAATGTAGTGTTATTCAGCAGATTTTATTTGCATCAATTTTAATGCACAAAACTTTAAAAGGATAAGCTAGGCATCAATTAACACACTTTTCTTATTTTTTTGTACATATGTTAGAACATATATTTTTACTTAAAAACCAAATACCCCCTATGGAAGACACTTATATTTTTAATATATTAAAAACCATATTCTGAATTATATTCTTCCATAACTCAACAGCTGGACTCCTGAAAAGCATTTTTGGTTAGTGAGTACCATTTTTGAAGGTCGAGATAAGGCATTCAAGGAGGGGTGGGGGTTGGACGAATGTGTCTTAGGTTGGAGGTCAAGATAACCGCTAATCTCGACCTCCAATCTTATATTTCAGTGAATAGACCACCATGAGTGACACATCAATGTGCCTCTCAATCTTCTTCAAATAGCTTGGGTGTGAAATTCCCATTAAATCTACTTTATGGGTTCCATTCACTAAAAATCTAATCTGATAGTTTGAATGTCAAGCTATTATTGTTCTGCTGTATTGGACGTGATACAGTGAAGGTAGAAATGGTTATTTTTTTGTTTTATTGTCTGTATTGGAGCAGTTCCTGGTAGCTTATATTCTTATGGGGCTATTCACTAAAAGGTGAGTTGAGGTGCATAGCAGGTGATTTGAAGTGAATATCATGTGAGATAAATATTTCATCACACCAATTTATCTATACATTGTGCAGGAACAAACCTGATGAGTGCACTTAGCAGGGGAACTGCACAATGTATAGCTGAATTGGTGAGATGAAAAGTTCATCTCACCTCAGCTCACGTGCTTTTCACTTCAACTCACCTGCTGTTCACTTCAACTCACCTTTTAGTGAATAATACTATTCACATATATAGTGATATATATTTGTATATATATATATATATATATATATATATATATATATATATATATTGTATATATATTTATAAGTAAAACACAAGTGCCTTTCACACACACACACACACACACACACATATATATATATACCAGTCCAAAAAACCAGAAAGACTGGTAGTCTTGATAAAGGTCCGAGATTCGAACCGAAAACGTCGACCACTGTATCTGAAATACTATCATATGGGAATCGACTATAAAGACCATTATTTCTTTATTGAAAAGACCCGTGAGTGCGTGTATTTTTTCTGTTTTTTTTGGACTGGTATGTACTTTGGATTTTGTATATATATATATATATATATATATATGTGTGTGAAAGGCACTTGTGTTTTACTTTTTATACAAATTGGGGATTATTCTAGCCTTGGTGAAGAAATAATCTTAATTTTTATCCTTCTTTGCTAAAAACCTCCAGCAGTAAAAGAGTTAACAGAGTTGTAAAGATTCAATCAATAGAAACAAGCACAGGATGCATATATAAACCCCCTCAGACACGTTCTCTTCCTCTTTCTTTGAACAGCCGTACAGGGCACGAACAACTTCATTCACAAAAAATAAAATGATCAATCACCACAGCAATCGGAACACTGGAACTGGACAGATGCCAACTCAGAACACCATTCTGGAAGGCAAAGAGAAAGAGAACATCGTGAAAGTAAACTGGTCTACTAAGAAGATTCATAATACGACTGCAAACAATAAACAGAGAGACAGTAGTAATATATAATAATACAAAATGGTCTACTAAGCAGATTAATAATGTGTAATAATATCCACAAATGTTATAAGGGTTGATGAAAAATAAATAAACTGGGTGGGGGAATTCGACTCCTGTCTTTAGTATAATTAAGATTATTTCTTCACCAAGGCTAGAATAATCCCCAATGTTATGGCAAGACAGGCAGGTGGCTTCATATTTGCATTTTTAATGCTCATTAATAAGAGAAAAATAATCCATGTGCCAAATGAGCCCATGCACCAAACGAGCCCAGTACTTGGACTGAGGAAGTTTGAGGACAACCGACACTGAGTCTATCATAAAACCCAGGAATCGTATGGAATGAGGGGGTTTTAACTCCAATTTGGCCTTGATGATCACTAAGCCAAGATTCTGTAAGAGTTGTCAGATCTTGCGCCATCATCAAGATGTTGTCCAGATAAATGATAGTGGACCCAGCTAGCGTGAAGGCACTCCATAACCGGCTTAGCAGTTTTGCGAAGCACCAAGGTGCAGAGCCGATGCCAAACGGAAGGCCAGAAAGAACTGAGAAATTTCCTGTGAAACCCACCAATGATTGTATGTGTGGGAGAATGCGACGTACCCCTTACCAGATGTTGATCTTGTCTGGAAGGAACATGATACACCCTGACAGTGAATGGTAGGAGAATGTGCAGTTCTGAAACTGGTAGGGCATCAAAGATTATGAGTAGAGGGGCCTGATGCCATAGAAGGCAGTTCTGCTGGTGGCACGGCCCCTCTGCCGACCAGTCCTGAATTAAAAACGATCCCCATGGAAGACCTTCCTCATTGATGTCTTTGATGTCTTTGTTTAGCTAAGTAAATATGTGGACAAAGTTCGTTGAGAAACCTATCCCGATGTCTTGCATGTTGGCCTCTGGGCAGAGTTCCTTGGGGGCCAGTTCAGTCAGCACGACATCCAATTTATAAAGGGCGGCTTTGCGCTGTTTTGCTAATATAGCCACATAAGCATTGCCTAGGAGATTGAATATCCAAAAAGATACTTTACTATCTAGGGAGGAGTCCTCAACAGATATTAGACAATTTACTGTTGAGACCTTACTTATATTATACCGACCATCTAAAAATTACAATGTATCTTATTAAAGAGGGGAAAAAGACGTTTATATACTGAGCTCACCACATCCAACTTGTGCATTAAGCACTATGGAGATCCCATATGGGAGCTGAAAGATAGGGGGTGGATGAAAGAGCACATCTGTGGTCTAATTTTAAAAATTCATACATGCAGTGCACAGACAGGTGAAGGAAATTTGGTCAGTTTAAAAATAATATGCCTATCTTTCCACTACTGCTAGTAATGCTTGATTTGTTTTTCTATTCTCTTTTCCAATTATCATAGATTTCCTAATGTTCATGTAGATCCAACTGACATCCTGCATATGCTTATTGGGCATCATATCGAGCTACTCAGGTTTCTCCGGTGTGCCTCCAAATATGTCTGCAATTCATAAATCAGAGATGTTTCCACACATAGGCTCAGTCCTCTCCATAGACTTGGGGAGGATTTTGGCTTATTTCTGGGCCATTTTGGAAGTCTCCCAAAATGGCATGAAGTGTAATAAAAATAAAAATCAATAAAAATAATAATAAAAAATATACATTACTTAAATACAACAAAATAATTTAAAATACCTTTTTTATTTTTTTAGAAAATTAACATATATTAATGTAAATATACTATTATAATTTTTAGCATTAACATATTATAATTTTATATGACTATTTTTGTGTTTAAATATGTTTACTTTAATTCTTCTATAGTTTTCTATTCAATTCTTTCATAGCAACATTTTTCCGATCCAAGTACTTTTGAACAGCTGATTCAGTAAGTCCCGAAATCAAGGCTACTGAGTAGCCGGATTTCTGAGATTTCTTGTCCGATACAAATCCAGATCAGTATATATTGGGTAGACCATCATGCGTCTTTTAGTCTCCACCTTTCTTTTTCATTATTAAGTATGCTCCACCAGGCTTTTCATGGCTGTTTTTCCCCTCTGATTCAGTTTGAGTCACTAAAATGGAATGCTTCAATTTGTATTTTGGCACCACACCAACTCTATGAATCATAAAGACAATTTAAAAAACTGAATTTTGCAAAACCAAAGAGTGAACAGAGTCACTGTAAGTTTGCTCTACTCATTCTAGTCAATATTTTAAAGGAACCTTTTATATTCAGTATTCCATTTCGGTCATTATGATTGTAGATAATTGAAAAGTGAAAGAGATTCCTTGATGATTTTTTTAAAAACCATATTTAATATTTTCCAATTTTCACATATAACAAACAATTATCAAGTTGTGAGGACAGTATTAATATAGTTTCTTTTTTCAGATAAAACATCATCCTGATACTTAAATACATTTATACATAAATACCACAATTACATAAATGACAAGTACAAATACCTGACCGCTTGTCTTATTATAAAATTATATCAAATACCTTGCTTCCGGATCTTGACAGGGGGAGGAGCGATGACGTGATCACGCACGCTCGGAGTGAAGGCTCCGAGAGAGTGAAGGAGAGACGCAGCCCGTGGAACATCTGACCTACCCCCGCAGGAGATAGCGGACCATACGGGTTGCCTGGACAATTCCCGAGGGAACCATTGAACCACATGGGCCACACGGACTATCCGGAGTACTTCAGCAGGTAAAGCTGAGCCAGACCAGAGGAATTACCCGCGAAGCCCCATCATAATAAGGAAGAGGAAAGCTGGAAAACAGAGGTATCGCAATAGACGGAGATCATTTGGAGACTCTAACAAACAAAGGTCGAAGGAGTCAATAACAGCCAAAGAGCTCTATACCAGATTACCCCAGGACTGCAGTGCTCGGAGAGAGTTTCGTGAAGGAACCACCGCGGAAGCATGGAGAGGTCCCTAACTCGAACCCCCAAAAGAGGCTGCAGCGGAGTATCGGATAAGTAACACATTTTCTTTTCCTTATGATACCTCTGATTTGTACAAGTTTCTGGCGGGCGGGAATCCTCAGTAACTCATACCGTATAACTGAAAGTGCATTAACGAAAAGAACTGAATGGAAGAGTGACCTTGATGCAGATTTGATATTGGAAATTCAGAAAGATGGTATAAAGTCTCATGAGCAAAAGGGTTAAGAGGTATAACAGCTGTAACCCACAGCAGTAGATAGGACAGTCCTAGTAGGGAGTAACCTAGTTGTCATTACAAAGCTGAGACCCATCTATATATCTAGTGCCATCCGGGGAAGAAATGCATAATCATCAAATCAGCATACAAAGTGCTTGAACAAACAGAACTTTGAAGCAGACTTATTCTTGATAAACTGTATGGACTGGTGAAAGACAACTGAACTGGGATAAAAAGCACCAGCAATATATCATATTATTTAGAATGGCCAGCAGGTAACCCAGATATTAATATATCATTAGGGTTTACCTGCTTATATAGGCTATTTGGTAGGATGCTGCATAACTAACAACTCAGACTGTCAGACATACAATATACTGAATAGTGTTGAGTGAACCCGAACCGCACTTTCTTATGAATGGGGACTCTATTTCTGTTTATAGAAAGCAAATAGCATTACATGTATTCCATAAACCGAAAGTCTATAAACCGAAAGACATTCGGTTTATAGACTTTCCGTTTATAGAATAGCAATAGCATTACATGTATTCCATAAACCGAAAGTCTATAAACCGGATGTCTTTCGGTTTATAGACTTTCGGATTATGAAATACATGTAATGCTATTGCTATTCTATAAACCGAAATAGAGTCCCCATTCATACGAATAGGTCAATTGACCTATTGGTATGAATGGGGACACTCACACGCATTTTACTTCATTTTGCAGCCCTCTAGCCCTTTCCAGGACTTTTTTTAGAGGCATTTTAGTGGCCAAAAGTTTGTGTCCTCATTGACTTCAATGGGGTTCGGGGTCAAGTTCGGGGTCATGTTCGAGCACGGACCCGGACATTGTTTCGAAGTTCGGTTGAACCTGCCAAACCTGAACATCCAGGTGTCCGCTCAACTCTAATACTGAATATAGTATTATCAATTACGGTGGGAGGGGTGGAATAATATGGAAGATCTTTTTCTAATGCTTGATAATGTACAACGTGTACCTCACCCCAAGGATAACTCTTGAATCAGTGCTAGGAATTGTGAAAAGCTGTGAAATTTTGCCCTTATAAGTATGTGAACAAAGCAAATGCCAATTGGGGAAGTTAGCAATATTGTGTACCTTGCTTAAACTGACCAGAAATAATTATTTGATAGGATCTCACAAACACAACTTATATTATTTAGAAGGAGTGAGGAGATAGAGAAAGTATAGGAAATCTAAAAATTTGCTCAATCTACTTTTTGGTATCGATCTTGACAATTAAACAACCTGTAATTGCCTGGTGCGAGGGGAAGCCAAGGAAAAAAAGAAAAGAAAAGAAAAATCTCTGCCCCTGCTGATTGGGGAGCCAGAGAGAGAAATAGGTGAGGACAAACTCATAACCATGGTTAATAAAGAAAAAACTAAACCTCTTCTAAGAAGAGAAAAGAAAACCGTAGATACAAAAGATAAGAATATTGGAGAGTTTTTTACTCCATCTCAACAGAAAAATCTAAACATCTCGGTGACTAGTTTGCCCTCCCTTAGAGTAGAAGGGAGTATTGTGGGGAAAATCCACAATGAAAGAACCCCGGACTCCTCAATGGAGCAGGAGCAGATGATTACCCCAGACTTCCTAAAAAAATCCTTGGAAGCACAATGGGAGTTAATTAAAACGGAAATCCAAGTGAATACAAGTGACACAAAATTAGATATAAAAGAGGATATTATGGCTTTGGGTACAAGAGTCAAAGATATGGAAGAAAAATTTTAATGAATCAAGACAAATGAGGCCAAAGCTCAAGAAAAGCAAGATAGTTTATGGAAAAGGGTTGATTCAATGCAGGAGAAAAGAGCCGATTTAGAAGATAGGGCGCGTAGGAAAAACGTACACTTTCGTAACATCCCTGAGACAGACAGTCAGGAAAAACTAGAATTATACCTGCTGGGCCTATTCGTATCAATGGGAGTTAGGGAAGATACCCCCAAAAATATAATGGAGAGATATAATAGATTAGCTAGACCCAAAGGGATACCAGATTCTATCCCTCGGACTGTAATAGTGGCCCTATCTTCATATAGAATGAAGAAGAAAATCATGGACGCCTTTATGCTATGGAAAGAAAAAACAAAAGAGTACGAAACTATAAATGTGTACCAGGATTCGTCCTATCATACTAGAATGGCAAGGAAAAGCTTTGGACAACTAACTACAGAATTACGGAAAAAAAGAATCAAATATACATGGGGATACCCTCCCTGCCTAATTATATATAAAGAGGTGACTAGACATGTCCTTAGAAATAAAGAAGGGGCAAAGAACTGGCTTGAAAGAGAAGGGTAGAAGTGGAATAACAGTGGCGGAGAGATGTAAGGGGATAGGGGGGAGAAGGGTGGCACGGGGGGGGAGGAGGGAGGACACAAGGATCAGGAGAGGGGGAAAGTGGGATGGACAGAGGGAAAGGGGAGAGAAGCAGTAGAATTTATATTAATAGGGTATATTAATCTGGTAATCTGGTAACCTAGTCAATGGTTGCGGGACACAAGATAAGGGGAGAAGGTTAGAACTAAATCCCCTACACATGAACTAAGACATATGATAACAGAGGGTGTAAGGGGAAGATACATGGTCATAACCAACACAGGGAGGAAAGGGGGGGGACATCTCTCTGCTAAGATTGTATGCACCTGAATAAATATGTCTACCTCTTGAAATAGGGGAATAACAGCAGAACGCAAAAAAGTTAAGGGTCAAAGAAAATAAGATAGTGTAGAACTCTCTCGGGGCCTCCACATTATGGGGCAATAGACCCAATGGTTTTCATAATATGCCCACCCCAGGGGGGGAGGGACATAGTATGGGGTTTCTCAGGGGAACAATGTTCCCAGGGGTTACAAGTTTTAAATGTTTTGTTGTATGTTAATGTAAATGTTTGTTTAAAATGTATGTTAGCCCAGAGTGACATGCAGGGGGAGGGAGGTAAAGAGAGGAGGACCAAAATCAACAATGGTTAGGATTGTATCACTAAACATTCAGGGTTTGAACTCGGTAAATAAAAGAATGATATTAATAACATTTCTTAGGAAAGAAAAAATAGATTTATGCCTTTTACAGGAAACGCATTGGAAAAGGTGTGATGTACATAAGATGAGATTTCAGGGTTATAAAGTGGTTACTTGCTCCTCTATGGAAACGGGGAAAAAAAGAGGTACAGCTATAATGGTGACCGAAACCTTATCAATTGAGATATTAATGGCAGAAGATGTTACTGAAGCAAGATATAATATCCTTGTTTGTAATATCAATCATAACCCATATACAATAATAAATATATACGCCCCTAATTTGAACCAAATGCATGCTCTCAACATAACGATGGAAAAGATCGAAAGGGTCCAAAAAGGCCCACTTATCTGGGCAGGAGACTTTAATCTAGTAGTAGAACCTGTGTTGGATAAAAGTATTCCTAGAGGTAGTACAATATTGAAGAACACATATAGACAAGCTCAAAATTTTAAGGCATTCATAAAAAAAACGTTTACACGACGTGTGGTGGACCCTCCATCCTGATCTCAAAGATTGTACATATTCATCCAAAGTTCATAATTCCTATTCAAGAATTGATCTGGTCTTAGGTTATATGTCTACAATGAAGATGACAAAAGATGACAAAATAATGATAATAGAAACACCATGGTCGGACCACAATGCAGTAAAATGGAACCTCCAAGAGTTCAGTGATGGAGGGGAGCGGCCGTCCTGGTGACTAAATAATAAGTTAATAGAAACAGAAGTAAATTTAAAATTTATACATGAGACGACAGATTACTATTTTAAAGAAAATATAACCACAGACGTACCAATGGATAAGATTTGGTCGGCTTATAAATGCGTAATTAGAGGGCATTTAATTAAATTAGGTACAATTAGGAAAAAACAAAATGGTCCTTCATTAGCAGATTTATATATAGAGCTAGGAAGTCTGTCAGAAAAAAACAAAGAATCACCAACGTCATCAACGATGATACGTATAAAAGATATTAAGGCGCTAATAAACAATAAATTAATGGAACAGGTTAAAGATAACCTGGAGAAACTGAATCAAACTTACTACTCTAAAGGTAATAGAGCAGATAAGAACCTCAGTTAAAGAAATAGACGGCGACCCAGCGAATATATAAGATAGTATATAAAGGAAAAACGACCTATGACCCAGAAGAAATAGGCAAGGCATTTGCAGAATTTTATCATTCCATGTATAATTTGGATTCAGAAGCTAGAGAAATACAGATATAGGAATATTTGGAATCATGCCATTTGCCCAAGCTATCCGAGAATCAGATGAACACTCTATGCCAACCTTTAACAGAACAGGAAGTAATTCAAACCATAGATTAAAAAAAAATAAAGAAGGCTCCTTGCCCTGATGGCTTTACGGGATATTTTTTATAAAAAGATGAAGATGAATATAAGTAAACATACGACATATCTGTTTAACAGTATATTGGATAGAGGAATTATGGAGCCAGATCTGCTTAAAGCAAATATAGTCCCGATCCCAAAGCCAAATAAAAACTCTACATTGATAGAAAACTACCGACCAATCTCACTGATCAACGAGGACATTAAAATCTTTACTTCGATACTGGCAGACAGAATTAAAAACAGTATCCCCTCGTTGATACACAGAGAACAAACAGGATTTATCCCAGGCAGGAAGGCTGCCAATAATATTAGAACTTTAATAAACCTTAGAGATCTAATCAGTATTAAAAATAAACCATCAATTATTCTATCTTTAGATGCAGAAAAGGCCTTCTATCGAGTTGGTTGGAAATTTATGTTCAGTACGTTAAAAAACTTTTGGCTTTGGGGTTTCGATGGAAAGAGCAATAAAAATAAGTAATGGAACCAGGCAGGGATGCCCTTTATCCCCCCTCCTAAACGTCATGGCTTTTAGAACCATTAGCACAGCGTATCCGAAAGAATAAGGATATAGAAGGAGTGAATTGTGGAGGAACAAAGTACAAATTAAATCTGTATGCAGATGATGTAACAGTGATTGTGGCAGACCCAATACAATCAGTAGACAGGCTGGATGAAATAGAGATCTATGGAAACATTTCGAATTATAAGCTGGATGTGTCCAATCAATTTGCATGGGATTAAGGGGAAAAGGATAGAGGCATAATAAGATCTAAATATGATTTTATCTGGATTAAAGATAAGATAGAACATCTGGGAATTCAATTCCCATTAGAGATAGGTACAATTGCGGAAATTATTTTTGGACAACTGATAAAACAGACTCAGGAATTACTGAACAATTGGATAAACCTTGCGATCTCATGGTGGGGCCGCAGTAATACAATCAAATCTTATGTGATGCCGAAATTTATGTATATATTCGAGGCATTTCCATGTTTAGTCCCGATTTTGCAACTAAAAGTACTACAAACTTTGTTCTTAGACTTTATCTGGAGGGGAAAAAAAGCGAGAATTCGAAGAAGTATTTTATACCAAGATGTAAAAAACGGGGGTTTAGCTATACCAAATGTTAAAAAAAATCACGATGCCGCCATCCTGAAACATATAAGTAAATGGTTTAATGAAATAAATAATAATATGGAAGGATGGAGAGACATAGAAAGTTATATAAAATACCTGATCTCTCTATATTGCCCTGGTTAAATTCAAAATCAAAGGGTAAAGGTAGTCAGATTAAAGAGAACAGGATGGTAGATGGAATTTTAAATTTTTGGGACAAGTTTAAAACACAGTACAAGTTAGATTGGGATAATAGTATGAGGGTAGAAGGGCCATTAAAAATATTGGAATATAAAATAGAAGATCTTAATCTTAATAAGTGAGAACAAAAAGGTATCCTAAAGCTCTCTGAGATAATTATAGATAATACAATTATACCATTCCCTGAACTCTCCCAAAAATTCGATTTATCAAATGAAGACATCTTCAAATATGTAAGAATTAAAAATGACATAAAAAAAAATAAGTGTAAAGAAGACGAAGATATTGCAGGATTAAATCTGATGATAGCCCAGGGCAATTAATTGAGCACATACTTAAAAAAAATCCCCTATTTGCAGGACAAAAACAAGAGACATACGAGGATATAAAAACAACTATAAAAAAAATGGGAACAGGACTTGGCAGAAAAATAGAACCTGAAGACAGGCTTGGAATAATCCCTAAAATTAAGACTAATATACACTGCCTAAATCTCATTGAATTACAATACAAACTTATGTACAGAACATACCTAGTACCAACAAAAATTAACCAAATGTATTCGAATCAGGATCCAATGTGTTGGAGATGTAGGAATCAAATAGGCTCTTACCTACACATAAGGAGGAGCTGTAGCAAAGCCCAAAAATTATGGAATCTAACTTTTTCAATACTAAGGAATATACTTAAGATGGACATCCCAATAATCCCAGGAGTGGCACTTTTCCACCTAGAATGGACACAGCTAGGGAAAAAACAGAGATAAACTCACACACCTACTAATAGCCACAAAAGATTTTAATAGCTAGAAATTGGAGGGAAAAAGAGATCCCATATTGGGAACAATTAAAAAAACAAGTAACATACCAACTACAAATGGAAGATAGGGGGAAAATAGTCCAAAATAAGAGTTGGAACGATTGGAACCAATACATAAATTGATAAATAAAAGTCACTTAAGCAAGAGCCCTGAATGGAGTTAAGGCAGACAGACTTAAAAAGAAAAGTACGTTTGAAGGATGTCCTCACTCTCTCTCCATACCTTCCCCTCGGGTCCTCCAGGCATAGACTGGGGGGGCAGAAGGAGGGATGTTTGTGTCAGTAATGGGCTGGTGTTTGATGTTGTATGTTTATATTAGTTAAAGTAGGTTAAAAAGGAAAGACAGTTGAAGATAAAATCTTCGTAGAAAAGGGAGAAGTGCAATGTCAAATTGTGAAGACAGGAATATCAAACAACAATTGCAGAAGATAAGAGAGAATTAATTTATATTAATAACTTATTAAGGAAAAATGTGAATGATAAGTGTACACTGTAATTGATCCACGCTATTGACTGTCTTAATGTATTTTTTATGTGGAAAAAGAAAAGAAAAATGTTTAATAAAGATAAATATTAAAAAAAAATTGTATCAAATAATGTATAACAAGAGGGTCCTCAGATGAAAGAGGTGGGCAGATAACAGGCTAAGGAAAAACTATGAAGTAGTGTCAGCAATGTCCATGGGGAGAGCTATACCATTTTTATCTTTGAGATCAGAATGTAGTTCCCAGAGCCAGTTATGAGGATTATACTTATCATGAGTTATTTCCCTCTTTTAACAACCACTTCTTCCATGGAGCCCATAGATTTTTAAATTTGTTTTTATTACTGGATTGGAATGAAGAACCTCTCTCCATATTAGATTGATAGAGTTGGTATGTCTGTATTTGACACAAGCCTGGGGGGATCTTTTGCAACCTGTTCCTTGATATAAAAATATTTGTACCATTATGTTTTTTTTTTGTGTAAGACTTCTGATAAATTAAAATGCAAAAGTGCATTCGGTAAATCAGGGCATAATAGGTGGATCCAAAACTTCTGAGGTGATCACAAAAACATTAGTCCAGAGAGGTCTTATATTGAGCAATGCTACCAAATGTGTCTTGAACTACCCTATTCAATATTTTAGGTACTAGGTGCCATTTATGTAATGTTTTATAATGTAGTTCAATTATGTCAAGTAGAACTTACTTTTTAAGTTCTACTATCGAATTATACCACTCCATCTCTATGCTATGACCTATGTCCTTTTCTTTTCAAGATCAACATCCAAGATACAATTAAAATCACCACCCATCAAAAAAGTCCCTTGGATCAAGTACCCCCCTTCCCTCTCATCCCCATATGTAATCAAGCAGTCACAGTGCACAAAACAAATAACATTTTAAACACCCAAAAACCTTGAATGAGATGTGCGGTCCAACAGAGCACATATCATTACCCTGTTTTGTGTATGTTACGCCTTCTCTCATAAGACACAAATTTAGACCTTACTAAAGAGCAAAAACTAGAGGACGAGCGGATTATGCTGTTATTTAACTACACTGATGTTACTATACAAACAGAGGTCTAATTAGTTAAACTTAAATTTAGGGCAGAAAATTTAGGGTGGAAATGAAATATATTTACTTACAATGTGTCCACCTAAATTGGGGCCAACATGTTTAACTTCTCTGTTATGAGCACCTGTCCCTTTCCTCCCCTTTCATTATATTTACTTGATCATCCACTATCGTTCCCTATTCAAAAAAAGTGTACATTATTTAATAACTTTGTTCAATTGTAATCTTGTGTCTTTTTAGTGTATCTATGAAAATATTTGTAATCTCAACAAAATAATTAGATTCGTTCAAACGTGGGTTGCTTTTTAACACGCCAGTCTACTTTAGTCTTGTTACATATCCTAAATAAGTGTCAACATTTCAATTTTGCCTTTTTCCCCTTTTTTTTACTTTTTTCCTTCTTCACTCTATCTCCTTCTTTATGGTTCAATTCAGTACGTGTATAAACCTTATTTATTCAGTGTAGTTTATTGTGCTTAAGTGTTCTTAATTAACTATTTGTGGTTATCTTTCTTTTGTATATACTTTATGTGAGCAATAATGTTAACTTAGCTCATTAGATTATCCTCCTGCAATATTAATGATTACGAAAATCATGCTTAAAAGGAGCGGTAAGGTACGATCACTTTCATTCTTTTATTCGAGTGCCTCTGCCGTATGAAAAACGTTTAAAAACTCTCATTGTTGTTAGTTAGTAATTTAATTATTTATGTTTTTTGTTTTTTTTGGGGGGGGGGGCACCTTATTTTTGGACTGAAACCCCAAAACCTGCATTTTCCTTAAACACTTCCTTGACATTCCTTAATATCTTATCATCCTAAATGAAAAATATGTTTAATCAATACTCTTTAAACCATATAATTTACGTATTGCATTAATTGCTTACTATGTTGTCAAAATCTAGGGTTGAATTCTCATTTGAGACAAATAGTTTAGCAGGGAAGCCCCATCAATAGTGAACGTTTTTCCTTGATGTTAACCAGATGCAGCTGATGTCTGGGTGCTTTTAGTTTTCGAAAAGGAGATATTAATATAGAGTACTAGACATAAGAGTCTCCACACTGCTTTAAATAATATAATTGTACCTCCATTTGGTCAGCTTAAGTGCTGACATTCAGTGCTCCCACTAGTAACATCCACTCACATCTATAGGATTACACGGACATGTATTCCACTTCAAATAAACTTTTATTCCATTGCTGTCTAGTAAAACATAATGATAAAGACCCTCCACACAATGGTTATTACACCATTCGTGTCACAAGTGGAGATTATTAATGAGACAGTATAGTCACCAATCACTTCCCCACCCGCCTTTTATGAAGGACAGCTAAACTTTATTTTTCACTTGTTTTCCTAATATAGAAGCGAAAAATGAGTTGCCCAAAGGCATATACTTTGGATATAAAGCAGGCAGCCTAGTCAGGTCAGCAATTGCCCCTCTCGGGTAGTTCAGAGCGAGACACTCATTTTTGCATGGGAACAGCATTTGTGATCTTAACTAGGTCCCCTCTACTGATTCCATGCAAAAACCAGGGTCTCTCCCTACACTATCAGAGAGATATCCTCAGAAGATTCAAACTGTCAGCATGTGCCAGCCTCCACAGCTTTAATATTCATTTAATAGACAAGTTTACTCTCAGGCTGTATCTCACATACAGCCTGAGAGTAAACTTGTCTATTAAATGAATATTAAAGCTGATATAAATGTTAAAAAAATATAACTCCTTTCTCCTATAGCAAAAACACACTTACAGAGAAGAATGTCTTGTAATAGCTAAATGTCATCCTGCCAGCAGACGATCTTCGCCAGCTAACCCAAGTTTTTTTTTCAATATCACAGCTGGTACTTACATACTAAACAGTTTTTAAATTAGAACGCAACCATAATTAATAGAATTTCTACATTTAAGCGTCATGCATTTTCATGGAAAAAGAAATGACAAGAGGCACTTTAAAGAGAAAGACTAAACCCACCTATGAAGAACCATTCAGAAGCAATATTTTTTTTTTCGACCCAGACTACAATGGCCTGTGGAACCACTTGATTGGTGTACAGAATTGGTGATGCCAAAAATACATCCAGCTATTGCTTGTAGCTATTGGCTGTGTGCTGTGCAATTTATGCGTCCGGATACCAGAGAATTAAGGATTGGACCGCAGGATAGCACTCTCCAAGTGGGACAGTGGAAGGATACAAATCATGCATTTGATTGCAGTATATAATTTTAATATATTTTTTCTGATTTTTTTTATTCTCTACATTTGAAATGGTGGGGGGTTTGCAGCTACTGAACAGCACATAAGCAGATATTTTGACAAGTTCACAAATAACAATATCACAGAAAACAAACAATAAAAAAAAACAGATTAATTTGATAAACAACATGTGACACATGTTATGTTTTAATCATCAATAAATGAAGAAAGAACATTTACGCCAAAAGTATTGTTTCTGCCAGAATAAAAAAACAAAAATCTTAAATATTTATTTTCCCAAGTGAACCTAAATACAAACCCCCAACACTATGTTTGTTACGCTATTACTATTAAAACAATATGCTTTCCCTTGTGATATCTCCTCTGCTTTTTTATTTTCTCTAATGGAGAGTTTGTCATGATATACTTGTCTTATCATCTGCATACATTTAAAACATCCATAATGTCAATGAGTAGAAAATAAAAAATAATCTAAACTTTTTCTAGACAGAATTGCAATCCAACACACAAACAATAAGGAAAATATGTTTTAGATGTGTCTGTGGGGCCCCATGTATATGCCACGACAATTGTATCTCTATTCAGCACACAGCACTGTGCAAATAAAATTGGGGAAAGACCCACATTTGACGGGACAGGACTCGAAAATAGGCCTGTCATGGCAAATTCAGGATTGTTGACAGCTATAATGTGAAACCTCTTACCAACATAGGATGGATTGCTAACATTGGAAGGACCTAGTCCATCCTGCGGATAAACGAGCAGTGTTTGCGATCTAAGATCAGGAATAATGTCAGGAATAAAAGTAGGAGGGGTTAAGAACTCTATCACGCAAATAAAGTATAAAGTAAGTTCCATCCAAAAAATAAATAAGGTTAATTAAGTAAAAAAAAAGTTTAGTTGTCCTTTAAAAAATGAAATTCCTCATTAATTATTCTAGGCATTTGCCTGGGGGCCTTATGACCTATAAGTAGAATTTAATAATTAAAAAAAACAATTATAATATAAATTAAGGATGTTCGTTGTCCTTAGGGTTGCAAAGTAATTATTTCTAAGTGCAAAGTGACTCCTTGGCTACAGCTCTCGGATCTAGAATGTCTTTTCACTAGAGAAATTAGGAAAGCATGGAGAGTTATTCACTAAACTTGAGATGCAGATGATTTAACATAGTAACATAGTAATTTAGGTGGAAAAGAGACACAAGTCCATCAAGTTCAACCCTTCTACATATTATTCCAGCTTTTGATTGAAAAGAAGACAAAACCCCCTAAGGAAGCTATTTCGAATATCACCTCTTAGGGGGTTCCCTTCTTGACTCCCAAGGGAAATCCGATTTCTCCTTGGATCAATAAGCTCTATTATTAATGCTTGTTCTATTATTAATAGCCCTGTATGTTCTGCTTTTCTAAAAAAAAAACATCCAGATTCTTCTCTTGTAGTTGATAGCACTACCTCTCTTGGCAGTGAGTTCCATAACTTTATATTATAATTCTTACCATAAAGAATCCTTCCTTTGCTGTCAATTAAATCTTTGCTCTTCCAGTCTCAGGGGATGAACTCTTGTTCTTTGTACATTTCTGTTAATGAAGAGGTCACTGGAGAGCTCTTTATATTGGCCCTGCACATATTTTTATAATGTTATCATATCCCCTCTGAGATACCTTTTTTTTTAACGTATATAAATGCTATTTTTTTAAGTCTCTCTTCCTAACTAAGATCCTCCAATCCCCTTATTAATTTTGTATCCCTCCTTTGCACTTTTTTCTAATTCCATAATATCCTTTTTAAGGACTGGTGCCCAGAATTGTACTGTATATTCAAGGTGAGGTCTTACCATTGACTTATAAAGAGTCAAGATGATATCCTCCTCCCACAAGTCTTTACCTCATTTTATACATGCCAATATCTTATTGGCCCTTGCAGCTGCTGTCTGGCATTGAGCCAGTTGCTAACTCTGTTATCGGCAATTTTTCATAAGTCATTTTCATTAGTAGTTTTACCCAGGGAAATACCATTTAAAGTATATGTTGCTTTGTTATTATTTTTCGATAATGCATAACTTTACATTTGTCTATATTGAACCTCATTTGCCACTTATTTGCCCAGTCCCCCACTCTGTCCAAATCTTCCTGTAAAGAACAAACAACAAGATTAGTCTGTAGTACCTTATCTAATTTAGTGTCATCAGCAAACACTGAGACACAACTTGGGAGATCATTAATAAACAAATTAAAAAGAAGAGGGCCTAGAAGAGACTTACTCCGCTCAATACCCTGGTCCAATTTGAGGATTTTCCATTTACAAGAACCCCCTGCATTCTATCTTTTAGCCAATTTTCAATCCAAATACTTACATTTGACCAAAACCTATTTCTCTAAATTTGTAGAGTAACCTTTTGTGTTATAAAGCTGTATTTAGCTATACAGTGTGCAGGGACAAACCTGGCGAGTCTGCTTAGAAATAGGAAATCACTAGGTTTGTACCAGCAGAAATCATTGTGATGAAATGTTCATCTCATCTGCCAGTCACCTTTTAGTGAATCGTTCCCTTCCTCTCACCAACTTAAGTATTGCTCAAAGAGACAAAGCTGGTGAACTTCTTCTGAAAGACAGGTTCAGCTGACCATGCATAAAATGTAGCCAACTCTTTGTAATGTTTATCTCACCTCAACTCACTTAGGTGTAGATCCTGTGTACAAAAAAAAAATGTTTACAAATGTTGGTTTATAATAAAGATTTGGTACTTTTAACTGTTTTTCTCCTGAGGATTATTTTGTGTCACTGAGATAAAGAAAATGTACAGACTATATGAACTGAATGTTTCTTATTTGCAGACACATTCTGTGTTTCTTTGTTGCTAGGGTCATACGTTTGACACATCACCGCGGAAAGATCTTATTAAAATATGGGTACAGGTCTAAATTTGGCATCCTTCCTGCTGTTTTCCACACTTGAGTAACATGCACAACCTATTCTCAATGGTAAAATTTAAATGCCCAACTAAATTGAATATCGTTTGTGGTAAATTTTGCATTACATTGGTATATAGTTTGTTTCTCTTCACAACAGAAACAAACAAACAAACAAACAAACAAAAAAAGCAATCAGCTTCCTGTATCATATTCAACAAATAAACATTCTGCGTTGCAGCCACTGTTGACATATCAGAACATGTTCTTCAGCTAAATAAATACTAATAATACTCGGAACGCTATGTTTATTGCATTACATTAGCAAACACAGAAGAGTAAATACATGTATATGGTTAAGAAAGACTAAATGTGAAAGTATTAGTCTCTGAGAAACCACAGTAATCATTCCTAAATAAACAGATGTACGCCCTGGCAAAGACTGGATTTTTTTCACATGCAAACAAGATGTATTGTAGAGGTCAGGGTTGTTCCCATGCTCCAACCTGCACTTAAAACAGAGTGTGACTCTTTCATTAATATTACAACATGGACTTGGAAACTGACAGGCATGATGTTCTGGGAGCTCAAACTGTGTACATTGCCATGTGAAAAGTCAAGGCAGTGCCAATCAGACAATGTACAGTATTCATTGTAAAAAACAACTTCTCCCACGCTAATAATATGGACATTAAAAAAAAAATGGTTTTATAAGCTTTGATTTCTTTTTTCTTTCCAGCATCAACGTTTACAATAACATAATAATACAATTATTATAGTTGTACATTTAAGTGTCCTACAAAAATGTTATACATATCTATTAACCACCACATTCCTATATAATCTATAGCATTGATTTACAATGCACATTTATAGAAGGTTTTTTCCAGTATAGTTACCACAATCTTCTTTTGTTGCAGCCTCTATTTGCTGTGATGTATTTTACAAACTTCTTAACTTTTTTATTCCATTCAACACTGTCATACATTCAACCATTCATTCTGATGGGTTTGGTTTACCCTTTCAATTTCTTCTCTCCATCTTATGCCCTCCCAGCAAGGGGCATATCTTCTCTCCTTTCAATGCCATGTCCTTTTAATTTTCATACATATCATTACATTTTCCTTTGTTGCAGAATTGCTTCCATGGAAGCCAGAATGCATCTGCCCTGTCCCCTAATATCACTTCTTCCAATTTTTATTGTCTAGCAGAAACCTAAAATGGCAGAAATTGACCTTGTGACAGAGAATTAAAAACCATCGACAAGTCAATGAGGAAGCCCTGTTGATATAAGAGCAAAAGGGAGCATCCCAAATCAGCCTTTCGATTGCGAAATTCATATGCCAACGACTGTACCGAAGATGCTAAATGTGGAACGGAGACAAATTTTGACCCTGCAGCCAAAATTCTGTAAAAGCAGATAAGCAGTCGACAGTAAGGGAAGAAAATAGAGAGGGAAAGGGCACCATTTCCCCCAAGGATAGGGGACATATACGTTGGCACCGTACCAGCACTAAGAAAAGAAACCCCAGGAGCATGTTTAGGCACCCAGGGACTCCCAATGAGGGAGAGAAAATAGGAAAGTGCCTAGATAAATTCGCCACTACTACCTAATTAAAAGAAAATCAGCCCTAGGATTAGCTTGTAATAAACCATGAATGATACGCACGAGTAATATAAAACATGAGTAATGGAATGAGTACTTATTTGAGGGAAGCAGCAAAAAAACAAGAGGTTGTATGGAGTGTTCTGGACTTATATTGGAGGAGAGAGAGGTGGTTTATATTGTTACTGTTCAGATTTTTTATTCTTCATTACTATGGTTTTTACTTTGCTGCTGAGGGAAAAAAGAAGGAGTTTAATGCATAATATGAGCCTCCGTTTCTTTATTAATCAGGATTAATATTCACATATTTGGAGTAATAAACGAGGATAGTTAGATATTATCCCTAGCTTCCGATATTTTATCCATATTTTCATAGAGGAGGAGTATTGTAAAGTCCCAATTAATGTTTGTCTATGGATTGATAATCTAACTAAATCAATACTCGAAACTCAGCACCCGACAATCTCCCCAACAATCTCTATCCTCCTCTATCTGGCTTTACATCTATTTCTTCTTCTCCCCAGATACACTGACAATTAGTACTTATATAAGTTTGATTGATCTTAACATTTGATGTGGCACTATATCCTTTTAGTACTTTACATCCAAGAGATTCCACGGGTTTCATTATGAACAGCAGAAGGTCATCAGCAAATGCTACCACCTTATGTTGTCTCCCCCATCCACATACCTGTTATTTCATTATTTGCTATAATTGTGTTTAGGAATGGTTCTAGAGACAATAAAAAAAAAGGAGTGGAGACAGCAGACACCCCTGTCTCGTCTCATTTGACAGGGTGAGTGTTTCAGACAGGGTTCCATTTATTCTTACCTTGGCCTAGGTGGTATTATACAATGCTTGAACTTACCTATCACTTTAAGAACCTCAATATCATATTAATCCATCTCACCCTGTCAAATGTCTTTTACGCGTCCATCGATATCAACAGAGATATACACTTCCTTTACCTTGTCTTATACATTCAATTTAGAATTTTTTTTCTTATTGTCCCATCCCTCTCTCCCCATCACAAAAACCGCCTGATCACTATTTACTATGCTAGGGATTAAATATTTCACTTTTGATGCCAGAACCTTTGATATTATTTTTAAATCAGTGGGGCAGGACTAGCTGTGTCTGTCTATACAATATCTTTTCTTTTTGCTTGCCTTTCAGCACAGAGATAACAACATTCTGAAAAGGTGACCAGGACTCACAGAGCTATTCCACAATTTATGTACATTGTGTCTTTTCATGCATTGGAGCTCTGTGTGCACTCATACACTGCACATTACTGTGAGCTTTATTGCTGTGGAGCTCTGTGATACATTCACACACTGCACATTACTGAGAGTTTTATTACTGAGGAGCTCTGTTATACACTTTCACATTACTGTGGGAGGACCGATGCTTAGGGGGCATGTTAGGGAAGGAGAAAAAAGGGGATTGGTGGTGGGGGAAGGTAGGGCATATCATGGAGGGAGAGCTCATGTTGCAGGGAGGCATGTCAGGGAAAGAGTAAGAGGGGTTTGATGCTGCCAAGGAATGGCGGCATGTAGGAGAGGGAATGGGGACTCATGCTGCAGGGGGGCATGTCAGGGAGGGAGAGATATGCTGCACTGGAGGGTGACATTCTGCACTGGAGGATGATATGCTGCACTGGATCACTTGCACACACACACACACTGTGAACACACTCATAGATACACTCACTGACTGGTACATTCAGCCAACACTCACTCACTGACAGCCACAGTCAGCCAACACTCACTCACTAAACGCCACAATGAGCAAAAAATTACTCACTCACTGACCGGCACAATCAGCAAACAATCACTCACTCACTGACAGGAACAATCATCCAACACTCCTTCACTGACAAGCACAATCAGCAAACACTCACTCACTGACAGGTACAATCAGCAAACACTCACTCACTCACTCAGTAATGGGGGGCACAATCAGCAAACACTCACTCACTCACTGACAGGCACAATCAGCAAACACTCACTCACTGACAAGCACAATCAGCCAAAACCCACTCACTGACAGGAACAATCAGCCAGCACCAATTCACACACACACTCACACACCCACACTCAGTCAGTATCCACTCACAGACACACTCAGCCAGCATAGACACACACTCACTGACACTCTGAGCCAGCACACACACTCACTGACACTCTCAGCCAGCACACGCACACACACGCTCGTTCCCATCTCCCCTTATGTCTGTCTCCTTTTCCCAACTCCCCTTATGTCTGTCTCTCTTTCCCAACTCCCCTATGTCTGTCTCTCTTTTCAAACTCCCCTTATGTCTGTCTCTCTTTCCAAACTCCCCTTATGTCTGTCTCTCTTCCCCAACTCCCCTTACTTTGGGGACACACAATGCAATCTATAAGTCAGAATTCTGATCAGACAGACATAGGAGCAGTTGGGAATGAGAGACAGACGTCTCTCATTCCCAACTGCTCCTATGTCTGTCTGATCAGAATTCTGACTTATAGATTGCATTGTGTGTCCCCAAAGTGAGATTTTACTGCTGTAAAGACACTGGGGGGGGGGGGGGGGGGGGGGGATTGAGGTTGGTTGCACCCAAAAACACTATTTTTCACAAAATGCTGTGCCCAGTCACACTTGTTTAGTAAGATATTTTATTAATTTATTTATAAAAAAAAAAAGCACATATCTGAAATCAGCAATGCGAAATAAAAATAAATAAAAGCTTTTACATTTTTGGTGGGAATGTCCCTTTAAAAGAGATGTAAAAAATACTGTTTTGCCCAATGTGGGGCCTGAACCCATAAGCCTGAGAGTAAGAGTCTCATGCTCTACAGACTGAGCTAGCTAGGGAGTCTTGTGCAAACTTCTCTTTGGACGAGATTCCATTTATCAAGAGCCTTTTACTTTGAATGGATTCCATAAAATCTGCATGTCACAGACACATTAGCAATCACCAGTTCCTCATTACCACTGTAAATACATTTTTTAAAGTAGACATAAAATAGTCCTCTCTTTTGAACGGAATCCTCTGATGTGGTGCCTTTTGTTTTGAGGTCTACACATAATCTAGGATTGTAGAAGAAAGGATAGACTGGGTAAACGTGGGGGAGGCTGAGATTGTAGCATTAGGAAAAGGAGCAGACAGTCTATGCTAATGCACTTTTCCCTCTAACGCTCAGCGTTTCTGAGTAGTAGTGTTGGTAGTAACATGAAGCAGGAGTGCCGCTCAAAGATATCTGTGCCAGGGATGAAGGCCCCATGTGGCTCAGCGAGGGCCCACTGGACTACATTGTATTGGATATGGCTTGCAAAGTCATTTATTAGTGATTCACGTCACAGAAGCAACTTCATAAGTATATTAATGATATGAAGTACCTCCCTTTAGATAGAGCCCTCCTCTGACTATGGCATCCATTTTGATATCTGATCTATGTAGCATTGTAAGAAGTGCATTACGCCTACCAACAGGTGTCACTAGGGAGTGAGTGATGGGAGTGAGTGATGACTCTTTGTTCCACCAGGTAAATCCTGGATGGGGGAGGTGATACTGGACAATAGCTGTGTGGGGGGAGGAGAGGAAACAGTTGAGAGATGATCAGAAAGAAACAACATGGTCAGAAGGAAGAGCTCTGAAACTATTTCTAGATAATAGTAAAGCTTTCATCTTGGGCTAAGTTTAAGTGCCAAGAAGCTAGGGTTTAGTGTAATGCCTAGTATTGTAACTAAAAGTAGAGGGTAACTGCTGCAGAAACTCCTTCAAAATCATTCTTATCAACCTGGAATCAACAGCCATTTTGGACAAAGCCATGTGCCTTGCTGAACCTCTCTGAAGTTAAGTACACGTGATATCTAATTAATACAATGCTATATAGAATATAACAGTTGTATGTTTGTAACTTTGTTTGTGATATCCTTTTAGATATATTGTTTTTACCGCCAGAGGTATAAATAAAGTATATTATATATATCGCAACGTCTTTTGGTATTCATCTTTACATAATTTATCTGTATTCTCGAATCAAAGAAATTTATTGTTGTACTGTTAGTCTAGTTTGTCTAAATAAATATTTATTAATTATTTCATTAATAATTATTTAGCATACAGCAGGCCACGACCGCAACATACATGGACCACAGCAAGAGCTTATGGGGCTGTAATCCTAGACTGCATGCTAGATGGTTGCTGCATTTCACACAAGAAATCAATAAGTCTTTTGAGTCAGTGTTTTATGTACATATAGTTCAACATCTTATTATCATTGGAAAAGAACCTCATGTCATCATTACCCATAATGCATTGCTTTCAAAGTGTAATTCTATTGGACTGCCTATTTCTTCACATTACCATATGAACATTTATTTCATTTTGTACATGCAGTAGAAGCATTTGTTTCTCATTGGCATCATATGCAATGTTTATGGTTTTACCGCTCATTAACAACAACAACAAAAATTATGCAGTTACTGCTCACTGGCATGGTATAAAAAGTGTATGCATTTACTGTTCATTGGCATGATTTACGAGGAGTATGAATTTATTACTCATTGTAATTATATACAAAGTTATGCAAAGTATTTACTGTTTCTGGGCATGATAAACAATGTGTATGCCTTTACTGCTCATGGACATAATATGCTTAACACTGGCAGTTTGCCAATATGTTACAGGCCTGCTTGCAAAATGCTGGGTGGGTGGCAACACTAATTTCATTATACAGGTCTCCTCGAGTCATACCTCCCAACTGTTGCAATTTGGAGACTTTGTCCCATTTTTTTGCACAGAGGTAGAGCTTGGCAGGAACAGCAGGATTTAGGACTATAATCCCACAGTCCTGACCTCACTCTCCAGTGTTTAAGAAACAGCAGAATGCATGTTGCACATGTGCATAATTTTGCACATGCACAGTAGTGATGTCAGTGCTTACAAACAACCTCCCAAGTTCTGCCCCTCAAAATTCTGATTCGCCAAGAGGTATGTAAAGGTGTCCCTTTTTTCATATGTACCTTATAACTTTTTTAACTAATAATAAATTAATTATGTTTTTACATATTTGTATTTGTATCCCTTCCTTTTGCTCTCACAAATAAAGTATTTTTGCATCATTGAACATATAAGATGAGCCTCTCATTTAGTGTATGTTTATTTCTTCTTCACAATTTGAATTATTTTATTTATTCTCTTACATCTGCATTATGCTATTTTTTGTTTATTTTTCATGTTAATATTCTCTTTATTTTAATACCTTCTCAGTTTCACACTGCACTTGATGCTATATGGATGCTCAACTCCATTTATTATATATCTCACAAATGAATACATACATTAAATAAATTATAGTTTTCTATTACTGAAATAGAATAAAGCTATTATAATGACTTTCTTTGATCCCACTATTTCAGTGCATGATGGAAGTACTGCATTTTTTTTTAGTGTTTATAAATTTAATGAGCCAAATGTATTTAATAAGAGGTATCCATGCAAAAGAAGAAAAACTGGAATGTCTAATTCTTTGAGGTAGCTGAATTATTTCTTGAATCCCCTCTGGAATTTCACTTACGTGGGATAGAGCCTCTACACTGGCTCAAAGTACAGGCAGATTTTGGGACTCAGAGTCCCACAATCGTGGATTCATCAAGTAGCACCAACGGTATTCATTTAATCACCCGATAAGATTAAAAGATGGTAATGGTACAGTGAAGGGAATAGGAGAGGCAGACCATAGTGTACCAAAATATAAAAGTAGATTTATTCCTCACAGAGCACCGTGTGGAGGTGGTGATGGAGACCAGAGAGGCGGGATAAAGCTGCAGGGAGGCACATCAATGGTAGGGGATGTGCCCACTATGTAATATCAATATTGTTTGTTTTTGATTACATTAATATTTACATGCCAGGGAAAAGAAAATCAATCTTATCCATAATTATATTTACTTTATTTACATCTTTTATTTACAGCAGACGGCCCACACACATAAATTCAGAATTCCTACTTATAGACTGCATTCTATGCCAAAGCCCCACAGTGAGCTGCAAATGCTGTATAGTCACTGTGGTGGGACCGTCAAAGACACTACAGGGTCTGCCCAATATACACGGATGGAAATAGATTTGGCACTTTAGCCACATTTCAGAAATTGCAGAATTCCGGCTGCTCAATATCCTTTGAATTTGGGTCAGAACTGGCTCTTTGGGCTATTCGGAAACTGAAGCATTGGCGGTATTTGGATCAGGACAGTTTTGCAATATAAAGCAATCCAGTTTTGGCTACTCAGTATGTGCCGAGCACTACCCAGCACGCTCCAAATTCGGGAAACATGCTTGAAATTCGGCCATTTCAATTCTCCAGAATTTAGCTGGAGAATTAAATAGAAAAGTGTAGAATAATTAAAGTAAGCATGTTTTAAACTCAGAAAATATTTATATACGAATACCATATATTTATGTTAGTTATTATTATAGTATATTTATATTAATATAAGCATATTTAACCCCTTGACGACAAAGGAAGTGCCAGGCACGTCCTGGGAGAAACTGCCTTAACGACAAACGACACGCCTGGCACGTCCTGCAGTGAATGAAGCGGTTTCCGCGATCAACGATCGTGAAAACCGCTTTAACAGTGCTGGTCTATTGCCTCGAACTCGAGGCAATAGCCAGCACCGAAATTTCTATTTTGGGATCGGAGCGATCGTGGGGAGCCATATTGACAGAGCATGCTGCTCCGTCAATATGGCTAAGCTCTCTGCCGGTCTGAGCTTCAGAGGTGAAAGTAACTTCACTTCCGTCGCTCTGAATATGCTACTTGACTGCCTCTAGTGGTAGTTAAGTAGCATTGCAATGGAAAATATTTAAAATACATATTTAATTAATTAAAAACAGGTTATTTCGCTATATTAGCCTATAGGGTTAAAATTAAATATTTTTTAGCATAAGAGATAGGGTTAAAATTAAATTAAAGTTTAAAAATATTAAGGGATATAATAAGGATTAGAGTTGGGGTTAAATTTAGTGTTAGGGTAAAATTTTGGGTTCGGGTTGGGGTCAAAAGATCAATATAGGAAAAAAACAAAAAACACTATTTTTGGTTTTTGCCCCATAACTCGCAAAAAAATACCGAAAGATATGGAAACATGCATATTTTTGAACTCGGGAGAATATTTAGAAACTATTTAGACGGGGTCTTTTTTAATTATTTTATTTGTGTAAATTATATTTTATGTCAAAGTTAGAAAAAGTGGTTTTTTTAAAATGTTTCATCATATTTTATGATTTTCTTGTAGTAAATTATAAGATATGATGAACATAATGGTATCTAATGAAAGCCCTTCTTATGACGATAAAAACAACATATAATTTGTGTGGGTACTGTATGTGAGAAAGAAAAAAATTACAGCTAAACACAAACACCCATGAAATGTCAAAGCCATTGTCACCAAGGGAAAGTCAAGGTGAAAATGTCTTGTCACTAAGGGGTTGTATTTTAATAAAACATACTTCATATTATTTTCTGTTCATTTTATTTTTTTATGTACTTAATTAATGCATATTTTTTTATTAACAATTAATAATTATTTTTAATGATTTTTATTTTATTACAATTTGGGCAATTTTGTGAAGACTTGGCTATTTTGGTTATAGCCAAAGTCCTCCCGTTGACTAGTATGGTAGGACTTTGGCTATATTTTTAATAGCCAAGGTCCTCCTGAGATGGCCCAGAAATAAGCTGAAGGCCTCTCCTACAGAAGTCTGTGGGGTGAACCGAGGCTACCGCTTTGTTTTGGTGCATTTCAGCTGATTTCAGTTTTGGGAGATATTAGCATGGAATAAACTATGATGTCCAAACTGTGGACTTATTCTGATTCACATCAGAGTTACCTGGGTATCTTGACATTCGTCTCCCAATGTGCCCGAATCCATCCACAATACGGAGGCACCATTTCGGTGCCTATTATGGTGGTAGTATATCTTTGAAAAATGGTAATCTTTAAATGACCGTACCATGAAAGTAGTAGATGCAAATATTATTGCCCTAACATAAGTAGACACAAAAGGAGAAAACAAGATATTCAGTTTTTTCTCTTTAAATGAATAATTATATACATGTCTGTATGTTTAGCAAATATAAAACTTGGAGTCAACATTTTTATTTTGAAAATGTTATTTGATCAGCACTTTGAGAATCCTTAAAATTGGTCTTAGTTCAAAGAAAATGTATACATACATAAACAACTTAAGCCAGGAAATAAAATTATCTGCTACTGGCAAATTTCACATTGACAGAAATGTGAACAGACCCTCATTTAGTATGCAGAATAGTATTGTGGTGATTTATAAGAGCCTTGTATGTGACTAAAGGCAGCATACAGGCTGACAGTTCTAGTGTATAGGTCAGTAAAATATAGCAATTTATCTTGATGTATGTTTCCCTCTGGCAACTGTTCAGCACAGACTGATCTTTTAATGTACAAAACAATATATTTATTGACAAATGGAAACAATTTAGGTTTAATGGATGGATTTCTAACTAGATAACACAGGCAAGTCTACTGGTGCTGCAGATCTAGGTGAAACCTGGGTAAACGTGTCTTTACTAACACATTTACACAGCAGATAATGGATGATAATTATATTGCATAGCAAGTTAGCCTTTTGGCATATATAGACTTTACATAGTTATTAAGAAGATTTCTTGCTTAAATTACCAAGATCTGCCACCATGGACACTACAGAAAATCAGTACATCAATGTTCCTAGATTAGGGTGGATGGGTTGGCACAGTTGCCTATCTTTGGTGTTACATAACAACTTTGAAAGTATTTTTTGATGGTTCTTTGCAGTGGAAAGAGTACTAGCATAAATCCTATTAATTTATGAAAGCAGGCAGTGTTGTCGCTCAAATTGATGCTGGAGAGGGTATGATGTGTTGACAAGGTTTGAAATAATAATTTAGAGTTTAAAGATTGACAATTTTTTGGTTCTTTAATAAGCACAAAAGTTGTTTGTTTTTAAAGAAAGGCAAATTGTGTCCATTAAAATAACATCAAATGTTTAGGTAATACAGTGTAGACAGTCACACACAGTCCCAAGCACTTGCCCAGGACCCAGATTATCTCAACAGGACTTGCCAAGTACCTAGAATGCACAAATATGACTTGCCCCACCACCCAGATTGCACACACAGAATCTGCTCTAACACCTAAATTACACCCTTAGACCTTACCCCAACACACAGATTACATCCGCAGGATTTGCCCAGCACCCAGAGTGCATCTGCAGGACTTTCCCAGCACCCAGAGTAAACACACAAGATTTGCTCCAGCACCCAGATTGTACACACAGGATTTAAGATTTATGTGCTGTTTTTTGGAGCACACAAACCATGATAATACAATACAGAATCATTCACTGGTGTGTGGCGCAAGCCTAGCACCCACAGAGTATACGCCACTGCCCAGACTGCACACACAGCATGTCCCAGCACCTAGATTGTACACACAGCACATGCCCCAGAACCATGAGTGCGCAGAACATGATTGCACTTACACAGAACATGTCTCAGGACCAAGATTGCATCCACAGGACTTGCCCAGGGAAGTTATGAAAACAAAATGCTATGTATAATGTATGCAATATATAAGGTGAGCAGTGCACATACAGGCATTCCAGATTCCATAACACTACATAAAAAAAATTGTTTAGTCACATCACATGATAATATCATACTTAACAAACCACTAGCTCATAGCCCTCCATCAGTGATTCCTATCTAAAGCTATTTTTTTTGCGGAGAATAATCCTCAAGACCAGTGTTTTTCAACTGGTGGGTCCTGACCCAAAAGTGGAAAATTGCGAGCTTTTGATGGGGGGGACACGATGAAATAGTGACGCACACTACCTGCACTGTCTGAAGTTACGAAGCCCACCAAGGAAGGTGCTGTTTCAGTAGTGCCTCTGATACATTTTCCTGCAATCCCCTAGGATTAGGAAACAATAGAGGCTTCAGCATTAAGTTTAGTGATACAATTTCAAAATGTGCCTGAGATTTGCAAAGGGAAATTTGGACTTGATGTGGCAGATACACGGCAGTGAGTGTGAGTTTACGAGAGTGGCTTCTCAGCTTCTTTCATCTGAAGACAAAATATAGGAACATAATTGGACACGTACTTAGAGGTGCTTTGTCTACCATCACCCCAGACTTTGAGATGCTTATCAGTTGCAAAAAGCATTCTAGCTTTCCCATTATTTCTAATTAGTCTCATGTTTCAATGGCTTTTTATTTTATTAGGTTTTAGGTCAATAATAATTAATTTTCACTTGCACTATCCATTTTGCGAAGCAGCCCTGTTTTTTTGTCTCATGTTTTTAATAGTGCATATATACATTGTGGAATATTGTGCAAATTGATTTGTGGAATAAATTACAATGCTTCCAAAGTTAAATTATTTTGGGTCAATGACCAAGGACAAATGTGGATCCTAAGGTTAGAAGGTTGAGAACCTCTACTCTAGAATATATAACTGGCCAGAACACACTACTGCAATTCATAGTTTTCTCTGGACACCATGTACTGAGTACTTCTGTAGAAGAGACAACCAGTACAGAGAGAGAGAGGCCTTTATTATATATAGACCACCAGACAATTCACAATTGAATCAGCAGCCACCCATAGAGCTATACATGGATGGAGGAATGATAAATAGAGTAAAGGATGTTTGCTTAGCTATAATGTCATACTTCTGTGCAAATGAATGGCTTTTTTTTAATCTCACTTCCAAGTGTAAAACAACAATAAAGGGAAATTGAGAATTCCCACAGTGTGCAGGAAGTTGCTCGTCTCTGAATATACTATTTTTATTTATCAGAACCAGTTACTGATTTTCTGCATCTTCATTAAGCTAGGCATTTAGTAACAACTGCTTGATGAACAGCTTCCTGGATATAAGTTTTCCTCTCTCTAAAGTATTTAAGGTCAGACCTATAGCGTAGGGATGCAATACAGATAGAGATCATATGACAGAGGTCAATTGTAAAAAATGCACACTCTAAATAATTCTATATGATTATTTTGAAAAGGCTCAGTAATCTGGTTTAGAGGGCGAAAAATGGTTCACCATGGGCAACATTGCAAACATTCACAGGGAAATTTGAGATTCATTTACTGAGAACAAACCAAAAGGTAAGGTTTCATAATAATAATAATAATAATAATAATAATAATAATACATCCCAATGTATAAAAGGCAGTTCCACTTTGCTTACCTTCTGTTTGTTGTACATGTTTTCTTATCTGTAAAATGCACATATTTTTACTTTAAAACAAAATGCAGTTCTCCTGTAGTTTTATACTGAATTTAATTTCACAAAAACCTCTAAATTCAGTGACATCAGTTTAATAGTGTACATAGGCAGTGGAACATCTTGGTTTTGTGCCCCATAACCCACGTTGCACACTCAGCACATGCCCTGTCACCCCATTAGACGCCTCATCACCTCATTACATGCCCCTTTACCCACATGCACATACATTAAATGCCCCATCACCCCATTACATGCCCCCATCACCCCATTACATATACATTACATGCCCCCATAACCCCCATTACATGCTCGCTCAACAAAACACATTTGGCGACATGTTCCCTATATCAGTTCTGCTTTAAAATCAATAAATAGTCATCCAAATTTACCAGTTCTTAATTTCTGCTCACTAGCCAAGGTACTTCTGAACCTGTAGGGTGATATTTGAACAAACAATGCTTATGGAGATATACTACATGACATGATAACAATAACAAAAACATGCTGGGGTCCCTAATAAACATTTCCTTTTTGAGAAGCCAGCATAAGTTATCCCTTTACAGCCAGCATGGCTGAACACTGTAGGAATTGCAGTTAACTTTAACCTGTGGATGAAGGAGCCTACACTTCATGTGGTAACTTTTGTTAACTTCACCTACCATGGTATTAAGTCAACCACGTTCCTGGTTCAACATCAAAGGAATTGTAGTTAACCATAGACTGGTGCTGTTGGGGCCTAGACTACACCCCAAGTGCTACACACTAACATTTGTTTGTCAGCTGCAGCCACACTGTTAGCTGAACATTATGGCAATTATAGTGCATAGCAGACTAGGACACTGATTAGCTAAATAACCTTTAACACTTTTAGAGAATATTGTTAGATGTATTGCTATCCCCAAATGCAATGGTAACTTTCTCTTTTTTTTATTTGTTGAAATTTGCTCTAAATACCCCCCCACCCACTTTCGTCCTTTAAACTTCTTGTGCTTAGTGAAATCTGGCTTACCTCATCTGACACTGTCTCTCCTGCTGCTCTCTCTTATCGTGTCCTACACTTTAGCCACATCCCAAGACCTGGGGACCAAAAGGTTGGTAGTGTTGGCATCCTCCTATCTTCCAACTACTCCTTACAGCCCTTACACTCAGCTCCTTCCCTCTCATTTTCGTCATTTGAAGTACAGAGTATTCATCTTTTCTCCCCTCTATCCCATCACGTTGCAGTTGTTTATCGGCCCACTTCCCAATTTTTCCTTCTTAACAGATTATCCTCATTTGGCATAGGTGGTATGGCACTCTCTTGGCTTGAGTCATACCTATCCGATGTGCTCCGATTCAGCTTGCTGGAGCGATCTCATCACCTGTTCTGCTCTCTGTTAGTTTCCCACAAGGATTGATCCTTTGCCCACTATTTTTTTCCTTGTACACCACCTCTCTGGGAGAACTCATTCACTCTTTTGGCTTCCAGTCCCATCTGTATGATGATGATACGCAGATCTACCTCTCCTCCCCTGACCCAGTGGCGGATCCAGGGGGGGGGGGGCAACGGGGCAATTGCCACCCTGAGCAGAGCCGGTAAGGTAGTGAGGGGGAAACACCCCCCTCCGTCCCTTTAAAAAAAAAAAAACGAAAGCGCACTTGCGGGCAGAGACGGAGGTGAGAGGAGATCGGAAGATCCCCCCTCACATCGCTCTGCCTGCCAGCAGGTTGCACGGGGAGCCGAACAAGCAGCACAGAGAAACCTCCGTGCTGCCAGTTCGGCTCCCCGTGCAATGTGACAGAGAAGTGCCGACAGTCACATGACCGGCGCGCTGAAGTCATACACAAGCTGGTCACGTGCCCTCTCTGCACAACTGCTGGGGAGCCGAACAGGCAGCATGGAGGACACCATGCTGCCTGCCACTAGCCACCAGGGAAAACAGGTAAGTGCTGGGCTCTTATCAAATGGCATTTTACTGGGCAAATTGGCTGGGGGATATTAAATAACAAATAATTCTGGCATATTATTGGGCAAATTGGCAGGGCATATTAAATAGCAAATACTTGCATATTATTGGTGCAGAATCAGGGCCGTCTTTAATAGTGATTGGACCCTGGGCAAGCATTTGCTTGGGCCCCCTGGGCCCTGCCCCCTCCCCTGCATGCAATCCCGCCATCCATCGCAATGTTACCCCCCCACACACACACATATTCCATAATTGTTGTGCCATTCAGATGCCAGTAATATTGTGCCATTCAGAGCGCAGTATTATTGTGCCAGTCAGAGCCCAGTAATATTGTGCCAGTCAGAGCCCAGTAATATTGTGCCAGTCAGAGCCCAGTAATATTGTGCCATTCAGAGCCCAGTAATATTGTGCCAGTCAGAGCCCAGGAATATTGTGCCAGTCAGAGCCCAGGAATATTGTGCCAGTCAGAGCCCAGGAATATTGTGCCAGTCAGAGCCCAGGATATTGTGCCAGTCAGAGCCCAGGAATATTGTGAAATTCAAACCCCAGTAATATTGTGCCAGTCAGATGCCCAGTAATATTGTGCCAGTCAGATGCCTGTAATATTGTGCCAGCCAGATGACCAGTAATATTGTGCCAGCAAGATGCCCAGTAATATTGTGCCAGCCAGATACCTGTAATATTGTGCCAGTCAGATACCAGGAATATTGTGCTTGTCAGATACCAGGAATATTGTGCCTGTCAGATACCAGTATTATTGTGCCAGTCAGAGAACAGTAATATTGTGCCAGCCAGATACCTGTAATATTATGCCAGTCAGAGCCCAGTAATATAGTGCCAGCCAGATGCCTGTAATATTATGCCAGTCAGAGCCCAGTAATATAGTGCCAGCCAGATGCCTGTAATATTATGCCAGCCAGATGCCTGTAATATTATGCCAGCCAGATGCCCAGTATTATTGTGCCAGTCAGATGCCCAGTATTATTGTGCCAGTCAGAGCCCAGTAATATTGTGCCAGCCAGATGCCCAGTAATATTGTGCCAGCCAGATGCCCAGTATTATTGTGCCAGTCAGAGCCCAGTAATATTGTGCCAGTCAGAGCCCAGTAATATTGTGCCAGCCAGATGCCCAGTAATATTGTGCCAGCCAGATGCCCAGTAATTTTGTGCCAGCCAGAGCCCAGTAATATTCTGCCATTCAGATGCCCAGTAATATAGTGCCAGTCAGAGCCCAGTAATATAGTGCCAGTCAGAGCCCAGTAATATAGTGCCTGCCAGCCAGATGCCCAGTAATATTGTGCCAGCCAGAGCCCAGTAATATTCTGCCATTCAGATGCCCAATATTTTTCTGCCATTCAGATGCCCAGTAATATTGTGCCAGCCAGAGCCCAGTAATATTCTGCCATTCAGATGCCCAATATTATTCTGCCATTCAGATGCCCAGTAATATTGTGCCAGCCAGAGCCCAGTAATATTCTGCCATTCAGATGCCCAGTAATATTGTGCCAGCCAGAGCCCAGTAATATTCTGCCATTCAGATGCCCAGTAATATTGTGCCAGCCAGAGCCCAGTAATATTCTGCCATTCAGATGCCCAGTATTATTCTGCCATTCAGATGCCCAGTAATATTGCGCCAGCCAGAGCCCAGTAATATTCTGCCATTCAGATGCCCAGTATTATTCTGCCATTCAGATGCCCAATATTATTCTGCCATTCAGATGCCCAGTAATATTGTGCCAGCCAGAGCCCAGTAATATTCTGCCATTCAGATGCCCAATATTATTCTGCCATTCAGATGCCCAGTAATATTGTGCCAGCCAGAGCCCAGTAATATTCTGCCATTCAGATGCCCAGTAATATTGTGCCAGCCAGAGCCCAGTAATATTGTGCCAGCCAGAGCCCAGTAATATTCTGCCATTCAGATGCCCAGTAATATTGTGCCAGCCAAAGCCCAGTAATATTCTGCCATTCAGATGCCCAGTAATATTGTTAGACGTCACATCCGGCGTCATTTTTTTTTTTTTTTCGGCCGTCGCATCCATCGTATGCGGCTTGCCGTAAAAAAGCGTTCACAAGCGCAATGCGCTGTGAACGCGGCAAGCAGGGCTGGGGGCCCACGGGACAGTTGCCTCGGGGCCCCCCAGGAGTAAATGGGCCCAGGGCAGCTGCCCCGTTTGCCCCGCGTTAAAGACGGCCCTGGGCAGAATAACACTGGCATATTATTGGGCAAATTGGCTGGGCATATTAATGGCAAATAACACTGGCATATTATTGGCCAAATTGTCTGGGCATATTAATCGCAAATAACACTGGCATATTATTGGGCAAATTGGCTGGGCATATTAATGGCAAATAACACTGGCATATTATTGGGCAAATTGGCAGGGCATATTAATGGCAAATAACACTGGCATATTATTGGGCAAATTGGCAGGGCATATTAATGGCAAATAACACTGGAATATTATTGGGCAAATTGGCTGGGCACATTAAAATGGTAAGTAATTCTGGCATATTATTGGGCAAATTGGCAGGGCATATTAATGGAAAAAACACTGGCATATTGGGCAAATTGGCAGGGGCATATTAATGGCAAATAACACTGGCATATTGGGCAAATCGGCTGGGGCATATTAAATGTCAAATACTGGCATATTATTGGTCAGATTGGAAGGGGCATATTAAAATGCAAATAATTCTGGCATATGATTGGTCAAATTGGCAGGGGCTGATTAATTGGAAAATACTGGCATATTATTGGGCAAATTAGCTGTGGCTTATTAATGGCAAATAATACTGGCATATTATTGGGCAAATTGGCTGGGGGCATATTATTGGCAAATAAAATTTGCAATGTGTATGTGATGGGGCATGTAAATGGGGTGATGGGGCATGTCCTTAGTGTGCAACGTGGGTTATAGGTCATGTCGTTGGTGTGCCCAAATTTTGTCTGCCTAGGGCTATGGGAAAGAGGAGATACACATACATGGGTAGAGGGACAAAGAGACAGTCATAGGAGGTAGAGAATAGAGAGACATGGGAAGGGAGAGGAGAGAGAAATAAATGGGAAGGGAGAAGAGACAGACAGACATGGGATGACAGAGGAGACAGACAGACATGGGATGGCAGAGGAGAGACAGACAGACATGGGATGGCAGAGGAGAGACAGACATGGGATGGCAGAGGAGAGACAGACATGGGATGGCAGAGGAGAGAAAGACATGGGATGGCAGAGGAGAGACAGACATGGGATGGCAGAGGAGAGACAGACAGACAGACATGGGATGGCAGAGGAGAGACAGACAGACATGGGATAGTAGAGGAGAGACAGACAGACATGGGATGGCAGAGGAGAGACAGACAGATATGGGAAATGAGAGGAGAGACAGACCGACATGGGAAATGAGAGGAGAGACAGACAGTCATGGGAAAGAAGAGGATACAAAGACGGACATGGGAAGAAAGAGTAGAGATACGGACATGGGAAGGAAGAGAGACAGATGGACACAGGGAATGAGAGGAGTGTGACAGATATGGGAAGGGAGAGGAGCATGACAGAAGGACATGAGAGAGAGGAAAAGACAGACAACATGTGCCCCTCCCGAGATCTGCCCCTGCTCTGACCTCACACCCTCTGTCATGTCACGTGTAGCTGATTGTCTCTCAACCACCTGCACTTGGATGTCGGACTGTTACCTGAAACTTAATCTTTCCAAAATGGAGATGATCCTCTTCCCTCAAACTACATCCCTACACCTGGACCAGTCTCCGTTGACAATGCTACAATCATACCAGCTGACCGTGTCCAATGTTTTGGGGTCACTTTTTACCCTGCTCTCTCCTTTCTTCCCCATATTCAGTCTTTAGCTAAATGCTGTCGTCTGCATCTAAGGAACATAGCACGCATTTGGCCATTTCTCAGCACAAAGACCGCCAAAATCCTAGTGCACTCTCTTGTGATTTCTTGCCTTGACTACTATAACAGCCTCCTGACTGGACTAACTCTGGCTTGTCTTTCTCCCCTGCAATCTATCCAAAACATAGCTGCCAGACTCATCTTTCTTGCTCGAAGGTCTGATTCGTCGGCTCCTCTCTGCCACGCCCTCCACTGGCTCTCCTTCTGCTAAGGATAAAATTCTGTTTTTAACCTAGAAAGCCCTCAGCCCCTCTGTACATTTCCTCACTCGTAAATCAATACTTTCCTCAATGGGACTAAAGCTCTCCTCTTCCCACTTGGGCCTCCAAGACTTTTCTCCCACCATCCCCCTCTCTCTGGAATTCCCTTCCACAGAGCATTCAGCTCTTTCCCTCCTTTTAAAACTTTAAAAAGTCCCTCAAAACTCATCTCTTTAAAGAAACTTACTACCCAACCCACTAGCGTACTGATCACTTTACCTCCAGCTAATCCCACCTAGCTGAAACACACACAATTAATCTATGGCCAATTGGTTTTACTAAGAGAGTCTTGATAACTGATTGCATATCTATTCCTGGATATGAGAATGTAGGACATACAAAAAATATATTTTCATTCAGCTCCTTTTGTTTGTTTGTTTTTTGCCTTTTGCACATCTTTGTAACAGGTTGGCACACATCTGATGAATCTATTCCATCTGAATGGTTGATCAATTGGCGGTTTGCTCCCAAATTCCTGTGAAATTGCTAGAGAAGACACCAAAAGGCTAATATTTGCATTGCATCGCCAAAAATATATTCAAAAGCTTAGTACAGGTCCTCATTTACTCCCAGTGTGATGCTTCTACAATATAGAGACAATGATGCAATGAGCAATCCATTACACTGTAGTATGTTTTTACATTTTTTAACATGTTGCTTCCTAAATTATTATTTTTTAAGTTTCAGTTTTTATCTATTTTTAGCAAATGTTTGTTTCTGATTTGAAAAAAGGAGAAAAGAAAACAGTTGCAAAAATGATGAAACCCTCCGAACAAATAAATATGTAAAGTTAAAGCCTGTCTGCAAGCCAAACATTTATTTTGAAATAAGGCAGTGAACACATGGACTTGAAAAATCTAAACATCAAAAGTTTTAACACATTTTAGCAAATAAGAATCATACCATTGGTTTACATAGAGAGTGTTAATATTATTTATTCTGGGGTGTATCCTGTGGAGGAGGAATTTTTAATTAAGTTTTAAAGGGACTTCCCATTCCACCCAGGAATGTTGCTGTAGTATATACACTTTAGTGGCAATAAAGTCACTTAGCACAATGATAATACTTTTACTGTCGGCGACAACTGTCGGCGACAACTGTCGGCGACAACTGTCGGCGACAACTGTCGGCAAACAATTAAGTTATATTTAATTGAAAGATTGTATCAAGTGTAGACATTTTAAATAGAAATATTTAATAAATGAATATATCTAACCTTATTAAGCCATTTTGCTAGCACTATGAGAGTGGGTATGATGAGAATGTTGATTTAAGATGTCTGACCCTGATAGATCTACAAAAGCAAAGAGAGCTCAATAAGTTACTTTATTTGTATTCTTTCAATATACAAATCCGATTTAAAATATGTACAGTTGATGCAATCTTTCAACTAAATATGACATCATTTTTTGCTGACCATTATCAATTAAAAAGATCAGTTATGAATGATTATTATTTATCTGCTGCATAGTCAGGGTGTTGTTTTCCTTTGTCATCTATATAAATCTTGTCTGGACAACGGAGTATTTAAACATTTTCAGATGCTGACTGTCTTCTATTATGTAGAAATGTTTGATTGATGAAAAACAAAATGACTAAAATCATAAGCTATAAAAAACTAATTTCAGATGTGTATAATGTATTTACATGTAGACTCGTTCATATCCTATATCATCTGGCCAAGAGGAGCCCCCTATTCTCTTAAGAGCATTTGTGGGTATAATGATTTTCCATATGTTTGTTAAATGCTACAGTTGGTTCTATTTCATATCATGATTCTCTAATTTACAAATGTGTGAAGCAAGTCGTAATTAAATATAGAAACCAACAATCTCACTCTTTGAAGACTGTTTCTACTGTAGTTATGTCTTGTAGTAGAAACTGAGTATAAAACAAAATAGGGGGACTAGCACAAAGTAGAGTAAGTTAATATGATTCAGATGAAACCTTGCATCGTTAGCAACACATGGTCATAGGGAAGATTTTTCAACCACAGCAAAATTGAAAGAGGAGATCTGAACTGCACATACAACTGTCAAAGGCACATTCTATTCACATGCATAATGAGGTATTAAAACATAGTTTATGTTATCATTTCAACTATAGAATAATCATGAAATAGGGATTTTTTTTTTGTAGGAACATATTTACATCCTGCCCTGCAGTATGAAGAATTGTTATGTATTCACAAAGTGGTCCAATAATTAAGCTGGTTCCTATGGGTTAATAGGGCTCCTCCTTGGTTAATTAATCCCATGAAGTTTACACTTTACAGGATACCGTGTAAATGTTTTATGTTTTTGTTAACATTATCTGTCTTTTTTGGATAAAAATTAAAGTGTCATGGAATGCTGCCAGTGTCAGTGTATCCTTCCTATAGTGTCACTATGTTTAAGAATTTTGCTTATGCCCAGGTGATGTGTGCTTGTCTCTTTATCAAATATGTAATTCAACTATATGAGTTTCTAGCCTATTCTTTACCAGTTTATCACCATCAACTGCATGATCAATAATAGTAATCAACAACAATATGAATTAAAGCAAACATTCGTGACTAAGACAATATTAAATAGTTAAGATCAAATGCCTTTTTTTACTCAACCCTATTGCCTCCACATGGGGGCCGCACATCTCAAATTTGATTTCCCAAATCTCTGTTGGGTTCACTCATTGTGAAGACTCTCTTCAAATTTACAGAGAGAATACAGTTGGTCTGACCAGCCTGTGTCACACTCATATATGAATAAACACTGCAAGAGTAGATATTTATAATGATCCTTATAACAATTACTCAAAGGTGGTCCTGTCCTACATTCTCCTAGGCAGAGATAGGCAGAAATAGGCAAAGTGTCCGTACAAGAACACTAGTGTACGTGACAAGGTCTGTGAAGGTCCATAGAATACCTTTAAATTGTCCTTCACAAATAACTTTAAATGTCCAACATGGACAATGTCGTTGCCTAATCCTGACCTATGGTAGTGTATAAAGTATCTTTAACTAATCCCAGCTGAGGAGGCTGCTACACTCGTATCGTATGGGTCCTGGACTTGAATGTAATTCTCTAACTGTACTTTTCCTAATTACACTCTTTTTTTCTAGGGCTCTATAACTATACAGGGGGTTTGCCTGCAGAGAAAAGTCATGCTGCAGTGCTTAGCAGATAGTCCACTTGAAAAGGGACAGTTAAACTAAATCTCAGGTGGGCTACATTCATGACACAATCCCATCTGGAAACCTGATGGAACAGTCTCAGCTATCATGCATCTGTTATTTTGGACACACCCTCTGATTGTTCCATGCTTACCCTAATTATCTCTGCTTTGTTATCCCACCTGATTGAGGTTATCCACCTATACACCGATCAGCCTTAACATTATGACCACTGACAGGTGGCCAGCCGTCGGAGTCAGCATGATGCTTTGGGCAATGTTCTGCTAGGAAACCTTGGGTCATGCCATTCACATGGATGTTACTTTGACATTTGCCACCTATCTAAGCATTGTTGCAGACCATGTACACCCTTTCATGGAAATAGTACTCCCTGATGGCATTGGCCTCTTTTAGCAGGATAATATGCTCTGTCACAAAGCAACAATGGTTTAAGAATGGTTTGAGCAACACAACAACATGTTCAAGGTGTTGATGTGGCCTCCAAATGCCACAGATCTCAATCCAATTGAGCATCTGTGTGATGTGATGGACAAACAAGTCAGATCCAACTTATGTTACAACTTACAACTTGTTAAACCTATGAGAATGATGTAATTTTGAAATACCTCTAGGTGAACTGAACTTTTGTTGTATGCTTTTTTTAGCTGAAGGATTCTCTCGACCCCATGGAGAAAGTGGATGAACTTATCCCTGTATCTGGTCTCCTTGTTGATCCAGACTTCTGCCGCATTATGTTGTGATTCTGAGAGAAAGGACTAAAGCCCTGTCTATAGACAGTATTGTCATAACAGTTTATACATGTAAAATGCACAGTGAAACATAACATTTTTGATGTGGCCACGCTAAGCAAACAATATTGATGTTTCTGTTTTGCATTTTTATTTCCCTGTTTGAATAAACTGGTTTCATTATTTGACACAATAGAAGATATTTACTACATGTATATATGACTATAAGACCTCTTATTATTTGCTAATTAGGAACACATGTGTGATTTCCAGTGCTAACAATATTAGCCCAACAATTTATTTCTGATCGTTTATTGGTCCTTGTACCATAGCCAACATGTCCTCTTTATTATGTTACCCCAGAGAGCTGTAGAAATTTGTTCCCATTCCCAGTTAGTACTCTTTAAGAAAAGTGGTACAAAAATATTTTTTTCATTTGCAATGAGACTAGTTATATATGAATAGATGTAACCATATAAGGCTATAGTTGCTGATCAGAAGGACCTGTTTTGAAACATGGCCCCATGTGTGAATTGGGTGTTCATTAAATTTGAATTAATGTAAAAATGTACAATTATTTGGTGCAAAGGATTTCAGTTAGTGTAAAAAATCTGAAACTATTCTCTATCTGTACATTCCTATCTATCCACGACACTGCTTAAATGTGTGTTGCATGAACATGAATACAATTAAATATGAAGTAAAGAAAATACTGTTTATAGCGACTCTGTCATCTATACATTGCTAGTACCGTGAATGTATAGAATAAAAAATTATCTATAGATAGGGTTGCAACCTTTTATTAAATAAATAAATAAATAAATACCAGCCATGCTATTTCTTATATAGATTAACCATTGGCCTCAATCCATTTTTTTTTTTACCAGCCTGCCAGTAAAATACCTGCTGGGTGGTATCCAAATCTATACATTGTATTAACAGAAATTCATGCAAGTGCATAGATTAACAGAAACAATTGTTAAATGTGACTGTGTCTCCTACTTAGGACATCAACTGTGGCTTGATATAGAAAGGAATTACTTTGTATCTGTAATGTATCATTTGTAGATCAAGCCACAAAGTGATGTCATAAATAAGAAATACCACAGACAGAAACGCTTTACATTTATGCATGTGATTGCAATTCTTTTAACACAATGGGTCATTTTAGATATTTTTTAAATACTCCATTCACAAAATAAACTACTTTGAGGCTGGCACTCTAGGTTTTAAGTCCAGCTGTCCCACTGAGCTCTACCTCGAAAAGTGGCAAAACAGTGGCTTGCCTCCCGAAATCAGTACTGTCCCGTGCAAAGCGGGAGCTCACAGTAACTCAGTAACAAAGTAACATTGTAATTTAGGTTGAAAAAAGGCTAAAGTCATTAAGTTTTACCCTTCTACCTATCATTCCTGCTTTTTCCAAAAGAAGACAAAAACCCCTAAGGAAGCTATTTTGGATTTTACTACTCTAAATCCTTATTCTTTTATTAATAGGCTTTGGAGGCATGATTTCAGTGACATAGTTCCTTTAATTATTTCTCTCAGAGAAGTGTTTGAGGAGAGTCTACAGAATTTCATTTTTAAAAACACTCTAATTTGTGGTTAGGTAGCAGATGGGCCAGATCTCTCAAGAGCCATCATGCAATTCCTGTACCAGAAATGGTATTTCTATCCACAAAATACAATACAAAATGTTATTGAGTAGCAGGAAGTTTACAATATGAAACAGCCTGAGCAACTAACTGTTATAAAACATAAAAGGGACAACTTTTACCAAGTAGCCCTCAAATTTGGGCTACTCAGAAACACCCGGAGTGATTTCAAATCGGAACAATAATCAGCCAATCTAACTGATGTTCACACCTACTTTTCGGAAGTCAAACTCCTCTGTAGTCTAATTGTTGAAATGGTAGCCTCGGTCTTCCCCGTAGACTTATATGGGGAGGACGTTGGCTTATTTCGGTGCCATTGTTGGAGACTATCGGCTATTACAGAAATAACCAAAGTCCTCATGTAGAATTCTATGATAGGACTGTGGCTATAGCAAAGTAGCCAAAGTCCTCCCAAAATGGACCAAAATTAAATAAAACTAAAATCTGCAAAAATAAAAATTCTTATAGTAATGTAAATATAATTTTGTAATGTTTAACATTATTGTATTATAATTGAATATGACTATTTTTGTGATATATAATGCTTACTATAATTATTTTACACTTTTATGTTCAATTCTCCACTGTCTGACCCCTTCCAATCGAATGTGGTCGAAAGACTGGTTGAAATCAACAGAAATTGCCTATTGCATGCAAAAATCGATACTTTTTCTGCAATTCAGCTATATGCCCCAATTTTACAAAATTCGGGCAAGATTAAGGCATATTTCATAGACCCTCTTTATATGTGGTATTTTAACTGTTGGGCTACAAAAATGCCCCAGGCAATCAAGGGCCCATCAAAGCAATTTGCCAGAATTCCGAGTTTGAAAATTGAAACATATGCCCCAAACCTATCTCTATAAACTTCTGAAAAAACCTAGTGAACAAGTGGGTAATCACTGGAGTTCTTTTTGCAAGAAGCCATATCAACTTCACATAATCCATGGCAACATCCAGTACATTGTGACTAATTCAAAATGATTGCAAAATCTTTACAAATCAGCACCTAATGCCATGTTTTGCTATTCCCTTGTTAGTTTGAAGATTGATAGTGATGGTTGCATGTAAAATATCCCAGATTGTCTGGTTTTAAAAGCTAGATAGATTAATGAGGCAGTTATGGGTTCTATGTTAACTAATATCTCAGCACAGCAAGTCCGAAAGCTCAAACCTTGGGAACATCATGTCTACTAATGCTTGAGTTTAGGGAATAAACTTGTGGGAATAATGACAATTGAGAATGTGGATGTAGTGGCTGTTACTGAGATATGGTATAATGAGAAAAAATGACTGTGTCATCACTGTCATGGCAATACCAGTGCACTCTTTATATAGAAAAGGCAAGAAAGAGGCACACATAGAGACAATTTGGGTCATGTTAGAATTTGGTAATCATACAGTAACTCATATAGGGGGTATTTATAGTCCCATGGACAATTAAACATTTGATTGAGGAAATAGCTAAAATGGTATTGAAAGGGGAAGTTATCATCATGTGTGACTTTAATCTTCCTCATGTGAACTGGAAAACAAAATAAGCTGCTTGCTCAATGAGTACACATATTCTATGTTCTCTACTGGGATTATCTTTAAAGCAAGTAGTTAGGAAGCCATCCCGGAAGTAGACCATATTAGATTTAGTAGACACATCGTCGAGATTTGATATCAGATAATACTATAGGTGAAAGTTTAGTGATGACCAGTCAGTGTGGTTTAATAAAAGAACAGAGTCAAACAAACAAAAAGAAGTTATAGATTTTAGAAAATATGCCTTTTCTAAAATTAGAATATGTGTAAAGAAGTCATTATCAGACAAATGCAAATTAAATGGAGTCCAGGAGAAATGGAATTATATAAAAGTTTCACTACTGAAGAGAATAGAAAATTGCATTAGGATTGTGAGTGAAAGCAAAAAATTTAAGAAATCATTGTGGTTCTGAAAATAGTAAAAATGTTACCCAGATCATAAAAACAAAAAAATGGAATTAAGTAGTTATTTAAAAAAAAAAATAGAGTGAGGAAGATAGACAGATGCATAAGATCTTTTTATGGCTGTTACATTATTAATTGGAAAAAAAAAATATTTGGGTATAGCAAGTGGCAAATGAGGTTCAGTGTAGACTAACTTAAGGTTTTTTTTTTTACCTTCTTTTGGATCAAAAGCAGGAATCATAGGTAGAAGGGTTGGACTTGATGGACTTAAGTCTTTTTTCAACCTAAATTAATATGATACTATGTATAAGTTGGCCATGATAAAATCTCAGCTTATTACACAATGTATGATGGAAACTTCAACTAAACCAGCATAAGAATGATTACGATTTTTGGAACAACTGGTTTGATAACTTGCAAAAGGATTGCTTTGGATAGTAGCTTAGGATTGCTTTAGATAACAGGAATATGGTAGCTGAATGGTCATTCCTGTTCTAGTTCCTATCTTAGACTATATTATATTTTTAGAATGAGTTAAACTTTCTTCAAGCCTTAAAATTCACCTATCTTTTTTGTTGTTATGTTTTGATGTTTCTGATCTATATGCTGTTTTTACTCTAATATTGTACAGTTTATCTATAGTGAAAAGTATGAATGGGTCTGCACACTTACAGGGTGCAACGAGGGAGCGTCATTCACGCCCATAAAGCAAAAAGAAAAAAAAAAGACACAGGAGACACTGAAAAAAACTCAGTGCTGGGCTGAAATGTCGTTATTTTTTGGTGGATTAAACTCCCTTAAATGGTGTGCTGAGTCTCCTGTGTTTTCTTTTTACTGTTTTATCTATGGTATATGTGATCAAAAGTTGTTACTTTCTTATGTAATATTTATATTGCGTTTTTATTTATGCTGTATTTTTCAATTCTTTGAAATAGAAAAAAAAAAAGAGAATGAGGAAGAGTATTGGATACACTGCAGAAGTGAGTTCCAGAGAAAAGGGCAGACTGGAAAAATTATCACAGGCGCAAATGGGAAGCAGTGACATGGTTGGAGGAGAGTCTTAGTCCATTTTTCAGTAGTGCAGAGTAGGGGCCGAGGAGTGTAGAGGCAATGTAAGGAGGGGCCGAGGAGTGGAGGGTTTTGTATGTTAAAGATAGAATTTCAAATTGTATTCTAGAGAAGCTAGTGGAAAAGAAGTTTGCGAATATTTTGCGGAAATTAATTATTGTTCTATGTGTATAATTTACACCAGCTTTTAGCAAGAGCTAATGAAAAAATAATTAACAATATTTGCAAACTTACGTGTTTTTATTCACAAATATGCCCCATTATTATTCACAATTTGCTCATTTTTTCTATGTGAGTGTTAAATATTTAGTGCATTATAATAGAAGCAAGCAACAAAAATAGTTTTGCACATCATGTATAATCGCCTTTTTAGTACATGCCTAGAGATAGTTGGGGGAGGAATTGTAGTACTACCCGGGTCTTTAGTTTACAATAGTTCTGTCTTTCATTTTCATTATCATACCGAATTATGCAACCAGTCTGTGCATTCCTGTACTAGTCATTTAAGATACCAGGACTCCTTTAACCATAGCACAGCCTCAATAGAAGTACTCATGTTTAAGTGCTGATGGGGGAGGGTTAAACCCACATGGATATCCAAAATATTAGTAATTAATCTTCCTTTAATAGATACAGTATAAAAACATATGGATAACAGACAGTGCTTGAATGCTTACTAAAAAATGGTGGTGAGTGCACCTCTCGGGAACTCGCATTATAGGTTAAAATTGAAACAGAGTCTGCTTGTTTCTCCAATCTCTAGCCAGGCATGGTGGTTTTTCGTAGATCCATGACATCGAAGATGTTGCCTGACTCGCTACTTCCGGAAAGGAACAAACAGCAGACTCCATCACTAACAATAAGAAAGTCTCTGCTTGATGACGTAGACACACCGTGCACAATGTATTGTGTCACCTGGGGGACTCCCTCAAGGTGCATGAGCAGAGACATACACACTGGTCTATTTCTACTATAGTTATGGTTTCAATGTACAAACATTCATACAGTGCAATTCTCATCGCCATGATTCGCCATCACTAAATCTATTCAATGATAACATGGACATATGACCACATAATCAAATCAACTCTTAATAAATATTAATATCAACTTTAATGAACAATATAAAAAGTATATAAAAGTATAAAACAGAAAATAGAAAACAAATATATATATATATTTTTAATTGCATATGTCCATGTTAAATATTCACATAATCCAATAAGATTTTTTTATTTCATTTTTTAAATATTCGTCATTGTTATTCTGTTTTGTTGGTTTGGAGATATGGCTGTATATGAAAGTCAGTTATTTCATACTGTTTAGTGTACTGGGTTATCCAACCTCTGCTCACCAGCTAACCTCCAGTTCTGCAAGTTATCAGGTCTTATGACCATCAGCAGCATTTGGATATCTTGTGGGCACCTCACAATGATGGTATCAGAGTCAGTTCTCACTATCAGCACAAATGGAAAAGACCAATGGTTTTTCTAGTGGCCCTCTTGTAACAATGCAGGTAAGTCCCTGAATGCTTTGTGTTTGCTCTGGGTGATACATGAGAGACCTTCATATCAGGCTATCTTCTGTCCGTCAAAATCTCATGCTCTGGATGGTCAGGCTTTCTGCATTAGTTTTTATTTTAAAGTGTAGTCATGAAAGCAGAAAATAACCTCTCATGGAGTGGTTTCCAGGGGGCCTTGTGAACAGAGAGCACTATGTGCATGGTCAAGTAACCTTGTATCTTATTAAAGATTCTAGTCATGGTGGGCCCTAGTTCTTCTGCAGATTTCTTTTCTGCTAGGCCCTGAATGCTGACTCCCTCTGTTGTCCTAGTCTTTGACTGCCAAGACAAGATTGGTGAGCACTGCTGATGTGCCCTGGAGATCCATGGTGTTATCCTTATGCTTGCACTTTAGGTGTATGGGGTCCGTTTCCATGGCATCTATCTTGTTTTCCAGTTTGGAGATATTTTCTTTCTGCCACTTATCCTGCCATTTCTTCTTGTACAACTTGCTTCACCTCCTCCTTGACTGCTGTTAATACCTCCAGGATTAAATTGGAGAAGTCCTCTTTGGTCTGCACCAACCTGAATATGTCCTGCTGTGATGTTCCAGGTATCGGTTCTTGGTGCCTTGTCTCTGAGGAGGGAGGATCGCCTTCGATCAGTTGGTGTTTGAAACCTATCCTTGCTGTCATGCTGTGAGGAGAGTGTGGCTGGGATGCAGAAGAAGTCTCTCAAGAGTGAGGAGGGGTCTTTTGCTACTTCCCCCTTGAGTTCAGAGACTTCCTTTTATGCTATCCAATGTGGTGTAAAAATAGTTGTTTGCTGGTTTACAACGGTGGCAGTGGTGGAACTTCTATTTATGTGGCTATCTTGTTTGTAAGGCAGGTGGCGTCACCCATGTGATGAAAAAAATGGTAAATAAAGAAAGCCCTATTTATGGCAATAAATATGTGTTGTAGCATTAAAAAGAGAAATATGAAAATGACAGCGAAATATACGGATCACTAGAAGCTAATAATTATTGATTTCTGTGATTAAATAAAACATGTTTAGAATACAGATATTCTAATATTAATAAACTCATACATTTTTATAATGATTGAAATTTGCTATGCATAAAAAATTAGGTAATTTTCAAGTCGGAATGGACTTTTAAGCAAACTTGGTTAAAGTTAATAAAGGCTTTGTAAAAGGTCAAAATGTAAATATGATGTGTTATGAATAGTAATAAAATAGTAATACATAGCCCATCAATACTTGATTTAACAAAAGAGATAAAAAGTTAATTTAAGTATTTACAACATTATATTATGTCGCGTACATCAAGAATCCAGGAAGTTTAGCAGGACTACACATTTTCTTGTGTGAGTAGATCACCACCTAGTGTTCAAAATTCAATTAGCATTCTCTATGTCACATATTTAAAGCACAGCACAAACAGCATATGAATAGTAGTAATATAAATAATTCCCACTTTGCTCCATATAGAATATAAGGAGTTAGTTATGCTTTAGCAGAATTTTTGTCTAAAGCAATGTTATGAGGCTCGCCTTTAGACCACTTGCTGCAAAAGGCCCACTATTTTGGAGACATGTGAGGAATTCCTTCAAAGTACTCTATAATTAACCACCCCTTCTTTTAGTATTTGCTTAGTTATTAAGCTACCTCAATGTGAACTGTGCTCGTGAAGTTCCTGTGCTCTCGTATTACCTTGCCTTGTGTTACTATAGCCTGATTTTTTATTCCTGAACCTTTGCGTCCAGCCCTAACCTCTGCTTCAAGTTTTTACCACATAATTTATTCATCCTACTGTGTTTTGCTTTTGGACTTTGCTTGCCCTCATGCCCCTATTCACTGTCACCACAGATGTTTCCATCTCCAATAGTGTAGAGCGAACCCAAACCGCACAGTTCGGGTTCGTACCGAACTTTACGGTTTTTGGACCCCGGACCCGATCACAGACATTTTACTGTATGTTCGGGTTGGAGTTCGGGGTTCGGCGATTTAATGGCGCGTTTTGAAAGGCTGCAGGGCAGCCAATCAACAAGCATTTGACTCGTTTGCCCTTAGAAGCCATCACAGCCATGCCTACTAATGGCATGGCTGTGATTGGCCAGTGCAGCATGTGACCCAGCCTCTATATATAAGCTGGAGTCACGTACACGCACATCACATGAGCTCTTCTTAGTATAGGGAGAGGATGCTGCAGCTGTGAGGGACAGATTAAAAAAAATTCTGGTGTTGAATCTACAAACTACAGTGATTATTCAAACTACAGCAATTATTGAAATTACAGTGATTATTTTAGTGGGTACTATACTACATATTTGTACCCTGCCCTGAGCCCAGTGCCACAGAGAGTGCAGTGCACTTGCAACTGCATGTGTGCCAGGCACTTGACTTTAATCCTGTTCTGTTAGCTCAGTGGGTAACATCTAGGCATTTTTAAATACTGCAATTTGTTGGTATTAAATATTAAATTTATATCTGAGAGTCAAAAAGAACAGTCGAATACTGTGCTTACAGCGCACTTTGAAAAATTCTAATTGTTTTGGGTGCTAAATAGTACATTTGCGTATTGCGGTGCACTTCATATCTGAGAGTCAAATAGAACAGTCCAATACTCTGCTTACAGCGCACTTTGAAAAATTCTAATTGTTTTGGGTGCTAAATAGTACATTTGCGTATTGCGGTGCACTTCATATCTGAGAGTCAAATAGAACAGTCCAATACTCTGCTTACAGCGCACTTTGAAAAATTCTAATTGTTTTGGGTGCTAAATAGTACAGTTACGTCTTGCGGTGCATTTCTTGCATTCCAACAAACAAAAAAACAAAAAAAATACAAATAAAATTTGTTGACTATTGCCGGTTACATTGTCGCCTGACATAAACCATCTGTTACTTTGGTGGGTGACCGCAAAGAATGAGGAGAGCGTCAAATAAGGGATGTGGCCCTGGTCGTGGTGCTGCTGGTGTTGGTGGAGCTCCTGTTGCAAGTAGGGGATGTGGTCGATCTGTGCCAGCTACACGCACAAGTGAAACACCTTCCTCAGGTGCTAGTACAGAACCTTCAGCGTTATTTGGTAGGCCTGAATGCCGATCTTAGAATGGTGAGGCCAGAACAAGTACAGGCGATAGTAGATTGGGTGGCTGACAGTGCCTACAGTTCCTTCACATTGTCTCCACCCGGTCCCCTGCTGAAAGCTCAGAGTTGACACCTGCAGCTCATGGCCATCTGTCTTTCACCTCACCCCCTTACAAATCAGCCAAGCAGTCTAAGCCACAAGTCATGCAGCAGTCTCTTTTGCTTTTTGATGACTGCTGGCGAGGTCATCAAACCTAGCCGTGCCCCAGAAGTGGAAGAGATTGAGTGCCACTGATGCACAACCACTTATGTGTCAGGATGTGGACATGCAAGGACCACTGCAGTACGTCTCTGATGATGACGAAACACAGGTGCCAACTGCTGTGGCTTTCGGCAGTGTGCAGACCGGCAAGGAGGGCAGGGTTGATGAGTGGGTGGAAGATGATGTGGAGGATGATGAGGTCCTAGACCCCACATGGAATCAAGGTCATGCGAGTGACGTGTCCAGTTTGGGGGAAGAGGAGGTGGTCGCAAAAAGGCACCCGCGCAGCATAAGAGGGAGCAGGGTGCAAAACCGTAGTGGCCATCCCCTAGACAGTACGCCTGCTACTGCCCACCGCACCCAGTGGCCAAGCACACCAAAGCCAGCTACAAGGAGTTCCCTGGTGTGGCAGTTCTTTAGACAATGTGCTGACTACAAGACACGAGTGGTTTGCAAGATGTGCAATCAGAACCTGAAGCGAGGCATAAACGTGCTAAACCTGAGCACAACCTGCATGACGAGGAATCTACATGCAAAGCACGAGCTGCAGTGTTTAAGCATCTCAAAACCCAAGAAAGGTCTCAGGCTCCTCCTGCTTCCTATTCTGCTGCTGTCTTGACCTCTTCCTCCAGCACTGGAGTCACAGTGGCACCTGCCACCGAGCAAATAGAGGAAGTGGCAGCAACGCCACAACGTCCGCCACCGTCCCCAAGCATCTCCACACTGTGCCATGGAAGCGTTCAGCTGTCCATCTCCCAAACACTGGAGAGAAAGAGGAAGTATGGCCCTACCCACCTGCGAACACTGGCCCTGAATGCCAGCATTTCCAAATTCCTGGCCTTTGAAATGCTGTCATTCTGTCTGTTGGAGACGGACAGCTTTAAAAACCTGATGGCGGTGGCTGTCCCACAGTACGTGAATCCCAGCCGCCACTACTTTTCCCGGCGAGCCATCCCTTCCCTGCACAAGCAATAGGCGGACAAAATCAGGTGTGCCCTGCGCAACGTCATCTGTTGCAAGGTCCACATAACCACAGATACGTGGACTAGTAAGCACGGACAGGGATGCTATATCTCCCCAACTGCACACTGGGCAAATGTAGTGTCGGCTGGGCCTGAGGCAGATTGCAGTTTGGTCATGTCCTTCCGCCACGGAGGATTGCAGGGCATTTCTCTTTTGCCTCCTGTTGCCTCCTCCTCCTACTCAGCTTCTTCCTTCTTCTCTACCACCTCCTCTACCACCTCCTCATCCGGTCAGGTCGTAACACCTTCACCACCAACTTCAGCACAGCCAGGGGGAAACAACAGCAGGCTCTTTTAAAACTCATATGTTTATGGGGAAAACCCCACAGCGCGCAGGAGCAGTGGACGGGCATGGAACAACAGATCAATGAGTGGTTGTTGCCACTGAGCCTCAAGCCCGGCCTGGTGGTGTGCAATAATAGACGAAATCTCGTAGCAGCTCTGGGCCTAGCCGGTTTGACGCATAACCCTTGCCTGGCGCATGTGCTGAATTTGGTGGTGCAGAAATTCCTGAAAAACTACCCAGATGTATCAGAGCTGCTGCAGAAAGTGCGGGCCCTCTGTACGCACTTTAGGCGTTCTCACCCTGCTGCTGCTCACCTGTCTGCGCTGCAGCATAACTTAGGCCTTCCCGCTCACCGCCTCAAATGTGACATGCCCACAAGGTGGAACTCCACCTTGCACATGCTGGAGAGATTGTGCAAGCAGCAGCAGGCGATAGTGGAGTATCAGCTGCAGCACGCATGGGTCAGCCGCTCTGAGGAACAGCGCCACTTCACCACCAATGAGTGGGCCTCCATACGAGACCTGTGTGCCATTTTGCACTGTTTCAAGTACTCCACCAACATGGCCAGTGCCAATGACGCCGTTCTCAGCCTTACTATCCCACTTGTATGTCTCCTTGAAAAAACGCTTAGGGCGATGATGGAAGAGGATGTGGCACAGGAGGAAGAGGAGGAGGAAGAAGAGGGGTCATTTCCACGGTTATCAGGCCAGTAATTCACAAGTGGCTTGGAGGGTGGGTTCCTGCACCAGCATAGGCCAGGTACACAACTGTCAAGTCAGGGCACAGTTTTGGAGGAGGATGATGATGATGATGAGGAGGAGGAACCGTGTTCACAGCAGGGTGGCACCCAACGCAGCTCGTGGACATCACTGGAGCATGGCTGGGGGAATACAGAGGACACAGATGATACACCTCTCACAGAGAATAGCTTGTCCTTGCCTCTGGGTAGCTTGGCACACATGAACGACTACATGCTGCAGTGCCTGCGCAACGACTGCCGAGTTGCCCACATTCTAACTTGTGCTGATTACTGGGTGGCCACCATACTGGATCCCCATTACAAGGACAACGTGCCGTCCTTAATTCCATCACTGGAGCGTGATCGTAAGATGCGCGACGACAAGCGCACGCTGGTAGACGCGCTGCTGAGGGCATTCCAAAATGACACCTGGGGCTCAATGGAAGCACAAGGCGAAGGCAGAGGAAGGGGTCGCCAACGCAGCTGGGGCACCGCCAGCACCTCAGAAGGCAGGGTTAGCATGGGCAAAATGTGGAAAAGCTTTGCCAGCACGCCACAACAAGCAGCACCGCCATCTGATATGCAACGTCTTAGCAGGAGGCAGCATTTCACGTACTTACTGATGGGTCTGCCCCATTCAACATCTGGGTCTCCAAATTAAGCACATGGCCTGAGCTTGCCCTTTATGCCTTGGAGGTGCTGGCCTGCCCTGCAGCCAGTGTATTGTCTGAACGTGTGTTTAGCACGGCAGGGGGCGTTATCATAGAAAAGCACAGCCGCCTGTCCACAGCCAACGGGGACAAGCTCACGTTTATAAAGATGAACCAGGCATGGATCCCACTAGACTTCTCTGTACCTTGTGCAGAATAGACATTTATACCGGCCTCACCCAATCATTGTTATACTCAAGTGCACTTATTCTTTGTTTTCTGTTGTTATATGTCCCAATATTTTGGGGGCTACCCCAATTTAAAAAAACAAAAACAAATAAAAAACAGTGTTGGTTACCTCCTCCTCCTCCTCAAGCGCTGCTTCCACCTACACCGCCACGGTCACGGTCACCGCCTCCTCAACCTATGGGTCACTTAGTATAAACTAAAAGAGAATACCCTGCACTCCAACCCTCTCTTAAATGGATTATTCTGTTGATCCTCCTGGTAGCCATACTTTAGATTTAGATTTATGTTCTTCCAAAGCTAAAATCAAAGATTCCATCTAGTGCTATTTTATGGCTCAGCTGTATTTGTAATTTGGATGTATTTTATGTTATTTTAAGTTATTTCCCTATCCACATTTGCTTGCAGGGCACTTGTCCTACTCTTACCCACATTTTACTTCATTTTGCAGCCGTCTAGCCCTTTCCAGGACTTTTTTAGAGGCATTTTAGTGGCCTAAAGTTCGTGTCCCTATTAACTTCAATAGGGTTTGGGTTCGGCGTCAAGTTCGGGGTCAAGTTCGAGCACTGACCCGGACATTTTTTTGAAGTTCGGCTGAGCCTGCCGAACCCGAACATCCAGGTGTCCACTCAACTCTAATCTCCAACTGTTGTGAGACACTGTCTTAGTCAGCACGTGTGTGACTATACCTCCTTCTTCTGGACTTCAATTTTTGTAAAAGATCCCTTCCTTACAGTCCCCATCCAGTAAGCACTGTTTGGAAAATTAGGGAGGAGGTATATTTTAGCCATTTTCATAGCACTAGAGTTTTTCTTTAATAACTAGTACTAGTCATATCGTCATGAATATATCTCAAAATTGCCATTCCTATATAGATTAGCAAATCTAGTGAGCCATAAGAAACATTGAGAGGTGGAACACGAATTTTGATTTAAAAAAAATGAGGAGGCTGGCCTGACGTTGTATGTGGGGAAGAGGTAGGACCAACACTAAAGCAACAATGGATAAGGAAAGAAAAGAATAGTTCCCCCCATTCATAATCTGCAAAGGGCAACATGGTGTTAAATGTTACACACCACCATTCAACATCAGTTTGCATCATGTGTCCGAGCATGGTCCTTAACTATCAGCATGAAGACACGCTCGTGATATAGCAAATGTTTTTCCTCTCATATCATGATATTGCTCAGTATTGTCAAATTCTTTCTATCCACAAGTCAAGAAACAGTGCTGCTCAACAGACTAATCTAAACATCGCTTCTCAGTGCAGGTAATATCATTAGCCAATGGCAACCCAAGAGCAACAAGAATACTTGTAGTATATTTGGTGCAAGATGGTTAACTATCTGCTTTTCTTTTTATGATCTTAAAAGATCAATCCCATTTTCTTCTCCTCACAGCCTTCTCCCCACTGACACATATTGGTCACTGCACCCCACAACTCACACTATGGGGTGCAATGTATCTCACATGTATCCACAAATTTAAGTAATAAAGCCAGTTTAAAATGGAGGCAAAAATATATCACTCGATCTATACCCTCTTAAAAATAAATAAACATTCTTAACATAGATATAAATAAATTAATATGCAGGTTGAGTATCCCTTATCCAGAAGTCTGTTATCGAAAATTATCCGTTATCGAAAATTATCCATTATAAAAAAATGTTTTGGGCTTTTCCCACAAGTTAAAATTTCCACACACACCTGTCAGAATACAAGCAAACAACTGTTTATTCAGTATCCAACCCTCTTAAACTGCAAAGATAATCCCACAAAGGGTAATACAATGGCATGTGTTTAGGCCTGGTGTGCCAACGACAGGTTCCCAACAATGCTTCAAATCATAGTTATATCACAATAAAAGTGATTTATTTGCTCTATACAGTATTTGCATACTATATTTCATGAGTGCTGAGAGGCTTTAACCCCTTTAGGACACTGGTTTTCTTTGTATCGATGTCCTTTCTGCACAATAGCTATTGTGCTAATTTATTATATTTATACTGTACTACACAATTTTGGTATCTTATTAATCTTATTCCAGTGTTCGAAAAAGACTGGAAGACGTTTTAACAAAGGAAGGAAATGTGTGCAAACAAAACACATCTTAACTCAGAGACGTATGCAAATCCAAACACAGTTGTTTTTATTTAGATAATTTTGTTGTTAACAGACAGGCTTTGCCATAATTCACATATCAAGTACAGGCATAAACCGCTAAGGACATTCTTACAGTGAAACCATTCCCGTTTATGGACTTTTGTATTACTATTTTAATGATGAGGCAATGTCTCTATTGAGACTAGTACAGTACTGTACAGTGCTTCTCCTTGTGCAACCATTCTTGGGTAAGGTCCATAATGTCTATGAAGACATTTGTAGCATCTACTACGTCTGTTATATATATAGAAAAACAAAAAAGAAGAGGTATCCACCCTAAAATGTGATAACTGCAGAGCAAAATATGCCTGCCCTAAAATACAGTAAATAAAAATAAAAGAAGTAAGGAAATAAATAAATAATAAAGTGTGCCAAACATTGAATGTATACGTTCATATCCCAAAAAACCTGACTCTCCCAGAAAAGTGACAGGCCCCAAAATTATTTTAAGTATCCACACAAAAAAAAATGGTAAATAATAGTGCAGTATCATCAATACACCATGTATTTATTTGTATGCACTTATATGTTGTATTGAAGATACTGCACTATCATTTCCTGTTTTTTCTTGTGTGGATCCACAAAATGTTTTGTGAGCTGCCACTTTTCTAAATTAAATCAAAGGAGAATACTGGAAAGACCATTCATGGGAAACACTCTTCAATTTCAGGAAATATGTCCGAAATTTGCACGTAGCAATTCTCTAGATTTTAGCTGAGAAGGACTTAAAAGTACAGAACACAATATTTTAAAGGTTTTTTTTCCCCACATGAAAATGGCTTCACAAATTCCCTAATATCATATCTGATACAAATATGCATGATTAGAATATTTGTTCAAAAGATAATATTTGGACATATATGGAACAATGTCCATTTAAAAAATAGCTAACAGCTAAAATAGAGTGTTAAACTTCAGAACACATAAACAATGACATTACTAATATGTGTTAGGTGGTTAATATGGAGACGACAATACAAGTTGGGATCTATCCACATACCAAAATACTTGTAAATGTATCTGGGTCAGGTTATAACATGGTTTGGTTTTGATGTATATTTGAGGATTATTTCACCTAAGTAGTTTATCCTTTGTCCCAAACAACATAGACACAGTTTTTTTCAGTGTTGAAGTCTGAATAGTTTGTGGCAAGCTATCCAACTTTCAACTTTATGAAACTGACCCTTTAGCATGCTTTCCACTTTCGATACATTTGTTCACTCTTCTCCTGTTGATGTCTTCAGACTTATTTTCCAATTAGCATTGCTAATAGTGTAATTACCCCTAGCGGAAACATTTCCATAACTTTTACAGATATAAAAAAAAACTGCAACTATACTCCAATAACCATGAATGCCTGCAAATGAGATTGCAATGACTTAACAGCTGTTTATTAAGAATAATGCCAATCATGCTATGTTACCTCTATGTTTACATCAATGGATATCCATCAACAACTGTTATGATATGTGTACCCACTCCCCTTTTGTAATGTGTAGTGATTAACCATTTCACTTCCAATGTTTAGGTGCCAACATTAATGTACATGTCTATATACCACACTGTAGGGATAAAAAAAAGTACCACTAACAGTGTGAGAGTTTGATGTGTGGATATACCTGAATAACAAGACAGACACAAAGAGATCCGTTTAACCCCTTAACGACAGATGACGTGCCAGGCACATCACAGAAAAATTAGGACTTAGTGACAGGTGACGTGCAATAGAGCAAAGAAAGAGATCAAGAGTCACTTTCTTTACTCTTTCAGTGTTGCTACAATGCCTCTATGTCGAGGCATTGAGTGACACAAAAAAAAAGTGCAGGGGTGTGCTACCATCACTCCCCGGAGTGAACGTAGCTGCCATTTAAAAATGGCGCCACTGGCTTCACACATGTACTTAGGAAGCTAACGCAAGTTCGCTTCCTAAGCATCGTAGGTGTTGCTAAAGTGCTTCGCTAGCGAGACACTTTGCAACACCAAAGCCCCCCTCTGATCCAATGGTGATCGCACTCCTGAGCAACCACCATCAGCTCAGCAGAAGGGAGCACTGCCTGTATGGTCAATACATAACGCAAGTTCGCTTCCTAAGCATCTTAGGTGTTGCTAAAGTGCTTCGCTAGCGAGACACTTTGCAACACCAAAGCCCCCCTCTGATCCAATGGTGATCGCACTCCTGAGCAACCACCATCAGCTCAGCAGAAGGGAGCACTGCCTGTATGGGCAGCACTTCCCTTCTACTGACAAGAGCATCAGAAGTGATTTTTTTTTACTTCCTTTGCTCTAGGGGGCGCTAGTAGATGCCTGCACAGCAGATCAGTGTGATCTGTGTGCAGGCATGTATAATAATGTATAATGTATAATGCATGTATAATAAGAGCACTTATTATACAGTCAAAGACAATATTTGTAAATAGACAAGTGTTGATCTGCCTCCCTTTCCTCACTATAGTTTAAGTAAGGGAGAGACAGATCAGATAATGTTTTTTTTTTTAAATAAATTAAATATTTAACAAAATATTAACAACCAAGGGCTTTTATAAAAGCCATTTCCAGTGTTTAACCTCTTCCCTGCCATTGATCGCTGTGTACGCAGTGATCTTACACAGCACCACATTTTTTGCTGTATGTGAGGTTAATTTGTTTTACTGTAATTTATTACAGTATAACAAAGGCTCTTTTAAGGACTTTTAACCCCTTGTTTGCTGTAGATCACTGCCTAAGCAGCTATCTGGCACAAATGCAGCAATCTTGCTGCAGAAGCATTTTTAAATTATTTTTGTACTTTTTTATTACACCCGCTAAGGGTTAATTATACCCACTAGGGGATTATGTTTAATGTAAACATGTATTTAGCTGTTTATGTATAGCGATCAGTAACAGCTGATCGGTGGCAAAGGTGGTTTGATGATTGCTCAGATAAGCAATAGCATCACCATTCGTCTAGTCAGATCAATAAAACTACTACCACATACTTTGACAAAGGCTGGTGGTAGAATTGGTGGATGGAAAGTGTTAAAATACCACCATTTAAAATAGCCTAGGGTGTCTACTTTTACAAAATATATGCTTTTTGGGGTAAAATACACTGTTCGGTTTAAAAAATAGGCCCAAATGAAACTTGGGCGCAGACTGACTGTCAAAATTCTAAGTTAGAAATGCGCACCTTCAAAATGTGGCCTTTTAGCCCCCAAACAACCCAACAAACCAATGCATGGGTGGTATCCCTGTACTCAGGAGATGAACACATACTGGGTTGTTGTTGTTTGGCAGTGACACATACCAAAATCTGTAAATTCATGTCTGAATTACAATGTATGTGAAAAAAAAACACAAAACAAATACTACCACAAACTTTGACAAAGGCGGGTGGTGGTATTAGTGCATGGAAAGTGTTAAAATACCACCATTTGAAATAGCCTAGGGTGTAAATATATATGGGGTAAAATACACTATAAAATGTAATTGATAGAACTGGGAGTAGGCGTAGGCTGACAAAGCGACGTTGAACGCTGATGCTACCCGCTGATACCTGAGAGACGGGTTTATAGAGAAAAAGAGCAGCGGACCGAAAAGTGGAGCATGGAGCCAGTACCCCTACTGAGCCACCCGGGTTCCAAGTAACAGTTGAAGCGGCAAAGTCCGGAAATTGAGGATCCTTTTGTTCCCCTTATCTCTCATCTTGTCTCTCTTTCCATCGAAACTGAGAGTGAAACCGAAAGAAGAAAGGAACCTTCAGAACTGCAGCAGTAAGAAACCGGAAGAATAACTGAAAGAATAACCAAAATGCCATACACGGGTTGCAGACTGTAGAACAGTAGATGGTGATACCTTAAGCCTCACAGAGACTGGAAATACACTAAGGGAGGGGCTAACAAGATCAGAACATTCAAACTGTAAATGTAAACTACCACACCTGAGAAATAGACCCCTCTTATAACCCTATATACATACAACTAACCCTAATAAAAATAACTGCTTAAACAACTGCTCAAAATTGGTTCTATATTGTTATCTACATCGATACCTCTTTGCCTGTGACACATATACCCTGGGGAACAGGTTCTAGGGACTCACAAAAAATAAGTTAGGAAAATAATTTTTACCAAAAAAATAGACAGCAAAGAGGAAAAGATAGCCACAAAAGAACAGTAAATTGACATATAAAGAGGGGAAAGGAAAGGGAAAAAGAAAGGAGAAAAAAGGAAAATGCCAAGCAGGAGAGCCCCAGAACAAAAACAACTAAGTAAAGAAAGGAGAGAGACAGGAGAAAGAGGAAGGAGCAAAAACAAGAAAAAAGAATGTCAAACTTTTTCTCAGTGCAGGCTGAAAAAAGTATGAATGAATCAACACTTAATAACACCAACTCAGATAAATCAGAGGCACAAGAACAATAAGAACCAGCAGACCCTGGGAAGGAGGGACAACATACAAATAAAAATTAAAATGCAAGACATAACAAATGACTTTAGAAAAGATGAGAGATATCAAACATTAACTATTATCAATCAATAATACCTTGGAAGAAAATATAGAAAGTCTAAAACAAACTTTAACAGAGCAAGGGGACATAATTAAAAAACAGCAACAACATATACAGGAATTGGATGCAAGATTAACAGACATTGAAGATAGGTCACGACATAACAACCTACACTTCAGGGGAATTCCGGAAGAGATATCCGCAGACAACATACTACTATACCTAGAGAGGTTTATTGACAATCTAGGTATAAAGACAGATGACAAAGTGAACTTTCTAGAAAGATATCATAGACTGGTGAAGCCTAAATATCTACAAAAGGAAGCACCAAGAGATGTATTAGGCCTCAAGATGTCTAACCTTGACAGGAGAGTTTGAACAAATTAAGGTTTTTACAGATTTATCATTTCAAATGAAGAAGAGGAAATCCTTTGCTCCAGTTACCTCCATACTAAAATAATATAAGACATTATTGGGGCTTCCCAACAAAGCTAATCATAATTGCGGAAGATAAGATAAGATTTTTTTGACACAGTGGAAGAAGTAGAGGCTTGGATAAAAAATAAAAATATTAATTTGGACTAAAGAAGAATAGAACAATAATAGGAATGTAAGGGGGGAGGAGATGGAGGAAAGGAATAGATTGAACAGGGATAGATATTTTTTCTTCTCTCCTCCACTCTTTTCTTCCTCTCTCTCTCACTCTTTCCCCGTCTGTTCTCCTGCCCCCCCCCCCCCCCCCCACCTCCATCTCCGGAAACCTGTATAGATAAATGAAAAAAGTAATAACTATAGGGGCCACAAGGGGATAATATAGAGATAAAGGGATAGTTATGAATAAGAATAACCACTAAGAGATATAAGGGTACACAGACCTTTCACACATACCCCTCCTTATACACATCCCAAGTATACACTCACTCACACACACACACTGCACACAAATAAGTTTTCACACAAGCACTTCACATACACATTTTTTACACACACATATCTCATAAACACCTTTCTTAACACACAAACTTCACATATTCCCTTTCCTTACACACACACACACACACACACAGACACGCACAAACACACACTCACGTATATATATATACACATTCACACCCTATAATATACACCACACACATATTCCCCCACAATCTACCCCCTTAAGCACATTTATCATATATCCACATTTTGCACATATCTCACTACAAACACGCACATCTCACACATATTTATTTGTATTCACGTTCACTTTATAGGTTAAGGTCCTCCAAGCACACTACACAGATACAGTCCCCCTACATACACACCCTACACATACACTTATTTCATACAATAAATAGTAACAGGTTTAAGAAATCAAATGACATAACACAATTTAGGATAGACTTATCAAGAACATGGGAACGGGAGGGGGAGGAGAAAGGAGGGAGAGGGAAGAGGAATTAGTACTATAGTCAAGAAATACGGATTAGTGGACACATGAACTAGGTAGCAATAAACTAATTTGAATCCATAAGAGTAAAAGAAACTAAGAAGGTTTTTTTTTTCTTCTCCTCCCCCTGAACTGTTTTTTCCCAAGCCCCTCTCAAGAGCCCTAAAATATATAATGTAAATAGATAAGATACTCCGGTCCCAGACGGGACATGCTAACGGCAACTCCTCATTTACAAATAGATACCAAAATCTATGCCAGTGTGTTGGCAGCCTTGATCCATATAGACCAAGTGGGATTCGTAAGAAGTAGATCCTTAGCAGGCCACATTAGACAGATACATGATATAGTCGAACCAACACAGAGGTCGGGGACGCCCCTCCTGGCCCTGTCTTTGGATGCAGAAAAATCCTTCGACAAGGTCAGGTGGGGTTTCCTGGAAACTACTCTGAAAGCATTTGGATTTACAGGATGGATGTCGAGGGCAGTGATGGCGCTATATACATCTCCCCAGGCAAGAACAGTAGGGATGGGGTTATCATCAGACTGGTTCAATATAAGAAGCAGCACCCAACAAGGCTGCCCATTATCACCCTTGTTATACCTATTGTCTATTGAACCCCTCGCGAATAAGATCAGAAAGAACCCGAAAATTCTGGGTCTTTTTAAAAATGATAAGGGTTGATGAGGTAAAATACACTGGATGGCTTCAAATATGTCCCAAATGGCACATGGGTGCAGGCTGTCTGCATGTCAAAATTTCAAGTTGGAAAACAAAAAACTGCACCTCCCAAATGTGGCCTTTTAGTCCCTAAACAACCCAACAAACCTATGCATGGGTGGTATCCCTGTACTCAGGAGAAATAGTAGAATTTATGTAGCAGGTTTTTTCATTCACTTTTGTCGGTGAGGAGAAGATGTTTCAAATAAAAGCCCCCTTAAGGGGTTAAATTAATGTCTTTACAAATTTGTTTTCAAAATTAATAATTTGTTTTGTTTTTGTCTAATTTTTTAAGTTTTTATTTTTTTTTACTAACCCCTTAGTGACATGACCTTTTAACCTTGTCTTTCTTGGTGACATGGGCTGTTTTTCTTCTTTCTCCCATACTGTCCCCACACTATGCCCCCTATAGGGGCAGTCTAGCAACAGCATCAGAGTGACGGAAGTGAACTATTTCACTTCCGACGCTCTACCCACAAGAGGGCAGCAGCCATATTAGAGGAGCATGCAGCTAATTGCTCTGTGGCACCAGATTTAGGTGATGTTTAATGCCTCGACCTCAAGGCATTAAAGCATCACCGTTTGAGTGGTGTTTGTTATCTTAGGTCCATCCAATGTCAGCAGTGCTTTGCTAGACAGGATGGACCTAGCCCGTCCATTGTCAGCAAGGGGTTAAAGAAGCCAAGGACAGGTAGGGACACTAAGAGGGGGATATAGTTTTACAGTGGAGAAGTACAACTGAAATAGAAAGTAGCCAAGGGTACCATAGCTAATAACAAGATACAACTCTGTGATTTACTCACCATCATCTGAGGAGGAGGATGTACTCCACATAGTGAGGAGGATGCTCTCCTCCACCTCATAATTTAGGTTGAAAAAAGACACAAGTCCATCAAGTTCAACCCTTCTACCTACCATTACAGCTTTTGATCCAAAAGAAGGCAAAAACCCCTAAGGAAGCTATTTCAAATTTTGCCTCCTGGGGGAAAAAAAATCCTTCTTGACTCCAAGAGGCAATCAGATTTCTCCTTGTATCAATAAGCTCTTTTATTAATGCTTATTCTATTATTAATAGCCCTGTATGTTCTGCTTTCCTAAAAAAAAACATCCAAACCATTTTTAAATGCATCTATTATGGTTTATAGCACTACCTCTCTTGGCAGGGAGTTCCATAACTTTATTGTCCTAACCATAAAGAATCCCTTCCTTTGCTGTCTATGAAATCTTTGCTCTTCCAGTCTGAGGGGGTGACCTCTTGTTCTTTGTACCTTTCTGTTAATGAACAGGTCACTGGAGAGCTCTTTATATTGACCCTGCACAAATTTATATAATGTTATCATATCCCCTCTGAGACGCCTTTTTTCTAACGTATATAAATGCAATTTTTAAGTCTCTCTTCATATTTAAGATCCTCCAAACCCCTTATTAATTTTGTAGCTCTCCTTTGCACTTTTTCTAGCTCCTTAATATCCTTTTTAAGGACTGGTGCCCAGAACTGTACTGCATATTCAAGGTGAGGTCTTACCATTGATTTGTAAAGAGGCAAGATGATATCCTCCTCCCGTGAATCTATACCTCGTTTTATACATGCCAATATCTTATTGGCCCTTGCAGCTGCTGACTGGCATTGGGCACTGTTCCCAAGTTTGTTATCTACAATTATTCCTAAATCCTTTTCGTTAGTAGTTTTTCCCAGGGAAATACCATTTAAAGTATATGTTGCTTTGTTATTATTTTTCCCATAATGCATAACTTTACATTTGTCTATTTTGAACCTCATTTGCCACTTTACTGCCCAGTCCCCCACTCTGTCCAAATCTTCCTGCAAAGAAAAAACATCAAGATTAGTCTTTATTGCCTTACCTAATTTAGTGTCGTCCGCAAACACGGGGACATGGCTCTCCATAGATGTTACTATAGGAAAAGAACATTGCAATACAGATTGTGTTCATCACAGTCTTGTACAGTTAACACATAGGTTTATCTGTATCTTTAGCAATTGAAAACTGAGATTCAACTAATACTTAATATAATCCTTTTTATTTAGTTTAGTAATTTATTATAGCTATTTCCTGAATTATTTACTGTTTACATAAAATGCATCTACGCTGCCCATATATTTATAAACACAATCCTCAACAGTGATTAGCTATAAGTTGAATGTAACAATATTTTATATCAATTTCCTATGTAATTTTAGGCTTATCAGTTGAATTTCAGATGATTTTTGGTATTTCTGGATTCTTTTTTGAGTGTGCAAAGCCTCCCATAGGATATAATAAGGCGTTTGAGGCTACCACTTGGTTTCAGTGCCTTTTTACCTTTTTCTGCTGATTTCAGTGTTAAAAGATATCAGTGTGGGATCAACTATACCTGCATTGTCACATTTATTTTTTTAAAGGGCCAGGTCCCGAGTAAAATGAACAGTTTTATATCCCTGACAATAGATTAAAAGCAATGTATGTGTGACACATACATTGGGTGCTTCTATGTCTACTATGGATGTATATGGCCTACTTAGCTGTGCTTAATGAAAGTGTATTATGTATTGTGCTTTGTGACATTTGTGCTAAGACTTTTTTTGTAGAAAGAAGTGAAACTACATTTTCTGATAATTATATTTAGTACTATATTTCTTAGGTAGTTAAGATTTTCGCTAGGAAAATCAGAACTCAGAGTTTCAAACCACTTCAGATCCCTTCAGTGATTTGAGAAGCCCTTGAATTTGGCCTACTCAGATAGTATCAAAATACTCTCGAACTGGCATGAAAATTGACCATTGTGACTGATTTTCATAGAGTAATTTCTTCAGATGAACTTTGGAGGTGTTCAGCTCACCTAAATAATAGGCTCTATTCTCCACATAGATTTTTTATATGGAGGATAGAAACTCATTGCGACTTTGCTTTTGCTTGAACTTGATGGAGTTAGCTATTTTTTTAAACCTAAATTACTATTGGGTCTAATCGACTTTGGAGGTCAACTTTCTTTTTTAGACTAAGTCAAATTTGTCACTTGAGTTTGAAACCATGTTCCAATCTTCCCCATTGAAAGTAATGGTAGGTGAAATTTAAAAAAAAAAACTGTTTTTGAGACTAAGTCATATTCGGAACCCGATTTTAACTTAGTCTCAAAATAAAAGTTGACCTCCTCGAGCTATTCCCGTATTTTACTAAATAGACCCGTATGTATGTTACTCACTAGTAGACTTTAAATAGGCACTAGCAGAGAGAAACTTGTTTTATCTATAATCAACAGAAGGAATACATTACATTTCCTCTGAGTCCAGCGGGACGTGTGCATGCACGAATGGGTGATTAATGAAAATGCATGAGCCCAGTTAAAGGGCTATTAACAAATTAACCCCTCCTTTAGCAAATTGACCAGAGGTGTGTCCTAGCCATATAGAAGTATTTAAACACTCATTTCACTGGCTACCTTTGCCTGTGATAGTGTCTTGTGTGCCGCACTAGTGTTTGATTCCTGATAGTAATTCTGATATTCTGTTGCTGAACCGGTTTGTTCCTGACTTCCCGTATTTCACTTATCAGTCTGTTCCTGCGATCATGATTTATTCCGTGTATGACCTGCTGTTCCTGACTATTCTGTTGTGTTTGCAGCCTGTATCAATTCTGCTTGTGACCTTGTTATCTGTATCTTTACATTCCATGGCCCAGCCTGTTTTGTGACTCTCCATTTGCCTGTTGTCCTTTGCTTTTATGGTCGGGCTCCTCTTGCTGGGTACTTGGTAGTGTTTCAGAAATGTCCTTGGTGACATACCACCAACGGCTCAGCCAAGGGTGTGTTGTCATTAGGGTGAAAACCAATACTTGCTACTTTTGGTACTCGGTGAGTGTTCCCATACCGCATTGGCACTGGTGATTCTTCTCTCCAGCAGGCAAGTTACATTCTCTCTCTTGATTCTCCCCAATTAAAAGTGGGGGCAGATAACATTATTTTATCAATGTTTGACCCATGATTACAGTGGACCCTTTGTCCTCCAGACAGAACAATTTTACATCATATATTTTGTAGTAATCCCTATTCAAGTTATTTACCCTCAACAGCTGGCTTTTTTAGGTCACCGGAGTCTGTTCGAACAAGAGGTCCTGACACTGTTGGACAAAGAGGCCATTCTACCATCATACAGCGATCCATCAGGTTTCATCAGAAACCTATTCCTGATGCTGAAGAAAGGTGGAGGTGTGAGACTAGTCATTCAACTTCGACCATTAAATGTATTTGTTTGGTACCACCACTTCAAGATGGAGTGTATTGAGTGTCTGAGTGATCTGTTGATAATAGCCTATTTGATTATCAAGTTTGATCTTCAAGATGCTTACCTTACTGTTCCTGTAGCAGAGGTGCATCAGAAGTTTTTGCATTTCCTCTGTGGAGACAGGGTATGGCAGTTTTCCTGCCTCCCTTTTAGACTTTCATCTGCTCCTTGGTGATTTACCAAGCTTTTGAAACAAGTGGCTGCATATCTGCTCAGGAAAGGCATCAGGCTAATTATATACCTGGACAATATCCTCATCATGTCACAGGATCTTACCTCTCTCTGTCTCCATCTTCCTTGGGCAGCTGATCTGTTGCAAAACCTGGGGTTTCTGATCAACTGGATCAATCTTAAAACCCTCTCAGAGGATGGAGTTTCGGGGATTCTTGATAAACTCAATAAAAGGCTCTTGTCCACTTCGTTTCTTGTGATTTCCCCTAGTCCGCTTCACAAACGAGCACTACAATAGCTGAAGACCTGCTCTTTACATCAAGGTGGTACTTTTGACCAGGCAATTACTTTAGATTGCCAGGCCAGGGACAAGCTAATTTTGTGGTTCCATCACATGGAAGCATTCAGTCTATCAGATAAAGAGGAGGAGTGTTTTATGGAGTTTTACATGTTGGTGAGGGTGCTGTGTTTTCAATACAGTTCCCTGATTGGTTTAATTTTTTGAAGCGTTTCAATGGATTTCTGTTTATGTTACTGAGGGAAATAAATGAAAGAGATAATGCATAATATTCACCTGTGTCTTCATAAATCATGACTTCTTCAATTCTGCCTTTTTTTTGAGTAATATTGTATATTTTCTGGTTTAAAGGTTCTAGAGATGTGTGGAAAAGAAGAATACGCTGAATTAACTGCCCATTCCAATCACCTTTAGCAGGAAATTTATTTCCCCATTATAACAAGAATAAATTACAAACTCAATTAAAACATGAGCTCTAGTGAAAGTGAAAGTTTACAGAAATTCAAATAATGCACGTTGTTGTGATAGAATTATATTTAGCTTTTAAAGCTTTCTGAGGGTACATAAATCTTTATTTACCCTCAATTTTATAGACCCCCTTATCCCCATTTTTACCTACTACTATTTATTGCTTATTATGATGATAACATTTCTTGCAGATGCATTGCACTTCTCACCTTTCTCTATATCTTGATCTTGAAATTGAATGGTTCCCTGGGATTTCTCTTACAACTGGCTTTTCAATCAACCTTTTACCTCTTTGCTCCCCACTCACTGGAGGTCCAGTGCATATTGTTGTATCTTTTTCAGGCCTCTTAAGTTCCCCCCTGCTCTCACATGCCAGGTGTCTGCTCTTTGCCTGCAGGAAACTGTGGATTATTAGCAGACAGCTGCTCCAACCTTCTGGGTTTCCAAATTGTATAGCTGATTTTTGGCTACTGCATTCTAGATCTGGAATGCATCACCATGCCAGATACAAAAGGCAGTTATGACTGACAGAAAGGTAAACACTTGCTTTGTATAATAGGGTCATGAAAAATGTGTCCAGATACATATGGTCTATTTTTGCAGACTTAAAAGGGCTTCTTATCAACCCACAAAACCACATAATACTTTTTTTTATAAAAGTATAAATAGAATAAAATATTATTTACACATAATTTCTCACAATCCATGGCAGCATTGTATATACTGGCAATCTATTACTGTATATTATAAGCCAGATTTAATTTGATAGTCTTCTCTTTATAATTGCTTTTGTTCACTTTGATTTCTATGAAAATATAGGGATTGCATGCCTCCCAAGTGTCCTGCTTTATGCTGCATCCAGTTGTCCCATTTTACTCTATTCCGCTTTTCACTGCTATTACTTGCTTTTCCTCACAGGAGGATGTAGGGTTACCACCAGCCTGTATTTGACCCTCAAACTTGTAAGAAATTGGCGTGATGTCAATTTTAAATCCATGAAGACAGTAGCATGACCTGTATATTTTTGAAGAAAAGGTGGCAAAACTAGGGCCATGCATATTCCCTACTTCAGTGCTGAAACTAGTTTGATGACATCTTTTGTTCTTCACTGGGACTTCCTGATAAGCTATAACTATTCACTGTCAAGCACTGAGCATAAGAGTAGTTGCAAGCCTCAACTTTAGCAAGGGCAAGCATTGATGGCATTCCGAGTTATGATGGACTACAGAAGATAATGACAATAACTCCTATTTTGTTCAGTCCATTAAACAGACTGACTCCAGTTAGTAGTCTCCTGAAATGCTAGGATTTAAGGCTAAAGTATTTTTGAATTGCTTTGTTTCATTTCTTAAAATCTGCTGATCACACAATAAAAATATACAAAAGGTATTTAAGAGAACTTAATGTGACTATTCATTGTGGCCACACATCATTGTATAACTTTTTTGCCTGTGCTTCCTCTTTAATGTTGAATTTGATGCCTGGCAAATTGTTTTTGAGGTTCACAAACAATTTTGAAATATTTGAAATGTACGTTTCCCATTCCAAATTCTCTAGTTAATCTGTAGTGGTAGTCTTATCAGCTGATGAAAGAGAAGGAGTACATTACGGGTTGATGAAAATACAAACAACTTGCATAACAATTCTGTAATGGCAGCCTGTCATAAGATGTATTCTGGATTAAATATATATCTTTATAAAACCTCATATTCTCAAAAGGCACTGTGATGAATTGTTCCCATGTTAATTTTAACTCATATTCTTGCTTCATTTCCATATTGATAATCGAAATTAAAATAAAAGAACTAAAAGTAAATAACCTGCAAACAGACAAAACTAGACTCAAACCATATGTTGTTAAGGTTATCTACACAAACACACATTTTAAGAAATATAAAAAAAAAATATTTAAACTTAAAAAATCTTTTTTACAAAAGTCACCTATTTATATTATTATTAAAAATGATTGAAGACATCAATGTATTTCTTTTTGGCATTCCTAAAATGAAAGTAATTAGCATGTAATAAGTTAGATGTAAAATAAAACTTTGTGCAGAAGATACAATTTTAAGATGAAAACAAAGAAAAGATTCTTTGTGTGTTATTTCATTTTTACAGTTTTAGTACTAAAGAAAGGATGATAATTAGGGCTTACATACAGACAGGTGGCCTTTAACTTATCACATTATCATTAGAGGGGAAACCCAAAGCACTACTTAGATTGTTGAACCTGGCCAAATCATGATCAGTCACTTTTGTACTGAGAAGATCAGTCTCTAACAATGTCCACGATCAAGCCTGATAGGTGGTAATTTACCTGCGTGTATCCCAATCATTTCAATGGAGAGCAGCAGGATTGCTCTGGCAGTGCATACTGCATGATTGGAGATATTGTTAGCAGCTGAAGCCTATTAGTTTATGAAACTGAATATCTTCCGTTTTTTATTTTCTTTCTTTGTTTTTTTTTATGGTGAACTATTATAGATGGGTTTTGTCTCAATGGAGGTCCATTAGTACAATACATCTATGTATTGTACTGTGATCCCCAAAGTACTGTAAATGTCCTGGCCATACAGGATAATCAATTGTATATGCTGACCCCATTATATGAAATATTTTGGCATATCCAAAACACTTTTGTATTTAACTCTTTAGTTTAAATGTGTTCCAGTATTGGATGATTTTTAAAAACACAACAGCAACATGAAACTAAATTATTAATTATGGGGAAACATTTTCATAATATTTTAGATTACATTTTCCAGCTCTGTTATTAATAGCACTTTAGAATTAATTTCATATTAGGAAAAATAATAAACTATTTTCTTAAACAGTTTTTATTTCACAAGAATTATTGATGAAGTGAATACAATATTTTTTCTGATTTGTGACTTTTATGCATAGCTATAAATGTGTAGTATTGTTATTCTCTGGTAATCACAACCATAGAATGTTTGTCCTCTTTTGATGTAATTAATCTTGGCTGCTTTTACAGGAAACTGATATGCGTGGGTCAGCCAGATGGCCTAGTGGCAGTGTCATTTTGATGCCAAATAAGCAACCTGGATTTGATTTCAAAATCAGTTTCCTGCTTCTGTTAAGGTCACTAGGGATGGATGTGTGAGGAGGTATTTGGCTGAAGGGGTTGTGCCAAGTGATGCTTTTAATACAGCACCTGCTGGTTCCTAATTATTAGCATTGGAAATGATTCTAAAGGGAGACATGTCCTGCTGCTATCTTAGTCGTAGGCAGTATTTGTACTAGTTTGTATAAATCTTTTAGAAACGCAAAAAAATTCCCCTTCTAAGTGCAATATCTGTGTAGAAGACAGGCAACTGATTAGACAGCATGAAAAATAAAATTCCATTAAAATACAATATATTGATTACTCTGAGCACATTAAAAACATGGAAGGTTAAATGTTGTCAAGCATATATTTATTCCAAAAACAAAATATCTAGTAAAATAAAATAATCTTGTTTAAATACCAAAAATGTGATGCTCATATGTGCAGACCAAGAACAGAAGGAGCTCTACCCTATGCAGAAATTAATATTTGCATAAATAAGATACAAATAAATGTTTTTCTTTTATTTTGCATTGTAGGTTCTATTGTATATTCCACTGACCGGCTGTATGATAGAATCAATGTACAGCTACAACCCTCCAAATCTCTCATGTGGCCTTGGGAAACTGCTTCTTTTAAGTATCACAACGTTGTATCATCTGTCAAACACTGAGGAAAAGTCTAATTTCACTCTTGATAAACCCACTTTTATTTTAAGGACCATGCCCTACAACATCTTGTTCAGTTGTGTACCATGAATGATACATACTCACCATGATGACAGGGGGTGACAACACACAGAAACACTTACATAGAAACAGAAACAGAAGCATGTACTACATAACCTATACAAAGTATGTTAAATTGTTTAATACATGGGTGCATGAATTTAGAAACCAAGCCTCAGTTCACAGATCAAAAATATGATGTTGAGAATAATCATGTGAACCCTCTAGCCATCACATCCCACAATGAAAACCTCAATGCTAAGTTCACTGTCAACTGTTAAAACTAGATATGTTAACTTGACTGAGTTAAGAAAGTTGTCAATGGGGAATTCTCCAAGCTGTAGATTCCAAATCCAGTTTTCTCATGTGTTGCCCAGATTACCTTCATTGGTACAGAAAAACACTAGTAGGCATGGATACTATTTAAGAAGATAATACTTCTCTTTTAAGTAACACTCTTTTAACACATTTCCCTTTATAATGATACGCTAAAGTGGTTATAATACAGCTAAGTATTCCTTATCCATAAATTCATTGTCCAAAAACTACCTTCTTGGAGTCCTGGTAAAGTAGAGTAAAACACCACTGACATTCTGTGCTTCTGAACTACAACTCCCAGCTTGCCTGTGCTCTCTTGCAGAGTAGTGGAAGTGGCGCAGTTAAAATGGCAGCTGCTAGGAGGATGGGGAAGCTGCTTTTGACTAGAGAGGATTTAAGTAGCCAGGCGCATCTATGAGTCAGTAGGTGTTTGCCGGAGTAAAAGTTAGAGCCTAGTGAGGATCTGAGAGGAGTTTTCTTTGTTGATCCATTATCCAAAAGTATCCATTAATCAAAATGCTTACTTAACCTGTATTAAAATATTTTTAAATGAGCAGTAATTACAAATCTTTCTGTATTTTCACATCCTATCATTGTTTGATGACTGTATTGCATAATCCAGCAGTTCAAACACTTTCTATATAGTATAGTTTTGAAAGCTAAGCAACTGAACCTTCTTCTGGCGTCAAAACTCAGTGTGTTCAAAACTGTGGTGCAATAACAAGATGGCCAGCTCCTTATTTTCAAAATATAATTAAAGCTACATTTAGTTCAAATTTACAACAGGTTGGGAAAATTAAAATCTGTTGGCAACATTGTTTTAAACTGATTCATGGAAGTACATAATTGAGGTAATAAAGCTATTGCAGACAAAATCAAATATCTGCATAATATCTACATAGCGTATGTATTACAGAGGGCAAAATAACAGCAATAATGAAAGTATTGAATGACTGTGTGTATCTTGTATCTTGGAATAAAAAACCTTTTTTTTTAATAAAATCACACATATTATGTTTTTCCTGACTAAAAAAATCTTGCATAGTGTATTATTTTTGACAAAAAAAAAAAAGAACTTCCCCATAAATACACTCTCTACATAACATATATATATTGAAGGTGACTATATTTACAATTCAATATATTTTAACATTTGGACACAAGATAATATTCAAAAGTATGTTAAGTATTATCAGTTACCCCTTTACCTCTGAGGGAGCCTTTGTGCAAAATACATCATGTTGCTTTCTGAGGATGTAATTATCCCGTAGAACGCAGGAGAACTATACATTTGGGACATCAAATGTCCAGTTCTACTTACCTGATACTGCTCAGTACAACAAATACATAACCTTTCAGTGTCATAATATTTACAATTAAAAAAAAAAACTGATGTTGCCTTTATACCTTTTAATTATTAAAAGTGATGTTGTTCATTTATATATAACATCTCTGAGTCTTATTTATACTACTGTCTGGTTTTAAAATTTGTTTAAATAATTATATATTGCTACATCTGTGGAGAAACAAAACACATTTACATCTTAAAGTAAAGTATATCTATCATTTATTTTTACATTTTTATTCTCATAGTCATTTTTTTTCTTTCACTCCTTCCCCCCTCCTGCTCTGTTCCACATAACCATTACCTTATAACTTTTTAATAAAGGTTTCATTATTTTTCACCTTTTGTTTGCTTTTAGTGCTCTTTTAATTGTTATTATTCTATTATTTAATCCTGGATGCAATGACAAATTAGCCATATGTTGCTTTACAAATTAGAAGTAGGACATTTATGCACATTATCATTTTAGAGAAGTGATTAATAGGAGACGATTAAAAAACATTATTATTGTGTAGGGTGCTAGGTCCCTAGTGCAACATTGTCAAAAGTGACCTATTCTAATACAATAGTGCATAATTACATATAAAATAGCAAGCTGGCCCTGTTATATATAAATCACAGTTTTATCTTTATTAGTACATGTTAGAACATCTGGTGTCTTTGCTTGAAGTTACAGCTTGCTAACCTCTCATACTTACATTTGCATCACCATGATATTCCTTCACCATAAACAAACTTCATATAGTGTTTTTCCCTTATTGCCACTGGCACCCCCTGCAAAAAACAGATGACATAACATCCTCAGTGATGCACATGAGCAGAAAGAGAGAAAGGTAGTGCTGCTGATCACTGGTGATATGTAAGCTAAAATGCAGTGTACATTCAATTTCACAGGGTAACTTCCTCTGGTTTACATACTACATTATAACATGCATTATGCAATTATATTAAGAGGATCTAATAATCCTAACACACTTTCACAACGCCATAAGAGAATTAGTTGTCAGGAGAGCTGTACTGTCATTTTACTCCTTAACCCTTTAAGGACCAGGGATTTTCCTGGGCCAAGGACCAGAGCGTTTTTCAATTTTTAATACGCAGTTTTTTAAACATAATTTTCCTCTCTCTTATTTAACGTACCCATACAAGTTATATGTTGTTTTTTAAAGGACAGTTAGAGCTTTCTTTTGATACTCTATACATAAAAATGATTTACATTTTAGTATTAAAAAATACATATAAAAGAGGAAATCTTTGAGGAAAAAAAAGTTTTTCCCAATTATTTTCCCAATAATAAGCTACATAACTAGTGCAACACTAACCCACTTATCCCCCCTAATTAACTAACTAATAAAAAATAAAAATATTGGTTCCCAAACCCCCCATAACAAAAAAGACAGAAAAAAACTCTGAAGAGTGCGATGTCAGATCAGTAAAAATCATGCAACAGGCATGCAGGGGTTACATTTTATTAAATAAATATATTAAAATTACCTATATTTATTAAAAAAAACTTTATAAATTGTAAAAATAAAAAAATGTGTTAAAAAAAAAACTAAATAAGGGCCATAAAGTGGAAGGAAACTGATCACAGTTAAAAACTGTGATCAGCAATGAAAGGGTTTTTTTTTTTTTTACCTCTGTGTATGTAATTAATTAATTTTTACTTACAGGTCACTCTCTGTGCTTCACTATAAGAATGTGAAGCACAGAGAGTGAATTAGAGGCAAAGTCAGTGTGTGAACACACTGACTTTGCCATCTAATTTGCATGTTATCGCGGTGATCACTCAATCACCGCGATCACATGCCCGGAAATTCACTGATCGGGTCCAGGAGCTTTGCCTTGGGTGCGAGGCTTAGTCCTGGACCCGTTGCAGACTAGCTGGCGGTGCCCACGGAGCGCACCGCCGGCTAGACTGCATGACGAGTTAACTCGTCATAAGGTCGCTAATGAGGCGGCTCTTATGACGAGTTAACTCGTCATAAGGTCGGGAAGGGGTTAAGGGCAAGAGCTTTGTGGGAATTTTCTGTTGTTATGTCTGTTTTTAACTGTCATTTCACGCTGTCTCATGTAGTGTGCTCATACAAACTATATGTTTATTTTTTAAGGAAATGTATTTTGATAGCATAGTTAAGCTTATAGAACAAAATAATTATGTTTTTTTGGCCATACCCCTTGTTTACATTCATTCCATGCCAGGACAGCCATTGTCCTGTATGGTATAACATTGCCTAAATGCTGAATGCGTTAACAGCCAAGCTCTTTAGAGAGAACATGTGCATTCTGTTGACACAACAATTTTGTTTTCTCTGGATGTTACAAGACTGACAGTAAAGCTGAATGTACACTTGTATTTCAGAAGATGAATGTGTTTTTCACATGGTATATTGAATAGGTCTTTGGGATACAACTCTTTATAGAAGATCACTGGAGGGACAGGAAATTATTGTAACCAAAATAATTATTTGGATTGCTTAAATAAAAAAGGTATTTTTTCTAATATATCATAAAGGATTTGATTCATCTTAATACAGTTGTTTATTTATGATTTGTTTCTTCTTCTACATTAATAGTTTAACAATGTGTATGGGATCAGTCAATCTTACCATTATACATACAAGCAAAAATGTCATTTTATTTGAATAACTTGTTAAAGTATTTTTCATCCACAAGAGACATGATAATTATATAGAGTTATTAATAACTGTAGCTATAAACTAAAAAAAAAGTGATTCTTAAATATTTTTTTTCAGCATCCCTAGTATGAGGATAAAATGGCATGCACTTTTTAAGTCACATGCTATTTAATTCTCTGACTGACTACATGCTTCCCTGTAAAGCATGCAGAGTGGTCCTGCAAACGACAGTCTCTCTTTGCTAGCATAGTGAGGCATTCTCTGTGTTAAATGTGGCCAATAGTCGGTGTCCTTACGAGTTCTGCTGTACTAATTAGTTATAAAAAAATTAGGTTCTCTCTGCACTAGTAAAGAGTAACAGCTGGACCTGACAGACCTCAGTTAGATGTGAGCAGTGGTTGGCTGATTTAAGTGGCTGAATATTTGGATAGCTGACAGTGTCAGCATGCACAGCACTCTGATTAGCTCTGTCTCAGCAAATATTTGTAACAATTGCTTCTTATAAAGAAGTAAAAGTATAAATAAAGATGTTTAGTGATCTTTAATGATAAATGTTATACACCTGGTTTGAACCCTGTCTAATATCTACTCAAAAAGTCTTTCCAGAAAAAGCTTAAAATATTCTGGACACTACATTATTTGGCTGAGTGGATGTGTTAGAGAAAATTTTCAGATACTCTCTAAGAAAATTCTTAAGCTCATCTAGGGGTAACGTAGAATAGCCTCTTTGCTCAAATTACAAGTCCTTGCAATAACCAAATTCAGGTCTACCCTCTGTTAACGTCAATGAAGCAAGTTTACACAAGTCAATTGCTCTTGAGGAAATTAAAGACAATAAACCATAGGCAACAAGGATGGTTAAACGGCACTTAGTAGATGAATGGTGCTCAAACCGGGCTCCACCAGGTCCCCCCCAAAAATGGCCCAGAACTCAGTGATAGTGATGTCAATTTTTTTTTTTTTAACCACCAATGGTGGTTATAAAATAGATCACAGAGTGCTGCCCCTTTTTTTACTTTTACAATGGAACATAGGCAGACATAGGCACTTTCAATCTATAAGCCACATGTAGAACTTAATACAGCCCAAGTTTTAGGTCTCTAACCAGGAACCTATCGGTCAGGATTTAGTGAATGAACCACTTCCAGTAGCAAAGAGCAATTGTTTACTTCTCTGACTTAATTACTTACTAATTTCCTTCTAGAAATAGTTACATTTGTCCTATAGACCATACAAGATAATTAGGAAACTCCTTGTATTGAATCATACACAATGATTTACAATCCTCACCTTGAGTCTCAAGATAATTGTTTTACCTTCCAAACCCTTGTGCTTATATTTTTTTTCACTGATGCATGATCATGTCCTTCAATCACTTTAAATTGGCAGATGAGATTACAATTAATGTAAATAGATATCATATAATGCAAAGTTGAACTAGAATTAATGCTTTCTTGAACAATGTATTTTTTTCTAAGCATCTCCCCCATATAGCAAATCTTATCACCTTAACCTTGAGCTCTCCTTGAAATAGATGTGAGGTTTTTCTGTTGCAGTGTGAAAATGATAAGTGGACATATGTCAAATTACAAAAGCTCTCTTTAGGCACTTTTACATTAAATGCATCACGCTGATCATTTATAATGCTGCATATTTTCCTAAGTGGCACTTATTTATGCATTCTGACAAATATTTATAACCCCAAAAGATCAATTTTCTATTTTCTGCATGTTTTTATAAATTGACCTAGAAGGTAATCTTTCAATCATTGCCTTTCTCCTGGGTTTAGTTACATTTTTTTTTTTTTTGATTACCAGAACAAGAAGTTACAATAATTTGGAAATTCATTACAATGCTTGGTTTATGTGCTCTCATTAAGCATTAATTGGTAGTTGATGGCGATTGCTATTTTTAACACCGTTAGTTCATAGCAATATAATTAGTAACACTAAGTACAGGAGCCATTAATAGCATTACTAATTGTAGATGAGGAGGTATAAACACAACACGAGTGGTTAATTTGAAGCCAATATCTCATGGTAATTGGCTGTAGGACGTTTGTGCTGGTGAAAAAGGTAAATAATTTAAAGTACTTTTATACTTTTTTTCATAGTAAAGAACACTAATGGTATTAAAAATTCTTTGCAATTACCAGTGTGTTCTTAGATATATAATTTGCACGTTGTTCATACCTTGATATGGTCTGTAGCTAACTACAGCACAGAACAAAAGGAATAAATAGATAAGGAGTCATGCATTATGTTCAAAAGAACCAGCATTTTCCATTAAAATGACATTAACAAATCAGATTTGAAGGTAACCCTTTGAGTTCCAGATACGTGAGTGTTTTATAGGAATATATAAGGAATATGTCGCACCTCTTCGGCTGTGAAAAGGTTTCACTTCGGTGTTTACCCTTTTGAGAGTCAGTGGGTTGAGCAACACTTTGCAGAGCAATATCTTACTCTTGCTTCTAGGACTAAAATAGTTAAGTCATCGAAGCAGATTACTTCTATGCTGGTATGAACTTAGTTAAAAGAGTGGAACTGTGTAATGCGTGAGCAAACAGGAAGCGAGTAGAGTTAAAATGATAGCATTTATTGGCGAACTTATAGTTTGCAAACTTTCAAGACCACGTTGCTAGGTCTTTTCCTCAGGCATTAGCGAGGCTAAAACAAAATTCCTAATAACAACATGGTTAACAGCTCTAAAAAAAAGACAAGAAAAATACAGGGTTCAAAAGAATGTTCAGTAAATCAACTACAGATATCCAACAGATCAAATCAGTTTGGTCAGAGCATCTCTGATCACGCTACTGCATGGTTAGAAAGACCATAAAACTGCTGTTTGGTTACTGAAATGATAACTACAGTCTGCAGTAGATAGTTCTTGAAATAGCTGGTTACAATGGGACCTATCTAGTCTAGTCTTGCTTGTTTTTTTTTTAATGTTATGAAACATATCTATAAAGAGCAATTCAAGTAAAAAAAAATACTAAAATTGTGGTAATTCAGCATGAAAATTTGCAAACGCAATATAAATAAATACAAAAAACAGAACCATTGTGGATTAAAAATATTTTAACATTACTGTAATTATGTTTAAAGGCTTAAACAATAATCCATGTTGCTTATATAGGTTCGCCCTAACAAGTTTTTGATTTGTAAAAATGGAGTTATGTTTCCTTCTACACAGAGAGCTGTGATGTGTCTAATCATAAAGTTACATTTATTAGTTTTATTAGTTAATGTTAAATTTCTTGGTGCATTTATATTATATATTAACATTCATTTAGACCAAAGGAATTATTGAGATGGGGAGAATAAATCAGGTTGTGAAATTAAATTAAAGGTATTGTTTATTTTGGGAAACTGATTTATTTTAGTTCCCTTAATTGAACTTTGCATCTACCACCAGATGTCCCTGCAATGCTATAGTTTAATTCTAAAGTACAATCCTTTAAGAAAAGAAAGAATCAACAAATTGAAGTATTAAATATGCATAGAAAATTTATATTCCTGGAAATTTAATTTATCTAAACTTATAGGTATGTCCCTTTCCAAGTGCTCTGCTAATACAGCTCAATAATATTAAATACACTAAATGGACAAAAGTATTGGGACACCTGACTATTACACCATCAGTGACTTTTATGAAATCACAATGCATAGACATTAATATGTTGTTGGTCCCCCATTTGAAGATCTAACAGCTTCCACTCTTCCGGGAAGAATTTCCACATGATTTTGGAGTGTTCCTGTGTGGATTCTTGCCCCTTTATCCAGTTGAGCATTTGTGAGGTCAGGAACTGATTTTTGACGAGTGTGCACTTGGTACCTAGCAATCTCCTTTCTGGTTAATCCCAAAGGTGCTCAATGGGGTTGAGGCCATGGCTCTGCATGACAGTCACGTTCTTCCACACCAAACTCATCCAACCAAGTCTTCATGGACTGTGCACTGGAGGTCATGCTGGAATAGAAAAGGGAATTCCTCAAACCGCTCCCATAAAGGAGGACGCATAACGTCATGTTTGTTATTCTCTTAGTATAATCTTGTAAAGTTATAGTACATGTCAGAAAAAGCCTTACGTGTTTTGCCTAACTAGCAGGCTTATGCCATTGGTTAAGTCGGCTTGTCAGACTATTTGTGTTAAGCTGGTTATGACATGTACTATGACTTTCCTACTGATCTTACTATCTTCTTACAACAAGATGATAATAAACATGAAGTTTTACCATGGATCCTGTGTCCAGCATTTTGCCTGTTAATTGGACCATTTCATATAATTTGTCTTATTGTCAGTTACGGTCGGGTTGGGGACCCGAGCCCAGCAGTGAATCAAAGTCGGAGACACAGTGGTGTACTTTTCCTCATTTCATTATTTTGTTATTAGTTCAACGTGGTCTAAAACAAAAAAATGTTAGGATCCTCAAATATGCTTCATTCACTACTAGGAACTTATCAGTAATGACATTACTGATACGTATTTTATTTCCATTGTGTTTCCAAGTTTTCTGTAGCTTTATCTCGACTCTTCTTTGTTGATTGGCTTTGGATTTGAGATATAGTTTTACTATAATAAATAAGAATGGTGATAGCATCACTTAAGTGAGGCATACAATATTTTTGGGAAGAGACCTTTTATTTAATTAGAGATTGCACTTCTCCTTAATTGTTTATCACTTATTCCACGTAAACACAAAGTGTTTTGTTTCCATATCTAGTATTCTTTACTTAAAAGATACATTTCCATAGGTAGCATAACAATCTTTTATTAATATTAGTTTTAACAAAAAAAATATTTGTATCCCACTTACAGTGTCTTTTAATATACTTACAGGCAAATTATGTTTACAAACAATTATAACACCCAAGAGCTTTTGTTAATGTCAATTTCAACAAAACATATTTCCATCCCACTTATGTTGTCTTTTAATATATTTACAGGCATATTATATTTACAAAAAAAGTATAACATCCAAAAGGTTTTACATAATCCACCATATCAAAACAAAATCCATAGCTTTACTGAGCCAGTATATGACAGTTTACATTTTTATGGATCAGCGCAATAATTTTGGTCTGCAAAACTGAATAAATGTTTTATCATATATATGACTATACATTGTCAGGAAATCTAGATATAATAAAATGTATATTTTGAAATCTTAAGGACACCCGACAAATTTGGGATAATTTTCAACACAAGATCATTTCTATAAAATTTGCTACACACATTATTGTAGTACGACAGCTAGTTCTTCCTGTGTATATTTTTTTTCGGGTCTAATAGTTTAGCTCTCTTGAAAAATTGCATAGGCTTGCCAAATATCTTAATGACTTTTTTCTCAGCAGTTGGTAATGGTGAATTGTTATTCTAGTAACCATAATGTTTCTCATAAAACAATTGCATACAATATGTACTTCTATTTTAGTGAGCACTTTTATCAGGATTGTAATGCCAGTTCACATTTAACATTTCACAGCAAACTGCTTTCCAGACTTTCTGGTACAAAATTAAAAAAGATAGCAAAGATGTGTGATTAAAAATGCTCACTGATTGTGGACAATTGACTACTAACCTAAACTTAGGAGTGAGGCTCTGGTCACATTTGTAAAGCTCCTTTCACATAAATGACATTTCTATGTGGTCATTTAATTTTATGTTCTCAATTCTCGCATATATTGCTAACATAAATATCGAGATCTCCTCCAAGGTGCTCTGTTGGGTGTAATAAAACCCAGGAAAGCTCAATAGGTTCAAATGGACATGCTTTATAATTATTGCTATAAAATTTCTTGACACACACATCTTGGTGTGTTTGGCTCGAGATGATAATTTTCTGCATGCTTGTCAGGAGCAACTAAATCTGGAAAACTGAATGGGGACTCAATCTTGTTTAAATCACCTCAATTGCACTTCGTTACAGCACAAGCCTGTTTGGGTCAATAACTCTCTCGACATTAGATTTAGTAGGTTGGGAATTTGTGAGTGTTTTGGTGTTTAAACACATTCAAGATCTTAAATAACAGCACTGACTGGAAAGTGAATTCTCATTGCTTCCTTTAAACAGTACTTAGTTGACAATGGTACTGACAAAACAAGCGGAAACTCTGCTCAAGGATGTGTTGCAAGCTTTATGCTAATAATGTTACCTCATTGGAATTATTTGTTCATCTGTTTATTTTAACTTTGTTTTCTTTGCTTTCCTGCAATGGCATAATACCTAGTACATATACCCTGGCATTAACATGTGTTTTATCCAATTTCATGGAAGACAAGCAGAGCCCTGCATAATGCATTGATATAAATGTGAGAGTTTTTAAATATTTAACTATGCACTAACCATGACCAGTTGAGCTCATTTAGCAGGTTACGTACACCTGATTTAAACCTTGCAAGATGTATCATTGAGTCAGTGGGACGAAGGTGTCTATTCACTGCAAGGACATCTCACCAACTCAACTATACACAGGGGCGTATCATGCCGCCGAGTGACAGGTGTGTGCTGGACTGGCAGCACACCTGACCAAAATTCATCCAATACAACAGAGGCTGATGGTAGCAGCAAATTCGGCATCAAAGTCAATCAATCTGTTACCAGTTCGACTAGCATGAAAAGTTTATGAAAATTTGTATGATGCCGAATTCGCTAGTAGCGTTGACTTCTCAGATATATTTTCTGTATTTCTAGGGTTTGCGTGCTGTCTGTTCGGAGAACACAAACCCCAGAAATATATAGCGCAGTGTATAGGAATCACACAGACATGCTGCACACATCTCCTAAATGCATCATTATATCCTCTTCAAGAGCTCAGGCTTTTAGCTCTAATGGATTCCAAGACTGAGAAGAAAAATGTGGATGTGCACAAGAGATTCTCTTTGGCTTCTCTATGGTGGCGGGTTTAGGAGTTCGCTTAGGCAAGTCTATGTCAAAGAAACAGGAGGAACTAGGGTCTACAGTTACAATACCTCCAGAGGGACTCTTGATACCACTTTTCTGTGGTTGTTGACACCCAGGTGCTAGAACCAGTTACATCTAAGTAGGAAGAAGAGTAAGCATAATCCATAGATCAGTATTATATTACATTAACATTTATTTATACAGCTCCAACAATTTACATAATGCTGGGCACAGCGTATAGAAGGGAACTACATACTAAGTTGGACAAACTAGAACAGACTGGTACATGAGGTAAAGAGCCCTGCTCACAAGCTTACAATCTAGAGGGAATGGGGTACATGAAACACATAAGGGAGTAAAGAGGACAGTATCAAAATACCAGTAAATCAAAGGCAAATTACCTTTTACCTTATCAGGTGCAATTAACATTTGGCAAAGCTCAGTTGGAATTTAAATGAAATACACACCCTTATGATGTCATAGAGGTAAGCATTACAAAGAAAGGTGAAGAGAAGGTCAAACATCAATAATACAGGCATCTGAATGGCACAATAATACTGGCATTTGAATGGCACAACAATACTGGCATATGAATGGCACAATAATACTGGCATTTGAAAGGCACAATATTAATGGTATCTGAATGGCACAATAATACAGGCATCTGAATGGCACAATTACTGGCATTTGAATGGCACAATAATACAGCCAACTGAATCGCACAATATTACTGGTATCTGAATGGCACAATAATTATGACATTTGAATGGCACAATATTACTGGTATCTGAATGGCACAATAATACAGGCATCTGAATGGCACAATATTACTGGCATCTGAATGGCACAATGATATAGGCATCTGAATGGCACAATATTACTGACATCTGAATGGCACAATAATTATGGCATCTTAATGGTGTAATAATATTGGCATCTGAATGGTTCAATAATACTGGCATCTGAATGGCACAGTAACATAGTAACATAGTAATTTAGGTTGAAAAAAGACACAAATCCATCAAGTTCAACCCTTCTACCTATCATTTCAGCGTTTTGATCCAAAAGAAGGCAAAAAAAAACCCTTAATGGTGCAATAATACTGGCATCTGAATGGAACAATATTACTGGCATCTTAATGGTGCAATAATACTGGCATCTTAATGGCACAGCAATACTGGCATCTTAATAGCACAATAATACTGGCATCTTAATGGTCTGGGGCATCTTAATGGCCCAATCTTACTGGCATCTTGATGGGCAAATTGTCTGAGGCATCTTAATGGAACAATATTACTGGCATCTTTATGGGCAAATTGGCTGGGGCATCTTAATGGCACAATATTACTGGCATCTTAATGGCACGATCTTACTGGCATCTGAATGGCACAATAATACTGGCATATGAATGGCACAATATTACTGGTATTTGAATGGCACAATAATACAGGCATCTGAATGGCACAATATTACTGGCATTTGAATGGCACAATATTACTGGTATCTGAATGGCACAATAAGACAGGCATCTGAATGGCACAATATTACTGGCATTTGAATGGCACAATATTACTGGCATCTGAATGGCACAATAATACAGGCATCTGAATGGTACAATATTACTGGTATCTGAATGGCACAATAATTATGACATTTGAATGGCACAATATTACTGGCATCTGAATGGCACAATATTACTAACATTTGAATGGCACAATAATATAGGCATCTGAATGGCACAATATTACTGACATCTGAATGGCACAATAATTATGGCATCTTAATGGTGCAATAATACTGGTATCTGAATGGTGCAATAATACTGGCATCTGAATGGCACAATATTACAGGCATTTTAATGGTGCAATAATACTGGCATATTAATGGCACAGTAATACTGGCATCTTAATAGCACAATAATACTGGCATCTTATTGGCACTATATTACTGGCATCTTGATGGGCAAATTGGCTGGGGCATCTTAATGGCACAATCTTACTGGCATCTTGATGGGCAAATTTGCTGAGGCATCTTAATGGCACAATCTTACTGGCATCTTGATGGGCAAATTGGCTGAGGCATCTGAATGGCACAATAATTCAGGTATCTGAATGGCACAATATTACTGGTATCTGAATGGCACAATAATTATGACATTTGAATGGCACAATATTACTGGCATCTGAATGGAACAATATTACTAGTATCTGAATGGCACAATAATATAGGCATCTGAATGGCACAATATTACTGACATCTGAATGGCACAATAATTATTGCATCTTAATGGTGCAATAATACTGGCATCTTAATGGTGCAATAATACTGGCATCTGAATGGCCCAATATTTCTAGCATATTACTGGTGCAATAATACTGGCATATTAATGGCACAGTAATACTGGCATCTTAATAGCACAATAATACTGGCATCTTATTGGCACAATATTACTGGCATCTTGATGGGCAAATTGGCTGAGGCATCTTAATGACACAATATTACTGGCATCTGAATGGCACAAATATTATGGCATCTTAATGGTGCAATAGTACTGGCATCTGAATGGTGCAATAATACTGGAATCTGAATGGCACAATAATACTGGCATCCTAATAGCACAATAATTCGGTCATCTTAATGGCACAATATTACTGGCATCTTGATGGGCAAATTGGCTGGGGCATCTTAATGGCACAATCTCACTGGCATCTTGATGGGCAAATTGGCTGAGGCATCTTAATGGCACAATATTACTGGCATCTTAATGGCACAATATTACTGGCATCTTGATGGGTAAATTGGCTGGGGCATCTTAATGGCACAATATTACTGGCATCTTAATGGCACAATCTTACTGGCATCTGAATGGCACAATATTACTGGAATATTAGGCAAATAATCTTGCTTATTAACAGCATGAGTTACCACACCGGGTGACACCAACCCTAGTGACCCTCTGCCTACTGGCATCATGCAAAGGGTGGGACCACACAGAAGATTATAATCATCAGTTGTAAGGTGATAAAACACCATAGGAGAATGCTGACTCATGGGAGCCACTTTGAAGTATTGAATATCTACATGGCATTATTCTGACCAATGTTAGATCTTACATGGACATGAATGGCTCTGTGTAGCAAAGCCACATTTGGCTGAATATCAATAGCACTGCATGGTTTTAACAATAATGTATTTTTTTAACATGGAGATGCCCATAATGTTTTGGCAAGAAAAACTACAAAACAACTCAGTAGTAATACTTTCCCTTTAATTGTGAACTCAGGCAAACTACCACAAGCTTTTCAATTCAGAATTAGTGCCTCAGCACATAAAAACAGCTGCGTGTGAGTTGGTCCACTGACTTTGTACTTCTTTGTCCCAGACAGCTGTACAAGCTGTGATATAGCTTTCAAAGGCTCTAGGGAATCAATGTAAAAAATGGCTAGACATTTAAAAATGACATGCCCATTAGCCTTATCTATATTCACCTGTTTGAAAAAGCTGTACGATATTATAATAAAACAAATTGAAACAATTATCATTCCCACAGAAGTTACAAAATTAGAATCTACTTACTATTCAGTTCATGTTCTGCAAATTAATACAAAGCTGCATAGTTTCACTTTGAACCAACACACATCATTGTTGATGCATAAAAAAGATAAGTCACAACACCTATCAAAAAAAAAATCTCTGAGAACTAGATTTATTTATTTGAAACATCTGGTGCAATTTAGCTACCCCATGGTTATACCACGTTTGCCTATATACTTAAACACATTTGTCACCTTGCAGAAACTCTTATGACACTTAGGGAAAATCATTTGCATTTGCTAGTGACAATGGAAAATGTTATAAGAATGGGCAAGAAGAATGTGTTTGGCCATTTGACTTGTGAGATGGGTCATGTGCTGTGACCTTGTGACAAAGCCAATAATTGCAATGTCCACTTATGTCTACCACCTGTCTACTATGGTCCAACACCACTGACTGAACATGCATTCTATGAAGAGACGAATAGAATGGCTGTTAGAGAGAGAAAGTATTTTAGTGGATGATATTTCATCCAAAGAGCAAAACAGGTGCATCATAATAGCTCTTCAAGGAATGATTTAGCTTTGCACAGTCATCTACCAAATGCTTCTTCTGAGAAACCATATTTACATAGCAAAGATCAGGAGTATTAAAACCTATGAGATATTTTTTTGTGGGATTACAATCATTTAGAAAATATACCACTGAAACCTGTTAGAAATGTTTATGTATTTATAAATGTTGCAATCTAGGGATCCCACTGATGTTTGAGGAGGAAAAATTGCTTTAGGGGAAAAACCCCGCTCATGCACTGCCAGGACTGCAATCTGTTTTATGACAAAACAGATTCATTTATCTCCAAATAAATAAATTACTTTTGTGAACATTTAGGAGCATTTGCATAATTAGGCTGTAACATTTTAGCAGTCTTTTTCATAATAATTAAACTAATCTAATCTTGGACAGGATAAACAGACATACTAGGATGAAAGCAGCCTTCAGGCAATGAACTTACTACATTCCACGGGAACTGTAACGCGCTGATGGTGTTTGTTAATTATGTAGAGTTTTTACTCCCCAGTAATAGAAGACTTTGTATCGCCTGAAGCTTATACAGCTAGTCCTACACACATAAAATTAGACTCCTCTTTCTGAGACTATCCTCAAAAACCACAAAAGAAAGACATTTGAAAATGATTGTAAGCTTTCAGCTTTCGGAAATTAGTAAAATCATTGTAGCACTTTCAGATGCAAGTGATTGGCCCATGCTACACCCACATGACTATGATAATTTGGTGACTTCTACCAACCACACCAGTGGAAAAATGCATAGTGTCAGCTAGTACCGCAAAGATTGATTAGAGCCTTTGATTTGGTGCTACTGATGATAAAATAAAATGCCTAATTTTATATAAATTTCAATCATTTTTAATTGAAAACATATAAAGCAATGAGGATATCCAGAAAACCAAGCTATATATAGAAATACTCTATATGGACTAGTATGTAGACATCAATATGTAGCTTTTCTTCACCATAAGTAAAGGGCCTAGCCCAACCCCTGAAAAACAACATCAAACCATTAACCCTCCTTCACCAAACTTTACAGTTGGCTCAATGCCATCTGGCAGGTATCATTCTCCCATCATCTACCAAACCCACTCTCACCCATCAGACTGCCAAACAGTGAAGATGACACAGAACACATTTCAAGTCCAGAGGCAGCATTCTTTACACCACTTGACCTTGCCAATGTATTTGGTGATGTGAGGCTTGCATGCAGCTGCTCAGCCATAGAAACCCATTCCATAAAGCTCCCGATGCACAGTTTCTGTGCTGACATTAATGACAGTGAACCTTTGGTACTATTCAGCTATGGAAAAAGCAGAGCATTGCTGACTTTTACACGCAATGCACCTCAGCACTTGGTGACCCCGCTCTGTGTCTTCTGCTCTGTTGCTGCTGTTCCTAAATGCTTAGACTTTCCAATAATACCTCTTACAGGGATGACATTTTATGAACTGACTTACTGCAATGCGGGCATCATTGCATGCTATCACAATATCATGCTTGAATGACTGAATGGCTAGGTGCTTGATTTTATACACCTGCTTGGGTCTCATTGAAATAACTGAATTCGATAATTAAGTGCAGTGTGTTGTCCACATAGTCCATATGTAGCCTGCATAAAACAAATTTCTCAGATGAATGAAAATATTTTGATATTTTAATAAAAAAAATCAAGCACATTATATGGTGATTAATTGCCAATAGAGGTTACTTACCCTTACTCAAGAATAAATGTTACCTCAGCAGATTTTGTTTTGTGCTTAATCCAGTACCATTAAATTTATATTGTTATATAACTTTGTTCTCAGAAATTCCAAGTTTGTGTTTATTATACTAAGCAAATTATACTTTAAACAAATGGCCACGGAACTTGGGGCACGCACAATTTCTTTGAATGTAGCTGCCACTCACGTTGTGTCAGCTACATTTTGTATATCAGAAAGACGCCACTCAGAGTGGCCTTAGCTGACACTGGGGATCCAGCTGCAAGTCCCTGTAGCAGGATCCACAGCACAGCCCACTGTGGGGAGCCGTGATGAGCTGTATTAGTAAGGACAGTCTGTGAAGTTGTTCTAGTAAAATGTAGCCATTCAAAATGTAAAAATTCAAAAAGCATTGTTATTACTGTCAATGAGGTGATTTTAAGTACAAATTGTTTAAGCTAAACTTGGAATTTCTAGTAAATAATTTATTTAAAAACCTTTAATTAAAATATTACTGGATTGCACTCAAACCAAAATATTTAAATTAATCAGTTTATAAACATAGAATTTTGACCAAATGAAGTCATCTCAGTTATGTGATAATTCAAAGTAGTTGGGGGTGGCAGAAAGTTCTCCTTTCTTCCCAACAATCCAGAGTGGACCCAGTGGCGGATTCAGGGGGGGCAACGGGGCAATTGCCCCCCCCCCCCCCCCAAGAAGAGGAAAAACAACAAAAAACGCCGCTTTAAAAAATAAAAAGGCAGACAGAGACGGAGGTGAGAGGGGATCGGAAGATCCCCTCTCACCATCACTCTGCCTGCCAGGCTGCACGGGGAGCCGAACAGGAAGAACATAGAAACCTCCGTGCTGCTTGTTCAGCTTCCCGTGCACTGTGACGGAAGTGCCGACAGGTCACGTGACCGACGCGTTGACGTCATACGCGCGCCGGGTCACGGGACCTTGCGGCAGAACCGCCTGGGAGCCGAATAGGCAGCATGGAGGAGACCATGCAGGCCTCCCACTAGCCACCAGGGAAAGGTAAGTGCTGGAGAGTGTGGAGATGTACTGGGGAAATTGGCAAGGGCTTATCAATGGCAAATAACACTGACTTAGTGTTGGGAAAATTGGCAGGGGCATATTAAATGGCAAATAACACTGGCATATTATAGCGCAAATTGGCTGGGGAATATTAAATGGCAAATAACACTGGCATATTATTGGGCAAATTGGCTGGGGAATATTACATGGCAAATAACACTGTCATAATACTGGGCAAATTAGCAGGGGCATATTAAATGGCAAATAACACTGGCATGTTATTGGGCAAATTGGCTGGGGCATATTAAATGGCAAATAACACTGGCATATTATTGGGCAAATTGGCAGGGGCATATTAAATGGCAAATAACACTGGCATATTATTGGGCAAATTGGCAGGGGAATATTAAATGGCGAATAACACTGGCATATTAGGGGATGGGACACTTCATCGCGGCTGCTTCCGCGCAGCCACTTCAGCGCCGACTCTACAGCACAAGACAGATCATTGCTGGAGATTTCATCGCGGGAGATTTCACCGCTAAAGGTAAGTATTTTACCGATTTTAGTTTGTTTAGAATTAGGGTTTAGGGGGTTAGAATTAGGTTTAGTGTTTAGTGTTAGGGGTTAATTTTACTATTAGGGGTCGGGGGTTAATATTAGGGTTATTAGTAGGGTTTAGGGGGTTAATATTAGTATTAGGGGTCAGGGGTTAGTATTACTGTTAGTATTAGGGTTTAGGGGGTTAACTTTAGTATTAGGGGTCGGGGGTTAGTATTAGGGTTAGTATTGGGGTTTAGGGGGTTAACTTTAGTATTAGGGGTCGGGAGGTTAGTATTAGGGTTAGTATTAGGGTTAGTATTGGGGTTTAGGGGGTTAACTTTAGTATTAGGGGTCGGGGGTTAGTATTAGGGTTAGTATTATGGTTAGTATTGGGGTTTAGGGGGTTAACTTTAGTATTAGTGGTCGGGGGTTAGTATTAGGGTTAGTATTAGGGGTCGGGGGTTAGTATTAGGGTTTAGGGGGTTGATTTTAGTATTGGGGTTAATTTTAGTGCTAGTATTGAGGTTTAGTGATTAGTGTTACTATTGGGGGGGGAATCATTTATTAGGGGGGTTATTTTAGTTTTACTCTTAGATTTGTAAGAGCTGATAGTTCAGCGCTGAACTGTCAGATCTTACATAGCTGCAGCCGCGGTGAAACGGCCGCGTTATACTTCATTGCTGACAGTTCAGCGTTCTAACTGCCGCGCTGAGCTGTCAGCGATGAAGATGTGGCCAAGAAGTGTCCTAGACCCGGCATATTAGTGGTCAAATTATAAGGGGCATATTAAATGGCAAATAACACTCGCATATTAGTGGGCAAATTAGCAGGGGCATATTAAATGGCAAATAACATTGGCATATTATTGGGCAAATTGGCAGGGGAATATTAAGTGGCAAATAACACTGGCATATTATTGGGCAAATTAGAAGGGGCATATTAAATGCCAAATAACACTGGCATATTAGTGGGCAAATTAGAAGGGCATATTAAATGGCAAATAACACTGGCATATTAGTGGGCAAATTAGCAGGGGCATATTAAATGGCAAATAACATTGGCAGATTTTTGGGCAAATTGGCAGGGGCATATTAAATGGCAAATAACACTGGCATATTTTTGGTCAAATTGGCAGGGGCATATTAATGGCAAATAATACTGGCATATTATTGGGCAAATTGACAGGGGCATATTAATGGCAGATAATACTGGCATATTATTGGGCAAATAATACTGGCATATTATTGGGCAAACTGGCTGGGGCATATTAATGGCAAATAATACTGGCATATTATTGGGCAAATAATACTGGCATATTATTGGGCAAACTGGCTGGGGAATATTAATGGTAAATAATACTGGCATATTATTGGGCAAATTGAGAGGGGGATATTAATGGCAAATAATACTGGCATATTATTGGGCAAATAATACTGGCATATTATTGGGCAAATAATATTGGCATATTATTGGGCAAACTGGCTGGGTAATATCAATGGCAAATAATATTGGCAATGTGTATATAAATGGGGTGATGGAGGCATGTAAATGGGGTGATGGGGCATGTCCTTGGTGTGCAACGTGGGTTATGGGTCATGTCGTGGGTGTGCATCGTGGGTAGGGGGGTTGCCCAAATTTTGTCTGCCTAGGGCAGCACAAAACAAAGATACACCACTGGGGGGAGAGAGAGGAGAGAACACGGGGGAGAGAGGAGAGAACACTGATGGGGGGTGAGGAGAGAACACTGATGGGGGAAGAGAGAGTAAAGAACACTGATGGGAGGGGAGAGAGGAGAAAACACTGATGGGGAGAGAGAGGAGAGAACACGTATGAGGGAGAAGAGAGAATACTGAAGGGAGGAGAAGAGAGAACACTGACGGGTGGGGGAGAGAACACAGACGGGGTAGAGGAGGAAAAAAGACAGCTATTGGAAAGAGGAGAGACACATACATGTTTAGAGGGACATGGGAAGGGAGAGGAGACAGACAGACATGGGAAGGGAGAGGAGATACAGACAGACATGGGATGGCAGAGGAGAGACAGACAGACATGGGATGGCAGAGGAGAGACAGACAGACATGGGATGGCAGAGGAGAGACAGACAGACATGGGATGGCAGAGGAGAGACAGACAGATATGGGATGGCAGAGGAGAGACAAACAGACATGGGATGGGATGGCAGGAGAGACAGATATGGGATGGCAGGAGAGACATACAGATATGGGATGGCAGGAGAGACAGACATGGGAGAGAAGAGACAGAGAGACATGGGAGAGAAGAGACAGAGAGACATGGGAGAGGAGAGACAGACAGACATGGGAGAGGAGAGAAAGACAGATATGGGAGAGGAGAGACAGACAGACATGGGAGAGGAGAGACAGACAGACATGGGAGAGGAGAGACAAACAGACATGGGATAGGAGAGTACTGACAGAAAGTCATGGGATGGGAGAGGAGAGACAGACAGACATGGGATGGGAGAGGAGAGACAGAGAGATGGGAAATGAGAGGAGAGACAGACGGACATGGGAAAGAAGAGGATACAAAGACGGACATGGGAAGGAAGAGGAGAGAAATGGACATGGAAGGAAGAGAGACAGAGGGACACAGGGAGTGAGAGGAGTGCGACAGACATGGGAAGGGAGAGCAGCATGACAGAAGGACATGAGAGAGAGGAAAAGAAGGTTGGACATAGGAGAGAGGAAAAGACAGACGGACATGGGAGAGAGGATAAGACAGACAGACATGGGAAAGAGGAAAAGACAGACGGACATGGGAGAGAGGAAAAGACAGACGGACATGGGAGAGAGGAAAAGACAGACGAACATGGGAGGGAGGAAAAGACAGACGGACATGTGCCCCTCCCGAGATCAGACTCTGGATCCGCCCCTGAGTGGACCAGAGACAAAAATGTGCTACTTGACATTTCTAATCTTTAGCTACCACATAAGAGATGGTTCACTATAAAGAGAATGTTTTGACATTTTTTACTAAAGCTCTCTTTCAGTTCTAAATAATGCATTATGATTGCAAAAATGGAGACAAACCTTAGGGATTGTCACTAATGAGTATAATTAGAGATATGGCTCCTCCAAATGATCATCCCTATTCTTTAACATGTGTGAAAAGTCTCCTGAACTGATCTCTTGAATGTGATGGACAGTGTTTAGATTGGATTTATCTGCAGAACACATCATGATGCTAACTCTGAGGTTAAGTCTGACCTAATCTCGCCCCAAAGTCAACCTCCTCAGCATAGCTATTTCAATTCATCTTGCCACATCCCTGTCTCACAAAAATAGTTAGTGAATACTATTTACTATCATATAAACATAGAATATGTCAGCAGATGAGAACCATATGGCCCATCTAGGTTGCCCAATTTTCTAAATACTTGTATTAGTCCCTGGTCCTATCTTATATCTTAGATAGCCTTGTGCCTATCCCATGCAATCTAACTCAACATCCAATCTTTACTTGATAGACCCCTCTGTCTATTAAAAAGAAGGACAAATAATAGGTTCTAAACAAGAGATTGAAATGCTGTCTTGAAGCAAAATACTGCATAGAGACGGTGTCTCCTATCTTGTATTGACACATATTTTTCTCCATTGCATTTACATATAAGTTTTTCTATTTATACTGGATTTAAATGACTTACAAAATTATGCATAGGGTTTCTGATGTCTCCTATTCCATCACTGTTAATGGAGAACACTATTCATATGCTATCACTGTGTCTTCTCATTGATCTGGACTCTATATTTGTTTTACTGTGACAATGTACATTGTGTTTCACTCTTTCTTTTCCACATGGTTGCTTGGCTTGCAATGGATCCATTACAGATGTAGTCTGTCTTGACAAACAATTACCCTTGTTCTTCACAGTAGGGGGCCATTAGAGCATCATCACCAGTTCTGCTAAGTCATCTCCGATCTTGATTTAGTGCAATCACTTTTTCTCCCAGAGTATTAAAGCTGGGAAACTTGAAGCTACAAACCACAACCCCTCCAGGCAAATTATTTATTATTTTGATCCATGAATGTGACAGATAATGGCTAATATGCTAATTTGAAGAGTCTCAGATTGGAATCATTTCTTGGCTTCATATTCCAAAAAATTAGGGAATACAAGGATATGACATTATAATTATATCTTTCTAGTTAAGCAATACTAGTACAAATAGGGCCAAAGTATAAAAATAAAAACTCAAAGAATGCTGTTCCTTGACATTTCAAAACTAAAGCTGAATGTTCTAATTGTCTCTGTAAATCCATATTTAATCATTTCAGAAATTTGAAAAACATGAAAATAAAATATTTTTTGGCAGTATCACTCATAAAAAAAATAATTTTAAAATTCATATCTTTTTAATGTTTTGTGAAAACAGATCTTTTTTTTTTTTTCCTTGATCCCTTAAAACTATGTGTTGAAGTGACGTGAACAATTCTATGCTCTGTGCAGATGAATATTTTCTACGTATTGCACAGGACCAATACACATTTTCTTGTAGGAGAAACTCACAAAGCATAGTTAAGTGAGTGAGATGAAATATTTACTCACATCACCTCAACTCATCTGTACCTCACCTTATAAGGGACAAGTATAGAAAAATAATAGAAATAAGACTTATGCCTACCAACTGTCCAGCTTTATGCTAGACAGTCCCAGATATGAGGCTCTGTCCCACTGAGCTCTACCACTGCCCCTCTTTTCTGGGACAATAGAGAATGCATACTGCACATGAGCGGTATTGTGTCCATGCACAGTGATGCTGTTATTTAGAATGCATCCGGATTTGCTTGGGGAAGAAGTTGGGAGGTATGGTTGTATTCTTTGGTCTAAACATAGTTACGTTTTGGATGGACATTTGAAAATAAGAATGTTGGTGTGCCAATCTGGTCAAAGGCTTATCAAATAATAAATGCGTAAAAGAGTAAGCACCAAATAGATGTGAGCATGCTGCAAGTACAATGCAATTGGCTGTACAGTGGATATAAATGTATAGATGGACATTTCACACACAAATATATTATCCATAAATGTGAAGCATTACGTTGTGTATCATACTAGCCCAAATGAATCTCTTGCTATTTATTTGAACACTGTTTACATGTCTGGTACTCACGGAGTTAAATTAGTTTTGTTGTTGTCATTTTATAAACAATGACTAACTTTCCAATCTTAGTTTAATGGATATCTTCATGATACAAATATGCTGCATAAAGGACATTTCTATTGTTATTGGCCATTAGTTTGGCAACAGCTGTGTTGACTGTGTGATCTATCATGACACAAACACAGCTACAGGTTAGGATTGTTACTGTCCAATGAATTGTTAACATAGTTTGTTGCCTTTGAAAATATATTTCTTGTATATATTTCTTTTACTTTAAGCTCCCAGGGTGATTTTTCCATTTATAACTCCAATTACTGGATAGATGAGTATGCATTTGTATTTTATTTGTAATGCAATTCTGTTAACTAAACAAGAAACAAAGCAGAACTTAAAAGTCTCAATAAAATTAATAAGAAGGCCATATATTAAAAGGCACCAAAGCTGATCCTAAACAGCACTGCCCTGTTCAAAAGTGATTATCTTTATTATGGGTTAGAGGGAATCTTGCTGTTATGGGGGACATTACCATAAATAGAGATTAGGGTTATGAAGGACATTGATGTTAGGCATAAATACCACAGATATAGTTTTTTTTTTGGTCAGCTCTGCATGGTTGGAGCAATGTGATAGTTTTATCGCACTCTTTAGCTCAATTTGCCACTCGGCATCATCTGCTGTGTTAAGCAAATCTTGTTCCCATGGTAACACGGGTGGGAGTTTTTTTGGGTGCCGTACTCACCAATAGATGGCTATGTTACCATAGTTGCCTGGATTCATCAGTTTATATTGAAAATACTGGGGATGGGATATAAAATTGTCTTATTTGTAGATATTTGAAAATTTTGTTTTTAAAAATCAAGTCTTTGAATGAGAGAAACAAGTTTTTCACGGCAGGTTATGCAGACAGGTTATTGCCTTTTGTGACCATTGTTGTAGATTGGAATTTGTATTATGATATCAAGAGTCCTCAAAGGAATGCTTCAGATAGACCTTTTAAGGCCTGATCTGTTTTCACATATTGTCTATAAGTTTTGATGGACAGTAATGAGGTAGGTTGGATCAGTAATAGTTTGGGTGGGATTTTGGGTGTTTGTAGAAGTCCACATATTTTATGCGGGTTTGTGCAGAAATCTTCAATGTCTACCCATGCAACAGTCCCATTTGGTACATGTAGGGATACAGGTTGAGACATTATGGCTGCTTTGTAATAGTAATTCTAAGTGGGGGGATGCTAAGACCTCTTTTATCTTTTGGGATATATAACCACCTATTAGTATTTCTAGAATTCTGATGGCCATGTATAAACTTTAATAGAGGTTCTTGGATATTTTAGATCACAGAGGGAGGTATACCCCAGAGTTTGGGTGTGACAGTTATTTTAAGCCCGGTTTTCTTCCAAGCCATGAAAGGTGTAATAGCACTGCTTTTGATTCCAGCTCCTGGCAGCCCATTGATACGATGCGCCCATTAACTGGGGGAATCCTTATCTTCCAGGTTAGCTTCTCGAAGTGGTGCTGGTAAGTGTCAGGAGTAATGGCATAATGGGAGAGTAATCTTTTTCTCACCCCCTGGTAATTTCAGCTGAGATCATCTGGGATGGCTCTGTATGCCTCCGACAGTCAGTTTGACCAGCAGGATTGGCATCCACTCTCGCTCCTCCAGATTGTGTACCTGGCACTGCCTCTCAAAATCTTGCATAAATCCATTGATATCCCCCACTGTGTCGCTGAAGGTTTTAAAAGATTGGTGAGTGACACACAGGCCAGAGGAGCTGTTGTTATGATTAGGCTCTGTATTCCCTGCAGCCAGGTTGCCTTCTTGGTTGGGTATCTTGGCCTGCTCCCATTCCTTCTCTGCCACTTACATAATGTGGTCAATAATGTCTACAGAGGGTACAAGGCCATAGGCAGCCAATCTATTCCTCACCCTCAGGGAGATCACTTCCAGCTCGACAGGTATATCTGCGGGAATAGGAGCAGGGATATATTCCTTGGGGTTGGTATCGCTGGTGCACACTCTCGCTTGGTCCAACTCCAGAAACACAGCAATCAGCTCATTTTTTCTGTGGCAACCTGTCCTCTCCAGGTCAGTACCTCTTGTAGAGCCGCAACGGTTTGTAGTTTGTAGCTTACTGCCATGGTGTTCCCTTGTTCCAAATACAGCTGTGCAGAGATATCCCAAGTGCTGTCACCAATGTAACGAGTTGCCGACCGGACGTAGTAGACCTCTGCTTGGAACAGCTGGAACAGATGCACACCTCTGGAACCATGAATATACCCAACAGCGATCAGCTCACACTTGATTTAACAATAGAAAACTTAAACACATAGCCGGTAAAGCAGTTATCTAGCCACTTGAATTTGGAGCCAGAAGTGATATAGTCAGGTTGGGTGCATGACAGCGTATGTGCCCTTCATGTATTTAAATGTTTCTATCATATCCCCCTGTTATAACTTTTCTCCAAGCTATACAAGTTAAGATGCTTTAACCTCTACTGGTAAGTTTTATCCTTCAACCCATGAACCAGTTCTCCAAAGTATCAATATCCTTCTGGAGATACGGTCTCCAGTACTGCGTACAATACTCCAAGTGAGGCCTCACCAGTGCTCTGTACAATGGCATGAACACTTCCCTCTTTCTACTGCTAATACCTCTCCCTATGCATTCCCTGCTACTCCATTACATTACCTACCTACCTTTATGTAGCTACCTACCTATGCGGTCCCTTAGTAATTCCGAAGCATTTATCAGGAAGCAGGTTGGCAAAAAAGTCAGTGACCCACTCAAGTAGATCTGAAGGGAGAATGTATTTTATTCCACGGATGTTGATGTTATTTCATCTAGTCATTTTCTCTGACTAATTTGACTTCCTTCGCTAATTCTGAATAGTGCTCTGCCAGGGCATTGTGGGAATAAGTTAGCTCATCCATCCTTATCTCCACTTGATCTGTGTGGTTTCCCAATTCTTAATTTTTTTGTTTAAACTCTGCAGTAATTTTTTTGATGTCACTTTATCTGGGTTCTTAGCATTGACAAAATATTCTTCTTCTGCTGAAGGAAGAATCTGCTGAGAGACTGAATATGATGCCTTGTCAAGATCCGACATCTCCTTGCAATCAAATTTCTTAAACTTAATGCCTTTTTACCTCTGTGTAGGCTTCAAATATTGTACCAAGTCACTCTCGGTTTTCTTGCCTTTTTGACTGGCCAAAGACTGTGGGTTGATCTTACGTTGTTTAGAGTTCTGTCAGTTGTAAAAATATAGATTAATCCCAGGCTGGCCAACAAGCTTTGCCACTTATTTTTATTATTTGTTGTTTGTTTGTTTTAGACACTAAGTTTTTATTATTTTTTAATAATTTTATTAGGATCATAACAACTTGAATATTTATTTACTAACCATATTTAAGCATTACTTATCACAATGGCACAACCTCAAGTCTGCTTAGAAGGAAAAAGCACATCTGTCTTAATGCGGTAAATTATTTTATTCAGTAAATTTCATGCAAACCATAGAATTTATTTTTGTTTTTAAGGTCAGAGCTATCAACATTTACACTGTGCTGACAGTGTCCTCTGGATTTTTTCCAAATGGAGGTAAAATAGCCCACTCCCCCAAGACATCTTCATGCCCTCTCCTGATTTCCTACTTTTGTTACCACAGGAAAGGGGTTCCCTGGTGAAAATGTTATTTTTCATCAGGGCGTAAGGAAGAAAAAAAACTTTAAAAACAAAAGTGTCATAAATAAAAGATGCAATTGCCTTTTTACATAATACAATGTGCTTTTTAAAAAACAGCCTCACATGACTTTGTATCATGTTTCTTCTTCTCTTCACTCTGCATAATTTTACCTGCACGATTTACAATATTTGCACAGCATGAGCCTCTCCATATAAGTGAAAGGACTGACTTTCTATTAGTTCTATGGAAGCAAACAAGGGCAGCCTTCAAAAAAAGTCCTATCATAAAGAAAGAGTTATCATGAGGCTGCAAATTTAGTCACTGCCACTCTACGGAGTGCACCACACCCAGGAGCTCTGCCTTTCAGGTGTTTGAAGGAACATTCTACGTTATAAAGTTAGTCCTCCTCCATCTAGAATTGGAGGAGGATGCCAGCGCCACCATGGAACAGGGCACAGGTCAATAAACCTGGGGGTAAAGTCACACTATGGCATGTTGGGACAAAGTTACACTGGGCATGTTTTGGGGCAAAGTGAAACTGTGGCCTGGTATAGAGGACAGATTAACCTGTGACATTTTATCACTTACAAATTCACACTGTTACATATTAGTGGGGGTTGGGGATGAGTGAGGTCACAGTGTGGTATGTTATATGAACAAAGTGACTTTGTGGCATATTATGGGGACAAAGGGACACTACCATGTTATGGGGATCCTAAGCCTGGTTAAGGAATTAGCTCATGAGTGTAGCTAGCAAACATACAAAGAAGCAGAGCAGATGATTGGGACAAGCAAGATTCACTGAGTTCCAAAGAGGAAAGAGTAAAAAAGGAACACCAGACAAGGAGTTGGAAAACAGGCACCAAGCAGCGTGAGAGTGACATTAAATAACATTGATCCAGGGAACAATTCTACTGCTTTTTGAGCTAAAAATTACTTTTAACCCATTGGAACAAACTGATTAACGATTTCTTAATTCAAGTAATACTGTAATTTGCAACATTTGAATTTGGTGAACATCAGAATTTTCCAAACTAATAAAATAATGTGCCAGAAAGGGCTACACTCTTTAACAAAAAAACATATTTTTATGGTATATATTTATAAATTTGCCATAATGTTTTTGAGCTATGATAAACCATGATATTTACTTTTCAGTGCTAAGTGATCAATCCACTATATATCTTTTCCAGATATAAATAATGTTCTATAATAACCCAAAGGAAAATAATATATCATTGCTGTAATAACTATGGATTAAAAGATTGCATGTGTTTTGAGCTCTATCTCAATAGAGGGATTACCCTAACTGAGTTCCTGTAGCTCAAGTAAGTAAATTTGATTATATTTGCTCTTATGTTATAACATGCTATCTGTATGCATTAATCTTTGTGTTCAAAAAACTGTTATTTTTGTTAATGACTAATAAACATAACAACATGAGTAATATACAGCATGGTGTTCCAACTGAAGTAAAAAAAAATAAACAGGTTGTGCTCAGTGATGTGGGTTAATGTTTTGATACTGAGTGTTTGAAATATTTATTTTTGCTTGAAACAAGGCCAATGGCTATTAAACAGAAACATCCAAAGACATCAAAGCTAATAAACCTTTGGTCATTGCATCAGAGTACTTTTTTTTCTGTTCTATTATCTGGATCTCGTACAAGCTGAGAACAATGTGCCAAACTCACCAAGTTACCCCCTTCTCTCCTTAAGAGATTCTGAAGCATACATTTCCTGAACAAATGTTTCATATTTTAGAGTTCACCACAAGTGCAAATATCTAAAAGTAGTTTGCACTGAAAGAGTTGACTGTAGTGGCTTTTGGTTTTCCTATGATAATGTATTTGAAATAGAAAAGAAAACTTCCTTCTGTTTAACTTAAGCTAAGTTTCCAGATGTTGATGTCAAAGGTTACAGATAAAAGTATCAAGTTTTGGAGTCTCCAGGTCCAATGAGTGCCTCTTCCCTAGAGGTGGTCTTTGGTACTGGATAAGGCTTTCTCTCCCACCTCTCCCAGCAAGAGATTCCATTCCTCACAGCTGAATTATGATACTCCACCTCCATTCTTTAAATAGTCAAAGACTGTATTGACTATTTGGCACTTTGTCAAAAGTGTTTAAAATCGCTTTTTTAAGCGTTCATTTTCTAAGGCTATTATTTCCAATGGTCATGGGGTTCTGGCAAACATGTTTGGGTCATTCTTGGTGACTTTAAAGGACAGGAACCAGCTATATAAACAAAAGATGATGGAAAGTTGACATAACATCGGAAACAAAAGCTGCTTTAGCAGCAGTGCTGCTAAAGTTAAATAATTACATTATAAGTACAACCCAAGTATTTGGAAGGAGAGTAAACACATTATTATTATTATTTTTTTAACTTATGTTTAACTCTTTAAGCAATCCTGTAAGTTATTCATGTGCTTCATAAGCTACAATTATAGACAGAGGTTTTTTTTCCTAGGAATGATTTCAGGTTAGGTTTTTAAATTTGGGTGGATGTGTAGTTTGTACATGTGGATAAGACATCAAAGTTACCAACTATTTAAAATGTAATGCTAGCTAATGACCGACAACAGGTTTATCATTAAACACGCAATCATCAGATTGCATGGCTATGAATTTACACAGAAGAAAGAATAAAAGTGGTTTAGGGGATGTGGGCTTGACAACAAAAATAGATGTACAGGGAGGATTCCTGTGTCCATAAAGTGCAAAAAACCCATCTGTTTTATACTAATCTTTTGCATATGGGTGTATTGTGTCTGGGTTACAAAATTGTGCAAAGTGAATATAATGCTGGGAAACACTGGCAGGGCAGGTGGTTTACTTTATATACCTAATGGAAAGTGCTGAAAGATAACATGGAAATGAAAAAAATATTGAAATAAGTAAATAAATACTTAAATAAAGTGGCTGGTGAGAAGAAACAGCTTCTTATAACAAGTTGTACAAATTGGAATAAGTTACAAATTTGTGTTACCTTATTTAACATAAATGAAAACTTAACAAAAAATTTTTTACAGTAAAAGAAATACCATCATATGATTTTGTGTAAGAACTTCTTGGTTTCACATTATAAATATATTACTAATTGCACATCTCCGCCCACTGTAACATATTCAGGTTTTCAACATTCCACAGTTAAAACATGTTTTAGTTCTTCGACCATCCATTGTATTTTTGTGTATCAACATTTGAAATTAAACACACAGAGCAAATACATATTTTTTTCAATGTCAGTTAATTATAAATTTGTCACTTTTGTGTTATGCATTACTGTTATCACACCTGTTGGCAAACAAATTCTGGTGCTGTCTTCTGTATTAAGTATATTTATATTTAAGCAGTGGATTTAATAAATATTTATCATGCCATTTTCTCGGATCCAAATATTTCCAAACATGGAGTGAAGTTTGGACAAAGTTGTTTCTCATGGATTAGACACTTTGTTAGGTTTGCCCATATCTTTTAACCATTAAATATATGGTAATATCTGTATAAAAAAACATGTATGCATAAATAAAGATTTTACTATAAATAAGTGTTTGTGCTAGGCATAAGGAAACATAAATACATGAAGCCCACAGGCTTTTATTATAACCAGATACAATTCACTTACATTACTGGGGGCTATTCGATAAAAGCTAGTAGATCATAAAGTGGTGTATCATGGTTTTATGCTGCCCTAGGCAGACAATATTCAGGCACCCACACACAATGCACACCCACAACATGCCCCATCACCCACGTTTCACACCCACAACATGCCCCATCACCTACATTGCACACCCACGACATGCCTCATCACCCCATTACATGCCCCGTCACCCACATTGCACACACTTTAAACGCCCAATCACTCCATTATATGGCCTATTACATGCCCCCATCACCCACATTGCATTGACATTACATGCCCAATCACCCCATTACATGCCCCCATCACCTCTATACATTGTGCAGGGACAAACCTGGTGATTTTCCACCACAAACTCTCCATTGCCAGAGCAATATATAGTAAAATTAGTGAGATGAAATGTTTAAACCAATGTTCAACCAATCAGACTCTGTCAGCCAATCAGAGGACTCCCTAGATCTAGGCCAAAGGCCTACCTGGCTGAGATTTTAGAATGCATCGTCTGAGGACAGAAATGTATAGCTCTGTCAGAATTTTCTTTTCTTTTTCTTTTTAATAGTTGGATAATTCTATTGTTGGATGTCCCTTAGGCTCATGGCTAGTAGGAAGGGACCCTTTTTCAAGAGAGGTCGGGGGCCTTTTGAGCAACCACAGGCCTTATTAAATACATGATTGGCCGGATGAACTTAGCCAGTCCCATTTCTTTCAGGGGGTTCCTGAAATAAATTGGCTGCCCTTGATCCCATATTTTTAAGAGGGTGTCGAAAGCACTTGGCCAGCCCATTGCACCATGAATATCAGGTGGAGAGAAGGGGCCCTTTGGCCAGTACCATGTATAATATGGAGGTTGCGGGGGTACTTTGGCAGCCCCTGACCCTACTCATTATTAAGGGGCCAAGGGTATTAGAACCAGCCCCTCCATATCACATACCTTCTCCAGATCTTGAACTTGCAAAAATGCTTAGTGAATATCCTTATAAAGCCATTAGATACATGGTACATTTATATCAGGGGACTGGGGAACTTTGGACAGCCCCAGCCCCATATATTTAAGGGGGAAGGGGAAAACGGGAAGAAACCAATCAGATCTAAAGACACAGAATTCCCAGAGCACAATCATGATAAAAAGAGGCACACTCACAACCATACCCATTGTTACCCCTATTCACAGTTCCTAGGCACATGATTCACAGGGAGATCTAAAAAAAGGTACTCTGACCACCACATTCTCAAGAAGTTGCTGTGCGCCACAGAGCTGTCCTAGATTTATACTAGCACATATATCTGGAGCCTCTGACTGGAAGGAACCATTCAATACCTGGGCTAGTGAGATTTGTAGCAGTACTGCATCATCTAGACCAAGGAAAACATATTTCAACAGGCATGTTCTCTGATATAACTGCTCATGTCACTTGTGTCATTATGTGAATCAAAAAATTTTTTTGGGGGGAGATTAGTTATCTTCGAACATCAGATGAGAATGACAGATTAGGCAACCTTCTCTTGTGTCTGTATCCTCTTTATCACTTTGCTATGTTTAGACCCTTTGTGCACATTGAAGCACTACTACTTTTGAAGGCCATTTAACTGGAAGGAGCAAGCGAATAGTGAGCCAGGCGAATACAAGGGAGCAGCTTCTAAAGTGAAAAAAGCTTCTTAAGTGTGGGAGTTAGAAGCAAAGAAGGAAAGTATATTTTGATTTTTACTGCAAGGGGAGCACTGTTTATTTTGTGTGCATTTTTGATAAAGATTGGTTGAAAAAAAAAAAACTGTTTGGAGGGAAAAGGTTTGCAAGGCTGTTTGCAATCAGTTAATTAACCTTCTCTGGGAGTCTCTTTACTTTGAAGGCCATTTAACTGGAAGGAGCAGGCGAATAGTGAGCAGCTTCTAAAGTGAAAAAAGCTTCTTAAGTGTGGGAGTTAGAAGCAAAGAAGGAAAGTATATTTTGATTTTTACTGCAAGGGGAGCACTGTTTATTTTGTGTGCATTTTTGATAAAGATTGGTTGAAAAAAAAAAACTGTTTGGAGGGAAAAGGTTTGCAAGGCTGTTTGCAATCAGTTAATTAACCTTCTCTGGGAGTCTCTTTACTTTGAAGGCCATTTAACTGGAAGGAGCAGGCGAATAGTGAGCCAGGCGAATACAAGGGAGCAGCTTCTAAAGTGAAAAAAGCTTCTTAAGTGTGGGAGTTAGAAGCAAAGAAGGAAAGTATATTTTGATTTTTACTGCAAGGGGAGCACTGTTTATTTTGTGTGCATTTTTGATAAAGATTGGTTGAAAAAAAAAAACTGTTTGGAGGGAAAAGGTTTGCAAGGCTGTTTGCAATCAGTTAATTAACCTTCTCTGGGAGTCTCTTTACTTTGAAGGCCATTTAACTGGAAGGAGCAGGCGAATAGTGAGCCAGGCGAATACAAGGGAGCAGCTTCTAAAGTGAAAAAAGCTTCTTAAGTGTGGGAGTTAGAAGCAAAGAAGGAAAGTATATTTTGATTTTTACTGCAAGGGGAGCACTGTTTATTTTGTGTGCATTTTTGATAAAGATTGGTTGAAAAAAAAAAAACTGTTTGGAGGGAAAAGGTTTGCAAGGCTGTTTGCAATCAGTTAATTAACCTTCTCTGGGAGTCTCTTTACTTTGAAGGCCATTTAACTGGAAGGAGCAGGCGAATAGTGAGCCAGGCGAATACAAGGGAGCAGCTTCTAAAGTGAAAAAAGCTTCTTAAGTGTGGGAGTTAGAAGCAAAGAAGGAAAGTATATTTTGATTTTTACTGCAAGGGGAGCACTGTTTATTTTGTGTGCATTTTTGATAAAGATTGGTTGAAAAAAAAAAAAAACTGTTTGGAGGGAAAAGGTTTGCAAGGCTGTTTGCAATCAGTTAATTAACCTTCTCTGGGAGTCTCTTTACTTTGAAGGCCATTTAACTGGAAGGAGCAGGCGAATAGTGAGCCAGGCGAATACAAGGGAGCAGCTTCTAAAGTGAAAAAAGCTTCTTAAGTGTGGGAGTTAGAAGCAAAGAAGGAAAGTATATTTTGATTTTTACTGCAAGGGGAGCACTGTTTATTTTGTGTGCATTTTTGATAAAGATTGGTTGAAAAAAAAAAAAACTGTTTGGAGGGAAAAGGTTTGCAAGGCTGTTTGCAATCAGTTAATTAACCTTCTCTGGGAGTCTCTTTACTTTGAAGGCCATTTAACTGGAAGGAGCAGGCGAATAGTGAGCCAGGCGAATACAAGGGAGCAGCTTCTAAAGTGAAAAAAGCTTCTTAAGTGTGGGAGTTAGAAGCAAAGAAGGAAAGTATATTTTGATTTTTACTGCAAGGGGAGCACTGTTTATTTTGTGTGCATTTTTGATAAAGATTGGTTGAAAAAAAAAAAACTGTTTGGAGGGAAAAGGTTTGCAAGGCTGTTTGCAATCATTTAATTAACCTTCTCTGGGAGTCTCTTTACTTTGAAGGCCATTTAACTGGAAGGAGCAGGCGAATAGTGAGCCAGGCGAATACAAGGGAGCAGCTTCTAAAGTGAAAAAAGCTTCTTAAGTGTGGGAGTTAGAAGCAAAGAAGGAAAGTATATTTTGATTTTTACTGCAAGGGGAGCACTGTTTATTTTGTGTGCATTTTTGATAAAGATTGGTTGAAAAAAAAAAAAACTGTTTGGAGGGAAAAGGTTTGCAAGGCTGTTTGCAATCAGTTAATTAACCTTCTCTGGGAGTCTCTTTACTTTGAAGGCCATTTAACTGGAAGGAGCAGGCGAATAGTGAGCCAGGCGAATACAAGGGAGCAGCTTCTAAAGTGAAAAAAGCTTCTTAAGTGTGGGAGTTAGAAGCAAAGAAGGAAAGTATATTTTGATTTTTACTGCAAGGGGAGCACTGTTTATTTTGTGTGCATTTTTGATAAAGATTGGTTGAAAAAAAAAAAAACTGTTTGGAGGGAAAAGGTTTGCAAGGCTGTTTGCAATCAGTTAATTAACCTTCTCTGGGAGTCTCTTTACTTTGAAGGCCATTTAACTGGAAGGAGCAGGCGAATAGTGAGCCAGGCGAATACAAGGGAGCAGCTTCTAAAGTGAAAAAAGCTTCTTAAGTGTGGGAGTTAGAAGCAAAGAAGGAAAGTATATTTTGATTTTTACTGCAAGGGGAGCACTGTTTATTTTGTGTGCATTTTTGATAAAGATTGGTTGAAAAAAAAAAAAACTGTTTGGAGGGAAAAGGTTTGCAAGGCTGTTTGCAATCAGTTAATTAACCTTCTCTGGGAGTCTCTTTACTTTGAAGGCCATTTAACTGGAAGGAGCAGGCGAATAGTGAGCCAGGCGAATACAAGGGAGCAGCTTCTAAAGTGAAAAAAGCTTCTTAAGTGTGGGAGTTAGAAGCAAAGAAGGAAAGTATATTTTGATTTTTACTGCAAGGGGAGCACTGTTTATTTTGTGTGCATTTTTGATAAAGATTGGTTGAAAAAAAAAAAAACTGTTTGGAGGGAAAAGGTTTGCAAGGCTGTTTGCAATCAGTTAATTAACCTTCTCTGGGAGTCTCTTTACTTTGAAGGCCATTTAACTGGAAGGAGCAGGCGAATAGTGAGCCAGGCGAATACAAGGGAGCAGCTTCTAAAGTGAAAAAAGCTTCTTAAGTGTGGGAGTTAGAAGCAAAGAAGGAGTTAAAAGGAAAGAAGGAGGGTAAAGTATAAATCTTTTATTTTATTTTATTCTATTTTTAATTTTGTGGTTTACACTAGAGAGCATGTTGGACAATGCCACTAAGTGCATGTCTTGCAGCATGTATGCGGTCTTGGAGCAAGTTCCCCAGGGTCCATACCACTGCTGCAGATGTGAGCAGGTTGCTGCTTTGGAAAATATAATATTAGATCTAAAGAGGCAACTGGCAACACTTAGGGACATAAGCAACATGGAGCGGAGTTTACTGCTCACAGAGCAGGCATTGGCTGGGGCCAGTGTAGAGGAGGGTGATGATGGAGGGGAAGGGGTTTCTAGGGCAGAGAGCTGGGTTAGTTGTGTAAGGGGCAGTAGGGGTCGGAGAGCTAGGGAGGCTTGTTCTGAGCTGGTTCACCCCAACATGTTTGCCAGCTTGTGTGAGGATGCTGGGGGGATTAGCTCAGAAGAGGCATTTCTGGGGCAGGCGGACTCTCCTAGCAGCCAGGTGAGTAGCCTCTCCAGTGCAGTTGGGAGCCAGGACACTAGGAAGGCTAGACAGGTTGTGGTGGTAGGGGATTCTATTATTAGGAAGGTAGATAGGGTAATCTGTCGCCAGGACCCCGAATGCCGAACTGTATGTTGTCTCCCGGGTGCTCGGGTTCGGCATGTTGCGGAACGGGTAGGCAGATTATTGGGAGGGGCTGGGCATGATCCAGCAGTCATAGTACACATTGGTACTAATGACAAAGTAAATGGTAGGTGGGGGGTCCTTTAAAAATGATTTTAGGGAACTAGGAAAGAAGCTAAAGGAAAGGACCTCCAAGGTAATATTCTCGGAAATATTACCAGTACCACGCGCTACGTCAGGGAGACAGCGGGAGCTTAGGGAGATTAATGCGTGGTTGCGAAGGTGGTGCAAGCAAGAGGGATTTGGGTTCTTGGAGCACTGGGCAGACTTTGCAGTCGGCTACAGACTCTTTGGACGGGATGGGCTGCACCTCAATGATGAGGGGGCTGCAGTATTAGGGGCGAGGATGGCTATAGGATTAGATGAGCTTTTAAACTAAGCTCTGGGGGGGAGGGTCAAGATCAAAAAGAAGCAATGGTAGCTAGGGTAGATTGGAAGGTGGGTCTAGCTATGGGAGAGGAGGAAAGCAGTGGTGGGGTTAACAGACCAAAGGGAGGTCCATATAATTAAACCTGCACACATTAAGTGTTTGTCAACTAAACAGAAAATGGGTAGTAATCTCAAATGTCTTTTAGCAAATGCAAGAAGCTTGACAAACAAAATGGGTGAGCTGGAGATACTGGTAAGTGCTGAACAGTATGATTTAATCGGAATCACAGAAACGTGGTGGGATGAGACCCACGACTGGTCAGTTAATTTACAAGGTTACTCACTTTTTAGAAAGGACAGAGTAAATAGAAAAGGGGGAGGGATTTGTCTGTATGTAAATCCTAAATTAAATCCCAGTATTAAAGAAAGTGTACATGATGTAACTGGAACTGATGTGGAGACACTGTGGGTGGAGATTAGCTTAGACGCTAAAAAGAATCACACATTACTTGTAGGTGTATGCTACAAGCCACCAAATATTAGCATTGATGGAGAAGATCAGCTTTTATTACAAATTGAAAAGGCTGCAAATATGAATGAAGTTCTAATCATGGGAGATTTTAATTACCCAGATATAGATTGGAAGTGTGGCACAACTAGTTCAGCTAGGGGCAGCAAGTTTCTGGACCTGCTTAATAACAAATTTATGGCACAATTAGTAGACACCCCAACTAGAATGGATGCCTGTCTGGATTTGGTAATAACAAACAATGAGGAGCTTATCTCAAACATCCAAATAAGAGAACACTTGGGGAATAGTGACCATAATATGGTCTCATTTGAGATTAATGCAAAAAAGCAAATTGGTAACTACGCCACCAAAACACTTAATTTTAGAAGGGCTAACTTTGGACTAAGGGCATCGATTGAACATTTAGACTGGGAACGATTGTTTTCTGGACTAAACACAGAAGACAAGTGGAATGCCTTTAAGCACACATTACAAAAGTACACATCCCAATATATACCTTTGGGAAACAAATGCAAAAGACACAAATCAAAACCAATGTGGCTTACAGGTAACGTGAAACAGGAAGTACAAAACAAGAAAATGGCATTCAAACATAAAAACACGGGATCAGCATTATCATTTATAGAGTACAAAGAGGCCAACAAAGCCTGCAAAAAGGCAATTAAAATGGCTAAATTGGAAAATGAGAAAAGGGTTGCCAAGGAGAGTAAAACTAACCCCAAAATGTTTTATAAATATATAAATGGAAAAAAGCTAAAGAGGGAAAATGTTGGGCCATTGTTATCCCAAATGGGAAATTTGGTAAGTGAGGACAGAGAGAAAGCAGACATTTTAAATACATTTTTTTCTTCTGTTTATACTAAGGAAGAGCAGATGGACGAGCCCCTGCTACAGGAAGTTATGGGACATTCGCCGCAAACATGGGATTGGCTGACACAGGAAAAAGTGCTTAAGCAATTACACTCTGTTAAGATAGACAAGGCCCCAGGACCAGATGGTATACACCCAAGGGTACTTAGAGAGTTAAGCATAATTCTGGCCAGGCCACTATTCATGATCTTTAGGGATTCATTCAGTTCAGGTACAGTGCCAACAGACTGGCGAAAGGCGGATGTCATTCCAATATTTAAAAAGGGATCAAAATCTCTGCCAGGTAATTATAGGCCAGTGAGCTTGACATCTGTAGTGGGGAAACTATTTGAAGGATTGCTAAAGGTATACACTCAAGAATACATCTTGAACCAGAATATAATTAGTAAAAGTCAACATGGTTTTGTGAAAGACAGGTCTTGTCAAACAAACTTAATAACATTCTATGAAGAAGTCAGTAAAAATATAGATCTAGGTGTGGCAGTTGATGTGATCTATTTGGATTTTGCGAAAGCATTTGATACAGTTCCACACAAAAGGTTACTCTACAAATTGAGAGAAATAGGTTTGGGGGCAAATGTGTGTATGTGGATTGAAAATTGGCTAAAAGATAGAACACAAAGGGTTGTTGTAAATGGAAAATTCTCAAATTGGACAAGGGTATTAAGCGGAGTACCTCAGTGGTCTGTTTTGGGCCCTCTTCTTTTTAATTTGTTTATTAATGATCTGCCACATTGTGCTGAGAGCCATGTCTCCGTGTTTGCGGACGACACTAAAGTAGGTAAGGCAATAAAGACTAATCTTGATGTTTTTTCTTTACAGGAAGTTTTGGACAGAGTGGGGGACTGGGCAGTAAAGTGGCAAATGAGGTTCAATATAGACAAATGTAAAGTTATGCATTATGGGAAAAATAATAACAAAGCAACATATACGTTAAATGGTTTTTCCCTGGGAAAAACTACTAATGAAAAGGATTTAGGAATAATTATAGACAACAAACTTGGCAACAGTGCCCAATGCCAGTCAGCAGCTGCAAGGGCCAATAAGATATTGGCATGTATAAAACGAGGTATAGATTCACGGGAGGAGGATATCATCTTGCCTCTTTACAAATCAATGGTAAGACCTCACCTTGAATATGCAGTACCGTTCTGGGCACCAGTCCTTAAAAAGGATATTAAGGAACTAGAAAAAGTGCAAAGGAGAGCTACAAAATTAATAAGGGGTTTGGAGGATCTTAGTTATGAAGAGAGACTTACAAAATTGAATTTATATACGTTAGAAAAAAGGCGTCTCAGAGGGGATATGATAACATTATATAAATATTTGCAGGGCCAATATAAAGAGCTCTCCAGTGACCTGTTCATTAACAGAAAGGTACAAAGAACAAGAGGTCACCCCCTCAGACTGGAAGAGCAAAGATTTCATAGACAGCAAAGGAAGGGATTCTTTACGGTTAGGACAATAAAGTTATGGAACTCACTGCCAAGAGAGGTAGTGCTAGCAACCACAATAGATGCATTTAAAAATGGTTTGGATGTTTTTTTAGGAAAGCAGAACATACAGGGCTATTAATAATAGAATAAGCATTAATAAAAGAGCTTATTGATCCAAGGAGAAATCTGATTGCCTCTTGGAGTCAAGAAGGAATTTTTTCCCCCAGGATGCAAAATTCGAAATAGCTTCCTTAGGGGTTTTTTGCCTTCTTTTGGATCAAAAGCTGTAATGATAGGTAGAAGGGTTGAACTTGATGGACTTGTGTCTTTTTTCAACCTAAATTACTATGTTACTATGTTACTGGGGGTATAGCAGCTCAGTTGGCGGTAATTATCTACTTTTCCCATTTGGATGGGTCTACTGGACAGGTCAGTGTTGAAAGATAGTTAAATCCCATATGAATTGTACGGATTTCTGATCAGTCCTTCCTACCTGGGCAAGGTAGAGGAAGGGGGGATAGGTAGAGGATATAATTTTACTTAAATCAAGATTTGGGTCTGCGGAGTCATTTGCAGGGGCTGCTTCAGTGTTAGAGTGGATTCTCTACCATCATATTGAACATGGTCAGCTCCTGATGTGCCTGGCTGATCTTCAACATCTGAATACTCCACACTCAGGAAAATGCTGTCCTTTTGTTTTACAGATGGGTCTGATGACGTCTACTATATCATGCAGCATGTGCATTTTACATTAATTCTTTATCTTGTTATTGACCATACTTATTAAAACCTTAGTGAAGTATCTGATCATGCACCTTGCTATTGTAGCTTTTGTAATGAACTTCTGAAAACATCTATTCATGCAGTGTACTTACCTGCTGTTGCTGGAAACATGAGGTTTTAGAGCGCTAGCTCATACTCATTAAGGTTGTATGTGTGTTGCTGTGACACCTTTCGGGATTGTATTTTTCATCTTCTTCAGCACCTGTCTCTTGATATCCATGGACCTGCAATATGACTGCAGAGCATTATGTTATGTGTGTCATAATGAACTACAGTTGTGTATGTTCCTTGTGTGTGGAATTATAAATGTACTAACCATTTTTTGATCTTGGCTCATGTCTATTTCATGCAATAGACTTTTTCTGATACCCAACCCAGGGTTTTTCTGATACCCACATTGCACACCCAGGACATGCCCCAGAACCCACATTGCACACCCAGGACATGTCCCATTACATGGCTCCATAACCCCATTACATCACCCCCATCAACTCATTACATGCCTGTATCACCCCATTACATCACCACAATTACATACCCTGATCCCTGGTGGCCAGTGGCAGGCAGCATGGTGTCCTATCATGCTGCCTGTTAGGCTCCCCATGCGGTGAGGGCAGATAGGTTCCTTGACCTGGTGCGTGTCTGATGTCAGAGTGTCGGGTCATGTGACCTGTCAGTACTTCCTCGTCATATCGCACAGGGACCCAAACAGGAAGCACAGAGGTTTCTCTGTGCTGTCTGTTCAGCTCTCCATGCTGCCTACTTGAAGGTGGCAAGCAAGTTTTTTTAGTAAAGGGGCGGCTTTTTTAATTTTTTAAAAAATGTTGTGTCCTCCCCTAAAGGCATACAAGGCAAGTGCCGCCCTAGGCACAAGCCTTGTTTGCCTTGCTCTAAATACAGCACTGACACAGGCAGGTATTTCTTACTCTGGCTTCAGTTGCATTAACGTAGTGTTTTCATCATATGAGAATTTCTTTGCTCATTTGGACCTCATCATAGAGCTATTTTTTATTTCCACACAGAGAGATGTGTATATTTTGAGACTCAGAGTGCTATTTACTGACAGTACAGTGATGCCTTAAAAAAATGCATCTTTTTTGTATAAATGGCTGATTTTTTCCTCCAGTTTTGTTTCTAATTTCTTCTGTATATCTGGATTGTCTTTTGTTATGCGTATTCATCCTGCGATAGTGCATCTTTGTTTAAAACTGTTAGAACTGTGAACTTTGATCCAGCATTGCTAAGGATTAAATAAGTGTAACTGGTTAATTGTATGCATGTGTGTCTCCCCTTAACATACCTGTTAAGTATTACCACTCCTCATCACTAGTTATGCAGTGATTATGCATATCCAGCATTTTCATGGTTTCCTTAATGGGTGCGGTAATGGTCCATTACAAGTTTAGGGCATTTTGTAATGGTGTGCAGTAATTTTTTCTATGTTCTGTGATTATTAACATGTGCAGTATTTTTTGCAAGTGATAGTATGATACCTGCTGCCCTTGTTAGCGGTGGGGCCTAGAATGGGCTTAGCGGTGGGCAGTTTTATCATTAATGGGGGCCATAGAAAGTACCCCAATATCTTGACTGTATTTCCTATGCATTTTGCAACTAATTTTAATGTATTTTTCATGGAAAACAATGGCATTTCTAAGTGAAACTAAACCTTTGAACAATAGTGTAGATAGATTTGATTTTCTAATTGGATTTAGTGAATACGATTCCTGTTCTGAATGTGGGATGCATAACATGCTAATTATACTTCTAATGATATATTATCCAAGTTTAACTACATGAAAGAATTTTATTATCCTTATTTTAAATCATTTTACTTGAATCAATTGCAACACATTTACCACTTAAATACCTATATAACGTTTAATTCAGATACATATGTCAATTGAATATGAGCTGTTTTGCATATACAGCTTAAGACTTCCCTTCTTATATAAACAATATAATAGGGCAAGTGCATAAAAGACCTATACCTTTGCACTGCCCATGTCTACCTCGCAGACTTTTCAGTAAAGTCCTCTGCCATCTCTGCTGGACACTGCACCTTTATGTAATTATAAATGTCTGTTTTCTATCATTTCAAAGGATTCTGATCACCGGGAGTCTTTCTTCAAAGACTTCACATAGCCGAACAACTTCAGTCATAAAATGGAGACTCATCTTTGATGTGTTTGATGCCATTTGCTTTTTTATACTTTTTAGTGAGTTCCAATTAGAAAATATTTGAGCATTTGGAGATCAGAAAATTTACATATAGTCAGGTTTATTCATTTAAATGTGTCTACTCTACTAGCATAGTAACATGCCTTTACCAAGAACTTCATACTGAAATACATTTTCTTTGTTAATTAAAATTTTGTTTTTGTTTAGTTTAGAAACAGCAATTACAACTCAATAATGAAACATTATGACACATTTCACAATAGTCGTAAAAGGGAAGAAACAAAATATTTTCTACTTCATTGAAACATGAAGAATGATGCATTATCTATGTTAGGATCTATAGCATGATTTCTTGCTGTCACATGATTGTTTTGGAACATTATGAATTTTATCTGTAAAGGTCCATTCTGGGACAACGTTGGATAAGTAGAGCAATCAATGGGTTCATTCTACTGTGATTACTATTCTTTTAGAAGATTCCTAGACATTCCATTTTTGACCATTCTTTCTTACCTGGGCAAGGTAAAGGGAGAAGATTGGTAGTGGATATATTTTATTTCATTAATTTATTTATTGTATTGTGCCAGGGGTATTTGGTCAGTCTCTGTCCCAATAGGGGTGAAGGGGCTGTCTATAATTTAATTGTATTTGGTCTATGGGCATATAATAAGCTCCTAGCCCAGGGGCCTATATTATTTTATTTGTATTGGGGACTGCAGGCATATGCCAGCCTGCAGCCCTGGGGGGCACTAATTATTATATTTTATGGGCCGCAGACATACGCAATACTGTGGCCCCAGGGAAGGGGGGCACTAATTATTTATTTTATTCTCCGCAGACATACACAGGTCTAATTATTTATTTTAGGGGCCGCAGGCCAGAGCATGTCTGCAGAGGACCAAGATTTATTTTAAATGACTGCTTTAATGAAACAATACAAATAAAGTACCTATTTGCAAAACACTGTTATTCCTTTATCACAGCACCAATACTTTAACGCATGTATTTTCTGTGGTCCCTGTTGAATTGCACGTTATTTTTTCAGGAATAACGTGTGGTATTAAAACTTTAACTTTTCCTGGCATTGAATCTACAAAGCCCAAACATCTAAAAAAAAATGAAATAAACAAATTATAGTGCATTGCTGCAACAGAATGATTAGCAAGAGCAGCAGGGGACAGGTGTTTTACCAACTTGTTTGCTTATGATCCACAGATAGTATGTTAGAATGAATTTTACATATTTAGAATGCGTTTTCTGAAAACACATATTTTCTACCTAGTGAATAATCTGTTTTGATACTTTGAGCATTTGAACATGAGTTATTTTCCTGCTTTTTATAGTGATGGGAAGTTAGCTTTTAATTGTGAAAACCAAATATGAGGCTACAGGATAGAAACTTGCTAAAAGCTGGTGTAAAATACAAATGGTGGTGTATACACAAAATATTCGCAAAGCTATTTAGCATGCGCAAATATAATCACAATTTATTAGCGCAACCGCAAAAAATGCATGCTAACAAACGTAACCAAATTTCTGAATTTTCTGAAATTTGGCTACACAATATAGATGATTTTGGCCTGAAATCATACATTTTTGGCGATTTCGGGATCATTTTTGGCCAAATTCAGTTCCGAGGATTTTGGCCGTGTGATGGTTTCACCCTACTCAATATGTCTCTTACAAAGTACCTGAAACTGGCTATTTAATTTAAAATAATAAAGAAATCAATAAACAATTTTAAAAACATCTCCCTTGGTGGCACTGAAGTGATCCAAAGTGGTCCAAAAGTCAAATCATAAAATTTGGCCACCTGAATAGAAAACTTCTAAATATGTGTTTTATGAAGGTTTATCTGAAATAAATAGTATTTATTTGAAACTTTATTGAAGACTATTTTGACAATATTTAGGAGCCATAAGTTTTCACTGATATATTTTTAAATTCTGTGAAATCTTCCTGTAATTAGGTCTCCTGTTTTGTTATTTGTATTGCTTTCTTTTTGTATTAATCATTATGTCATCTCCTTTCAATTGGACAATTTATAAATTATATGGATAGATCATTTAGAAATAGAAAGAATGCAAGAAGCCTACAAGACATGAATGCATTTCAAAAATTATATTTATTATATTATAATATATATATATTATCAGAAGTGAGGCAGGTTGGGGAAATTATTTTTGAAATTACATTTTAACATACTGTATTTAGTACTAACTACAATACCTGAGTTAAGGAATTGAATGCAGCAAAGAAATGGAAAATGCTAGCAGCAGCTTGGTTATATTGCATTACTAATAGAAAGGTTAAGACTGATTTGACTCACTGTCATCTTAATGGACAAGTGTCAGCTCAAAATGATGTTAAATTTAATTGAAAGATTATCATAAGTGCAGGCATGTTATAAAGAAATTCCTTAATGCAAGAACACAAATAAAGTTACCTTATTGAGCCCTCTCTGCTTGAATATCAGGGGATCGACATCTTGGGTCAGATCTTGGGATTCATTAATCTAACACAAGATTCTAAACAACATGTCTGCTTCATGATGGAGCTGTATCATACCCAATGAGGTATTTGAGCACTCTTTGCTTAAAAACAGCTCTAACAGGGAGCAGACATGTTGCTTACAATCTTGGAGATCTGACCCACAATTCTAAGCAACATGTCTGCCCCCTACACATTATCCAATTTTTCAATTAAACATAATTTAAATTTGTGATGATAATTGTTACCACATAAACTTAGTATATCAGCCCAATGAGCAGTAAATGCATACACTTTGTTTATCATGCCAATGAGCAGTAAATATATAAACTGTGTATATCAAGCCAATGAGTTGTAAATGAATCAACATTGTATCTCATGCATATGAGCAGTAAATACATATACCTGTCAATGAACAATATATGCATTAACTTTGTATATGATGTCAATGAGCCTTAAATACATAAACTTTGCATATCATGCCACTGAGTACTAAATATATAACAATTTATATTTGCATGCCAACAAGAAGTAAACACATACACTTTGTATATGACATGGAGCATAAATGTACACCATATTTTGACCCCCAACAGCCTGTTGGGTGCCATCTGTGCCCCAAAACAGCCTGCCTGTGCCATATTTGCCCCAAAACAGCCTCTCTGTTATAGCTTTGCCCTAAGTCAGGACTTCCCACACTGTTTTTATTTTTTATTATGAAAATATCAAAAATGTACAGTGCTAAAATCAAGATTAAAACATTACTTAGATAAGTACTGTACTAAACTCTACGCATGATTTAAGTGTACATAAATACATTCATGCATTCCACCCATGTAGGCAGACTTATTCTAGTGAGGATGTCTGAGAATACATGAGTTGCAAAGCTTACTACATTTAACAACTGTAAAATATTACAATCGACAACATTAAAACGTATTCTTTCCCATTGGTGGAGGGGGGGGATGGGGCCTTTGCTGGGTAATCCAAAGGGGACGTGGACCTGATCATGACCCATGTTTTACTTTACTCCCTTTGCCTTCTTGCTTTTACCCTCTTTCTTCCCTTTCCTCTCCCTTTCATTCTCCCTTCCTTCTCCCCTCCTTCCCTCTGTATATTTCCTCTCATATTTTCTACTTACCCTTTTTTTTCCCCTCTTACATTTTTTAACTCACACCCTTACTTTTCCTTTTTTGCTCTTTATTAATGGCCCTTCAATTAGCTAAAAGGCCCCTGATTCCAGCTCATCCATCCACCAATTCCAATATTGTGATTCTCCTGGATTCCCTAAGTTAGGGTAAGACCTGCTCCTCTCCATCCTACATTGATGGATTGTTTGTGTTTTTATCATCACCCATTCTGCGGCCTTAGTATCTTTCCAAATTCTAGCAATCTCCAGCTTACAAGCAGTTAATATGTGCATAATTAGTTTGTGTTCTTTTGTATACTCAGGGAGATTTAAGTGCAGTCTCTGGTGTTAGGTTCCATTTATCACCAAATTTGGCAATCAAACGATGGGAAATATCTTGACAAAATCTGAAAATTGACGGGCATAGCCACCAAATGTGTAAATAATCTCCCCATGCTTTATGGCCCCTCCATAGCGGTGAAAGGGCCAGGTATATCTTGCTTAGAGTTGCCTTCTCGGCATCTAAAGACAGGGTCAACTGGGGAACCCGACCCCTGTGCCAGAGATCTAATATGTCCCAAAGGACATCAGTTAAAGTCCCCCATAATTAGGAGGGAATCCTGTCTCACCCTTTCTATCTTATTGAACAGTTTCTTAATGAACTGGATAGGAGCCTCATTTGGGGCATAACATCTCTCGAGATCATAACAGCGACTCCCCGTTTTTTTAACTGACTTACAAATCACACAAAACAATATAATACATACAATTACATAAGGCCCTCCAACCCATAGAGAGACCTATATTCACACTTTTGTTGTACCCCAACATGTGCGACAATTTCCACGGATCCTCTTGCACTCTGTGGCCCTCCTGTCATAGGATATCATTTCTGATGTTTATGCTGCTCTTTGGTGTCTAGCTGATTATCATCTTTGTTACTTTTGTATATGTAAGTAGATCCGTGTACTTGGTGGGTTATTCTGGTATTATATATTTCTTGTGTATTTTTTTGTACTATTATAATAAATATTTGACACTTCATTTATGTCCTTGTAACTTAATTGTGTGTGCGCCTCCAATTCTGTTTTTGTGCTTGTTTATTCTTCGGGTAGTTGTTGGATTTCCCCAGGGGTGATGCACCACTACCTTATTCGGTGTATATAATTGAACCTTAATTGTGGTGTGCTTCTCTAATACTTATATTTTGTTGTAAAAATTTGAAAAAAGAATTAACAACAGCTCTGTTGTGTGTGTATGCGTTCTCAACTCCCCTTTACCAACTGAATCGTTCCTCTGTGCTCAATGCCCCCTTATGTTGTGCAAGGAGAAAAAAAAAGCTATATAAAAATGTACCAGTTCCCTATCTATTACTACTGCTATCTCCCCCACCCTCACTCGCCTTTATACCTCTTACCCCTCTTTCCCTCCCCCCCTCCCCCTCTCTTCCCCATCCCAGTGAGAAAAATACTTTGTAAGTAGATAAATATTTTACAGTGTGCACTTTCGGGGTTACCAGCTAAATATGTACTTGATTTTAGATAGCTTATAACAAAACCACAAGAGAGAAAAAATCACATAAATATCAGTTTTGATGTGTAGCACCGCATTACTCAATAGAGAGGGCCCTCATTTAAGAAATACTCATGGCCCTTATTTTGTTAGCCTCCATCCATGAATTCAATTTTTCAGGTGTGTCAAAGTAGAATGCTTTGAAATCATACGTGGGGAAAATTCTGATGGGTGTCCCCCATTTATATCGAATGTTGTTGTCCCTCAGAATGGTCGTCATTGGGGCGAACTGCCGTATTTTAGGTCTGGTAAAAAAAAAGATAAATCAGAGAAGATCTTCCTTTTGTTTTATGGTTGTTGCTATTTTGTCTCTCGGAATGCTTTCGTGACAATGTCCTTGATATGTGATGAAGTACATTTTAGAACAACGTCTCTTGGGGGATCTTCCGGTGAAATCGGAGATCTGCCTGTTCTGTGGTATCTGTCCCATAGTCCAATACCAGGTTGTGTTTCCAAATTTGATCTCTTGAAAAACTCCAACAGGAATGGTTCAAGATCGATTCAGGGATTCCTCGAAGTCTTAGGTTATATCGGCGGGAACGATCTTCAAGATCTGCCATTTTTAGTTCAAGGCTTTCTATTTTCTTTTTTAATTGAGTGTTATCATCTTTTCCCGATGAGAGTTGCATTTTCAGCCATTTTTGCAGCAATATTTGTTCTGATATAGATTTTTGTTAGGAGTTAGACAGATATTATGTTTGATTCCTTTCCCCCTACTTTTTCCAATCTCTCCCCTATTGTGTATACCTTTAATTGAATCTACTAGTGCAATAACCAGAGTGTTTGATGGCTCCTTAATTAGTGTAGTATCTTCCTGTGAAAGTATAATTATTGGATGAGATGGTATTATGAATTATCTTTAAAAATGTTAATCTGTTAAACGATTACTGGGATAGTACCTTCTCCACAGGTATTTTATGTGATCCATCAAGTCTTATAACTCAACAATAAATGTCAGAATTCAAAAGCAGCATATGTTTGAGATGCCATCAAAATTAATAGCTTCCAAAAGAAGTATGTTTGATATCTCATGGGCAAATATCGGGTAAGATGGCAATTTGAATTATCTTCAAGATGTTAACCTGTTAAACTTTTTCTCCAAAGATATTATATGTGAACTACCATCTCTTATATCACAGCCGTAAAAGACAGAACAAGATTCAACAGCAGCGTGTATTTGAGGTTCTGCTAGAGGCAATATATTCCTACAATAATATATTCAGTATCTCAGAGGCAGGTATCGGGGAGGATAGTTTGAGATTTTCCTGTTAGAGAATTACTGAGTCAGTAGGTGGAGCAATTGCCACTAATTTCTCCACAGATATTTTATATAAATCACCTTCTCTTGTAATACATTAAACGTGTGACCAAAATTGCACTGGGTCAGGACCTGCATCATTAACCAGCATTAACCCCTTAACGACAGGTGACGTGCCAGGCACGTCACGGCAAATCGAGGACTTGCCGACAGGTGACGTGCCTGGCACGTCATGCACTAAATGGAGTTACTCTAACGGTGTTGCTACAATGCCTCTAGGTAGAGGCATTGTGCAACACCTCCCAAATGTGCAGGGGCACGCTACGATCACTCCACAGAGTGATCGTAGCAGCCATTTAAAAATGGCTGCGCCCGCTGCACACATGTGCTTAGAAAGCGAACGATCGTTCGCTTTCTAAGCATCTGCGGTGTTGTTAAAGTGCCTCGCTAGCGAGGCACTTAACAACACCTTCAGCTGCCCCAGAGCCGATGGTGGTCGCTCTCCTGAGCGACCCCATCGGCTCAGTAGAAGGGAACGCTGCCTATACAGGCAGCGCTTCCCTTCTAATGGCAAGAGCATCGGAAGTGAAAGTATTTCACTTCCGATCCTCTAGGGGGAGCCAATCGATGCCGGCACAACAGATCTATGTGATCTGTGTGCAGGCATGTATGGTAAGTGCTCTGATGAGCACTTATCATACTGTCAAAGGCAATATTAGCAAATATTGCCTTTGACAAATATTGATCTGCCTCCCTCACCTTACTAGTTATAGTAAGGGAGAGAGACAGATCAGATAAAGTAAAAAAATAAAATAAAATAATAAAAAAAATATTTAATAAAATTTTAAACACCAAGGGCTTTTATAAAAGCCATTTAACCCCTTCCCTGCCATTGATCGCTGTGTACGCAGTGATCATACACAGCAGCACATTTTTTGCTGTCTGCATTTTTTAGGGGTTCATTTTTTTTTTACTGTAATAAATTACAGTATAAAAAAAAAGCTCTTTTAAGAGAGATTAACCCCTTTCTTGCTGTAGATCACTGCCTAAGCAGCGATCTGACGCAAATGCAGCAATCTTGCTGCAGAAGCATTTTTAATTTTTTTTTTACTTTTTTATTACACCCGTCACGTGTTAATTATACCCGCTAGGGGACTACGTTTAACGTAAAAAAATTTTTTTAGCTGTCTGAGCGCATGTATAGCGATCAGTAACAGCTGATAAGTGACAATGGCGGGTTGGCGTTTGCTCAGATGAGCATCACCATTCGTCTGGTTAGATCAATATGTGTAAATATTTGATCTGACCCGTGTAGATCTGCCTCCCTCTCACTTGAGTTTTAGTGAGGGAGGGAGACAGAGCTGTATAATGTAAGTTTTTAATTATAATATATTTAAAAGAATTGAGACCCAAAGGCTTTTATAAAAGCCGTTTCCAGTATTTAACCCCTTCCCTGCAATTGATCGCTGTGTACGCAGTGATCTTACACAGCAGCACATTTTTTGCTGTCTGTGCATTTTTTTAGGGGTTATTTTTTTTTACTTTGATTTATTACAGTATATCAAAGGCTCTTTTAAGAGCTATTAACCCCTTCCTTGCCGTATATCACTTCCTAAGCAGCACATATGGTCACTGCCTAAGCAGTGCATATGGTCACTGCCTAAGCAGCGCATATGGAGCAATCTAGTCGCCGAAGGATTTTTTTTTGCTATCAGCATTTTTTTTGTCAGACTCACTAGGGGTTAATTATACCCACTAGGGGATTACGTGTATTCCTTTTGAAGCTGTCTGAACGCGTGTATAGCGATCAGTAACAGCCGATCAGTGGCAAAGGTGGTTTGGTGATTTCTCAGATGAGCATCACCATTCGTCTGGTTCGTAAATATTGTTCTGACCCATATGGATCTGCCTCCCTCTCCTCACTTGAGTTTTAGTGAGGGAAAGAGACAGATCTGTATAACATAATTTTTAAATTGTAATAAATTAAATAAAATGATAATAAATTGTGAGTCCCAAGGGCTTTTATAAAAGCCATACCTTTTGTATAGTGTAGTGTATTAACCCCTTCCCTGCCACTGATCACTGCACAGCAGAACATTTTTTCTTGTCTGTGCATTTTTAGGGGTTAATTTTTTTTGTACAGTACTACAAAGGCTCTTATAAGAGCTATTAACCCCTTCCTTGCTCTACATGTTCAAATTCCAAGTTTGAAAATCAAAAAGCGCACCTCAAATGTAGCCTTTCAACCCCTAACAAAGCTGACAAAGCTATGCATGGGTGGTATCCCTGTGCTCGGGAGATGTTGCTGAACATATATTGTGGTATTGTTTGTCAGTGACACATACCGAAATATGTGAATTTGTGTCTAAAGTGCAATGTATGTGGGAAAAAATACACAATAAAATGACTACCACAAACTTTGACAAAGGCTGGTGGTAGAATTGGTGCATTGGAAAGTGTTAAAATAACACCATTTAAAATAGCCTAGGGTGTCTACTTTTACAAAATATATACTTTTTGGGGTAAAATACACTGTCCTACTTAAAAAAAAGTCCCAAATGAAAGATGGGCTCAGGCTGACTACACGTCAATATTCCAAGTTGAAAATGCGCACCTTCACAATGTGGCCCTTTAGCCCCCAAACAACCCAACAAACCTATGCATGGGTGGTATCCCTGTACCCAGGATATGTTGTTGAACAAATATTGGGTTATTGTTTGGCAGTGACACATACCAAAATCTGTGAATTCATGTCTGAAGTACAAGGTTTGTGAAAAAAAACCACAAAAAAATTACTACCACAAAGTTTGACAAAGGCTAGTGGTAGAATTAGTGCATGGAAAGTGTGAAAATACCACCATTTGAGATAGCCTAAGGTGTCTTCTTTTAAAAAATATATGGGTTGATGGGGTAAAATACACTGGCTGGTTTCAAATATGTCCCAAATGGGACATGGGTGCAGGCGGTCTGCATGTCAAAATTTTTATTTGGAAAACCAAAAACTGCACCTACCAAATTTGGCCTTTTACCCCCCAAACAACCCAAAAAACCTATGCATGGGTGGTATCCCTGTACTCAAGAGATGTTGCTGAACACTTATTAGGGTGTTATTTGGCAGTGACACATACCAAAATCTGTGAATTCATGTCTGAAGTACAAGGTTTGTGAAAAAAAACCACAAAAAAATTACTACCACAAAGTTTGACAAAGGCTGGTGGTAGAATTAGTGCATGGAAAGTGTAAAAATACCACCATTTGAGATAGCCTAAGGTGTCTTCTTTTAAAAAATATATGGGTTGATGGGGTAAAATACACTAGCTGGCTTCAAATATGTCCCAAATGGGACATGGGTGCAGGCTGTCTGCATGTAAAAATTTCAAGTTGGAAAACAAAAAACTGCACCTCACAAATTTGGCATTTTAGCCCACAAACAACCCAACAAACCTATGCATGGGTGGTATCCCTGTACTCAGGAGAAATAGTAGAATCTATTTAGCATGTTTTTTCGTTCGCTATTGTCGATGAGGAGAAGTTGTTTCAAATAAAAACAAAGAAATTTGTGTATTTTTTTTTTTTTTACCATATTTTATTATTTTTTTTTAATAATATGATAAGATATGATCAAAAATATAGCATCCATAGAAAGCCCTTTTTGTCCCGATAAAAACAATATATAATATGTGTGGGTACAGCAAATGACGAAGAAGAAAATTACTGCTAAACACAAACAGCACAGAAATGTTAAAATAGCCATTGTCCAGAAAGGACAAAAATGTTTCAAAGGCTCTGTCCTTAAGGGGTTAAACAGCAGTTTCTCCAAAGGTATTTTGTATGACCCTCTCTCTTATGTCGGGCAAGCCATACAGCCATAAATAACATATATCAGTTCGAGTTTCAATATTAAGAGAGACCAAATCACTTATCTGAATATTGCTCTTCAAGCATAGTTAGCAATAGTGGTTTTTTTACAGCATGAAAAATAACTTATCTGAGTGTCGCCCTCCGTTTGCTGCTATGCATTAGAACCAGTGTAGTACAGGCACAGGTCTGGCTTTTCATTCTGCGACGGTGCCTTATTTCTCCTTTTCTCCCCTCTTTTTCTTTCTCTCCTCTGCTGCCCTTTGTTGTTGTTGGGCGGGTATATCAGCTCTCTTAGCTCTTGTTGTTTGGTGACTCTTGTGTCACCAAACAACAGACGTCGAACAACCAGGATGGAACATACAGGAAACCGCCCCGTCAATACTTTGTTAGCAAACTTCTCCCTTCTCAGTTTTTCTCCTCAGCTCTCTCGAATATAGATGCAGCCTCGTGGTTCGGATCAGGCTCCTGACATTATACCGGCTCGATAAGACCGTGTGCGTAATGATGTGTTATGTCATCACTCCACCCCCTCGACTTCCCACAATTTTATGGGCCATGACCCACTTTTTTCGAAAACTATAATTTTTTGTGACCCACTTGTTTGTAATACATATTTTAAAAAGTATCTGCTTTAAAGGCATAAACTTGGCATATCATGGCAATCAGCTTTAGATGCATAAACTTGGCAGATCATGGAAATCAGCTTTAGATGCATGTCCTCTCGCCATTACCATCCCCTCTTTTTTCTCTGTCTCCCCCATGCCTATCAGGCTCTTCTACCTTTACATGTCAGTCTCTATCCTTTCCCTTCTCATTTTTGAACCTATCCTCTCCTTTCCCATGTCTGTCTGTCTCTCTCCTTTGCTTTCCCATGCCTGTTGTCTCTCCTACCATATCTATCTTTCTCCTCTTTCTTACCATGTCTGTCTCTCTCCTCCTGCCCCCATGTCTGTCTCTATCCTTCCCCCTCCATATTTGTCTCACTCCTCTCCATTCTACCAAGCCTTACCCCTTTGACCTTTGCTCATGGGCAGCATCAGGTCTGTGTGTTAATCACACGCAGACCTCCGTCAGCTCTGCACATGCTCTGCGCACATAGTAATGATTGAGCTAAGTATTGTATTTCTGATGCTCTTAATAATTACTGGTGCGGGTAAAAAGAGGCACCACTAACAGAGGTCTGAGTGTGATTAACACAAAGATCTGAAGCTGTTTGCAGCTCCCCATTGAAGTCGTGCTTCTTCAATGGATGGGGGATGACTGGCACCCCCAATCACTTCGGCACCCGTTGCTATCTACCCCCACCTGAGGCTTAGTAGACCACTGCTCCCTTGCCAGTGTGACCAACACAGAAGCAGCTGACAACCCGCCCCTGGGAAATGCAGGCCTAAGCAGCTTATTTGTGCCATTCTTCTGCCTCAAACAGCCTTTTTTGTCTTCTTTTTTGACATATTTGCCACCAAACATCCTCATTGTCCCATCTTTGCCACCAAACAACCTCTTTCTGCCATATCTACCAATAAACATGCTCTATGTGCCATCCTTGTGCTTCAAATAGCTTACCAGTACTATCATTCTGCCCCAAACAGCTTCTTATCCTCCAGTTTACCAATGTTATTTTTCCTGCAAACAGCTTGCTGCCTTGTCGATAGTGCACACAGTTTATCCAGTGCAGAGAGCCACTCTCTGCAACAAATTATTTGAAATTTAAAGTGACAGCACACACATTTAAAAAATCTAATCCGTCAGTGAGTTCCATTTTTTTTAAATATTAGAATGATATTTAAACAGTTTTTTTTCCCTAAATTTGGTATTTACACCATGCAAGAATGAATCAACAGTTTCCTTTACCAGGTTAAAAAAGGCAGTTATTATGTGTGCAACAAAATTCTGTATCTGACTAAATAGTTTTTACCATAGTTTGCATGTGTAAAATCGCATGCAGCATTATTTTGTCTTTAAACAAGTTAAATACAAATATTGATTGCTAAATAATTTTACTTAAATCACAAGTATTATTCATTATTTCAAGGCCATTCTGTATTTGTTTTGCTTCTCTTTGCACGTCATACAAGGAGCCACACATTAGTCACCATGATTACTTAAATAGCACTGTCTTTAGAAGATCCCATTTTGTGCACAGGTGTTATAGCACCATAAAGTACAGGCTCACTAGATAGAATGCAGTTAGAAAATTGCTCAAACATTACTGCCACAAACGACTATTGATTTTTGCAGTGAAATGGAAAAGTAGAATGGTTTTCATCTTTTTTGCACAATTTGTGTTTAGATTTTATTTTACCACATTTACAAGCAACGAGGTACAATTCACATTCTGTCCCACTTTCAGACAAAACAAGTATTGTTACTATTCTGCGTGCGTCTTGGACAACTCTCATGTGCTTGTGTTACTTGGTTACAAAATAAACACTACACTTTTTCTGTCCTAAATAACAAAATAAGGTGTGGAATGGTTCAGATAGTAAATATTAGTTTAAAGATAAACATATTTTTTGTTGCAATTTAAACCATTTAAAAAAAGTTCAGTGTGAAATGATTTCATGAATGGACTTGATGATCAATATCAACACATATAAAAATATATGTTATAATATTATAATTAAAAATAATATAATGCAATAAAAAAAAACTTTGAAGGTCAGAAATGGGTGGACATAAATGTGAATCCACGTCTTAAATTCATTTTAATATATAATATTATTTTATTTCTGTATTGACTATTACTTCAAATGTTTTTCCATGTAATTTTTGTATATTTTTATAATACAGTTGTGTCTTATTAAGATACCAGTTTTAAGGATGAGGCAATGAGTACAACTCCAAATTAAACCAATTATGATCTTCCAGTAAGATAAAATGAAAGAATATATGGCACTGATTATTTCTGTAATATGTGCAACAACTTGAACAGCACAGCAATATTCTTCAGAATATCCTTTTTTGTCTGCAATACGTAGCCAAAATAATAGGTTCATTTAATTAAGCTTTATTAAGTCTTAGAAAATATAATCAATCTGATTAGTGAATCTGATTATGTCTACACTTGTATTAGCCAGCACAAAAGCCCCCTACAGGTTAAAGTTTAAATGTAGATTACCAAACAATGCCAGTTCTAGTCATGTTTCTATGGTGTAAGTAAAAATTTAATTTGTCTTTCACTTCATCTTAGAAACTCTGTTACCCGTTTATTCTTTTATGTTTTTATTATTATTATTTTTTTCTCATACAGCTGAATCACAGAACGATATTAATTTAGCAGTAAAATCTTTGAGCAATTATGCAGATAGCTTGAAAAAAGCAACATGCAAACACAATAAGAAAATTGTAGCTGAGAAAGAGACCCTAGATATTCATTAAAAACAGATGGCAATATCAGTAACAGCATCAGCTCTGATGTTTAGACTAAATCTGCGTTAATCTGCCACAATGTGAGAGACAAAAAAAGAGCTGAGACACAATTGTATGTGTTAACTTATGCAATCTATCTGCAAAAGCATTGAAATATAGTAACTAATTCATGAATGACTTTTTTGATAAGAGCTATTTAAACAATGGGCTATCCTCTGACTTGTAAGAGACTGCTGCTTTTATTCATTCTTTCTGTGAAAAGCCCCGAAGGCAGTAAATAATTAACTCCAATAAGCTAATTGGAACATTGATACTGTAGTAAAAATGAGATATGTTATTCTATGGGATGATGTTTAAAATGTATCATGTGTCTTGTTGTATGAATGGTTACTAAATAACAAACATTTTGGTCTATTATAAAATAAGTAAACAGAAATCTGAAACTCAAAAATGTACTTTCTTTAAATGACTGAAAAAAAAAAAAAGGTTTGGGTGACTAGACAAACCAAAAACCAAAAAGTAAGTACTGCATTATGTAAAGTGCTGTAAATTGTTTACAATAGAAACTGTGCATTTCACATGAATTAGAAACGTGTACTACATACAGAAAATAAGCTATGTGGAAATGTCCCTTTTAATTATCTTATTTGTGGAATGGTAGCCATGCAGGCACAGTTTACATTTTTTTGTCTGTAATTACAGAAAATACTTTTCCATTAGCCTATCCACTGTTTCAACCTGTAAAGGTAATCCAGATATAAAATGTAGATGCACATCTCCTTTGCACAGGGTGGCAAATATAAGCATTTCAGTGTTAACTAGTAGAGTTGAGCGGACACCTGGATGTTCGGGTTCGAGACTTGACTTGACCCCGAACTCGAACCCCATTGAAGTCAATGGGGACACGGACTTTTGGCCACTAAAATAGTCATGGAAAGGGCTAGAGGGCTGCAAAAGGAATTAAAATGTGGGTAAGAGTAGGACAAGTGCCCTGCAAACAAATATGGATAGGGAAATAACTTCAAAAAAATAAAATACATACAAATTAAAAATACAGTACTATTTAGCACCCAAAACAATTAGAATTAGGTTCTATTTGACTCTCAGATGTAATACATGTAATGCTATTGCTGTTCTATAAACCGAAATAGAGTCCCCATTCATAAGAATAGGTCAATTGACCTATTCTTATGAATGGGGACTCTATTTCGGTTTATAGAATAGCAATAGCATTACATGTATTCCATAAACCGAAAGTCTATAAACCAAAAGACATTCGGTTTATAGACTTTCATTTTATAGAATACATTTAATTCTATTGCTATTCTATAAAAAGAAAGTCTATAAACAGAATGTCTTTCGGTTTATAGACTTTCGGCTTATGGAATACATGTAATACTATTGGCTTTTTATAAACCGAAACAGAGTCCCCATTCATAAGAAATTCTTATGAATGGGGACTCTATTTCGGTTTATAGAAAGCCAATAGTATTACATGTATTCTATAACCCAAAAGTCTATAAACCGGACGACCTTTGGTTTATAGACTTCCGGCTTATAGAAAAGCATAGAATTACATGTATTCTATACACCGAAAGTCTATAAACGTATTCTATAAGCCAAAAGTCTATAAACCGAAGGGCGTTCGGTTTATAGACTTTCGGTTTATGGAATACATGTAATTCTATGCTATTCTATAAACCGAAAGACTTTCGGCTTATAGAATAGCATAGAATTACATGTATTCTTGACAGTTGTGTACCTGGCCTATTCTGGTGCAGGAACCCACCCTCCAAGCCACTTGTGAATGACTGGCCTGATAACCGTGGAAATGACCCCTGTTCTTCCTCCTCCTCTTCCTCCTGTGCCACATCCTCTTCCATCATCGCCCTAAGCGTTTTTTCAAGGAGACATACAAGCGGGATAGTAATGCTGAGAACGGCGTCATTGGCACTGGCCATGTTGGTGGAGTACTCGAAACAGTTCAAAATGTCACACAGGTCTCGCACGGAGGCCCACTCATTGGTGGTGAAGTGGTGCTGTTCTGCAGAGCGACTGACCCGAGCGTGCTGCAGCTGATACTCCACTATTGCCTGCTGCTGCTCGCACAATCTCTCCAGCATGTGCAAGGTGGAGTTCCACCTTGTGTGCACGTCGCATATGAGGTGGTGAGTGCGAAGGCCTAAGTTACGCTGCAGCGCAGACAGGCGAGCAGCAGCAGGGTGAGAACGCCTAAAGTGCGCACATATGGTCTGCAGCAGCTCTGATATATCTGGGTAGTTTTTCAGGAATTTCTGCACCACAAAATTCAGCACATGCGCCAGGCAAGGGATATGCTTCAAACCGGCTAGGCCCAGAGCTTCTACGAGATTTCGCTCATTATCGCACACCACCAGGCGGGCTTGAGGCTCAGTGGCAACAACCACTCATTGATCTGTTGTTCCATGCCCACTCATTGATCTGTTTCCCCCCAAACATATGAGTTTTAAAAGAGCCTGCTGCCTCTTATGCTGCGCTGGTGCCTCTTTGCGACCACCGCCTCTTCCTCTAAACTGGACACGTCACTCGCATGACCTTGATTCTATGTGTGGTCTAGGACCTCATCATCCTCCACATCATCTTCCACCCACTCCTCAACCATGCCCTCCTTGCCGGTCTGCACACTGCCGAAAGCCACAGCGGTTGGCACCTGTGTTTCGTCATCATCAGAGATGTGCTGCGGTGGTCCTCGCATGTCCACATCCTGACACATAAGTGGTTGTGCATCAGTGCACTCAATCTCTTCCACTTCTGGGGCAAGGCTAGGTTTGATGACTCCGCATACAGATTTATCAAAAAGCAAAAGAGACTGCTGCATGAGTTGTGGCTCAGACTGCTTGGCTGATATGCAAGGGGGTGAGGTGAAAGACAGATGGCCATGGGCTGCAGGTGTCAACTCTGAGCTTTCAGCAGGGGACCGGGTGGGAGACAATGTGAAGGAACTGGAGGCACTGTCAGCCGCCCAATCTACTATCGCCTGTACTTGTTCTGGCCTCACCATTCTAAGAGAGGCATTCGGGCCTCCCAAATAACACTGAAGGTTCTGTTGCTTACTAGCACCTGAGGAAGGTGTTTCACTTGTGCGTGTAGCTGGCACAGATCGACCACATCCCCTACTTGCAACAGGAGCTCCACAAACACCAGCAGCACCACGACCAGGGCCACGTCCCTTATTTGACGCTCTCCTCATTCTTTGTGGTCACCCACCAAAGTAACAGATGGTTTATGTCAGGCAACAATGTGTTTTTTTGTTTATTGGACTGCAAGAAATGCACCGCAAGAGGGGGTCCCCATTCATAAGAATTTCTTATGAATGGGGACTCTAGTCCTGTTTATAGAAAGCCAATAGCATTACATGTATTCCATAACCCGAAAGTCTATAAACCGAACGACCTTTGATTTATAGACTTTCGGCTTATGGAATGTGTAGGTCAATTGATTCGTACGAACGAATAAAACGAAACGCAAATAATGAACGAATTTCGTCTGAAACGAATGCAGTAATGAACTAAATTCGTTTTAGACTAAATAAATAAAATTTTCGTCCCAATGGCCAAAAACGAAAGGAAAATTTTAGTTTTGCACATGTCTACTTATAACAGTCCTTATCCTATCTGGTAACAGACATTTGATTTCATTAGTAAATTGGTCATTATAGCAATTGGCTTGTATTTATAAGTCAATTTTAATTTTAAAGCCCAAAACAATATTATTAATCTTCTAGAAATGCATATCTACAGTATCTGGAGTCACAGAAAATGTCCCATGGGTTCCACCTATTCTCATTTATTTATTTTGTAACTAAGTGTGATGAATGAAGCTTTCTATCACTCTTAAAGCATTAACCCCTATAAACCACTTTGGACCATGTTCCTGCTCACATTTTGCAGGAATTTTTTCTGTAGCAATGTTCAAGGGTCTTATCTCTTTTTAAAGGGACAGTCTAGTCCCCAAACTCACTGTTCTGTAACAATGTTCAAGTATCGGATCTCTCTTTAAAGGCACAGTCTAGTCCCCAAACTCACTGTGGTGCAAGTTGAAGATTACTGCTTGTATAAACTTTGGGCACCTCCCTACCCACACTGCACACCCAGGACATGACCCATTACCCACATGCACACATATTAAATGCCCCATCACCTCCATTACATGCCCCCATCACCCCATTACATACACATTACATGTCCCCATAAAATGTCCTCATCACATGCCTCCATCACGGATAAGCCACAGCCAAATGTTCCCAATAATATGCCAGTATTGTTTTGTCATTAATATGCCCCAGCTAATTTGCCCAATAATATGCCAGAATTATTTTGCCATTTAATATGCCCCAGCTAATTTGCCCAATGAAATGCCAGTACTATTTTGCCATTTAATATGCCCTAGCCAATTTGCCCAATAATATGCCAGTATGATTTTCCATTAATAAGCCCCTGCCAATTTGCCCAGTACATCCCTCAGGACTTACCTTTGTCCCTGGTGGCTAGTGGCAGGCAGCATGGTGTCCTCCATGCTGCCTGTTCGGCTCCACCGTGGTTTGTTCAGAGAGGTCATGTGACCCGGCGCATGTCTAACGTAAGAGCGCCTGTCACATGACAGGTGGGCAATTCACCGTCACACTGCATGAGCTGAACAGGCAGCATGGAGGTTTCTCTGTGGTGCCTGTTTGACTCCCTGTGCAGCCTGCTTGTAGGCACAATGGTGGTAAGGGGAGATCTTCCGATCTCCCCAGCCACCGTCTCTGCCGGCAATTGAGGTTTGTATTTTTTTGTTTATTTTAAATGGGCGGATTTTTTTTTTGAGTTTTGTGCTGCCCCTTAAAGGCATAGAAGGCAAGTACCGCCCTGTAAATATATGAGAAGAAGACTGAACGATTTGATGACATGACTGACATTATGAAGTGACAGGGAACTAACTTATAATGTTCTTGTAGACACTAGGATCTCTAAAAGTGCAACACACTTGCAGGGAGAGAAGAAGGGAAATTAGAAGTGAAAGTAGTAAGGGAGAAGGGGGAAAGAAACAGAAAATGGGAAATTGAATAAATAATTAATTATGCATGCCCACTCCAATATATGTATTTAATAACTAAATATTAACACTCCAAGAGTATTAAGACACCCCATGGAGATAGTCACCCGATAAAACCCATTATAGTAGAAGGGAAGGAAGGGAATACGGGAGAAAGTAGTAAAAGAGAATTAATGAAAAGGGGGAAGTAGAACAGGAAGAAGGTAGGGGAAAAGGTGAAGGAAAAGAGGAAGGGAGTAGGGGAATAGAGAAAAATGTAGTTTAGTACTCTATAAAGATGGCAATTAGTGCCGGGTCTATGTCCACTCTGCCACAGCTAGCCCACTCACGCTTTTGGGGGAAATTCTGCAACGGCTGCAGATTAGATCAACAAGAAATGTTGATCAGGATGAAAGAAGAAATCTGTGAAGTCATGTATACTGTTGTTGTGATTATATGTCATTGTTTTTCATGGAGGGATAAGCCAAATGGCAAATGATTTAGCTAAACTAGAAAAATGATTTAGCTAAACTAGAAAAATGGTCAGAGCAGTGGCAACTGCCATTTAATGTGGACAAGTGCAAGATTATGCACCTTGGGCGTAAAAACCCAAAAGCAGAATATAGACTATTTGGTACAGTCCTAACCTCAACATCTGAGGAAAGGGATTTAGGAGTAATAATTTCAGAGGACTTGAAGGTAGGTAGGCAATGCAATAGAGCAGCAGGAAATGCTAGCAGAATGCTTGGTTGCATAGGGAGAGGTATTAGCAGTAGGAAGAGGGAAGTGCTCATGCCATTGTACAGAGCACTGGTGAGACCTCACTTGGAGTATTGTACGCAGTACTGGAGACCGTATCTCCAGAAGGATATTGATACTTTGGAGAGAGTTCAGAGAAGGGCTACTAAACTGGTTCATGGGTTGAAGGATAAAACTTACCAGGAAAGGTTAAAGCATCTTAACATGTATAGTTTGGAGGAAAGACGTAACAGGGGGGATATGATAGAAACATTTAAATACATAAAGGGAATCAACACAGTAAAGGAAGAGAGTATATTTAAATGAAGAAAAACTACCACAACTAGAGGACATAGTCTTAAATTAGAGGGGCAACGATTTAAAAGTAATATCAGGAAGTATTACTTTACTGAGAGGGTAGTGGATGTATGGAATAGCCTGCCAGCAGAAGTGGTAGAGGTAAACACAGTCAAGGATTTTAAGCATGCGTGGGATAGACACAAGGCTATTCTAGCTATAAGACCGGGAACGGGGGACTAATAAAAGTACTCAAAAAAAAAAATTGGGCAGACTAGATGGACCGAATGGTTCTTATCTGCCGACACATTCTATGTTTCTATGTTTCTATGTTTTATATGTCGGTGCCGGATCTATTGTCTATCCGCGGGTGTCATGCACACAGCCTGACTATCTCACAGCTGGCTCCAAATTCAAGTGGCTAGATAACTGCTTTACCTGTGATCTGTTTAAGCCTTCCATTGTTTAATTATGTCAGGCACACAGTCTGACTATCTTGCTTCTGGCTCCAGATTAAAGTGGCTAGATACTGCTTTACTGGTGATGTGTTTAAGTTTTCTATTTGTTTAAGCAAGTTTTATCTGATTGCAGTTTGGTATATTTTGTGCTGTGTAAATCACAAATAAATGTTCTCTTTCTGCTGTTCAACTGATCAGTGTCCTGAGTGATTCTTTCCTGAACTTATAGCAGAGGTTCCAGAGGTGTATATCTGTTCCAACGGTTCCAAGCAGAGTATTTTCCCATAATGAGCAGAGGGCCTACTACATCCGGTAGGCAGCTCGTTACAACGGGTCTTAAGGAATTAAATGTACAGGGAAGAATCTTCTTGTCTTAAATTTCTATCAATCAACACTCAAGGACTAAACTCCCCTCAAAAAAGATCACATCTTCATGAGCTCCTACTTAAGGAAGACATAGATATAGGATTCATTCAGGAGTCCCATTGGGCCATACCACCAGCAAAATTATGGAACTTTCCAAGATACCCTAATACTTATTATGCAAAAATGAAAGGAAATAAGAAAAAAAGGGGTGTAGCCTTTATCATCTCAAATAAGGTTAAACTTGAGTGCGTGTTCGAGGAGGGAGACCCTAATGGACGCTATATAATCCTTATATGCAAAATCAATGATAATATTTTTACCCTAGTCAATTTATATGCACCAAACGAGATGCCGATAAGATTTTTAAAGAACCTGTATAAAAAAATAGAATTAATAAAGAAGGGACACCTTTTGATGGGAGGAGATTTTAATTGTATTCAAGATGTTAAATTAGATAAAATTTTACCAAAGTCAGCAAAAATTGACCCCCATGTAAAGAGAATGGCCTCGGCAATGCAGACTTTCCTTGGAGAGAATGCTCTGTGCGACGTCTGGAGAACAATCCACCCACAACAGAGGGATTTTACTCATTTCTCCTATTCACATTCTTCTTACTCAAGAATCTATTTTATGCTTTCAGAAACACAATCTATACATTTATTTGTTAAAGCTAATAAAGGCCCTATTACATGGTCAGACAATGCGCCAATTATGTTTGAATTTAAAAATAGCCCTAACTATCCTAAATATTAAAATTGGAGACTGAACGAATCTCTTCTAAAGGACAAAAACATTCTAGAAGAATTAACAAAACAAGCTATCCTAAAGAAACTAACGACACAGGATCAGTATCAGATCTCACATTCTGGAACTCTTTCAAATGTGTGATGAGAGGATATATTATAAGATCAGGGGCCAGAACTAAAAAACAGAAAGGTAAACCTTTGACTGACCTATATATAGCTTTGGAACTGAATGAAAGAAAGAACAGAAGATATCCCAGCCCAATCACAACCTCAAGATCTTAAGATATCAGGCAGGAAATACTAAAAAAGGAGCAGGATAGAATAAGCAACAAACTAAACCAACTAAGACAGGAATGGTATATAGGGAATAACAAAATAGGAAGATATCGCTCCAATAAAATAAAATACAACAGGAAAAACAGTATGATAAAAAAAATAGTGGACAAAAACCTTGTAAAACCTGACATTGCATAAGTTTTTAAAAAAATACTATGCAGCCTTGTATAACCTAGGAAATCAAGAAACTTCTAGAGAGGAGATAAAGAAGTTTCTTGGGAAAGTAAACCTCCCAAAAATCAGCATAGAAAATTTGGAAGATCTAAACTCTCCAATCACCCTGGAAGAAATTCACGATAATATTAACAACTTAAAGGGGAAAAAAGCATCAGGCCCAGATGGCTTTTCCGCTGCTTTCTATCAAGCCTTTCGGGACACTGTCTCTCCTATCTTGTTAAGGGCTTTTAAAGAGGTAACAGAGGGAACTCCATTCCCCAAAGAGATGCTTCAGGCTTTAATTCTCCCAATCCTGAAGCCCAACAAAGATCCGTCCCGCATAACAAACTACAGACCAATCTCATTAATAAATTTAGATATGAAAATTTTCTCAAAAATCTTAGCTCAAAGATTAAAAAAAATTCGACCTAGTATTATCCATACGAACCAGACGGGCTTTGTGATTGGGAGACAAACCACAGATAACAATAGGAAAATAATTAATCTGTTAAACACTATTACTAGTAATAATTGGGGAACATCAATCATAGCATTGTACGCGGAAAAGGCGTTCGATCAGGTAAACTGGTTATTTTTGGAAGAGACACTAAACGCCTTTGGCATCCAAGGCCAATTTAAAAACAACACAATGGCTATGTATTCAGACCCAACAGCCAAAATAAAAGGCCCTATGCTAAATTCTAATTGGTTTAATATAAGGAATGGCACACGCCAGGGCTGCCCTCTAGCATCCCTTTTATACGTGCTGTCGGTGGAACCCTTGGCACATATGGTGAGACAGAGCTCTTAGATATGGGGAGTCAAAATAAAATCGCACGATTACAGAATCACGCTCTTTGCAGACGACATCCTTCTGACATTAGAGAGGCCCACTCAATCCATTCCATCTTTACTAAAAATATTACAAGAATACGGGAAATACTCTAACTACAAATTAAACTTACATAAAACCCAGATTATCTCTAAAAATGTATCTACAGTTGATAGGGAAAATATTAACTCTTAAAATTGGAGGGGAACAATCAAAAAATAGAATATTTGGGAACTAAACTATGCTTCGTTTTGTAAAATATACCCAAAATTAACTTTGAAACATTAATTCCGAAACTTAAAGGAAAAATAAATTCATGGAAAGTACTTGAATTGGCATGGGTTGGCAGAGTTGACATACTCAACTCCTATTTAGTCCCCCAAATCACCTATCTAATGAGGGCAATTCCCCTAACGGTCCCAAATTACATCCTGAATATATGCCAAAGGATCTTCAACGTATATGTATGGCAGAACAAAAAATCAAGAATAGCCCAAAGTACACTTTCAAGGAACATAAATAAAGGTGGAATCTCCATGACGGATGTACATAGCTTGCACGAGGCATGTATGATTTCACACTACTTGATGTTTAATAACATAGGAGACAACCCTCCTGATTGGTTCAGAAAAGAGGAATCATACAGTGTAACCCCTAATCCCTACCACATGTTTTGGACAAACATCCCAAAGATACTAAAACAACATCAACCTAACTTAATTGTAAAAAATATCCTTATTACATTAGATAAGCTTAAGAAGAAATTCAATATAAGGGATCAGATTCTCCCTTCCACACCAATAGGAAACTTGGAAGTATATATGGAATATCTAAACTTAAAGAATTGGGGAGAGGTATTAAATAATCCTCTTGCAGAACTGACGATTAATGATAAATTACTATCATTCCCTCAAATAAAAAATAGGCTCGGGCTAGGAGAAGTAGAGAGGTTTACACATTTTAGAATCGCGCATTTTGTTTCCGCATCGCTGGTAGATGAGTGCCCTATTCTGGAAGAAGTTCTAGAAAAGAAATACGAGAAAGGACTAATCACTAAAACTAAGAAATTATTATAAGCAAGTAAAGACGGGAAATTGGAGAAAAAAATAAAACTATGGGAGAACGAGATGGGGAAGGCGTATTGCATTGAGGAGTGGCTGAGGAGATACTGTCAAATAAGGAAGGTTGTTCACTGTATGTCCTTACAGGAACTCTATTTTAAAATCTTCCACCGGTGGTATATGGTCCCAACAAAGATCCAGAGATTCGATAAAAGTAAATTGAATCTCTGTTGGAGATGTGAGAAAGAGGTGGGATCATTATACCACATGTGGTGGGAATGCGAAGAGATTGGTAGGGTGTGCATACCGCTGGCAGCAACCATTAAAAAGATGTTCGGGGTAGACATAATACTGACACCCCAAACCTTTATTTTTCATTTGGATCTCCCTCTGAAAAATACGCACCAAAATAATTTATTAATAAATATTCTATTAATGTCAATCAAAATATGCATGGCAAGGAATTGGAAGATAAGAGGGGCAATTAATTGGGGAGAAGTTCAATCCCAGGTACACTATGTGTGTAAAATGGAAGAAGGTTCCTATAAAAAAGAAGACCAAATGACCAGATTTCATGAAACCTGGTCCCCGTGGAAAAATAGAAATGAGTGTTGATATACTAAATCCAAAAGAGAACCAAAATTAGTTCTATATTTAAAGTGACTTTAAGTAGCAAGACATCATAACCTGCGGGGGACTATGGATCCGGCACCACGTTTGTCTGTCTGTTTGTGTTTGTTGTTTTTGTTCTTTTTCTTGTGTTTTTTTTAATTATCTTTGTCTAAGGCTTTGTTGCGGTACTAAGTCACAATTTTAATGTATTCTAACTTTTTCACTTAAGCATTTGAGATTTGAAACTGGATGGTGGTGTGAGGGTAACCCCCTCACAATTTTTTTTCATTGTTATTTGTCTTTTTGATATTTTCATAATAAAAAAAAATAAAAAAAAATAAGTGCAACACATTGTATCATGACATTACTAGGTGTAACGGAACGGCTACTGAACACAGGTAGCAGCTCCATCCATTGTGTGAAATCACCAGTTTAGCCCCGAATAAAGCTCAGCATCCACCCAGCAAGTCTTTCTGGAACCTTGCTATTTGTACACAAATAGCAGACAGGACCACTACATGGGCATCCGCAGACATTTTTTCGGGGGGGGGGGGGGGGGTATTTTTACCGTCATTATATGCCAGGATTTAGCCATTTAATATGCCAGGATTTAGCCATTTATTATGCCAGGATTTAACCACTCAATATCCCAGGATTTAGCCATTAATTTGCCAGGATTTAACCCACCAGTATGCCAGGATTTAGCCATTTAATATGCCAAGATTTAGCCATTTAATATGCCAGGATTTAGCCATTTAAAATGCCAGGATTTAATCCATCAATCTGCAAGGATTTAGCCATATAATATTCCAGGATTTAGCTATTTAATATGCCAGGATTTAACCCCTCAATATCCCAGGATTTAGCCATTAAATATGCCAGGATTTAACCCCTCAATATCCCAGGATTTAGCCACACAATATGCCAGGAATAAGCCCCTTAATATGTCAGTATTTAGCCATTTAATATGCCAGGATTTAGCCACTCAATATGCCAGGATTTAACCCCTCAATATGCCACAATTTAGCCATTTAATATATCAGGATTTAGCCATTTAATATGCCAAGATTTAAACCCTCAATATGCCTGGATTTAGAAATTTAATATGTCAGGATATAGCCATTTAATATGCCATGATTCAACCCCTCAATATGCCAGGATTTAGCCATTTAGTATACCAGGATTTAGCCATTTAATATGTCAGGAGTTACCCCTCAATATGCCAGGATTTAGCCATTTAATATGCCAGGATTTAATCCCTCAATATAACAGGATTTAACCACTCAATATAACAGGATTTAGCCATTTAATATGCCAGGATTTAGCATTTAATATGCCAGGATGTAACCCTTCAATATCCCAGGATTTAGCCATTTAATATTCCAGGATCCTCCACCGGTGGTATATGGTCTCACCAAAGATTCATAAATTTGATAAAAGTAAATCGAATCTCTGTTGGAGATGTGAAAAAGAGGTGGGATCATTATACCACATGTGGTGGGGATGTGGGGAAAGATCAAAAAAGCATGCATACCGCTAGTAGCAACCATTAAAGAGTTGTTTGGAGAAGATATAATTTTGACGCCCCAAACCTTCCTCTTTCATTTGGACCTCCCTCTAAAAAACACGCACCAAAATAACTTATTAATAAGTATTCTAATGTCAATTAAAATATACATGGCAAGGAAATGGAAGCTAAAAGGGGAAATAAATTGGGGAGAAGTTCAATCCCAGGTACACTTTATTTGTAAAATGGAAGAAGGTTTCTATAAAAAAGAAGACCAAATGCACAGATTTCATGAAACTTGGTCCCCGTGGAAAAACAGAATTCAGTGTTGATATATTAAATCTAAAGCTCTCTATTTAACAGTGACTTAAAGTAGCAAGACATCGTAACCCGTGATGAACCATAGATCTGGCACCATCTATGTTTGTCTGTCTGTGTTTGTCATTCTTTTTTTCTTTTTTTTCTTTTTTTTTCTTTCTCTTCTTTTTTTGTGGCACCAAATCACTACTTAACACAATGTATTTATACTTATACTTTCCCACTTAAACATGTGCGATTTGGAAGAGTATGGTGGTGTGAGGGTCACCCCCTTTTTTTCAATGTTGTATGTCCCTTTTGATACTTTCATAAATAAAAAAAATAAACATATACCAGGATTGACTCATTTAATATGCCAGGATTTAGCCATTTAATATGCCAGGATTTTTCCACTCAATATGCCTGGGTTTAACCCTGAATATGCCAGGATTTAGCCCTTTAATATTCTAGGATTTAGACATTTCATATGCCAGGGTTTAGCCATTTAATATGCCAGGATTTAGCCCTTTAATTTGCCAAGATTTAACCCCTCAGTATGCCAGGCTTATACCAGTTAATATACCAGGATTTAGCCATTTAATATACCAGGATTTAGCCATTTAATATACCAGGATTTAGCCATTTATAATGCCAGGTTTTAACCCCTCAATATGCAAGATTTCACCATTTAATATGCCAGGATTTAGCCATTTAATATGCCAGGATTTAACCCCTCAATATGCCAGGATTTAGCCATTTAGTATACCAGGATTTAGCCATTTAATAGGCCAGGATTTAACCCCTCAATGTGCCAGGATGTAGCCATTTAATATGCCAGGATTTAATCCCTCAATATACCAGGATTTAACCCCTCAATATGCCAGGATTTAGCCATTTAATATGCCAGGATTTAGCCATTTAATATGCCAGGATTTAACCCCTCAGTATGCCAGGATTTACCTATTTAATATGCCAGGATTTAACCCCTCAATATCCCAGAATTTAGCCATTTATTATTCCAGGATTTACTCATTTAATATGCCAGGATTTAAGCACTCAATATGCCAGGATTTAGCCTTTCAGTATGCCAGGATTTAACCCCTCAATATGCCAGGATGTAGCCATTTAATATGCCAGGATTTAGCCATTTAATATGGCAGAATTTTTCCACTCAATATGCCTGGGTTTAACCCTCAATATGCCAGGATTTAGCCATTTAATATTCTAAGATTTAGACATTTAATATGCCAGGATTTAACTACTCAAACTGCAAGGATTTAGCCATTTAATATGCCAGGATTTAGCCTTTTAAGATGCCAGGATTTAACCCCTCAATATGCAAGAAACATAGAAACATAGAATGTGTCGACAGATAAGAACCATTCGGTCCATCTAGTCTGCCCAATTTTTTTTGAGTACTTTTATTAGTCCCCCATTCCCTGTCTTATAGCTAGGATAGCCTTGTGTCTATCCCACGCATGCTTAAAATCCTTGACTGTGTTTACCTCTACCACTTCTGCTGGAAGGCTATTCCATACATCCACTACCCTCTCAGTACAGTAATACTTCCTGATATTACTTTTAAATCGTTGCCCCTCTAATTTAAAACTATGTCCTCTAGTTGTGGTAGTTTTTCTTCTTTTAAATATACTCTCTTCCTTTACTGTGTTGATTCCCTTTATGTATTTAAATGTTTCTATCATATCCCCCTGTTACGTCTTTCCTCCAAGCTATACATGTTAAGATGCTTTAACCTTTGCTGGTAAGTTTTATCCTTCAACCCATGAACCAGTTTAGTAGCCATTCTCTGAACTCTCTCCAAAGTATCAATATCCTTCTGGAGATACGGTCTCCAGTACTGCGTACAATACTCCAAGTGAGGTCTCACCAGTGCTCTGTGCAATGGAATGAGCACTTCCCTCTTCCTACTGCTAATACCTCTCCCTATGCAACCAAGCATTCTGCTAGCATTTCCTGCTGCTCTGATGCATTGCCTACCTACCTTCAAGTCCTCTGAAATGATTACTCCTAAATCCCTTTCCTCAGATGTTGAGGTTAGGACTGTAGCAAATAGTCTATATTCTGCGTTTGGGTTTTTACGCCCAAAGTGCATAATCTTGCACTTGTCCACATTAAATGTCAGTTGCCAATGCTCTGACCATTTTTCTAGTTTAGCTAAATCATTTGCCATTTGGCTTATCCCTCCATGAATATCAACCCTGCTGCAAATCTTTGTATCATCAGCAAAAATACATACTTTGCCAACAAGACCTTCTGCAATATCGCTAATAAAAATATTAAAGAGAATGGGTCCAAGTACAGATCCCTGAGGTACCCCACTAGTAACAAGACCTTGCATCAAATAGGATTAAGCCATTTAAAATACCAGGATTTAGCCATTTAATATGCCAGGATTTAGCCATTTAATATACTAGGATTTAGGCATTTAATATACTAGGATTTAGCCATTTATTATGCCAGAATTTAACCCCTCAATATCCCAGGATTTAGCGATTTAATATCCCAGGATTTTTCCACTAAAAATGCCAGGATTTAACCGCTCATTAAACCAGGATTAAGCCATTTAATATACCAGGATTTAGCCATTTAAAATGCCAGGTTTTAATCGCTCTATATGCCAGATTTTAGCCATTTAATATGCCAGGATTTAACCATTTAATATGCCAGGATTAACCCCTTAATATTCCAAGATTTAGCATTTCAGTATGCCAGGATTTAATCCATCAATATGCCTGGATTTAGCCATTTAATATGCCAGGATTGAGCCATTTAATATGCCAGGATTTAACCCATCAATATGCCAGGATTTACCCATTTCATATGCCAGGATTTAACCCATCAATATGCCAGGATTTAGCCATTTAAAATGACAAGATTTAGCCTTTTAATATGTCAGGATTTAGCCTTTAAATATGCCAGGATTTTTCCACTCAATATGCCAGAATTTAACCCCTCAATATGCCAGGATTTAGCAATTTAATATTCTAGGATTTAGTTATTTAATATGCCAGGATTTAACCCCTCAGTATGCCAGGATTTATCCATTTAACATGCCAGGATTTAGCCATTTAATATGCCAGGATTTTTCCACTCAATATGCCAAGATTTAACCCCTCAATATCCCAGTATTTAGCCCTTTAATATGCCAGGATTTAGCCATTTAATATGCCAGGATTTGACCCCTCAATATGCCACGATTTAGCCATTTAATATGCCACGATTTAACCCATCAATATGCCAGGATTTAGCCATTTAATATGCCAGGATTTAGCCTTTAAATATTCCAGGATTTTTCCACTCAATATGCCAGGATTTAACCCCTCAATATGCCAGGATTAAGCCATTTAACATGCAAGGATTTAGCCATTTAATATGCCAGGATTTTTCCACTCAATATGCCACGATTTAACCCCTCAATATCCTAGTATTTAGCCATTTAATATACCAGGATTTAGCCATTTAATATGCCACAACTTAGCCATTTAATAGGCCAGGATTTAACCCGTCAATATGCCAGGATGTACCAATTTAATATGCCAGGATTGAGCCATTTAATATGCCAGGATTTAGCCATTTAATATGCAAGTATTTAGCCATTTAATATTCCAATATTTAGCAATTTAATGTGCCAGGATTTTTTCACTCAATATGCCAGGATTTAGCCATTTAATATGCCAGCATTTAACCCCTCAATATCCCAGGATTTAGCCATTTAATATGCCAGGATTTAACCCCTTAATATCCCAGGATTTAGCCATTTAATATGCCAGGTTTTAATCCCTCAGTATGCCAGGATTTATCCATTTAATATGCCAGGATGTAGCCATTTAATATTCCAGGATTTAGCAATTTAATATGCTAGGATTTAGCCATTTAATATGCCAGGATTTAACCCCTCAATATCCCAAGATTTAGCCATTTAATATGCCAAGATTTAAACACTCAATATGCCAGGATTTAGCCTTTCAGTATGCCAGGATTTAGCCATTTAATATGCTGGGATTTAGTCATTTAATATGCCAGGATTTAGCCATTTAATATGCCAGGATTTTTCCACTCAATATGCCAGGATTTAACCCCTCCATATGCCACGATTTAGCCATTTAATATGCCAGGATTTAACCCATCAGTATGCCAGGATTTACCCATTTCTTATGCCAGGATTTAACCCATCAATATGCCAGGATTTAGCCATTTAACCCCTTCATTACCAGACTGTTTTTGGAATGTTGTGCGTTAGTGACCGAGGCTGTTTTAACACTTCTGAGGTGTTTGTGTTTAGCTTTAATTTTCTTCTATGTCAGTTGCTGTACCCACACATATTATATATTGTTTTTTTTCAGGACAAGAAGGGCTTTCTTTTCATGACATTATTTTGTTCATATAATTTATTGTATTGTGTAAAAAATAGTAAAATATGGTTAAAATTAAAAAAAATAAACACTTTTCCTGACTTTTCTTTGTAAATTCTTTTACTAAGCTTCAAAAGCTAATGAAAAAACGTGCTAAATAGATTCGACTATAGGTCCTGAGTTCAGAAATACCCAATGTTTATATGTTTTTTTGCTTTTTTTTGCATGTTTTAGGTTAATAAATACAAGTAGCTTTTAGCAGTTTCAAAACCATTTTTTTTTATAATTAGCGTTAGGGACACTGTAACACCGATATCTGATATAAATCGCTGAATAACCCCCCACATGTACACATTTTTATAAAGTAGACATCCCAGGGCATTCAACTTGGGGTAATTTGACACTTTTCACTCTGTCATTTTACCACCAATCTTTGACAAGTTTTGACGTAGTAATTTTTTGTGTGTTTTATTTCCACACACTTTGAAACTTAGGTATGAATTTAAAGGGGTTCGTCTATTTTATTGCCAAACAAAACCCCAATATATGTTCAGCAACTTCCCCTGAGTATAGCGGTACCCCACATGTATAGGTTTGCTAGGTTTATGTGGCAGGTACAGGGCAAAATTTAGGATATGGTTATTGCAGCTTTAAAACGTGTATTTATTATGTAATACTTGTGACTACATTTCCTATCATGCTCAGCCAGCCAAAAGCTACCGTAGCAGAATAGGAAATGTAGTCTATAGTAGGAAGCACCGATTTTTGCTATCCTTGCTATCCTGCGGCTGCATGGATCAAATATCCAGCTGCTGCGGGCCCCTATCTACTGCTGGGGGCCAATGCAAAGCACTGGCCCCACTAGCAGTCTTTTTTTTAAAAATAAAATATCCCTAGAGGACCACAGACAGACATAACATGTCATTGGTCCTCTACGGAATAACTTTTTATTTTTATACAATTTATTATTATTATTTTAAATTTTTTTATTTATTTAATTTTTAATTTTTTTTACATTTTTTTATTTTTATTTAACTCTAACCTTAACCCTATGGTTAGGGTTAGTACAAACCCTAATTCTAACTCTAGGATTAGGGTTTTGATGAACTCTAACCCTAACCCAAGCGTTAGGATTAGCACAATAGGAAAAAAAAAGAAAAAAATGTTTTTATTAAAAAAATCATTTGGGGGTGCAGGTTGTTACTGGGGGGGACCAGGGGGAGATTTTACACACTATATTTAGTCTCTCCCTGCCCCACGATCACCGTGGAGCAGGGAGAGACTATAGCTGTCAAAGCAGGCACCTGCTTTGACAGCTATTAACATCCGGGCGCTGTGATTGGCTGTCACAGTGCCCGGATGTTCCCGGGGGGTCCTCACCCGGCATGGCTGAAGTGTCTCGGTATCGAGACACTCAGCCATGTCGTTGTTAGCGCGATCGCGGTATGCCAGCGTGCATACCGCGATCAGACCTGCATGACGGTCCAGGACCGTCATCGGTCGCGAAGGGGTTAAAATGACAAGATTTAGCCTTTTAATATGTCAGGATTTAGCCTTTAAATATGCCAGGATTTTTCCACTCAATATGTCAGAATTTAACCCCTCAATATGCCAGGATTTAGCCATTTAATATTCTAGGATTTAGTTATTTAATATGCCAGGATTTAACCCCTCAGTATGCCAGGATTTATCCATTTAACATGCCAGGATTTAGCCATTTAATATGCCAGGATTTTTCCACTCAATATGCCAAGATTTAACCCCTCAATATCCCAGCATTTAGCCATTTAATATGCCAGGATTTAGCCATTTAATATGCCAGGATTTAACCCCTCAATATGCCACGATTTAGCCATTTAATATGCAAGGATTTAACCCATCAATATGCCAGGATTTAGCCATTTAATATGCCAAGATTTAGCCTTTTAATATGCATTTTATGTTAAGTTTCCAATATAGTAATAATGTCTTATAGAATTTGTTCTATTTCCTTACTTCTAACCTTTCTCTAATTACCACTTTGTGAGCTTCTCTTATAATTGAGCTATTAACTTCTGTCTGTTAGTTTCTTTACAAAAAGTTATAAGATACATCTTACAGTCATGGGAAAAATAAATTACACCCTCTTTGAATTCTTTAGTTTCACATATAAGGACATAATAACAGTCTGTTCTTTAACAAGGTCTTAAAATTAGGTAATTACAACCCAAGATAAAAAAAAACTGATTACAAATTACACGGTGTGATCATTTTTTTAAAACTAAAGCCAACATGTATAAGCCATGTTTATGAAAAAATAAGTAAACCCTTATTGCTTTCAAAGGAATTAAGAGGCTAAGTAACAGACCAGTGCTGCCAACCAATAGCATTTGATTAAATGACCATCGGCAAGTGTGACCACCTCTATAAAAGCTAAAGTTTTAGCAGTTTGCTGGTATGGAGCATTCTGGTGTGTCTTAATGCAATGCTAATGAGGAAAGACATTAGCAATGTTCTTAGAGAAGCAATTGTTGCTGTCCATTAAACTAGGAAGGATCATACGGCCATTTCCAAACCAATTTAAATCCATTATTTTACAGTGAGAAAATTGGAAAACATTCTAGACAGTTATGAATTTTTCCAAGAGTGGATGTTCCGGGAACTAACCCCAAATTCAGACAATGTAATTCTCAAATAAATTGCAAAAAAAAAAAAACAAGTGCTACATCTCAGACTCTACAAGCCTCAGGTAGCATGTTAAATGTTAAAGTTCATGACAGTACAATTAGAAAATGAGGCTGAACGAATATGGTTTTCTTGGAAGGGTTGCTAGGAGACAGCCTCCTCTCATGGCAGCACGGCTTAGTTTTGCAAAGTTGCATCTGAACAAACCACAAGACTTATGGAACAATGTGTTTTGGACAGACAACACCAAAGTGGAGACAGTGCAATGTTTGGCAAAAACCAAACACAGCATATCAGCACAAACACCTCATACCAACAGTCAAGCATGGTGGAGGAGGGGGTGATGATTTGGGCTTGTTTTGCAGCCACAAGACTTGGTAAATTTGTAGTCATTGAGTCGACCAGAAACTCCTTTGTATACAAAAGTATTCTATAGTCACATGTAAGGCCATCTGTCTGACAGCTAACACTTGGCTGGAATTGGGTCATGCAACTGAACAATGATCCCAATCACACCAGCAAAACTATAACAGAATGGCTGAAAAGAAAAGAATCAAGGTGTTTACCTATTCAAAATCCAGAACTCAACCCAATTGAACCCCTTAGTGACTGAGTGCTTTGCTGCATTTGATGTACCTTGAAGACCAGAATTCCATTATTTTTGTCATATGTTTGCTGAACTATGAATTTCTTTCTTTGTGTTCAGTCCTCCCACACAAATTATATTTCCTTTTTTAAAGAATGGATAGGGCTTTCATTTTATACTATTGTTTTCATCATATGATATAATTTATTATTAAAAAATACATAAAATATGATGAAAATATGCCATAAAAAATACTTTTTCTAACGTTGATCTGATATATTTTTTAAACAATTACAAATGGTAAAAAAGACCCTGTTTATATATTTCTAATTTATCGTGAGTTTAGAAATACCAATGTGTCCATGTTTTATTTCAAGTAATAGGGCAATAATCAATATTAGTGTTTTTTTGTTTCCTAACCATTTTCTTCTACAGTGACCTTTTGACCCCAACCTTAACCATAAATTTACCCTAAAGCACAAAAAAGCATCATATATACACTCCTAAGGCACAAAAAAGCATTATATATATATACATATAATGCTTTTTTGTGCTTTAGGAGGGTATACCAATTGATAAGAATGCCCTTTAGAAACACTTGCTTTAGGATATCAAACTGATAGCCACATTCTAATAATCTATCTTAAATGGCCTGATTCTAATAACAAAAATTCCTCAAACTTGGAGCAGTTTCTGTGTATGTGCAGGAGCTGCCCAGTGGGTATGCTTCTAATGGTATGTTGGGGATGCCTAAGTGTTGTGTAGAATTGTAAATAAGGGGCATCTCAAGTTTTTGGGAAGTTGATAGAACAGAAGAAGGATATATCTATCTATCTATCTATCTATCTATCTATCTATATATATATCCCTCTTCTGTTCTATCAACTTCCCCAAAAAATGAGATGCCCCTTATTGTATTACAAATTACAGTAAACAATTTATAATTAGGGGCTGTAAAGTGGTAGCCAAGAGGTCTCCAACAACAGGAAACAAAATCTCACCTAGTTCATTTTTGTCTGAAAATAATAGAATTGCTGAAACATGGTTTATCATCAGGGTACATACAAATGTAGCAGCAGACAATGTGTCTAATGTCAGTTCCTCATAGTGGGAGAAACCTTTCGATTCTCAGTTAGCCAAAATGAATATCATATTAAGTATGTAATTTGTAATATGAAAAATGTGATCTATTTATTGACATGTAAACCATTTTCTATACAGTTTGGTGAATGAGATCTGTTGGCACATTTGTTGTAATAGATGGTGGTCACAGTGCCCCATGTGCACAATCTATTTTTATGTTTTGATCTGTTGGTCTCTTTATTATTTGGTTTACGATCTCCTGACCTTATGGACAATAGGTTTTCTGGGTTTACTCATTCTGGAACTCTTCTGTTTTTCAAGTTACATCTTCTCTCTTTTGTCCAGATCCTTGAGTTGTATACTCATGGTAGCTATAATTTTAACCTATGGGTTGGCATATTTAGAGCTTCAAGGACTTCCACTGTTTTACTGCTATCTTCTTCCAGGATAGCCACCAAATTACCTGTATTTTTAAGATATTGTTTTAGATCTAAGTTCTCTGCATGAATAGGTACCAGCAATAGGTATCAATAATACCAGCAATCTCATCCTTAGTAAGTATTTATCAACAGTTCACGTAAATCACCTGGCAGGGAAAGATTTTCCAAAAACAAAGAAAGATCCCAGATCACAACATAGATTGCCTGTAGAATAAGTGTGAATAGAATAAAAGTTTTAATGGTTATAAATAGGATACAAGAATCCACAGACTACTCCACTGTTGTGACACCATGTAGGCAAGCAACTATCAGTGTACAAGCTATAAGGAGCTATAAAGCTGTAAGAAATAGTTTTGACTGCTATAAATCTAATACAATTTTTTTTTAATTGTATCTGTTCTCATACTTTAAGAGTAAACTCCAATGATATAATAGGGTACAGAAATCCTCCAACTTGAATATATTCTAGCTCTTTTAAAGTATAATCCAATATTATCAGACAATGTAGGTGAGCAGTAACTTTTTCAATGACAGTCAGGCAACTGCAAATTGCCAGTAATATAAGGATTTTTCTCATTATACCAATACTTAACCTTAACTGGTATGATGCACAGCAAGTAGGCGCATGTTTGAGCAGAACTGTATTACAGATCCTTTATAGTGTGCTAATACAAGATCTTCAACTAATATTCTGGGCAGCAAGTGGGCTAGTAGTTCAGCAGAGTTATATTATAGTTCCAGGTTTACCCTCCTGAAATAACTCCTTCACCAATTAGGCTAAGTTCCTAGAAGTTGTAATATTATCAGTCTTCAAAAGAACAGCCACAAATGTTACTCACAATAATATGTTGCTTAGTCAGTCACACTGATCTACAGTCAGTCAGGGTCTTAATAAATTGATTATTTTGTATACCAGCAAAAATATATTTATGTATTTGAGGAGCATGGCGTCGGAACCCATTTGACCATCCAACGGCTCAGTAAACTGCATTGACCTGATTTGTATGTCTATTCAAGAGTCTATATGTTATGCACAATAAAAAATACAGTGTGGATGTGCACTTTCACTGGAGGTACTCTGGTCACAGTTCAGACCGTTAATATTCAATAAAATAATAACAGGACCAGCACTTCTGTGAATGTGTGGATTTATTGTCCCAACGGCCATGTTTCAACTCCACAAGGAGTTTTCCTCAAGCCTCAGGATGTGAAAAACAATGATTTAATACAAAATAGAACCAAAACTGGTTTATCGGCTGTCACGATAATTTTGTGGAAGAGCTTGGATCTCTCGTACAGACTTGTTTTAGACAAGGCTCAATCGAACATGAAGCATGTACAGGGGTCCATTAAGAGGTCCCACTACTTCAAGAGTGTCCTTCTCTGACCACAGACCTGCCTCCAATGCCAGGGGTTCCTAACAATCAATCTTAAAGTAAGAATTTCACTAACCCTCTATTCTTCCCCAATATGGGTAGGTGGCAGAATTCATCTCTTTCAACTGGCATGGGTCTTCATCACTTCAGACCCGTGGGCCCTGCAATCAGTGTCAGGGTATCACATAGACCAGGGCTCGGCAAAAAAAATCAGTCTTAGTGCCCAGTTATTGTGCCCTTGCCAATTTTATTGTTTTTTTTTTTTTTTTTTTCTTTTATCTAGTGGCATGCGAGGGAGCAGAGTGTGTGCACCGGCTGTACAGACTTCCTGCTCCACCCCTTGCGCACTGCGCTGATCAATGGGGAACTCAGCAGGGCTAGCAAGGAAGCTGATCTGTGCCACCAGTTATCCTACTGCCTCTGGTCACCATACGCCACCTGGCTCAGGTGATAGGATTATTGTCTGCCTCTGTCCAGGCAATATTTCCCAGCCCTATGAATTATGATCACTCCGTACCTTTGGATTATGAAGTGAAAGAAGAACATTCTTGGTGGCTGACCCACATGGATTCCTGTCCATGTCTGTCTCTCTCCTATTCCTTTCCCTGTCTGTCTCTCTCCTCTTCTTTCCATACATGTCTCTCTCCTCTCCTCCCTATGAGTGTCTATTTGTCCCTCTAACCATGTATGTCTCACCGTCCACATCCATGACTGTCTCCCTCTCCTCTCAGCCCATGTCCATCTCTCTCCTCTTGGCCTATGTCTGTCTCTCTTGACCCTTATCTCACATTGTGTGCTTTCTTCTCCCCATCAGTGTACTATTTTCTACCCTGTCAGTATTCTCTTCTCTCCCCCTGTCAGCCAATTTGCCCATTAATATGCCAGTGTTAGTATGCCCATTCATATGCCACTGTTAGTCTGCCCATTAATATGCAACAGGCAATTTGCCCATTAATATGCCACTATTAGCTTGCCCATTAATATGCCACAGCGAATTTGCCTATAAATATGCCGTTGTTAGTATGCCCATTAATATGCCACTGTTAGTTTACCCATTAATATTCCATTGTTAGTCTGTCCATTAATATGCAACAGGCCATTTGCCAATTAATATGCCACGGTTAGTATGCCCCTTAATATGCCACTATTAGTTTGCCCAGTAATATTCCACAGCAAATTTGCCCATAAATATGCCACTGTTAGTATGCCCATTAATATGCCACTGTTAGTTTGGCCATTAATATGTCACTACAAGACTGCTCACAAATATGCCACAAACAATTTGCCAATTAATATGCAAATGTTAGTCTGCCCATTAATATACTGCAGCAAAATTTCCCATTAATGTACCAGTGTTATTTTGCCCATTAGTATGCCACAGCCAATTTGCCCATTAATATGCCATGGTTACTTTGCCCATTAATATGCCACTTTTAGTCTGCTCATTAATATGCAACAGGCATTTTGCCCAGTAATATGCCATGGTTAGAATGCCCATTAATATGCCACTATTAGTTTGCCCATTAATATTCCACAGAAAATGTGCCCATAAATATGCCACTGTTAGTATGCCCATTAATATGTCACTGTTAGTTTTTCCATTAATATGCCACTATAAGCCTGCTCACAAATATGCCACAGACAATTTGCCAATTAATATTCAAATGCTAGTTTGCTCATTAATATGCCACTGTTAGTCTGCCCATTTATATACCACAGCCAATTTACCCACTAATATACCAGTATTATTTTGCCCACTGTTATGCCACAGCCAATTTGCCCATTAATATGCCACTATTAATTGTTATGCCTTCCTATTAATATGCCCGTGTTATTTTGCACATCAATATGCCACAGCCAATTAGCCCATTAATATGCCAATATTAGCCTGCCCATTAAAATGCCAATGTTAGTATGCCCATTAGTATGCCAGAGCCAATTTGCCCATTAATATACTACTTGCAAGGGATTATAAGATTCTGCCTGAGCGTATATTGACCATTTTCACTGAACTATGATTTTTACCTGGTACTGTTTGTTTACTTTTTTAAGGTGCTAACACCAGCTTGTACTTGCACTCATATCAAATGTGTCTTCCCTGATTCAGGGTCACAGGTACTTCATGTTTCACTATTAGGTGACCACACAAATGTTGGTTTGCTCAGCCATTAAACTGACATAAAAGGGAACTTGACACAATCATTGTGAGGGCAGTTTGCTCCTGTTGCTCATAATATATAATATAAAGGTTCTATATTGTGACTTCTGTGACAAATTTTAGTTGCTAATCAGGTTTAAATCACATTTAAAGTTAGGAATCACTCTGAACAATGATATATTTATACAATATGAGATGTGCATTTAGTAATTCATAATAGCTCTAATTAGAATTTTATTTTTTTATTCCATCAGATTATTGTCGCCTGGAGGGATAAGGCTTTTTTTTTTTTTTTTTTTTAATAGACAGCTTCTCCTCCGGTCATGTTTCATCCTCTGGCCTTCCTTTTGTTTATTACAATTATTATCCCAACATTAACGTTTTTTTTTTTGTTTTTTTAAAAATGTTTTGACTACTATTCATGTACAACATTTTTATTTTATACATTTTTTTAGATTTGTTGAAGACAGTAGCAAAAATGAATAAACTGGGTAGAAAAAAAAAACCACATACCAGACACATCCCATACATTATATTACATAATGTTTAATATTCTTTCTTCACAGCTGACTCAGTCTTTATTATTAATTATTAGCTATGTGCAGCAAACACACCCTGGGAACGTTCATGTCTTTCTTACATCAGAAGAACAGGTGTTGGCCTAATGATCCCAGGTTAGATGTCTGTGTTTTCATACAGATCCTCCATCTAACGCATGAACAATCTTTAGAGCGGGGGGCGAGGGGAGAAGAGTAAAAATAAATACAGCTACAGATGTCCTTTGATGTTTTCTTAGGAGGTGAACATATGTGGAAAGTGGGTTCAATGAATATAACAGGCCATGGTATCTCTTTTGTGTACACACAACATGTCTACAGTGGCTGTAAGGATAAACCAAGGAGCTAGATTGTTCATAAACTCTAAAAATCCCTCCAGTCTAAACTGCATCTCTATGGAAGTGTAACACTGCATCTACTGTAGATTTGCAACTTAGATGAACATGTAATTACCTCTTTGCTATGTATCATCCCATAGTCACACTTTAAAGAACATTTATACCACAATAAAACTCTTTTATTGTAATCCCATCCATAATGTACAAACATTAGTATTTTCCAAACATGCATCCAATTTTTATTTTCTTTTAAATCAGATTTACTTATTTAAATGCAAATACAGTATGGTAAATCTCTGTAAGCTGGAAGGTATACAACCTACTCAATATTTACCGAAGGCCATCACTGGAGTAGAGTGTTATGCAAACATCTATTTTAGAAATGCATTTCTATTTGAAATACTGTAATTAGTGTTCAAGTATCTAGTAGAATTTACAATATCATAGCCTGTGTTTGTTTTGTTATTTTACGTTGAATTGGGATATAAAGTTTTGCGCATCATTAAGAACGGCTTTTTTGTCACAGTTTGAATTTGATGATGGAGACTGTCAGATGCAATCTGAAGTGATAATTCCTCTATCCTCTCACATAGGCATATGATATTACTTCACAGATGTCTCGGTGAATTACAGATTTTTTTTTTCTTTGGCATGAAGTGTAAAGTGCTTCATAATATGGAACTAGAACATTTCGTTGTAAAGATAGACTGAGTTCATCCTCTCTGTACTTGAGGATCTCATGGCTCCTTTTCCTCTATTGTTCGAGGTGATACTGACCATATTTGCTCGATTATAAGACGACCCTTATTATAAGACGACCCCCCAAACTTTGGATATTCCTTTAGGAAAAAAAACTAAAAGCCTGAATATAAGACTACCCTATAGGAAATAAGTTCAACTTGTATATATTCACATGTAAATTGATTTTTTAATAAAAAATTATATCAAAAAATGCATTTCTTGTTTTTATTTCCTTTTATGTGCCAATGCTGCCTCTCTCTTTCCCTTGCCCCCAGCTTTGTCTCTCTCCCCCCCTTAGCGTTGTCTCTCTCTCTCCCTCCCTTTGACTCCGCCCTCACCTCTATCTCTCCCCCCCTTTTTTCTCTCTGCCCTCCCTCCCCTTGTTACTCTGTGCCCCCTCCCCTTGTCTCTATGCCCCCCTCCCTCCCCTGTCTCTGTCTCTTCCCCCCTCCCTCCCCTTGTTGCTCTGTCCCCCCTCCCCTGTCTCTCTGCCCCCTCCCTCCCCCTGTCTCTGTCTCTTCCCCCTCCCTCCCCTTGTTGCTCTGTCTCTTCCCCCCTCCCTCTCCTTGTTGCTCTGTCTCTTCCCCTCTCCCTCCCCTTGTCTCTGTCTCTTCTCCCCTCCCTCCACTTGTCTCTGTCTCTTCCCCCCTACCTCCCCTTGTTGCTCTGTCCCCCCCTCCCCCTGTCTCTCTGCCCCCTCCCTCCCCCTGTCTCTCTGCCCACTACCTCCCCTTCACCTGTAACTCGATCCCTGGTGGCTAGTGGGGGCAGCCGGGGGATATCTTCATGATACGTGCAGACATCCTCCATGCTGCCCGACACGGCAGTCTATTATGATGGACAGCTGGTCCGTCATAATAGACTGCCGTGTCGGGCAGCATGGAGGATGTCTGCACGTATCTTGCAGACATCCCCCAGCTGCCCAATTCTCCCTGGTGGCTAGCGGTGCAGCGGAGGATGTCTGTGCGATGAGTGCAGACCCCCCCCTGCTGCCGCCCGGCATGACCGCCGGGACTTCTATGATGAAGCCGGAAGTACCCGGCTTCATTATAGAAGACCCGGCGGTCGTGCCGGGCGGCAGGAGGGGCAGTCTGCGCTCATCGCGCAGACATCCCCTGCTGTTAGAGAGGGGGATCCAGGTCAACTGCAGCTCTGCTGGGGACCTGGATCCCTGTCTTATAATCTGACCTCAATTTGAGGTCAGATTATAAGACGACCTCGATTATAAGACGAGGGGTATTTTTCAGAAATACCAAATACGGTATATCACCTGCAGCAAAATACATATGCAATAATTAGGTCACTTTTCTGAACAATTGGTGCAAATCTGAACTCTGTGTACTAATCCTCACTGCAACATGGGAGTATTAAGTGTAAAGGAAATACTAAGAGATTGGACATGTTTGCATTTGCTCCAGAAGTTTATTTTCCTCTCTCACAAGGTCGACCAGATGTAGAACAATATCTTTATTTCAGGAAATGAAAGGTAGATTTTTGTTCACAAAAGCAATGTAATATATTATAAAAGCTTTAACTGCAAATGGTAAAATGTGCAATGGCGTACTTATAAAGGGGTGAGAGGTGGGTCCCCCCTGGGTGTCAGGGTGCTAGTTGGGGGCAATCAGCAGGGGTACTCAACACACCTACCACCCAAACACAAAAAATATTCTCAATGTATCAGGTCTCTGCCTTTTCAGAGAAAGACCTGATGCTTTCAGTCATCATGAATATATGGCCAATCATAGAGGAGCAAGAGGATAGTTATCATACCTCTGTTATACAATTGACATATTACTAGGGACAGAGCATAGATGGGAACTACTTACTAAGTTAGATGAACTAGAACAGACTGATACAAGAGGTAGAGAGCCCTGTTCACAAATTTTCAATCTAGAGGGATTGGTGCACATTAAACACATAAGAGGTCAAAGGGAAGGTGGTAGTAGTAACAGTAATGTGGATGGTTGGTGCTAGATGGCTTTGGCCAAAGATTAATTGTGTGTGTTCTAGCTGGATGGGTTGCAAGCTACCTTATCCTAACAGTGTGAGGACAGCAAGGATCTGGGTAGGATTAGGTAGAGGTTGATTAACAGGTATTCTAGTGAGATGGGTAGTAAGCATCTTTAAAGAGATAAGTTATAAGGGCCTTTTTTGAAGTATGTGAAGGAGGGTGAGAGTGGGATGCTCTGCTGGAGGGAGTTCCAGAGAGAGGGGGCAGTTTGGGCAAAATCTTGCTTGCAGGGGCAAGTGTGAAGAGGTAATGAGGTTGGAGGAAAGCTTTAGAGGTTGCACAGGGAAGTATTGGTTAACAAGGGAAGCAATGTATGGAGGGGCTAAGGAATGAAGGGCTTTGTTGGTTAAATAATTAATTTTAAATTTTCTCATAGAGCACACAGGGAACCAGTGCAGGGTGTTGAAAAGAGTACCCACCAAACCTGACTTACAAGTGATAAAGATGAGTCTGGCCTCATTTTTAATAGATTACAGGGAGATAGTCCAGTCAGGAGGCTGTCACAGTAGTCGCGATGAGAGATCACAAGTGAGTACACTTTGATTTTGCCGGTCTCTTCGCTGAGGTATGGGCACATGAGTTAGATCTTCCTTAGGTGCAGACGACAGGATTTGGCTAGAGTCTGAATATGGGGAATGAAGGAGCAGAGTCAAAAGTGACCCCAAGAACAGATGACACATAACAACGACACATGACATAACAGATAGAGTGAGATCAGAGGAGGAGAGGTAGATCTGAGTGTTGTCTGCATACACGTGATATTAGAAGCCAAAAGAGCTGACGATTTCTCCCAGAAAAGAGGTATTCAGGGAAAACAACAGGACAGATCCTTGAGATCCAACAGAGAGTGGAACAGAAATGGGTCAAATAACATTAACATCTTTATTTACTTTTAACTGCATTTCCTTTGCTGCTCAGCCAGCATCACGAGAGCAGTATGTCTGGGTGAGCCTCATGGGAACTGTAATTATGTGTATCATATGTGGGGCATATGATGGGCACACTCACAACTGTTTTGTAGACTATGTATTTCTGTTCATTTTTGTCCTTTCATTTTTGATAAAATCTGTCCATTATTTTAATTTCTGTAATTCCATTAGTACGAATGGAATTCCCCAAATTTGTGCCCCAAAAAATTCTAATATTGCCCCAAAATGTGCCTCAGTACTTCCCCATAGACTTCTATAGGGATTACCGAGACTTGTTTTGGAAGGATATTTGTAAATGACAGGGACTGTAATGGTGCTTATAGCTTTAGATTAATGAAAACCACAAACCTCCGATAATGATTGCCTTGGATTACTGCATACACCTTTAGTCTCTACCTCACCAGGCATTCCAAGTTTAGAGATCTGATTGGCCCTAAACTTGGTGCTCCAATTTTTCTATAGAAAATTGTAGCTTCCGTAGTGAATCAACGAATGTAACAAATGTGTGAATGTGCAAATTATTTGTATTCATTTTGCATTTGTTTCTTCTTTTTACAATTCTTTGTTTGTTGGCAGCTTGTTTTCAGGGGTGGGTTGGCAAAGAGAGGAAGGGGGCAGTTGCCCCCTGGGCTGCTCTTTAACCTGACTCAATAGGCAAGGAAGGCACCACCTTTAATGTCTACAGGCCCAATTACATAGCAATTTCTACCCTATTGTCTTGTCTCTCTAGCAATCTCAGTGTCAACACATATAGAAACATAGAAACATAGAATGTGTCGGCAGATAAGAACCATTCGGTCCATCTAGTCTGCCCAATTTTTTTTGAGTACTTTTATTAGTCCCCCGTTCCCGGTCTTATAGCTAGGATAGCCTTGTGTCTATCCCACGCATGCTTAAAATCCTTGACTGTGTTTACCTCTACCACTTCTGCTGGCAGGCTATTCCATACATCCACTACCCTCTCAGTAAAGTAATACTTCCTGATATTACTTTTAAATCGTTGCCCCTCTAATTTAAGACTATGTCCTCTAGTTGTGGTAGTTTTTCTTCTTTTAAATATACTCTCTTCTTTTACTGTGTTGATTCCCTTTATGTATTTAAATGTTTCTATCATATCCCCCCTGTTACGTCTTTCCTCCAAGCTATACATGTTAAGATGCTTTAACCTTTCCTGGTAAGTTTTATCCTTCAACCCATGAACCAGTTTAGTAGCCCTTCTCTGAACTCTCTCCAAAGTATCAATATCCTTCTGGAGATACGGTCTCCAGTACTGCGTACAATACTCCAAGTGAGGTCTCACCAGTGCTCTGTACAATGGCATGAGCACTTCCCTCTTCCTACTGCTAATACCTCTCCCTATGCAACCAAGCATTCTGCTAGCATTTCCTGCTGCTCTCTTGCATTGCCTACCTACCTTCAAGTCCTATGAAAATATTACTCCTAAATCCCTTTCCTCAGGTGTTGAGGTTAGGACTGTACTAAATAGTCTATATTCTGCTTTTGGGTTTTTACGCCCAAGTTGCATAATCTTTCACTTGTCCACATTAAATGTCAGTTGCCAATGCTCTGACCATTTTTCTAGTTTAGCTAAATCATTTGCCATTTGGCTTATCCCTCCATGAATATCAACCCTGCTACAAATCTTTGTATCATCAGCAAAAAGACATACTTTGCCAACAAGACCTTCTGCAATATCGCTAATAAAAATATTAAAGAGAATGGGTCCAAGTACAGATCCTTGAGGTACCCCACTAGTAACAAGACCTTGCATCGAATATACCCCATTGACTCCAACCCTCTGTTGCCTGTCACTCAGCCATTGTCTAATCCATTCAACAATATTGAAATCCAAACTCAAAGATTTCAGTTTATTGATAAGCCTTCTATGTGCGACAGTGTCAAATGTATAAATATGTATAATGTATAAATATGTTTTACTTATCTAATTGGCCATTACATAATTAGTACTAAGCTCGATTCTGGATCTGAACTTATACTGGAAAATCAAAGTGTGTACAAAATATAGCTTGATCTATTCCAAAATGGACTTGGATTGGGAATAATAGATCATTCAGACACTTAAGCCGAATAAGATATTTGGATCAGAACAGTTTAGCTCTAAAATGTATAGCATTGTGGCTACATAATATGCGGAAATATAATTGATTTACCCTGTATGTTCCCCTTCCAACTTGTTTAATATATGTATGTATGTATGTATGTATGTATTTTTGAATCTACTGTTAAATGTGTAACTCTGTCCATTCTGGACTGGGTCCCCAGGACATACTTGAAAACGAGAGAAATCTCAATGTATTTTTCCTGGTAAAACACTTTCTAAATAAATAAATAAATAAATAACCTATATATCTGATCTAGAGAATTAAAATTTAAAATTAAAAAAATATGAAATAATAAAAAATAAAAACTCAAAATGTAAATAATAAATAAAACTCAAAATGTAAAATAAAAACTTACCCCAAATATAATTAGGGGGTCAGGTATAGTAGCCTTGGCCCACCCAAATAATAAACAGTGCTGGGAATTGTCAAAATGATTCCCTGCCTATTAAATAATCATGGGAAGCCAGGGTAGGTAGGGAGCAGGAGGTAGTGCGCTGCAAAAAAAATAAATAAAAAATTCATGCAAGTTGCATGTCTTAGCACCCATTCCTGGCAGGAGACAGATGTATAATGAAATCCCTGCCCTTAGAGCAGGAATTCATTTGAAGAATCACCAGCATTTGATTAGCTGACTATGTCAGCCAATCAGATGCCTTCAATTTCAGCTTCCCCGTTGGCTAGGTTTTGAAATAGGAAAGTTGGAATTGAAGGCATCTGATTAGCTGACACAGTTATTAAAATGTAATTGATAAATAAATAAAAAATATTTAAACTGAAATCCTCTGATTTTGTATGTTTTTGTACTTTTATATTTATACACCCCAGAAGAGGGTATATAAGTAGCATCTTTTTGCACATGGCAAATTCACATTATCTATGCCACTACTGGCTTTCTTCTACTTTTTTTTATATTACTATTCATCTATGTACACAAAATTATGGAGATAGATGTACATTTTTATGACATCTGTGCACTGCAGTGATAGGAATGTTGAAATCGTCATAGGTTCAGTCACAGGATTAGCAAGCAAAAAGTTTAGCAAAGGTTTATGTTATGTAACCTTAAATTAACAATTAATAAATAGTTAGAATAAATGCAAAGAAAAGGTTTAAATTAAAAGAAGGTAATTTTGTAAGAAATGACAATGCTCATTAGTTCAGGAACCAGAAAAGGCTATGTGTTTACTGAAAACACATCTGATCACTTTAATCTGTATTGCAATATTCTAAACATCTTCTTGTAATGCAGGTACAGTTATGGAGGAGGAAGAGAGTGTCCCCCTCAAGGTGGTGAAACCCAGTACTCAAGAACTCCCAAATCCATGACCGCCTGTCTGTCCTCTGACGATGGCATTCAAGGGTGGTACCCAGCTAGACATTGTCAACATCAACCAACACCTGGCCATGCTGGTGAAGCAAAATCAATACTTTATATGGTTAGATGTGAGAGTTGCACATCTGGAGCAGGTGCTGGTACCTGCCGGAGTGTGAAGCTAGAGCTGAACACCACAACTGCATTAAAGGTAAAGCGTATAGAGGCTCCAGTGGCAATTCCCACACCAAACTTTCACAGCCACTTCTGACAGCCAAGCAGAGACTAGTCAGAGCACAATACTTTCCCCTATACAAGCGCTCAGTTCACTGTCCAAATTCAGTTAACATTTTTCTTGTGCCTTTGTCTTCCTGTGTACTAGACCTGGCTTATCTGCTTATAGAATTGTTTTCATGTAAAAGTTGGCATTCAGTTAAGTGGTTCTAGTTATTCTGACTATTTCATGCTTGTTCATGCAGCAAACTATGCATCAGCCTATGCAATAGTTCCAATCTGCTGCAAATTTCTATGAAGTGTAAGCTTTGCTGCATACTGGAAGCACAAGATATTGACGTGGGAGCAGTTTTATCTCAAAGAAAGAATTTTCATGGGAACTAGATTGGTGTGCTTATTTTTTTAATTATTATTATTATTCTCTTTGACATAATTAAATTATCATGTTGGAAATTGTGAAATATTGGATATTATTTTGTCTTAACAGGAGTGGCATCATGTCTTGTTACTGACACCAATGGGAATAATTGTCCTAAAACTATTATTGATCACTCTCATATTGTTGCTGCAGTGACAACCAATTTATTTTCTCCATTATTTGAGTGTATTTTGAAATATCAAGTTTCTGCTCCTGTGCATTGCAAGCGGCCTTCTGGAACATGTTTGTACCCGTTTCTGAAAGAAAGAAAGAAAGAAAGAAGGTTTTAGAATGGGTTAATTCTGCTCCATGTTACCTTGGATGTGGCTCCTCTCATCGGGCCATTGCAGCATTACCATTATCTGTGGGATACTGGAACCTCTGTGTCTTTGAAAGTAGAAGTCCTGCCATCATCTCCCCGTGGCACTTCCAGAGTCCTCACACTCTGAAATGGTGGACGGAAGTCCCCAAATGCATGTTGCACATTTTTCTGCTCTCTGGTGACTGATTATTGCCATTTTAAATCCCATTAAAGGGGAATTTACCTAGATTAATTAATTACTTCCTGGCAGTTTTGTGTTGTATTTCGTTTTCTATTTAAAAGTCTTCTTCTGTTCCTTGCCTCTGATAGTTCTTCGGACATTTGTTCTACAGTTTTTGTTCTACAGTTTGTTTTACCTGTTGATTGCTTGTTTTTTTATTTTGGCTTTCTTCCTTGTTTTTGTCTCCTTCTCCAGTCCTGACTTCAGCTTAACTTTTTTTTACTTTTCCTGTGTTCTGCCTGCCCCAATCCTGGTCTGCCTTCTGACTTCATCTCGCATCCAGTCTTTCCATTTTGGTTGCCTTCTCCCGATTTCCTGTTGCTGTTGGTATATTTCCTTGTTCCTGGTTCCAGGTGGTGCTGCACAAATTCTCGACAGTTATTATCCTGGGTTCACCATGGGTTCTATAACACTTCTTTATGGCTTATCTGAACAAATTGTCTCTGACAGTGGTGTCCAATATATTGCTTTGTTTTGGAAGTCTTTTTGTGCAGCTGTAGGGATTTCATTGCCATTTTCATTGGCATACCATCCACAAAATAATGGTATTAGTGAAAAAATTATTATACTTGGAGCAATTTTTAAGGCTTTTTTATTGGCCATCATCGGTCTAATGGATGTAATTACTCCAGTGGGCAGATGTTGCTTACAATTATACCATTCACAAATCTTCTAAGGTATCCCCATTCCATTGTCATTTTGGATTTAATTCCTTTATGCTATCTTCTATTCCTGAATCTGTGGTGCCAGCAGTTGATCAAGATATTTCTTAACTTCCTGCTGTTTGGGATTCTGTTTCTCAGTTGAAGCATTTAAATTGTAATATATTTACCAGCCATCTTCCTTGTCCTTTTCCATTTCTGGTTGACTCTCATGAAGAATATGTAGTTCAAGAAGTTGTGCATTTCAAATAGTGCACACATCTTTATAATATTTTGTCCATTGAAAGGCTTTGGACCTGAAGAACACTTATGGTACCAGCATCTGATATGCATACTCCTGATTTATAAAGACACGAAGGCTTGTATTATGCTTTATCTCTTTCTTTATTTTCCCTCTAGGAAACATTCCATCTCAATGACTTCCCTCCCCTCCCCTATATAGTCCAGTGTAATAGTAAACACATCCTCTTTGCTGCTCCCTCAGCTAAGTACACCAATTTTTACTGTGATTTACTTACATGATAAATGTTTTATTTATGTTTTTACATATATATATATACTATTATGTGTTTATTATGTGAGCTTCATATGTGATTTACTGCCTTAGGTTATCCGTTTTTTGCTTTACAGGGTTTAGCCCCGTTTTTTCACTGTCTTTTCCTGCTCACCACCCATCCCCTGGAGTCGGGAGTGTCCACTTCCTCTCCCCAACCTGTCTTTTTTATCCTCCATTTTTTATTATTACCCCCATGCTTATTATATCATTTGGGGACATTTTTTGCACTTTCCTGACCTTTCAGCCGCGGCACATGCACACTAGCATTGAGGCGGCCATCTTTCCGAATCACGTTTTTACTTGTAAGCCTCACGCATTGTGGTGGCCATTTTGGGGGCAGTGCTACCCCCTTTTTTCCAGCCGTGCATGTGCGGTATCACTGCAGTGGCCATTTTATTATAGCCCACGATCGCATTTCCCCTCTCGGCGGCAATTTTACCGGAGCCCTCCGGAGCTATTATTGCGGTGGCCATTTTAAACCTCAGTACTGGCTGCTTTTGCTTCTCTGCTGCACCCAGACTCTGCATTGCTCTGTTTTTTGACATCTATAACATTTGCTAGCCTGCTTCCTCCTATACCAGGTGATATCTACTGCATTAATACTATACTGTACACCAGGGATCACATTGCACTTTTTTTAATCATTGTGCTATATATTTACCTATACCATAAGTGCATAATGGATAGACATAGTGCTGGGACATCTCAATCCCCCAATATGAATCCTGCTCAGCAGGTTGATGAACCCCTCAGAGAATAGGATCCCTCCTCTTCTGCGAAATTCATACACTGCTGGACTCTACTATGTCCAGGTCTGTTAACCAAGCTATTCAATCTACTATGGGTATTATGACATCCAGTATTGTGCAGTCCATTTCCTCTGCCATACTGGCCACTCAAACTGCATCTGCCCAGATACCACCTCCCTCTAAAGGGAAAAGGGCTTTAACCACTGGTCATGGCAGAAAAACGTCCTGCAAAAAGAACCACGCTCAAACTTATGCCTCCAAAAAACCTATGATGGGCATGGCTACGCCTGCCACAGAGGTCGTGGTTACACCATGAAAAAGAGCTCAGTACCGGGCTAAATCGGTGCGCACATGGAAATCGGCAAAAGCCGCCCCTGATTCCTCTCAATCCTAGTCATTGTCTGAGGAGGATACTGAGGAGTCGGATGACCCTGAAATCCTGATTACATTTGAGGGCGAAGACCCGGATGATATTTTACCTATTGTCCACACTACCCAATTGGTCTTTACTGAGACCTAGGCCATGCTGGACCCACAGGGCGAACCCTGCTATATGCTTTGTCAGCAATCCCAATACGGCATTAGCCACAGAACGCAGAAAAACCAAAGCAAAAGGCATGCTGTTTGTTGATTATTTTGTGAAGGAGCTGGGAACCTTCGTGCACACATTTACTGCACTGGACAAAGCCCAGGCAAACATGAGGAACGTTTTGAGGATCCAGAGGTCTTAGTACTTCCAGAGCGGCCTTCTCAAACCACAGGCTGGCTTCCACTGCCTTCTTCCTACAAAGGAGCAGACCCTTGCAGAACTGAGGAGCCATAAACCATAAAGATGCCCTTATGGTAAGAACCAACTTAACTCCCCATTTTTTCCCTGTCAAAATAGCAGACTTAGTTTTTTCCAACATACATGGGCCAGCATTACATCAGACACTTGGGTCTTACAGACAGTGGTTACATCATCAATTTCCTGTCTCCACCTTACCAGGTTCTTCCCCCTCATGTGATTCAATTCACTCCCTCGGACTTTGGTCTCAACAGAAATTTCCAATCTTCTGTCAAAAGGAGCAATTACATCAGTGGCTCCACTCTCCCACGGCTTTTGCAGCAACCTAATTTTAGTCCCCAAAAAAGGCGGTGGTGTCTGCCCAGTGATAAACCGTCGACCTCTGAATGCCTTCGTTATGTACCAACACTTCAAGATGGAAGGCATTCACTGTTTAAGGGACTTGCTCCTCTTACAGGGCTGGATAATGAAACTGGACCTACAGGATGCATATCTGATGGTGCCTATCACCCAAGACCATCAACATTACCTGCAGTTCACTTGGAATCATGAGACATGGCAATTCACTTGTCTCCCATTCAGACTTTCATCAGCCCCATGGTGTTTCACCAAACAGCTGAAATCGGTAGTGAGTTTCCTCAGAAGGAAGAGAGTACATCTTATCATCTATTTAGACGACTTGTTGATTATGTCTCAAGACACTGCTACACTACACACCCATCTGACTTGGACAATAGACCTTCTACAGGAATTGGGTTTCCTGATCAATCGAGAAAAACCTATCCTGCTCCCATCTCAGACAATGAAGTTCCTGGGATTTGAGATCAACTCGGCACACGGCTCATTTCACTTCCTGAATTCAAACTTAAAATCTATCAAGAAAGAGATCAAGATGGTCATACTTCTACCTTTGATTGCCCTACGACACCTGGCTCAGATGATAGGACTACGCCAGCATTCATCCAGGCCATATTTCCAGGTCCTCTTCATTACTGAGCACTACTACAACTGAAGATCCGCTCCTTATGCCAAGGACTGACTTACGTTCACTCCGTTCCTCTGGATTGCGAAGCAAGAGAAGAACTCTTATGGTGGTTGGCCCACATGGAGGTATGGAATGGGAGAGCAATATTCGGTACAGTCCCAGACCTGGTCATGGAATCAGACGCTAGTTTACTTGGATGGGGTGCACAATGCAGTTCTTCTTCCACTGGTGGGTTCTGATCTCATCATGAAAGATGGCTGCATATCAATTGCCTGGAACTTCTGGCTGGAGAATTCGCGATTCGGAGTTATGCGAGCACGTCTCAGAATTGCTCCATACTTCTATGTTTAGACAATACTTTGGTGGTTTGTTACATCAACCCCCTCGGAGGTATGAGATCCCTGGCTGTCTCTCATCAAGCAACAAACTTTTGTCAGTTCTGCCTAGCGCAACAAAGTCTCAGTCCAGGCAGAACACATTCCAGGTCTGTCCAATACAGATGCAGACTGGAACTCCTGCCACCTAATGGACCACAGCAATTGGAGGCTATCCCAAACCATATTCTAATTCCTGTTGAAACTGTGAAGATCGACCTCCTCGCTTCCTGGCTGCATCTCAACTACCCCAGTTTTAGGGTTAGAGGCCGGACCCGGAAACACTGGCAACAGATGCCTTTCTCCAACAGTGGCCAAATATCAGACATTATGCATTTCCCCCATTTTGTCTGATATCTTGCACACTGCTTCACCTTCGTCGGACCAATGCATCTCTGGTGCTAATGACTCTGTGGTGGGACTTGCAACCATGGTTCCCTGCTTTGATGGAGATGTGAATAGACCTTCCTCATCTTCTTTCTCCTTGGCAAGACCTGGTGACCGATTTGCAGGGGTCCCCGCACCCGCTCTTGGAGATGGACCAACTACGTCTGTTGACTTGCTGTTTTGGGGGTCCCTGGTTCATTACTGATGTTCCACGTGTGAGCTAAACACCAGAAATCCTATATATATATATATATATATATATATATGCTTTATATCTTGCTTAAAGAATCACATTATGTTTAAAAGAATAATTTTTTTTGCTGACAGTACTGAACACACCTAGTCAGTATTGGACTTAGGACTAGCTTGACTTGATTAAATGTGATAAAACCATAAAACTCCCTCTAATCAATAATGACTAATATAAAGATACATTTATAAAGAGACACTCATCAGCAATAATTAAAGTCACATATATTCTGTACTTGAGACCCTAATAAAAGAATTGAATAACATAGTAATAAAAACCTGTGGTCAGATCGTGCGGAATAAGCATGATTTGACCAGATGACCTAATGTCTTAAAACATCACCTGAGCATATATTACTTTTATGATTAATGTTTAACTAATTGATTTAAAATGTATAAATACTGAAGTGTGTAATATGCAAATCAGACTTGACTGAAAGAGGCTTTCCCACCTCACGGTCGACTCTCCTTCATTGCGCAATAAAGACAACTTTCCTGCTTCTGGCTACTCCGTCTCTGTCTCATAATTGACTCCGTGAAACAGAGGGTGAACCCTATTGGTGACAGAATTGGTGACTCTGGTGGGACTCCAATCTCCTGATTGCATGATACATACTGGACCGGTGAAACAGAGGTGAGAATGCCGGCTTGTGGATCCGTTGTGTCCAACCTCATATCTGCTATCACCGATCCTGTGTGACTCTGCATCTCAGGTAACGGAGCCTAAAGGACCAGCGGAAGTAGGAAAGGCAACAGACAGTAATCTGACTGACGCAACCTGCTCTTCAAACTGCCAGGTAATATGAACTTTCGTTACTTATTTAGTGCATAAGTGTAAAGCGAGTTCAGGGAACTTTGGAGACTTATAATTAAGTTTATAGGTGTCGGATCAAGTTCAGGGAACTTTGGAGACTTATAATTAATTTTATAGGTGTCGGATCAAGTTCAGGGGACGCAAGAGGTTGGTGCACTTCAGCATTCTTGCAGGAAAGTCCAGGTATCTAATGGGGGCCAGTCACAGCAAAGCATCAGAATGTACCCCGTTGCAGTGTATACTTGATAACTGGAGTTTGGTTACCGGGTACTCAAGGGAATGGGACAAGGAAGTGTTTGTACATTTATGCGAGGTGGTCTGGCCAGGATTAGGGACCGATTGGCCACCGGTCGGCAGTTTGGAGACAGGTGACATTTTGTCTTTACGTAAGGTATTGATGGAGCAGGGACGTTGGGAGCCAGACTTCAATATTAGTAATTTGTGGTTGGAAGCTTCATATATGGTAAAAACCTTGTTTGATGGATGCAAAATGAATGCCAAACAGATTGATAAAAATATCCGTGTCAAGAATAAGGTGCTGTTTGTTAGTAATGAGATATGTAATTTGAATTTGAAACATGTGAATGAACGTGAGCCGTGCAAATTCCCTTTGTCAGTTCCCAGACTGCATCCTCGTCTACCTAAGGAGGCTACTATTCCGGCCTCCACAGGCGATAGGACTGCAGTCTCGGATAAACCACCCCCACCCTACCCTATGCCGACTGAGAGTGGTGTGGGTGTGAGTATGAAAGATGAAGGCGCCCCGTGTGATGTTGAGAATATGAATGATGATGAGTTGAGAGAGTACGTTAGTAAGTTGAGATTGGAATGAAAGCCATCCAAAACAGGGATGGATACCCAAGCTGCAACTAAAAAGAAAATTGTTTAAGGTGATCTGGTTGCTCCACTCAGAGATACTATGGTAATTGATGCTGGGGGAAAGATTGTAACAACCCCAAATTTAGCGAAGACCCTAGTAGAATTACTGTTCTCTTTCATACAATCTTTCAATCCTCGCCACCCACTTGTGTTGGATGACCGGACCCTGTTGCATGGCCTCCTTAACCCGGAGGAGATGAGACAGGTTCTGGAGAAGGGAGGGACTATTGTTGACAGAGAGGAGTATCAAGGTGTGGAGGATGTTGTTGTATATAAATATTATATGTACTTGTACAATATGTTATATGTTGGTCATGTGTTCCAGGTCACGCTGAGATATGTTTTATATATATTGGCAGTTTGTCTGCTGTAGTATATCTTTAGATCTCTTATAGATCGTATAGTTTCAGCACTCTGCGTTGTGTTTTAAAATGTTCATTCACTCTGTCCCACCTTTCCAAGCAAATGACTTGAATCACCTTTATCACCTTATCCAGATAAAGGCCTTTCCCATGTATATTGCTACTCAGGCTCCAGCAACAGAGATGAAATAAACTACTTAGTCTTTCCAGAGAGAGTTTCTTACTTTATTCAAAGTTTGCCCAGGACAAGATCACACAAGGATATTCAATACTTCAGTCAGCACAATAATCTTCTTGACCATCCTCTCTCACCAGACTCCAAAATTCTTTCTACCTAAACTTCCCACCACCGTTCCCTAACTTTACTACTTCTTTAGTACAATCCCTTTGGTAATGTCCCTCCTCTTTTACTCCCAGCAACAATCAACTTTGATGTTAATTAAAAACTCCCCAGGTAAAACAACTCAGTCCCTCCCCTCTGGTATCTCCATCAGTTGTTTTACAATCCCAAGCAAGTTTCTATCTTCCTGTAAGAAGTAATCAAACATCAAAGCCCATCCTGTTCTACCTGACAGAGTGATGTGAACTCCCCAGGGAACATCATATACAACCAGTGACATTTGTTTGTAAACAGATACACCAAGGAATCCTATTCATACATAGATATACCCACATACCTACATGCAGGTATACACATGCGTACACAATTATACCTACACAACCATATATCCATACATATACACATACATACATACCAATACACATATGCATAGACCCATATGCCTACAGATGTATTCCCTGATAAGGACCCTAAGTGGGATCTTAATAACTATGAAAAACGGTTGTTTTTGAAAGGTTATAGAAATATTGTTTTTAAAGCATTACAAGAGTGTGGTAAACAGCTCATATATTTCTCAAAAGCATATATGAAACAAGACAGGAGAAGGATTAGAATCCAGCTGCATTTTGGTATAGATTGGAGGAAACTGACAGGGTGCAAGTAAGTTTGGATCCCGATGAAAATAAGAATCCAAGGTTTTTGATGACTCTTATTGTGGGAGAAAGTTACACATGTATACATGGAACATTCTATAAGACTGAAGATAAGATGGCAAATATGTGCGGGAAGCAGTAGAGATGGCGCAGAAAGTGTTTAGGTACCGGGAGGCAGAAAGGAGTTAGACAGAAAGATAGAGCACAGAGTGCAGTGACTGATGATTTGACATCAGTTAGGGGAGAGAATGAGAAGGTTGAAATAAATGAATACTTTTACGCTAAAACATTTGGTATAAATATATAATTTTATTCTGACATTATTTCTACACACATCTCACTATACTGTTTTGGTTTGTCACAAAGACACAAGTTTTGAAAGTTATTATTTGTTTATGCTATCCTCTCACCGCATATTAATTATTTATTTTGGGTTAATTGATTCAGTTCCTGGTTTTTCTTGAGTGTGTTATTTTCTCTCTGACAAGCGATAATTAGGTTGTTGCTCCAAACTGATTGACCAGCTTAAGTATATGTTTTGGTAGCACTATCATTTATAACATTTGTAAGCATGTATGACCCAAGTGTATGTCCCAAGCATAGAAAGGAAGGGACAGGTGTCACATCAGGGAAGGAAGAGATATGAGCAAGTTTAACGAGCTGGAATAAATGTATGTTTTCTCGAGTGAAGAGGGAAATCTACCCCATGTAAGAGGAGGGTAAAAGAGGAGGTTAATAGCAAAATGCCAGTGTTTATTTCCTCTCAAGAAGAAAGTGAGGGAAAGTTAAACATGTTTCTTGTAAATTCAGGAGCTATTTATTCTGTGGTACCAAATATCACTGGAAATGTCATTTGAGTAAAAAGACCACCACAATCATTGGTATAGGTGGCATTCCATCTAAAACATACTGGATAGAACCCTTAAGTGTTGAAATTGATTGCATGAAAGTAAAACATGAATTTGTACTCTCTAAAAAGAATGTTGGTTGGTTTGTTTTGGGAAGAGAGATCCTTGCTAAACTATGTACTAAGATTTATTTTACAGACAATCACCCTTCCCACCTGTCTGCTACTGCAATATCACATGGCACTGATTGGAAAACACACTGACTCAAAGTTGCAAAGTATCCCACCTGAAGTGCTGCAGCAGACCCTTCCAAGTACATAGGTGGATGATAGCCATGTACATCTCCAGTTCACATCTAGCAGTATTCTTGTTTTACAATTGCTAAGAAAGAGTCAGCTACTGTTTGCATTTCAATGGGCAATTCTGACGATGGAGTTAAAAAGCTCACCTGTATTCAATTTACAGAATCTCCTTCTGTCTTGTGGGGTCAGTTGAGCAAGGACTTGGCTCAGTGGGGGCATACATCTGACTCACTGCTAATCCAGTATGATTTGTTGCTGGCAAGCCCCACAAAAGACCACAACATCAGAGACTTTATTTCATTACTTAACCATCTACATCAATGTGGATATAAGGTGGCAAGAGAAAAGACTATCATGGCTCAAACTAAAGTGGAATTCCTTGGATATATAATTTCCTGAGGTGCCCGACAATTGGCACCGAAAAGAACTAAAGCCATTTGTGGGATAAAACCTCCCTACAACTGAAAGGGAACTTCAACCATTCGGGGGGATGATAGGATTTTGCCGCCTGTGGATTTTGGACTTTGGAACTCTAACCAAAAGACTGTATGAGAAATGCACAACCATAAAAATTGATATGAGAGCAAGATGAATTAAAAGACTTTACACAAATCAAAGAGACTCTTATGAAAGCCCCAGCTCATGCCTTACCTGATTTTAACAAACCTTTTCAGCTCTACACTCATGAGAGGCAAGGTGTCGCATCAGCAGTCCTCACTAAACCTTTTTGGAGGATCTCAAAGACCAGTGGCCTACTTCTCTAAACAACTCGACCTTGTCGTAAGAGGATGGCCAGCATGCATCAGACCATTGGCAGCAGTGGTTCTTACTATCAAAGACTTAAACAAGTTAACCCTTGGACAACCACTCAAGGTCCTTACAAATCATGCCGTCTGTCAGCTGATAGATGGAGGAGCTGCCAGATTCCTTACTCCTGCACGACTTGGGCAGTACGAGGCAATTCTCCTCGGAAGTACAAATCTTACGTTTGAGGTCTGTAATACCTTGAACCCAGCCACACTACTCCCAGACTCCACACAACATGAAAGACATGATTGCATCGAAATCATGGAACAGGCAACAATGCCAAGACCAGATTTGAAAGACAGTCCGATACACAATGCTGATTATGAACTTTATGCGGATGGCTCCAGTCGTGTGGTAGAAGGGAAACGGAAGACTGGGTATGCCGTTGTTACTCAGAGTGGAGTGATTGAAGCAGGACCCCTCCCTCCTTGCCTGTCAGCACAGGGAGCTGAACTGACAGCGTTAACTGCAGCCCTGCAATTCAGCAGAAATAAAAGAGTAAACATTTACACAGACTCAAAGTTTGCCTTTGGAGTAGTACATGCCTTTGGTGTACTTTGGAAGGAAAGAGGATTTCTGACAGCGGCAGGAGCAAAGATACAGAACGGCAGACAAGTTAATTAATTGCTTGACGCTGTCCTACTACCAACGGAAGTTGCAGTGATACACTGCTGGGCACATCTCAAAGGAGAGTCTGACATAATCCAAGGAAACAAGATGGCGGATCGGAAAGCAAAAGAAGCAGCTATGCAACCAATAGCTACTGAAGCTGGCATGCTACCTGCAGATCTTGATCTACCCAAAGAACCCATTTATACAGAAGAAGACAAGAAGATAGCAGCAAAACAATATGCTGTTTTTAAGGAAGGAAAGATGTGGATTCACCATTTGAGAGTTAACGCAGCACTTTTGGACATTTCCCAACAGGAAGAGACTGTTTAAAGATCCTGGACAGCAGAAAGCAGCAAAGGACTTACAACTTCTCTTCAAAAGGGACAACATGAACAACAAATAGGTGTTTTGATGGGCACAATAATCCCTGACCACCTGCCAGCGGAGGAAAGCCGAGATGCTGATGACAGATCTCGTGAAGATAATAATGATGACCAATCACCCACTATTTTCTAACAAATACACATGTTTAGATGACACTTGGTACATATTTGTTGCTGCATTAGTGGCTTCTTCAGTTAGAATTGCAATAATTATTGGTGTGCCCTGCTATTCAGTTATATCTGGAGGTCATGAAAATACAAGGTTAATAATAAGGGGGAGGGATATATCCCAGGGTAAAAGAATTTTCAGTTTGGGAAGAAAAGTATACTTTATTAAACTTGCTTACGCTTCCTATGTGCAAAGAAAGAAAAATGGTACCTGTTGATTATGTGCATACACACCACACACATCAGTATTTCCATCAGTAGGTAACCCCTTTTCAATATTTTAAGTGGACCTCAGACCCCGGGATAAAACAAAGTATTATTCCCAAAAATGTATATTGCTTAAGTATCATAAATATTTTAATTCACATGGGTCACTGAGAAAGTAGGCACCTTTCTCACAGAAGAAAGTCCTATCAGCATCACTCTTAATGATGAGGTCATTTCTTTTGATGATCATTTGTTAAACAAACTGATCTCACAGTCCCTAAAGATATGAGTAACGTAACTTATTATTATGCTCTAGGGTACATGATTTCCACTTCTTGGTTACAAACCACTAGCCATAGTCTCTGTGGTGATGTTACACTAGGGACAGGTATATATTGGTTATGTGGTAAATGGGCCTATCGTGTATTGCCCTGTGGATGGTATGGGAGTTGTTACATTGGACAAATGGTGCCTGATATTTATATCACTTCTAAATAACCTGAAGGTAAAATAAGAAATATCAGGGACGTGTCAGACATATCCGTCCTAAGCCTGAAAGAAGATAAATGGAGTAGAATTTTTGGATCAATCTTCACAAATGTTGGTGTGGCTGATTTATACAGACGGGTTAACAATATGGCTACTATTCTAGATTATGAACTGAATGTTACAACCGATACACTTAGAAAGTTGAATGAAGAACAAATGCAGATTAGAATGGTTGCATTACTTGCAACTAAAGGGGGAGTGTGTGCCCTGATTGGTGAGCAGTGTTGTGTGTTTATCAAGGATAATACAGGAGATATAGAACATAACATAGAAAATGTAAAGGAGGCCCAAGAAAGCCTGAGACAAGAGACAGGCAGTGATTGGTTATTTTCATGGTTACCTAAAGCTAAATGGCTGAGAAGTCTAATAGGAGGAATACTAGTCTCCTTGGTATTATTGATTGTAACATGCTGCTGCATCCAGTGCATCCCAAATCTTATGAAGGTATTGTGTTCCCGATCCAAGAATATGTATGATGCCCTACCGGTAAGAAATGTGTTGCATAAAACTACAGGGTACCGCCAGGACCCCAGAAAATAAAGGTTATCAATGTCAATTAAGGATTTTAAGATGGACATACAAATATCAAGTTATTTGTGTCCAAAAGAGTGGATTGTGAGCTAAACACCAGAAATCCTATATATATATATATATATATATATATATATATATATATATATATATATATATATGCTTTATATCTTGCTTAAAGAATCACATTATGTTTAAAAGAATAAAAATGATTATTTTTCATTTTTGCTGACAGTACTGAACACACCTAGTCAGTATTGGACTTAGGACTAGCTTGACTTGATTAAATGTGATAAAACCATAAAACTCCCTCTAATCAATAATGACTAATATAAAGATACATTTATAAAGAGACACTCATCAGCAATAATTAAAGTCACATATATTCTGTACTTGAGACCCTAATAAATGAATTGAATAACATAGTAATAAAAACCTGTGGTCAGATCGTGCGGATTAAGCATGATTTGACCAGATGACCTAATGTCTTAAAACATCACCTGAGCATATATTACTTTTATGATTAATGTTTAACTAATTGATTTAAAATGTATAAATACTGAAGTGTGTAATATGCAAATCAGACTTGACTGAAAGAGGCTTTCCCACCTCACGGTCGACTCTCCTTCATTGCGCAATAAAGACAACTTTCCTGCTTCTGGCTACTCCGTCTCTGTCTCATAATTGACTCCGTGAAACAGAGGGTGAACCCTATTGGTGACACACGAATGACTCTGGCACACTTGGAACGAGACTTTTATACAAATAAGCCTGGAACGCATGGGCTGGTTGGTGCATGGTGCAAATCCTGTTTCGGCTTCTATGAACCTCATTCTTTGCTTCCTCACATCTATGTTCAAAGATGGTAGAGCATATTGCACCATTAATGTTTACAGATCTGCTATCTCTGCAGGACATATGGGTTTCAATGGGTTCCCAGCGGGGAAACAACTCTTGGTATGTAGACTCCTCAAAAGGGGTGAAACTGGCCAGACCTCCCCTACCACATTATTCTGGCGTTTGGGATGTTAACTTGATTTTCTCCTTATTTCAAACTTGGCCTGATAATAGTGAATTATCTATTCGACAACTTTCCTCTAAGTTGGCCATGCTGTGCTGTCTGATTTCGTGCAAGTGTGTGTCTGACGTTAGAGCTCTAGATATCTTGGCACATTCTTTCACTCCCGGTGGTGTGTCCTTCAGTGTTTCACATCTATTACGTCAGTATTTTACCCCGCGTTTCCACACAACCCTAAGTTATGTCCGGTCCGTTGTTTGAAAGAATGCGAGCTTCGGACATCTCAACTTCGGGTCCATTCTCACACAGAATTGTTTTTAGCCCTTCGGAAACCACATTCGCCTAACTCCACTACCTCTCTAGCCAGATAGATCAAGTGGATACTGCAGACAGCAGGAGTCGATATGGCTATATTTGGTCCCCATTCCACATGTGGAGCGATGGCATCTAAAGCATTCTCCCTCGGGTGTCGCCTGAAAGATTTGAAGAAAGCTGCGGATTGGTCACGGGAATCTACTTTTAGAGAGTTTTACTTCAGACATCCTATACATTTTGCTTCTCCAGTGATCGATCAACTTTGAACATAATAGCATAATATGAGCCTCCGTGTCTTTCTAAATTCGAGTATTATTCCCACCCAGAAAATTCAAGGTGATCTTCCATCTTAATTTTTTTCCACCCATGTTCTAGAAGTTTTTTTTATGTGTTTCTATCCATGTTATTATAAGTCATAGTTATTGATGCATATCTTATGATAATACACTATTTGTCTCACCTGCGGTTAATATTTGGATGACATAACCCAAACAATCTGCTTTACCATATGTTCTCTGTTTCTTCCTAGCTTGAAATTGCCATGAGCCTATCCGGTTCCTTGTTTTTTATCAGTTCCTATGAATATCTTCTTTTATGTTTGGTTCCTTGACCTGGCCACCATCGGTTGTCAATCACAAATCTGGCTGTTTCAGTGATTCGTTATATTGGATATCGTTGTATTACGTCTACCGTTGAAGATTAGTTTTTGATTGGATGTTGTTTTCTTCACACAAAGAAAGAGGATGTGTTTACTATTACATTGGACTTTATAGGAGAGGGGAGGGAAGTCAGTGAGATGGACTGTTTCCTATTGGTTTAAATTTTTATGCATTCCCTTTGCTTCTGAGGGAAACTAAAGAAAGAGATAAATCATAATACTCGCCTCTGCGTCTTTATAAATCATGATATTACGTCATAATTTAATAGTAAAATCAGGTAATTTGATTGCTAAAATTCATAAAACCTAGTAGCTTATGGGGTTTGGCCAACCCCCAAGTAAGAGGTACTGTTACAACCGCTTCTGAGAGCCAAGCAGAGGTTGGTCAGAGGGGCAATACTGTCACCTATGCATTCCCTCAATGCTGTCTTCCAGCTTTGACATGTGGGAAAAGCCACTTTGCACCAGGCTTTAAAAGGTCAGCTTTTTAGCTGACCTGCACTTGCTGTGGTTCCTGTTATACTGATTTCAGTGCTAACCTGTTTCCTGTGATCTCTGTGTACCAATTATTCCACTCTGCTTAAGTCTCATTGTTTACCAGTGCCTGCTTGTCTCCTCCATTTTACCTGACCCTGGCTTTCCTGACCATTCTGCCTTTTGGCACCTTATACCTCCTGCAAGTGTTGGTATCCAGTTACATGATGTTAACTATAGTTCTGGCTATTTCATGTTAGTTCTCCTGAAGTGCAAGCTCTGCATCAGTCTGTGTAATAGTCCTAACCTGCTTAAAAACTTCTATGAAGTGTAAACTAAATATGTTGAAGAGTGCAAGTTCTGCTACATTTTGCAATACACATATTGCTTATATTTCACCTTGGAGTGCAAGCTCTGCTACAGCTTGTATCTGTGTACCAACATTCTGCTGCTATTTGAAAATGGTAAACCCTGCCATATCACCTGCTCTATACCTTACTGCTGAAAATTCTATATAAGTTGTTATTTATCCCAAGAGAGTCATATTCTGATTGTTCCTGACTCTAATCTAAGCCCAGTTAACTAAAGAGACTTTAACTGTTAATGATTTTGCTGTTCAGGTTTTCCCGAATTGCTACACAGTCGTACATCTGATTCACACCTCTAAGTCCCAGGCTGGCTAAACCTCTGGGCCCAACCACCAAGGGGAAACCAGGTCCAGGGTGATATCTCCTATTGTGGTAGAAGAAGGTTGTAGGCCAGCATGAAACTAATATTCTTAGGTGGTTTAAAGTCAGGCTGGTGAGGAGGACGAGGATGTGGATAAAACTGGAAAGTTACTTAGTACGACATCCTTCTGCTCCTCTCCAGATATTGATGAGTAAATATCTCTGTAGCATTTTGTTAGTATTGTTTGCCTACCATTTTGATCACCCAGTTGTTCTCCTCCACTGAGAAACTGTCTCCATGCCTTGGGCTTCATTTTTTTAAAATACAAAATAAACCAAAAATTAGTATATAAAATACAAAACATGTATTTTAAAATATAATGATACATTCCAAAAATTAAAAAGTACAACAAAATTGTACTACATGAAACATATATTTAAGACACATATTAGAAATGTAAATAAAACATTTTATTTAAATTTTTTTGTATGTCATTTTTAGAATGTGATTTTACACCTTGAAAGCACATATGTAATGGTACCCTTTCATTTCCACAGTGTAGAATGTTGCATGGCTAATCTATTTTGGTATCTACAGTTTGGAAATTAAAAAATTTACTACTAAATGTTACATGATGGAGGAGAGTACACATGTCCTAACAGCTGTTAATGATGATCAATTGCCAGTGATGTGATGCCACCATAGTGTTGACATGACATCACCAGTGTTGTTATTCATAAACAATTGTTATATGAGTGCAATAACATATACAGGGGTCCGTAGGTGAAGGGGTTGTAGCTATAGTAATATCTATGGGAGGTATGGAAAAATTAATGGTTCAGTTAGGGGTTAATTAGACTATTAGCATTGCTTTTGATTGCACAAAGATAAAACATCAACAAAATAAAAAGGAAGATATCAACAGGAGAAGAGGGAACACAACAACCGTAGAAGTGGGAAGACATCAAGTCAAGAGAGAAATGCACAACCACCAGGCAATTAGTGAATTGTGTACTAAAAGAAACACCAGAGGCAGATATCATTTTCACATTCTCTGAATGACAGGTACATTGTAGATGTTCAATAGGTATCTGTATGATAAACAACATGGTTAGTGAGGCAGCTAGGTGCATGGCAGTTAGCTGTGTTCTGATCTCTGGACCCCTCTGATAATCGTGTCCTTACAAATGACTGGCAGAAAATTGTTACATATATAGCCATTAACATTTTTTGTAAAAATATTGCATATTCCAGTATCAAGAATTGTTGTATTAAATACATTATTAAGGCATGCATGTAACAATATCCATGTGAAAATAAAATACTTTAAAATATATCTTTTACTGTACTTTTAGGCCCTTAAAGTTTAATTCTCCACATAAAAGCTGGATGATTGAAACCTCGGAAAATATTTTTAGAAAATTCTATAAATTAAACAGCAACGTTTTCCTGATCTGAATGCTGCCAATAGATCAGCACAAGATCAGCTAGAAAAAAATTGTACCAATCTCAGTCATATTGAATACCCGAATAAAGAATTTGGGGAATTTCAGCTATATTCTCCTATGTCAGACCAGATTGCAGATTATCAATTCAACCCCTAAGATTTTATGAGGTTGAAATATAATTATTTTAGAACCGCACTGTTTGGGTTCGTACCAAACTTTACGGTTTTTGGACCCCGGACCCGAACATGGACATTTCACTGTATGTCCGTGTTGGAGTTCGGGGTTCGGCGATTACATTGTATGTAATGCTATTGGCTTTTTATAAACTGAAATAGAGTCCAATTCATAAGAAATTATTATGAATGGAGACTCTATTTCGGTTTATAGAAAGCCAATAGTATTACATGTATTCCATAAGCCGAAAGTCTATAAACCGAACGACATTGGCTGGAAATAAATCTGATGCCTTTGATTAGAGAGACGGGGGCGAGGCTAAAAAAATGGAGGTTACTATATGTCTCATGGCTGGGCCGAATCAATGCTATACGATGTTATGTTCTCCCCAAATTCATATATATATTTAGGATGATTCCATATTCAGTACCTAAGTCGTGGGTAGAATAGATCCAATCTGTGTTCAACAAATTTATATGGGCAGATAAAAAACCCAGGATAAGAATGTCAACACTGTATGGGAAGACCTGTGAAGGGGGTTTGGGAATACCATGTATTAAAGTATACGCTATGGCGGCAATTTTAGCTCAAGCATTAATCACTATGAAACCGAGCACAACACAGCAAGAATGGTACAATCTGGAGGGTGGGGATCGGAAAGGAACTAAAGACCTGGTCTCACTTTTCTGGTTAAAAAGTGAATTCTGGTTCAGAACCAGGGAACTTATAAAAAATTCCCCACTTAAAGACATTTTGACCACCTGGTATGAGGTTAAAAAAAAGCTAGGTCTACAAGATAAAATTATACCATCTCTACCATTATCAGTTATTGAAAATAACATCGAAAATTTAGATCTAACTGGGTGGAGAAGGAGGGGAATAAATTATGTTAAAGACCTAAGGGATAAATTAAAGATGAAATCATTCCTGATATTACAATCAGAGTACGGAATCCCAGCCAAGGATTGTTTCAAATACCTTAGGGTAAAGAGCCTGGTAGGACAAATGATAATGGAGGAACCACCATCAAAAGCAATAAGTCTACTTATAGACAGCCTCTAGAAGATGCATTTGCAGAGAATACTAGCAATTGCATTAGAAATAGTCAGAGCAGCATACACTAACCCACCCCCAACAGCTATAAAAAAGTGGGAGACAGACTTAAACATAAAGATTGAGGTGAAAGAATGGAATAAAGTGTTAAGTAGCCTATATAAGACTGCCCACTGCCTGAACCTAAACGAGGTCCAGTATAAAATAATGAATAGGTGGTACTTGACTAGAATTTTTAAAATGTACCCAAAGGGTGATAAAAACGTAGAGCTCTGCTGGAGGTGTGGCTCAGAGAAGGGAAGTTTGATACATATTTGGTGGCAGTGCCCCCTTATACAGGGATTATGGAGGAGAATCTCAAAAATGATTGTCTCGCAGTATGGGGCGAATTGTAAACTATCACCAGCTCAAGCATTATTACATCTAAATATGCCAGAGACAAAAACGCCATACTTTATTATCCATGTGCTTATTGCAACTAAACTTATAATAGCAAGGAATTGGAAGACCTCCTCCATGATCTCATTGGGAGAGGTTAAACAACAACTGTTACACCAATGTATAATGGAGAGAGGCATATCCCAGCAGATAAAAGGCTGGAGAAAAGATACTAAATATTGGGGGGAATGGATTGAGAAACTGGAAGGGGGTGAATTGGATTATTGATAATCACTTGGAAATCCAGGATATAGCCTCGTGTGCCGACCCTACCCATTGGCCCAGACTTAGAACTATAGGAAGAGTATTAAATCCACAATATGTATAGGAGGACAAGAATTGTTGTTATCCTGTCTTGTTGAGAAGTGCGAGGTAGTGTGGCAATATAACGTGCCAACTACCCCGGAAATCACTGGGTGAAATGGAGAACAGGCTGAGAAGGGTACAGCAGTCTAAGATAGTCAAATATCACAGGAGGAAGGAGAATGAGATAGAGTAACGTATGATGATAAATAAAAAGCACTATCAGACTATTTTCCTCCTTTGCCTGTTTTGTTTTTTACTATACATGTGAATATTTATTGAAAATTATTTTTTTGTACTTTCATAATAAATAAAAAAATATAAAAAAAAAAGAATACATGTAATGCTATTGCTATTCTATAAACCGAAAGTCTATAAACCTAATGTCGTTCGGTTTATAGACTTTCGGCTTATGGAATACATGTAATATTATTGGCTTTCTATAAACCGAAATAGAGTCCCCATTTATAAGAATTTCTTATGAATGGGGACTCTAGTTCGGTTTATAGAAAGCCAATAGTATTACATGTATTCCATAAGCCGAAAGTCTTTCACCGAAAGACATTCTGTTTATAGACTTTCTTTTTATAGAATAGCAATAGCATTACATGTATTCTATAAAACGAAAGTCTATAAACCGAATGTCTTTCGGTTTATAGACTTTTGGTTTATGGAATACATGTAATGCTATTGCTATTCTATAAATCGAAATAGAGTCCCCATTCATATGAATAGGTCAATTGACCTATTCTTATGAATGGGGACTCTATTTTGGTTTATAGAAAGCATTCCCATCCACACTTTCTTATGGGAATACATAGATAAGAATGGCTCATGAAATTATGAGAAATTGCTTTGAAGAAGTGAATTTAGCACAGACACTGACCATGAAGTCACCCTCCACAGGTGCCTATATTACAATAGCCTATATTACACGCAATTATACTAAGCCATTTGGTTTAATCTGCTGTTTGTTTTAATTACTTAACATCAATTATTTCCTGTAGAAACATATTTTCTGTGCTTTATTACAAAGCACATTTACTTGGGTGCTTAAGGCATGCTGCCCTTATGTCTGGAAGGCTCCTGAGGCATGCACGTATGTCTTTATTACTGCTTAACGTGTCATATGTTTTTCCTTAATATATCACTGTACAGTAGCAGAGATCATTTGTTTCTACAAGAGAGGACATATGCTATATGCCCATAACTCAAGGCCATCAAAACATAGGAGGTTTTAGAGACTTAAGGATTAAAATAATGTTGCTGTGCATTCACTGCAATTAATTTGCACCCACTATGTGTTTATTAACTATTTCCACTGGAGCCAATAAACAAAGTATTATTTTATTTGCTGAAAATGTAAAATCTTTACAAATAACAAACTAATTCAACCTTACGCATACTTATTACTTTTTAAGTTTTTTCAATGAAAGATTTATGATATTTTCCTAAATAGCGTATTTTTCAAGAAATGATAGATGAATATGGTATCATTTACTTACATTTTAGGAATGTATGAGGAAACGACAAATATTATTTTTTTGCAAGTTATAGTAAGTAATGTCAAGTTATACTAAGTAACTAAGATTCATTAATATTATAAATATATATTCTATTATGGCATAGGAAAGTCCTCAAAGTGAGGATGAGACAACAATAATCATATATTTTATCTCATTATACAATGAAACTTAAATAATAACCACTTTCTAGCATTTTGAGATTACTTATTATACTTTAATTGATTAAAAATCGTGTTAACAATAGCCAGGCTTTGAGATATGCTGTGAAAGTCTTGGAGTATTAAGATTTTCCATTGTTTTCAACTGTGGGTGGCTTTTCTATCAATTCAACATATCCATGAACTCTATATTGATTATATCTTAACCATGAAGGATAATGGAAAGTTATTAAGGGTCAATGATAGTCAATGGGATTTGTACTCCATAATTAAGTTACCCTTAATCAGTGTGCACTCATTTCTTCCTCATGTTCTATTTCTTTCTTTCTTTCTTTCTTTCTTTCTTTCTTTCTTTCTTTCTTTCTTTCTTTCTTTCTTTCTTTCTTTCTTTCTTTCTTTCTTTCTTTCTTTCTTTCTTTCTTTCTCTGTTTTCATCTGCATACTATATGCATATATATGTGTTAACCATTTTCCAATGTTTCATCTTGTGATAATTTTTTCTTCTTTTAAAATGACAGGGAATCTTTTGTGTTCATTTTTGACATTTTACAGGGACACATATTTATATACAAACTATTTATGTTTTTTGGCATAGTTATGACTTTAGCTATAAAATTTGACTAATTTTTTTAGGCTTTACTTTTGGTATTGATACACTGCTTTTATTTTGTGTCTGTGCAAAGGAATGTTTACAAATTATGTTTTTTAAATAACACCTTCAAATATGACATTTTTTGTTATTCTTTTTTACAAAGAGATTATATTCATTTTAAAAATTCTACTCGCGCAATTCTTGTATTATGGTTCCATTTATCACAAATTCCCGCTCACATCTAAGTAAGACATGATGAAATAATTTCCTTAATCATAAAATGTATATATTTTTCTAGCAATATTTTGGGAAAAGTAAACTTTTCATACAAATATGTTCTCTTGGTCTGTATTATTCATTTTAATATAGACAGCTAATCATTGAAATACAAACTTTATTAAAATAACAAATCTAGTCCCATAGTTTTTCCTGTTAAGCATTTTTATGCCATAATTATAATATCTGAACTAATGTCCAGCTGTACATTTGAGTAAAATAATTACACCAGTCTGAAAGCTAGAAAATGTGTAATAGATTTTGTTTTTGCCTTTTTCGTCACGTAATTTATGGATTAGCTTGACACATTGAATTGTTTCAGTAGCTTTTGAATAGAAAGGGAACACAGTTCTGTGAGGCAGAAAAAAAAATCCATGGCTTTGAAGACAAAAAGCATTATTTTCCTGTCTTGTAAGTGGCATAATAAAGCATGAATTCATATGATATCAAGTCTAAAAAAACACAAGGTAAAGCGAAGGTTGCAGTCAATTTCTGTATAGGCCCCACCTAATATATTCAACAACAATATACTTTTATTTGCTATTCATGGATGACAAACAACTCTCGTGACTGGCCTAACATAGTCTTTTTGCATTAGCTGAGACCTAGGACAACTTGGATTTAAAATGTGGTTGTATGGTTGCTAGGCAGATTAGTTGTCTTGACATGGTGGTTAGTTTCCTATTCATTCAATGACAACAGTGAAATGAAAGAAGTTTTGAAAATCTTGATAAAGGTTTTCAATGGAAGGGGATAATTGGTGGCGCTAGTCTGTGCAGCTCTGTGTGGAAACTTTCCAAATTCAGCAAGGAAGACTGTCACTAAAAATCCAAACCCATGTACACAAACTTGACCTAGAGTCGTCTTGCAGCTTCAGTAGTTCGTTTGCAGAAAAGTCCTTAGACAGACGAGTGTTGTAAAACATTAAGTCAGATAGGAAAAAACTCCAAATAAGGACAGGAATTAAAAACTGAGATCATATCCTACAACAAAAGAAGACAAATGCTTAATACATTTTTATTTTTTTAAAAGTCACATTTTTATATCAAAAGAAATACATATTTTAGCATTTAAATTAAAATATAAATTTTTTAATTTGATATTTAATGTTAAAAAATCCTGAAATTTTAACATACAAAAACTCAATTTGTACTATGGTTAATACCTATTATATATGAGAATTAAAATAAATGGACTGGATTGTTAAAATACCAATATATTTCTAAAAGTATGTATAAGTGTAATCTTTAGATTCAGAATGTTATTATAACAACTTTGAATTTCAACTCAGAATGTAAAACCCCCGATAAATGGCAAATATTTAAAAGATGTAAATGTGCATTTATATTTCTGAGATTAATTGGAATTTAATCATATAGACACTTGTAAGAAAAAAAACATTGTGAATGTACTTGCTAATGAATTCCCTTTGTATTAAAAATCATAGCACAAAATGTGCCTTTAATTAAACAAGGGCCAATTAATGTTGGATTAACATTCATGGTTATTTACAGTTGTTTTTGTACTTGTTCTTGTGCTCTGACTTCCTAAAATTTCACAACCCAAAGATTTAGAAAAATGGGGTTGTTTAGGGGCGAGGTGCAATGAAGTGGTTTCAGCCATTGTGCTGACACCACCTCTCTCATTATACCCTCTCAATCAACACTCGGCACACAGGAAACTGCAATAAAGCCCATCTGCCACAGTTAATCTGCAGGCAAACCCACACCCATGTCTGTGCCCGTTGCTCTCCAGTCTTATTATTCTCAGATCCAAAGCTTCATAAGGGATCAGCCAAAGTCCATTAAAGTAAATAATAGCTCGAAATGACAGGCTTAGCATGGATTGGGAGGAAGTTGAAGACCAATCTGAACTGTGAGCTCTGATTAATAGAGAAAAGCATTAGGAAAAAGGGGAGAAAAATGACCTCAGCCTGCTCCAAAGAATTCCTGAACCATGGTTGTTAGGGCAAGTGCTACCATCTGAGACGTTAGTGATCCTTGAATTTCCTATACTTTGATGCAGCTCAAATGGGAGAATACTGAAGGTTTAAGAAGGCCCCAGAACTCAGAGGGGCAGCAGTCTGGAGTCAGCCCTGTCAAATTTCTCTTCTGTAATAATAAGCTTTTACAACAACCATTCCATGAACAAAAGCACACACTTTCAGGAACAGAAAAAAGAACGATTGAGTTCCATAAATTGTCCATATCTCCAGAATGAATACATTATTTCATAGCTTAGAGGAGAAAAAATATAATTAGTATATTTGTCGATTTAAGTGTTGAGTGTTAAGTTATATTTAACCTCTTTTGTGCTTTCTTTGTTAACCAAGCACTATTCTTAGCAAGATGCCATTTAATTATTTAGAAACTAAGTAGGTGAGTAGATAATTATTTTGAACTTAATTATAGTTTTTTTCCCCCTCATGCAAAATGACATCTAAAAGGCTCTTTTTATCATTAATCATATTTATTGAATTTTATTGAAAATTGGAATAAATGTTCTTTTCTACCTGTGACACAGTTGACTATAACTACATGTAATGCATTAATCACACTACTCAGGTTTGTAGTAACACATTGTGACAAAATGTTTTCATCTTCTACTATAGACTGATCAATATCTCATTCCAAGTAAAACAATGAAACATCTGGTATAATAATATATTGGCTCCGGTGGTTTCATAGGGAAATACAAATGGTCTGTTTTGCACATCATAATTCTTATAAAGCACACATGTACTTCTAAAGTAAAAACATGAAAATTGCATGTGAGGGAATATCAGGCTGTTTGCTGTGCTTTCAAAATAGTATATATAGCAATGATTTTAACAGTCAAACCTGAATGTGTATATAAGGTAAAGAGCCAGTCTGTGACAGTACATACTGCAGCTATTGCAATTCTTGGTAGGTTTTATTGCTATGTAAATGTATGGTTAAAATAATAATAATTACTACTTCATATATGTCCTGAAATGACAATAAATTTTGTGATCGCAAGTAATATCAAATAAACGCACAAGATAACATTTACATCAATATTGAGATTATAACCTATAATCTCAATGTGTTCCTCGTGGTGAAACACTTTCTAAACAAAATATATATTTTATTTTTGTATCATGCCACACTTAAGAATACCTTACCATGGATAGACGTAGGATTTGTATTTTCATTTTTTTTTTTGCTATTTGTGTTAGTTTTCTTTCTGGGTGAAAAACGTAATTATAAAAATAATTATCCAGCCATGAAGGTTTTTCGCTGGTAAAGCTGTTTCAGTGTTTTATGTGTGTTGGCTTCAGTTATTTGACCTAAGTCTTTTACAAAAGAACTCCTGAATATTTCCACATATCATTGCTATTATAAGATTAAGGGATGGAAAATCATGAATATGTTTTGCTAGAACATGATACAAAAAGAAGGGAAAAAAAACCCTAACTCTTCGATTTTTTTTTTTAACAGGACTAATCATATGTCATCACTCCAGGTGCTACAAACTACAACTCCCATAATGCTGTGATAACTACAGTCCCCATCATGCCTATCCGGGCTTTCTGAGTATAGAAGCTAGCCAGAAGCTCCATTACGCTGAATATTTGTATTAATTTATTTTTTAATATTCAAAAATACATTTGATGGTGACCTTGTTTCTCATAATATGAAAATGTGTAACAGTCAGATGTGGGCAGCAATCTTTCTAAGTTCTGCCTTTGTCTGTGCTGCCAATTTGTTTCACTAGGATTTTGATTTAATTAAACAATCAGTCCATCACATGTTGTGGTAGCATTTAGATATTATTTTTGCCTTGTTAACAGGAATCAAATGAGTTTTATTAACACTTCCCCTATAATAAATTATGCTTTGTAACTTGCAAAAAAGGTCGACACCTTTTCTTTAAAAAAATGACAACCATGCTATTGCCTCCATGGAATTAAAATTGGCCGCAAGCCAATTTATTACAGGCTGGGTGGCCACCCTGTTTGCACACCAACACCTTACACACCTACATAATAACTAGACACCCTACTAAGTTGGCTGAACATATGAATGACATCAGCTGAAACTATATATGTCTACACAGTACAACATCAGTGCTTATCCCAAAATGAACACACTAAATGTTATACTACAAGAAAGGAGATATCAAGAAAACATTTGAAACAATCGGTCCACCAGGACAATCATTTGGTTGCGTGACTTCTGTGGCGCTCACGTGGATCTCATTGTGCCATATAATAGTACCTGTAGTCTGTTTTGGTAGGACGATTGTGTTTGGTTCTGTCTGTTTGGAGTGATGATGGAGTACAGAGCTATAAAAAAGGAAAACACTTGTTGTTTGCAATTATTTGGAAATAACTAACAGCCAATAATGTGCTATATGCTAGAGAATTAAGCCTGCTGGACAAAGTCATCTTGGTTACTGCCAAGTAGTTATGAGCTCCAGATTATGTGTATATGGCCAAACAATTCAAAGAGAGCCTCCTTTTGGAATATCACAACTTCTTATTTCTGGCTCAAAGGAGTTTTTTTTTTTAGGCTGAACCTAAACTGGGGGTAGTCATGTGACATTGCATACAGATATAAGTACCGGTGTTCTGAAGCACATTACTTAGCATTTAGGCTGTGAATATGTCTCAGACATAGTACAAGTACACAAGACAGTAGACTGTCCTGACAAACTCAGGACTGTTGGTAACTATAAATCATATGTGGGGACAATTTATGTTACCAGGCATTCAGATTCCTAGACCCAATGCTTTTTAACGCTTAGATTTAAATCAGATACCTTGTGAGACAAAGAGATAAAATAAAGGACAGCATATACAAAAGTTATTATCATCATTATTAAAAACTTTGTATAGTAAAGTACCTTTACAATTTTAGCATGTACACCTTACAAAATAGTCATCACTAAGTTGAAACTGATAATCAGTTGGGAAGCTACTGTAGAATTGATGGTTTTTAAGACATCGTTCTATTGGATTTAGTTACAAAATACTTGGGTACAGTAGAAAACCATCGACCATGGCATTTATTTCTTTGTTCATGTTTTTGTGCTTATGGCCTCTCAGTGATGGACGAGCAGTGCTGTGGGAAGTCACACTGTCAGTCAAACAATATGACTACAAACAGCTAAATAAAATATAGCCTCACCAATTTTGCTCTATAAACCACTGTGGAATTTTTTTCTATTTACCACCATCGATTCCATGTTAAAAGTACTGTGCTGCTATGTGTTATTCAGGTGTTTAACAAAAAACACACCCTCACTGCAGAGAGGAGTATAAACATGATAACATGATATTAATAAATGTAAATAAAACAAAATGACAAATCTGTTTCCCAATCAAAATGGTAAAAGGTAGCAGAAGTAAATAATATTTTATTTAGTATGCTGTAAAAAAAAACTACTACTGTAAAAAATTGCTCCTTAAGTAGCAGGGACCTTGTTCAAGGTTATCAAGAATCTTGAGTGAGTTGCAAAACATATAGAACAGGTGTTATATGCATGAATGGCTTATAATTTCTAATTAGTAACCTGACAACAGATACAATGTTCATTAATTATAAGCTTAAATGAGCCTTTCAGTGCATTACTTGACCTACTCAATCAACCGGTTAAGATCTTTTCAAACTATTCAAACATTCTCATTATCTCTGGACCACATATATAAAGGAATTCTAGAACAAAATTCTAGAACTGGATCCATCAGTAGGGCTGTTCCATTGGTCTTCAGGGTCATTGCTTCACTTTAAAACTTTGTCCTGAATTGCTCTTGATACATGTGGCCCTAAAAGTCTTTTTCTAGTTATGATTTAGAATAAAGTTGTGTCTTTATTGTCCAATACAATCATTATTCATTAACTACTAATTAATTCATTTTTGACACCATGTTATGAAAAAAATTAGTTATTTCATACTTGTGAAGTGACAATATTGACCATGTGCTTCTTCTCAGTTACTGAATTTTCAGGGGGCACTCAGGGGGTACTGGCTTCCACCACTTAAATAAAATGGATTTTAACAGAACCTTTTACATGTAGTGGAAGAGAATATACTCTCTACATTAAATTAGATTTACAGAGGTGGAGATTAGCAGAGCCTTTTCCTCTTGCAATTTTAACAGAGAAGGGGATTACAGAATCTTCTACCCTCAGTATAAGAGACTGTACATTGATTGAATAAGTTAAATAGCATTTTACAAAGTAAGAGATTACAAGAACATCTTGCCCTTAGTATATGAGAGTGCAATCTGATAGAATATAATCTGATATAATAGTACAGATGACCTCAATCTGATTTAAGATGTTTATGGTAGTCTGCTATAAATAATAGATACCCAATAAGGACAATATCAAAATGGATCCCATCTTAGCCATTTTAATCATGTATGCTTATTTAAACAACAACTGTTGAGAACAAATTAACTTATATTCAATTGAAAGACTGCATTAAATGTAGGCATTTTAAAAAGAAAAAATGTAATGAGAGCATGCAAATAAAGTACCTTATTGATCTCTCATTGCACTATATGGTTCTTTCAGGAGGCAGAGATATAGTTTAGAATTTTTTGTCAGATGAAGGAAGATCTGGCCCATCTGACCAAAAGATGGCTGCCCCCCTGATAGAGCAAACAGAACAATTAAAACACTAACCACAATGAAGCGCTGTGAATACAGAGCACTGCAGGCTTAATAAAGTATTTAATTTATATTCTTTCATTAAAGTATTTCTATGTAAAATGCATAAATATGATGCTGTATTTTTCCAAACATGTAGAATTGACTAAACAAAAGAAATAAAGCACCTCTAAAATAAATCATGTTTAGAATGCCGTTGGAATTATATCTTAAAAACAAACCCTAACCGCTTAAAAGTAGGTAGATAATATAATCATCCATAGACTTTGTCTAGTCACTACATACATCCATTTTGACTAAAAATAGATGTGGGAGATAGTAACTAGATTTGTAGCAAGAAAATGACACACTTTTACCAATAGGTGGCACTGTGGCAGTACTACCATCTTCTGGCCAATGTAGACCAAAACATTAGAATATTTTTTTCAGAAAGTGGAGACAAAAACTATTCATTTATTTAGACTGTCTGAACAAATTGAGATTTCCCTTCCCAGTTTTATATACTAACGAGTCACAAAAATGTGTTGCATTGGGAGTACAGTAAAACCCAGAAAAGAGGGAAATAGATTCAGAGGACTAATGCTGAATACATCGTTGAACACAATGAAGTCCAAAATTTGTGAACCAACTATTACCTCATAGCACTCATATCACCACATGCAATTTTATTGCAGAATGTTTCTAAAAATTACTAGTTCTAATTATTAAACATATTGCTTATTAAGTAGAGATGATAGCTCTGCTCATGAGACCCACTACCGCATGATAATTTGATGTCAAGCCCATTGGTACTTGTTTTTTTTTTTTTAAACAATGGTTTACTGCACAATCAAAGTTATATGAGGTAGCGTAGTGGTATAATGCATCAACTGAATATTCTGTTTACATGGGTTGTAATCTGATTCCCTGCAACCGTTCATCCTTCAAAGGTTTGAAAAATGAGTACCATTAAGTTGAATAATAATAAGATTCCTGGATGTGGAGAATGATTAGCATCACCAGGATATATTTGAAAACTAGACAATATGGAGCATTTAATTTTTTAATCCTTCTTGTTAAAATGCTATTCTTGTCAATATTATTATATTGGGCTCACATTTGGCTTTACTACCTATTGAAGTGAAACGTTTTTTCCATAGTTCACATGGTTGTTGAAGACAGACAGACAGATAAATAGATAGATAGTTGTGTTCATTCACTGTAAACACAAGAAATGAAGGAAACCCAGATTAGGTTAATCAGATTTTCCCACTAGCAGATTCTGATTCCTTGGCAAGCCTGGTAAACAGTTGTGTTGGCAGCTCAAAGAGTTGATGTTGGCTCTGTGAGAACATTTTCCTATTGATGGCTTCCCAAATCTTTCATTCAACTACGTAAAGAGTCTAGGATTTGGAAGGATGGGATCATTTTACAGTTCTCAATAGCCTTGTGAATTAAGTGGATAGGCAATCCTGACACCAGATAGATTATAACTCATAACTTCAGAGGGCATAGCATAAAACACAAACTGAACATTCATTTGGTATGCGCAATTTCTTTGAATTTTGCCCATTGAAATAAATCAGTGGTTGCAGTCTAATTTATCCTGAGCTTAATTAAAATTATGAAATATTTGCCATCAGCCCACGGGGGAAAAAAGGAATCCAGTTGGAATATTGCTGGTGTGAATGTTTTTCAAAATGTAATATAAAAATGGGGTACTCATAATTGTAGGTTAGGAACCTGGATAATATTTAACCATAATCCTGCTTCTCACAAATCATTTATATTTAAAGAAGCAAAAAATGTTTTCGGAACATTAATAAGAATCAGCAGGGCATTAGACTTCTGTCTAGTACGTGCTGTGCAATACTAAAAGGTCTGTGCAAAAAAGACACAAGCACAAAAGACTAATCATATGTTTTCTGACCCATAGCTTTATCAACCTCATAGTTATCCACCAAATACTTTAGGGGGCAAAAATGACTAATTCATTTAAAAAGCACAATGGCATTAACTCCTTGTTTCTGTTAGAAGAGAGCAATTTACATTATTATGTCTGCATTTGATGTGCATGTGGTTTTCCACACAGCTTCTGTATATATTATAGGGTTTCCAGTAATGCACAAGTTCTAGCAGTAAATGGGTTAAATACATATTTATTTCAATACAATTGATTATTAACATTTAACAAGTTTATTTTATTAAATATCACATTTATTGAACCCAAGATAATATACTCCAGTTTTGTTCCTGCTAAATTACAATAATACAATATATCTATTTCTGAACAAGAATCCACTTGATTTAAAGAAAGTATTTCAATGTATGACACACTTAATTGTTTATGCCAAACAGCAGGTAGATAAACCACAAATGAGTTCTGTTTAGCTGTCATGTCACATGACATAGATCATCAAAAGTGTAATGTTAATTTGTCAGAATGACATTGAAAAGTCAAAGATAGCCTTCATATTTAGTCAATAATTGTGTAGATGTGAAGACACCATAGTGTCCATGTCTCAATACTTGACTATGATGCCTGCAGAAGAATTAATTCTAAAAATGGGAAATAGAGAAACTTCCAAACAGCTCTGTATTCAACACTGTAGCAAGTGTGATATATCTCACTTTTTATATTTATATATATAATAACCTTATGGGATTAAATGGAAAACGGAATGCTAGCCAAGTCAAAGGGATGATTTTGTATTTACATTCCCCTTTATTACTACTACAAAACATGTATGTTGCTCACTTTTCTCGGAGGACCTTGTGGCTACTTTCTATTGGACCTTGTGGCTACTTGAGGTCAGCATATTTGGCTCATGAAAAGTCATGCAAAATTGTGATGAAGAAGCTGGTACGGAGAGCTAAAATACATTGGAAGAATGTGGGGACCATTTCTTTAATTATTAATTAATGCTTTACTTTCTTTGGTGGATCAAGAGCATCAACACAGATGTTGTAAACAATTGACCTTGATGGGCTTGCTTAATGTTACCAATTACTGAATGGTTAAAATGTGCAGTGAAGACAAACCATATTCACATGAATCAAGAAGTTGCACAATTGCCTCAGTAGTCATCCCGCTACTATAGATGGATAGATACCCTTAAAAGTAAGGGACATTTATGTATTGTTTAAAATGCTGACTGAATGAATGTTCTTCACTTGGTTAAGGCCACTTTTAAAACTAGATAAATCTCAACATATTATTTCTGGTAAATAAATTTATAAACAAAATGTATTTTGTTCTTCGGAAAAAAATATATACAGCAACAGTAGCAAACAAGATAGCAAAGGTAATGAAATAGTTCAAATTGTACAAAATCACTGATATAGATAATCAAATAAAGTGAATAATCCCCCAAATAAATGTGCTCTGTTGAAGGCACAGGGTTTTTACTCACAAACCAGACCACCATACAGACATCTACCTTTTAAACAATATAACCATTATTCTTTAAGCGAATGTCTGTAGTCGCATTGTACAATGTCATAGAAATCCTGTCCCTTGTCGTTGGATGTCTGTACACACAACGCCAGCTTGTTGGGAATTGGATTGAAAGTTATCGCAGTGAGGACAAAACAGGATATTTAATCTCGGAAGATAACTTTTTACAGTAAAGATGTGGAACTAACCCATATGTGGAAAACATTAGATTTTACAAATTGATTATGTTGTAATATTGGTGACTGGTCCAAAGTGACACTCATGGCTACCTGTCTTTTTGTTATAGAAAAAATATTAAAATAATTGCAATAGTACTTTTTTATTATAGATTGAGATTTTGTTATTCCAGTTAGTTTCTTCAAAATCATTGTATTAGATGTTGGATGTTGGACAATAATAGCATCCCTTGGACATACTTGAAAGTGAGTGAATATCTCAGCGTATCTTTCCTGTTTACTTTGTTGTTATTAGGATTATTTAGAAAGCAATTAAACCAGTGCAGAAAATTTGTAATGGAGAAAATATATTGCAGACGATAACAAACCATAGCCCTGTGTCAGTCCTGTTCCATCTAATGTCACCAGATCTTATTGTAAAGTTTAGAGGTTGTGTAGCTATGCTGTAATACCTTAAGATGTGCATTTGTGCACTAGGAATGCCCTGCCATGCTGTATTAGAGTTTCACCTAGTTCTAGAACTTTAAAAAAGTCTAGAATACATTTTTTCTGGTAACATTTATAACCAAAATATCACCTCTCTCCTCGAAAGCCATTTAAACTCTCCCTTAGTGCACCCACCTTGCCCTCCATTTTATTATATAGTTATTTGTTGATACATAGTAGTGACCTTATTTATAAAGTAGTAATATTTACACAATAATGCATCCAGCGGACCCAATCACAGGAGAAATTCCCCAGGTTTGGCCTAGTTACGTTGAAGAAATGAAATGTTCATCTCACCTCAACCCACCTGCAGCTCACCTTTTTGTGGAAAAACTTCCAATTAACAGTTTTGTGGAAATGCTAACAGGGATTATCACAGCCCAAATAACCAAATTCTGATAAACATCATGTGTCAAGCAAAGTGCCTGGTAATTTATAAATCCATTTTTCATAGACAACATTCAGAGTTGCTTGTGTAGGAAACATCTGGGTTCTTCAGCTATAACAAAAATGGAAACAGGCAGACAAAAGTAAATATATTCTCGATGTAGATGCAGATTTCTAGGACTTCAGAATTTCAATCTTACCAAATATAAGGGAATGTGTGATCTCCAAAAATGCCTACTAGAGTGAGACTATGAAAATTCTAGGAGATATCATGGATGGTCATCAAAACAGCAGGTTTTCATAATCCTACTATGAAGAAAACATAGCAGGTGCCATTTTAAGCCAGACAATGTTCATATTAGTGGATACAGTATTCAAATGCACACTGTATAGGCCTCCAATATATGAGGTGAGTGGGAATCACAAATACATTTATTAACATGCAGCTGAACGGAACTGTTTTTTTTTTTAAATCTACTTATTATTACTTCAAGCCGTTTTGATCTACAGTTTTATGATATGGGGTAGCAAATAATGTCAAAACAGATAATCTTCTACAGTAAGAAATATTAAAGTAGGATTTTTGAATGAAAGATTTCTAGATATTACAGCTCTAATCAAATTTCTCACTAAGCCATATTGATTAAACCACAGTTCAAAGTGATTTAATGTTTAAAAATATTAGCAAAAAAAATCTAATGTATAATCTAGCATATATTTTACGCATATTCCTCTCATTTTTTTGTGGTAAACAAAAACGAATATGATAAGAAAGTCTGTAGGCACTCATATTTTTGAGTTATATTATATTATTATATCTATTCAGTGCACAACAGATGTAATACATATCTCATAAGAAGTAAGGTTAGAGATAGAGCACAGATACACAAGTAGCAATGTTGTCTTAAACAAATTATTCTGAAAATGTTCACTCTATTACTTTATCTATTACATACAATATAACTTTATTTATTTTCTTTGCATTAATGTAAACTGTTAAATTTGATTTAAAAAAAATACTAATGTGCCAAAATAATAGAACTACATATTTATGGATTTGGGAGTAGATATAGAACTTTAACACTGATGCTGCACAAATGTGTTCCTACTGAATATGGTGAATTCTATACATACATATGGTACATATGGTATGTGAGTGTATATATATATATATATATATATATATATATATACATATGTATATATGTGTGTGGTGTGTGAATAATTTTATTTCTGAAAGGAAAATGGGTAGTATCAGGTCTATAGCTCTATATGATACAAACATTTGATTATATTTATGGTATTCTCGATAATCATGGGCTACTGCTATTAGTAGTACAGATAGAGAGATAGTTTTTAATAGTAAGTTCCAAGTATCAAGTTTGTAAAATTCAAAAACACATATTTATACTTTACTTAATGTGTTAACTAAAAAAAATTTTTTAATTAAAAATACTTAGTTACAAGCATAACATAAATCCATATGAAATAAAATTAATAAAGTGTGTCTGATGTGTATACCAAACAAACTTTAATAATTTCTTTCTATTATATTTTATGCTATTTTATATTAAAAATAAATATGTTTTTTAAAAATCTGAATATGATTTTGTTGAAACAACAAATAATCTCTGCATGACCAAAAGACTATAGCATGCGTGTCATCAAAGAGTTTATGTTACAATTAATAACTTTCATAAGCGTTGATATAATCTTTTAAAACAGTAAGGAAATCAGATTTTAGAAGTGCAATGAAAGTTGCAGTTCTAACTAATTAACAAGCAGAATTAGTTATAACCTGCAAAAAATGTGCATTTTAAAAACTAATGACTGCAGAACTTGAAATATCTAAACTACTTCTCCAACTGCAACACACAATCTTTAAAATGCATACATTTTGTAGGAAATATATAGTAAATAAACTTACATTTCTGTATCATTTTGCAAACATGCTGCAGCTTTTAAGTGCGTTGATACTGTATGGATTTAATATATTAATGTATATACAAATATATATATATATATATATATATATATAAATATATACATATTTATATATATATACATTTACATATATATATATATATATATATATATACACACACATATATATATAGTTTACTGAGGAGCAACCTGTTTTGCTGTTAATTCATTTATTGTTTTTTATCATTAGTTTTCTTATAAACTTACAATATAAACCGCAAAAGCCACAGTGAATTAATTTATATGAATTATATATAATTGAAATGCATTTGACATAACTCCCTTATGACCAGTATAAAAACTTTGACAATTCATTCATGTAGTGCTATGCTAGTAGATGAAATATAAATGTAATCAATCAAATTATTAACTGAATTGCACTTATATAAACAGAAACTTTCACAAGAGGATGGTATTATGAAGATAAAAAATGCACGATATGTAGCACGTAATGCACTTTCAAAAAAAGATTTATTGTAATCATTATATCTTACTATTATTTTCAAAGAGTAATAAATAAGGAAATACTAGACTATTATAAGAGAATGATGCAACAATGTAATACATAAACCCACACACAAATATTTATATATATATATATGTAAAATAACTTTTTAGATTTTTTTTACCTTGAAATTAGGTTAAAATGAAATATAAAAGTAATTGTTTTTTTTTTATTATTCATGTGCACTTTCATTTCATTAAGGAGACTGATGAAATATGATTATTGGCATAATTGTAGACATCACAACATTAACACAAGTCTTGAAATAAGTATAGTCTGCAAAGGTAGAATGCATACCTAATATGAAGAAATATATTAAAATTATATAATATATTAATTTGTAAATACATATACATCACATGATGTGTATTTTTTTTAATAAACACATTAAGCACATGATGTGTATTTTTTCATAAATACATTAAGTGCTGCCTTACATAACCTCTATAAATGCTAGGCTCATTCATATTATTGAGCATAGAATTGTTTTTTATTTTTAAATACAAATCAGTCATCATTACTTTTAGAAATATGATGCCTAAAAATATCAACATATACAGTCTTTCATCCTAGACTTTTTCAGGATGGGTCCTAGGATTCTATTCTGCTTTTTGAAATTATTTCAATAATCTTTATCTTAATGTCAAGTTGGTAGCAGTGAAAAGTAATAAGACTGGGAAGTTACCATTTAGCTTAATTTGTTATTTCTAAACCCATCTACATTTTACCACTAGGGGGAAACAACTATCTATTATATCATTAGATTTTTATTTGTATACAAATACTCTTGCATCAACGCTAAGAGGAATGCAAAAATTAAAAAAAAAAAGGAAAAACGATGTGTTGGACAAAAAGTATAAAAATCTAATTGTTGGTTCCATTTATGAATTTGTATGGGTAAATACTAGTGCATATTTATATTGCTTTTGTAGTGAAGTGTGCACAAAACATTTTCTTTTCACTGTGTTCCCACATTTACAAATCCATTTTTCAATAAATGGTAAATGATAGCACCTTTCTGAGACATTATAGCGGTATGTTATGTAAATATGAGTGTCAAAAGAAGAGAAAATAAACAATAACAGAATTCATGGCATTTATGCTAACCAGACAATATTCAATTTCCTAGTACATAAAAATTCCATTACTGGTTTATTATTTATATTGTAGTTGAATTTAGTAATAGTGCAGTCGACACTCACTTTTATTTTTTCTGTGTTGCACATACATGTAAATCTGTCTTGCAGCTTCTTAACTGATAGAATATGTGGATTAAGTGAACATTTTTTTGTTTTTTTAAATAGTAGGGTATATGTTTTTCTACAAAATTATTTTATTTGCAATAATTGGTTAAATCCGACAAGTATGAAGAATAACAAGGAGTCATCCAGTAGCATAACCTGCTAATGCACCCTTTAGCGCTCCTTAAATCTTTCATCACAGGCTTAAACTAGGTAAAATGCTACTCGCCAAACCATTCAGATCATTAAGCTATTTGAAATGTATGTAAAAGGAATGCAATGCATAGCCATATCGAAAAGTCATTAAATCATGCCATAGTCCCAATGCATTGGCTTGGTTTACTTATGCTTTATCGGGCCTCTTTTGTAAAGATTGTAAAAAAGAAAGATTAAGAGGATGTTTTGTATTTTGAATCTGTCTTAGGTCCAGTTTCTCTCAGCAGGCTCTTCTGTAATGACTACAAGATGATGATTATCATTCTCTATAGAGACAAGCTTTGAAATGCTTGTACATAATGTAACTGTTTCCAGATTTGTGTTTGTTTAGAAAATGTCCCAAACAACTGATAAAATGATATACCCATACATATATATAATATAAGTACACATGTATGTGTAAACACAAATGCAAAAAAAGAAACAGAATACAGAGATCATATATAATACATTAATTATTTATTACATTTATGTTTTTTTTTAAATGCTACATATTTTGACTTTGAACATTGGTCCTCATCATTATGAAGAAGAACCATTTCACACACAAAAACATATATGTATTCATATAGATGAATATATATATATATATATATATATATATATATATATATATGCAATATTGCATGTGTAGAATATTTTTAACTACAATGTTTAAATAATTATAACCAGGTAAAAAGAAGATATCCACATAAGTCGAAAAATAATTTTATAGTTATTATGCAACATTGGAAATTGAATACATAAGACATTGTTGCATAAACATGGTGATTCATTTGCTAAAATGAATGTATGTTCTACCAATTTCCATATAAAATTAAGCAATATTTCTGCATTATATTACATCAAATTTATAAAACAATTTTTGGAAAAAAAAATTTTTTTTTACTGACTAGTTTATTTTAAGTAAGCAAACAGTCATAAGGATGCCATTCGTTTGATGTTTAAAATACTTTTTAGGATATGCTGTAACTAAATGAGTAGTAGAATAGAATCATGCATTAATCAGTTATTCCTAGCATGCATAATAATGTAATGGAGTGTTCTTTTTTTTTTTAAAATTATAATATATAATCATTTCCAAAGTTAATATAAAAATATCTTATTTAGAATTACAAAATGCACCATTTTTATCAAGTTTATCAATGTATTTGTTCTGATCTTCTTGTTCTTTAGCCCATTATTCATTTTACCGGCCACCAACTGAAATACAATTCCTTTGTACATTTTGTTTGTACTTTCAGTGAAGTATACATAAAATACCATGATAAATCATTTTTACAATTTGTGTTAAAGAAGTCTCAATACAACCCATTCAAATGTGTTTAATGTATACTTAAAGTGTAAAATAACAAAAAGGACTAATGTTAAATATATTAAATATGATTTCCCAAAGTTCAAGAAAAGCTTTAATTATATTTGTTTATATTGGTTTATCTACACAAACAGACCAACATATAGATAGCAGACAAACAGGGAGACAGATCATTTTTAAGAGCAGCAGATAAAAAGGCTCTAGACACATGTTTTAAAAAATAAAGAAACCATTAAAATGATGCATACATAGAACAATTTATAATTGCACTTGTAGTGTTCTGAAATATTCCAAATATCTTCATTTTAGCTTTCAAATGAAACACATAGCTACAGATGCATGTAATTGCCAGCAGAGGCCTCTCTAGATTTGTCTTTTAAATAATGAGACTCGTCCTTGTATCTTGACACAGTTAACAAAACTACTTGGGGGGAAAAAATTCTGTTTCACAGGAATAGCAAGCATCACTATTTAATGTCCTTTAAAGTTTCAAGATGTTGATTAATGTTGACCTTTACATTGATGATGTTTCAAGTAAAAGAAAACATGTTTAAAATGGATAAATTCCATTGAGGGTGCATTAATTAAACAGAGACTTTACCATATGCTCTGGCTGGAGTGCGTGCTGGCCTTTCTGTTGTAGTTACCTGTGTAAAATCCACCCCATCCTCTACATGAATGCCCAAGTTGAATAGCCATTTCAATGAAAGCTTTAGTGTGATTCGCTATACAAGGAGTACTGTGTCACAGTGTTTTCTTTCTTGGAGTCACTTAGTGATTTCTATATCTGTTGTCATGGTGATGCAGCAAAGCAGAGGAAAATGGGGGCAACTTCAGGCTTTCTCTAGCCCTTGCACTAAGAGCTAAGATATTGTTAGCAGTACTATAAAACACTGGGCTTTATCAAGGTCTTCTCTTTGTTTGGTGATTGTCAATAAAACTCATTTTAAGGGTAACAAGGACATCTAAATGTCATCTGTCACAGTGTTGGAAAGATTAAGTTTGTTTAGGAACTTGTGCAGGACAAAGGCCATTATTTGTTCTGCCTATACAAAGCAATGAAGGCTATCAGCACTGGTGATTTAGACAGAGTCCCACAGTATATCTAGGAAACATCACCTCAGTGGCAGGTGATAGCAATATGCTTCTTGCCATAAAAGTGACTACTGTAATTTTTATACTTCAGTCTTCAAGTTAAATAAAAAGAGCTATAGACAGTGACACATGCTTAAAACCAAGAAATAGGTTACACACACCTGATAATACGCAGTCCTTCAATTAAAAATGATAAGCTGAAAGAAGGTTTTGAAAACATTAGCAATAAAAAGGCATTAATCAGCATTTTTCAAATAATCTTAATGGAATGCAAAGATTAATAAAGACATTGGTGATATTAGATTAAAATCCTGTGGGTTATATGCTTTACTAGATAATGGATATGGTGGCTATTCTAGAAATAGAAACAGCATTTTTTCCCCTTTTCTTTCAATTTGGCACACATCCCAGATTTCAGTCACCCAGAACCTAACCAGTGGAACTCTTCTGTTTTTCTAGGTACTCTGGTCTTTTTATTAATAATTTTACTCTGTATAAAAAGTTTTTTTTTTTTTAATACAACATTGATGCATTTCTAAGTAATAAATAAATCTGTGCATTTCAGAAATCCGATTTAAATGAAAATAATAATAATAATAATATGATCATTGAAAAAACCTGAGTGAAATGTAAATGCATCAGGGCAAGGTTAATTTACATTCAAATTTATGTTTGTATTACATTTATTATCCAGCTGCAAGGGATTATAATGATGAACCATTCTGTTGGAAGAATATAGGCATAACAGCATGGTGTATGATTTCAAATGAATTTTATTTTTTTTATTTATTTGACCAATTTTGGGTTGTTTCAGATACATTCAGCATCAAGCACACAACCACTGCCAATACTGAACATCTGTGAAGCAAACATATAAAGTAGACTTTGCTCTATTAAAACCAGGCGCATGATTCCTGGAACATGGACTGGACCAAAACAAAGTATGACAATCTTATGTAATAATAATAATTGAATTTGTACCAGAATTGTACATAGACCTACAACACAGATGATTTTTTACACTGATTAATATATCCTTGTATTTAATTATAAGATATAAGATATTTTAGAGGATTTTACATGGGTATGATAATAGTATCCTTGTCAGTATATGGCATTTGACTAATAAGAAAGAAAATAGAGATCAAAATATGTTAATTTTACAAAAATGTCAGATTGAAATTGCTTAATTTCCTAATGTATCTGCTTTTCATAATTTAGATAGTAGTATTAAAGGTAAATTTAACAGAAAACCCATAATTCAGAGTAGTGCTGAGCTAGCGCCAAAGGAAAAAAAATGTTTCAATTTAATATGTTACTGAGTATCTCTTATGATGTTTGAATAAAATTGACCAATTCATACAGAAAAGTTAAACAGAGATAATTAACAGATTATTATTAACACCTATATATGAAAGAAAATAGACTTAGCTCTAGCTTTCCATTGTTACCTAACATTGTACTGTATCTATTAATATCTCTTCCTGGAAGGTAAAGTCGTTGAGTAATAGAAATAAATACATTTTCTTCTTATGACAGATTTAAATATATAACATAAAATGTGTTAAACTGTTGTACTACACTATAATGTCCACTGTTATCTTGTCTGTTTATACTCAGCCACAAGGTTGACATCACCAAAGATTTAAAAAAGATAAGTTTGTAATTTTTATTTTGCGCATCATCTATTTCTTTCGCATTAATGTTGGTATAATTGAGGGGATTTTTTTCAATTAAGTGCTCTATGGCATATTGTAAGCAATTGTTCCATACAAATAACACAGACAAAAAAATGTAACCAATCAGTCTAATAACCTATACGAAGGACAAACAAATTGCACTGCAATCACTATCGAGTCAATAGGGAGTCAATAGGGTTAATATTTTTTTAATTCCCATAGCGACCAAATCTTACTATGTTTTCTACTTGTATCTTTATCAACTCTGTAAAAAAATGCCACGGATTGGTTCTAAAACTCAATCTGAGCCTTCATCTCAATCCAGGTAGGTAGTTCCTGTCTTCTCCATTATCTTGCCAGAGACATCTTAAAAGTCAGTAAGATGTTAATCAAAAGAATATTAATATATTTATTCTTGTAATTTTTACAACTCTAGAAATGTTGTATGTGATTATTTATATATTGAATGTATATTTATTTCTCGCAGCAAAATTTTGTTGGATGTTTATATGTTTATAATAAAATGTAAAGAAAAAAAAAAGAATAATAGAATAATAATATGATTATCAACTTTTGGTAAATCTATATGGAAAAGAAGAACCTGAGGGAGCAACTCAAAATCCCCATCTAGAAGAAATGCAAAAATATATCAGCTTTTGTCTAAAGTTGGATACTTTTTTTGCAATCCTACCATATATGCATCTGAGACCTCTCTTCTGTTAAGAAGCACAGCATAACTTTGATACTAAGGGATACAATTGTGGTATCAAGTACCACCTGTGGACAAGTTTGTAGTATTGTTCTTGCAAACTAATGCAATAAACAGATCTGTGTCTATTGCCATAGTGTACTCTTTACCGATATCTTGTTCCCATTTATACATTGAGCTCACCTTAACCAAACCTTCCATAACAGACAGGGTTTTATTTATTGCTGAAATAACCTTTGTAGAAAAAGGGAGTTTAATAAGTCTGATAAGAAAACAAATCTCTTGAAGATAGAATCAATTTATCCATAAGTTCAGAGAAAGACCCTCGAAATAAAGATCAGAGATCTAAATCATACTCTGTCAGTTAGCTAAATTTAAATTGGTTAGGTATGTCGATAAAACATTTATATGTCTGGTTTTATAACATCCCCAATAACTCTACTATGTGCTCTAAATGTTTTGCTAAATGAAAGGTTGGTCCAGAAAAGCAAGAATGACTCACTATTTCAATACTTTTTGATATTGTACTATCCCAATTTTTTAAATTTCATGTCTTAGGCAAAACAGTGGGCAATCATACATGCCTCATGAAGCTTATACAAGTCAGGGTAACCCAATTTGTCTTGATAAATATCTTTTTTTTTCCAGTAGGTTTGGGGGTATTCTTGGCTTTTTAACTGCCCACTCATAGGTAGATAGTTCCAGTTGTTGTAAATACATTTCAGGCACCCAGATCGGAATGGCTCTGAATAGGTACAGAAATGTAGGTAATAAATAGGCTTTTACCACATTTACCCTTCCCATCCATGAAATTTCAAACCCAGTCCAGTTTTATGTTTTCTTTTTTAAATATCAAATTAAATCCATATTGTTGTTCTTAATAACAGGATCAAGAGATGACAAAAATCCCTATTCCAAAATATGATATTGAATCTGTCGCCCAGTCTATCTGACTCCTTCATCCCAACATCTCCAAGCAAGACTATGATAGATCAAAGGTAAGTGTCTGTGTATTTAAGATATTAGGTGTATAATTTGAGTAACTAGCTAAATCTGAGATTGCCGCAAAAACGTCATTAATGGATGAAGCAGGAGAATCTTGCAGTCCTATCTGAATTTAATATTGTAAACAATGATGAGCACCATTTATTCACTGTTTGTTTGTAAAAAAAAAAAAAGTTTACTCTATGAACAAAAGTGACCGTATCCCATGGAGAACTAAAATACTGGCTTAAGATCAATGTTAACCCCTTCATAACAATGCCCGTATATATGTACAGGCTCCAAATGCAAGGCATTGGTGACAATGGTGCACTTACGGCATATTCACCGCAATTCGTGCTATATTTTGGTTTTCTGGGAACAATCAATAGTGAATCCAGGCAAGAAAAAAAAAAGCCACTGGGACTGCCCGTGGGCAGTACTAAAGTCACACCCCCATATCCTGTGCAAATCTGGTGAGGATGTTTGAGACTGCCTGTGAAGGTGACACGTTTGTAACACCCAGAAAAGGGTCTGTCTTAGTCTGCAATAGCTGAGACAGGCTGTCTCACCCACTGCAGGGAATATTGTGACATGTCAAAGCACATATCATAATCCATTTGGGGGGATGGATGGGGTGATTTTATCCTGGTTGCCTTAACAGTTAGGCAGATCAACATCAACCATTATTTATTTGCATTTTTGCAAATACTGTGATCAGTATGTTTGATTTTCACATAGATCACATGCAATAAATGCAGAAAATACAATAAATGACAATCAGTGTTGTGTGAACATTGATTGTCAAAATCCTTCCTCTCTCTCACTGACACACGTTGATCTTGTGTCAGAGAGAGAGAGAGAAAGGAAAGATATGTACAGTGTCCCAGAAAACAAAACAAAACACAAAAACATTTTTTCTTCCATTTTTACACTCTTTTAAAATTTTTACAGTACACAAAGATTTAAGTCTCATATGAAAGCCCTTCATTTAAGAAGCAAGCATGCACTTTATTTAAATACACATAGCTAAAGTTGTAAAATAGCTGTTGTCCAGAATGGACATCAAAATAAAGAGTAAACACTAATTTCACATACCCTACATACAACTACTACATTTTAAAGAAATGTACAGTGGGGAAAAAAAGTAATTGAATGGTTTGGAATCACCATCATTCATACCTTTTTACCACACCTTTCTTGAGCATATCTCTTAGGGCCAGAAAGCAAAAACTCACTGCATCTAGTTAGTCAGATCCATGATTTAGCGCAAGTGTAATACTCAAGCTCACTTATATATGCACTAAGGTAGCATTTTATATTGTGTCTTCAATGACAATGTTCACAATAATTTGTTTGTACTTTTTAGTCCTCTTGACACAATTTTTTGTCTACTGCTCAGTTTGTTTGTTTGTTTGTTTTGTTTTATTACACAGTTCTGTAATTTGCTATTGGTTCTAAAATAAAGTTTTTTTTTACTTTAATGTATTTATTTATGACACTCAAATTTGATTGTTTTGATTTAGTCTTATTTTTATTTGGTTTTGTATTATTTAAAAAATAATTAAATCTTTCCCGTTAATCATGGTCCCGTACCAGTCTTTTCAAGCCAGTGATGAAAGCAATCCTCTAAAAAATTGACTGGGAATAAATCCAAAGTCTGGTGGGATAGTGCTAGGAAAATATTAAACTATGGAAAACAGCCAAACATATATTTTTGGCATCAAAGGGAAGGAGTCTTAAAAATATATTTGCAGAGTGCTAAAAATATCTATGGAACTTTTGTTTAAAGTGTATCCATCCAAATACACAACACACACACACACACACACACACACACTATAAAAGAAAAACCTGTATAACATAATATAGGTCTAATCTGTAAATTAGGTGAAATATTTAATGTCTTTTGGTTCTTAAATAATTAACAAGTATTTAAAAGGTTCTGTTGTGTTCTGGTTCCTTTAACTGTACATCATGGCTGATATTGATTGTGAAGTCTGATAGTTGTTTTTTTCTACCCAAAGTCATTCCGAATTTATTGTGCTGTTATCCTATATTATATGCACCAAAGCTTTAGCTAGAGTTTATAAATTAGTATGAAAACTTTATTTGAATGAAAACATTTTCTTATTGTACAATTTTGGTTATTGAGGTAAGTTGTCTAAGATTATCGTGTATTATAATCCTTCTTTAAATGGACTTCATATTTAGGGTGGTAATGTACGGCATGTCAAATTATTATTCATATACTGGGTTAGCAAATGTGCAAGCATCAATAGGAAAATGGTGAAAGTTCTCAAAGTGGAACAGTCATCATGGAAACGTTTGTAATGACTCATTTTGAATAAGTACAATAAGCTGTATCTTACTTTACATATCCTATCTCTCTGCATAACACAAGAGGGACTTACTAGATCAGTGTATTACTCCACAGCCATCTCCCATTTAATTTATTCTGCATTTACTTCTCTTTTGTTGTTTTTTACACTGTATCTTAGTGCTAATTTCTACTACAAGTACTATTTGCATTTAAGGTACATCAAATTACAATGTGTTACAGATAGCTGTGCCTTATACAGTGAGCACCAACATCATGGTGAACAATGTCACAATTATGGGTTCATTTCTGACTCTCCTACATAATATTTTCTCATATATTTTGCAACCATCTGCTTCTTTTGCATGGAACATTAAATAGTTACATGAGGCAAATTCAGTTTTTCTGCTCTACACATGTGTTTATAATTTAATTGTAATTAAGTAATTTGTGTATGTATTGATAGTGATCAGTGGAATGTATGTCAATTGAAGTTCTTTTTGTGGGATTGTTAGAGTTTAGAAGGATATATTCAAAGTGTTGCTCCAAAACATGGTGTTATTCCATGTTACAATAAGTAACATAAAAGCAAATACAGCATATAAAATTGTATTGTGTGTAAAAAAATGTACTGGCTTTAGCTGTAATATAATATAACATTGACACATAATTGGGAGAGCGTTCAGAAAAAAATGTGTTCAATTTCCCTGTGACACTGGAGGAGAACAAATTCTTCACATGTGTAAAGTTCTGAACCACTTGCAAAGGGGTTATTGATGAGCTTATGATATGGTAGCTGCCATGTTACAAATGGGAAGTGGCCCTAGAAGTTCATTTTATCCCCTTGGTGACTGGAGTTTTTGACCACGTCTTACCCTTAGTGACAGAGAAATTGAAAAAAAAAAACTTTTTTCTAACTTTTACTTAATCAATCTTTTACGTCTACAGACACTAACAGAAAACTGCTAAAGAGATTCTAGTATTTATCCTGAGTTTAGAAATACCCCATGTTTACATATTTTTCTCTTTTATTTTGCATGTTATAAGGAAATAACTGCAAGAAGTGCATTGCTTTCCTTATTTTTTTTAGGATTACCTTTATGTCCCTGTTCAACCGCAATTCCCTGATTCATGTATAGTGTATTCATTTTTCCCTTCAGCCTCTAGAGGCCGCTATTCTAGTAGTTGTATTCTCCTCCTGTTGTGTCAGCTGCCTCGTTAACCTGAGCCCAACCCTATTTAAACCTGCAGCTTATTGCATATGGTGCCTTTGCATTGCTCTGGTTACAGCCTGTTTGTGCCTCTATGTCTTTCTGGCTATTCCTGATCTCTGTTCCTGATCCCTGTTGCTGAACTGTGCCTGTCCTTTACCTAGCCTGTTTGCGACCTGTCCTGACCCATTTGCCTGCCTTTGACTCTGTCTGTTTGCTGCCAGACCCGAACCATTGCCTTCCTGACTACCCTCTTGCCTGATCCCTGTGTACCTTTGGTTTTTCTCTTCCTGAGTTCCTGTCTACCCATTGTATTTAGGTTACGCTTCGGTGTTAGTGCAATTGACAGAATGCAAAAGACTCAACAATGGCTCAACTCTAGGGTGGATTTCCTTCTGGCAGAAGAATTCTGTAATTTTACTCTGACCCTTTGTTATACCCAGCACCTATCCTGCATTCTGGTTCCACATTCTACCTTAACTTTTCCAGTTATCCAGGCCCATGCCCTGCTCAGAGAACTGCCAGTCCAGTCTCAGCATCCTGTTCTCAGCTCCCTGTTCTGTTCTCAGCTATCAGTCTTGGCTACCAGTCCTATCTCAGCTGCCAGTCTCAGCTACCAGTCCTGTATAGGTTGCCAGTCTCAGCTACCAGTCCTGTCTCAGCTGTCAGTCTTGGCTACCAGTCCTGTCTCAGTTCTATCCTGTCCACAGTATGCCAAAAAAGTCCAAACTAACCCTAGATCTAAATTAACTCTAGATCTAAATTAACCCTAGATCTATGGTTAAGGATGGCTTTACAAATGGGTTAGAGTTAGAATTAGGGTACGTACTAAGGTTGATGTCGGGTTAGAGTTAGTTATAGGGTTAGGGTCAAACAGTACCGCCAAAAGGTAGCTGTAGGAGAAAATGACCATGGCCCTGATGGCTATTTATACTTATTTATAGATAAACACAACCAGTTATATATTGGCATATAGAGAGGGAAATAATAAAATGTCTGGATGTAAATTGTGTAATTCACCAGATGGTACCTGGTATAATGATGTACCATGGACCTTCTCAGACCTTGCCCCAAACACACATGTCCTTGCACGGACACTTTGACTATGCTATACTGAAATCACTAGTGAATGTGCTCTGATGTACAATAATAGGAGTGATGTTCTAATATAATAGTGGTGCTGAAACCATGTATATTTATGCAAGAAATAAATTCACCATGACTTTTTCAACAGGACATTTACCATCTTTGTTTCCTTATTATGTGAGACTGCTACCTGTGTTCTCAAGAATCATGCTGAACAAAATAAGGTATATTTATATCAATATTTGAATTGTACTCCTTTACGCTCATCACACTCATACTGTGGAGTGTATTACTTATCTACTTGTTTCTTCCATCATAGGGTGGAGTACCTATATATTCACAAGACATTCCACAATCTCTGAATAATTCTACTGTACTCCATGGACTGTGTTTTCAATGTTCAAACATGCCAGCAGATGTGCCTTTATATCCCCGGAAGCTCAAAAATAAAATCAGTTCACAGTGTAACATATATGCTATCGTCCATCTCATATGGGGTGTTAAATATAAACTGATGTTTAGGACATGTGTGCCTTTAAATGTAAACTGATTGTTTTCTGTGAAAATGAATTATTTTATTTATGAAATGTATGTAAATTATCCCTGTTTTAAATACTGCAAAGAGCTGGCAAGTATAACCACCACCACATGCTGTACAGATAGGGTTGCTACCTTTTCTACAAACAAATAGTGGCCATGCTACTGCCTCCATAGACTTAACATTGGCTTCAAGCCAAATTTTTAAAATACCGGCCAGGAGGCAACCCTATCTACAGAACTTAACCAACAATTACCCCCAAAAGGGCTTACACTGGATCCCAAAATCCACCCCCAACCATACCTTCCAAATTATGGAACATGAGATTTGACTTTGGTGTAAAATAGGCCACAGCTCTTTATTAAAAACACAAAGTTAGGAACTGTATTAGGCACACACCATAACTTTCAACTTCAAATAAAATATATCCTAACATATAAATCTACTCCATGCCAGCCACTTAACTCCAATAGCTAACTATACATAGTATAGCCAACATCTACCATGGGGTGTGTCTCTCCCCCCTCGTCTAGTAGTTTTGACCTCCCTTAACGTCTCTGCCTTACCGATGCTGACCACTAGTTGGCTCTTTTAGCTGAGTGGGAAGGTCTGACTGGTAGTTTACTACTTTGTAAAGGCCAGGGGAGGGCCGAGCCCCCAATTCTATTTCCATTCACCATGACACCTCCTCCTTCCATTATCAACCCCGGACCAGTACCCCCAAAAGCTGTGACAAGAAAAATACATTAATATCAAGAGTAAAATTACATAACAATAAACATAAACAAAGGGAGGACATGTAACAGCTACTGAGCGATGGAAGGCAAAATCGGTGCTGAGTGGCAAGAAAAATTCAGGCCTATATAGACTATTGTCGCCTAGCCCCAGCCCCTGCTTGACACATAAGATAACACCCTCCCCTCTGTTGGCTGTTTTGACATTTCTGGGGTGTTTGTGTTTAGCTGCAATTTATTTCTTTCTCACATACTGTACCCACGCAAATTATATGTTGTTTTTATCGTCATAAGAAGGGCTTTCATTAGATACCATTATGTTCATCATATCTTATAATTTACAACAAAAAAAATCATAAAATATGATGAAAAATTTTAAAAAACCCACTTTTTCTAACTTTGACCTAAAATATAATTTAGACAAATACAATCATCAAAAAGAATCCATCTAAACAGTTTCTAAATGTTGTCCCGAGTTCAGAAATATGCATGTTTCCATATTTTTCGGTATTTTTTTGTGAGTTATGGGGCAAAAAACAAAAATAGTGTTTTGACACCAATCCGAACCCAAAATTTAACCTTAACACTAAATTTAACCCCAGCTCTAACCCTTATGCTTTCCCTTAATATATTTTAATTTTAATTTCATTTTAACCCTATCCCTTATGCTAAAAATTGTTTAATTTTAACCCTATAGGCTAATTTAACTACATAACCAGTTTTTATTCAATTAAATATTTAATTTTATATTTTTAGATTGCTATGCTACTTAACTACCACTAGGGGCAGTCAAGTAGCATATTCAGAGTGACGGAAGGGAAGTTACTTTCACTTCCGAAGCTCAGACCTCCAGAGGGCATAGCCTGCTGCTCCGTCAGTATGGCTCCCACGATCGCGAAAATCGCTTGATTCACCACAGGACGTGCCAGGGGCGTCCATTGTCAGCAACGGAGTTCCCGGCAGGACGTGCCTGACACGTCCATTGTAGCGAAGTGGTTAAAAACTTGGACCAACTGATTGGCACCCAGTTGTGGTTCTATATCCTGCATTTTGGCATTTACCTTGTATCATCCTTGCTACTTTCTGGCTTGTCTGATACCTGAATTCATATTTGACTCTGGCTTACCTTGACCAATATTTTGTATTTGGCACCACACTATTACATGCAGACACCAATTTCATCCAGTTAAGTGCTATTCACCATGATTTACATTCATCACTGTGCCCAGCTCAGTTCTAGCTTTTATAGCAGTTCCTGTATCCTGTGAAGTGCAAGCTTTTATATCAGTTAATGAGGTAGATTCATTGTCCCCCACTAATAAGTGGACCTGAGACATTTAGTCTACCATAAGCTATTCCACATGGAATTTCAACTGAAATGGAGATTGCAGAAGTACTGTGCATTAAAAGCACAGTTACAGAGGTAAGGAAACAACGGTGTTCCCATTGAATTCCCTATTTACCCATTAAAAACAATAATAATGGCATATTAATGGGCAAATTTAATCTGGCATATTAATGGACAAAATAACACTGGCATAGTAATAGCAAAATAACACTGGCATATTAATTGGTAAATTGGCTGTGGTATATTAATGGGCAGACTAGTAGTGGCATATTAATGGGCAAACTAACAGCTGCTTATATATGGGCAAATTGGCTGTGGCATATTAATGGGCAGGCTAATAGTGGAATATTAATGGGCAAATTGGCTTTGCATATTAATGTGCAAACTAACACTGCCATATTAATGAGCAAACTGGCTATGCATATTAATGGGCAAACTAACACTGCCAAATTAATGGGCAAATTGGCTGTGCCATGTTAATGGGCAGAATAATAGTGGCATATTAATGAGCAAACTAACAGTGGCATATTAATGGGCAAATTGGCTGTGGAATATTAATAAGCATACTAACAGTGGAACATTAATGGGCAGGCTACAGTGGTATATTAATGGGCAAATTGGTTGTGGCATATTAATGGGCATACTAACAGTGGCATATTAATGGGTATACTAGTAGTGGAATAATAATGGGCAAATTGGCTTTGGCATATAGATGGAAAAACTAACAGGGGAATATGAATGGGCATACTAACCGTGGCATATTAATGGCTATACTAACAGTAGCATATTAATGGGCAAATTGTCTGTAGCATATTTATGGGAAAACTAACAGTGACATATTAATGGGCAACCTGGCTGTTGCATATCTTAATGGCTATGAAATGGCTATGAAAATAGTTGCATATAATATTAATAGGAGAGCCTCAAAATGTGTTACTAAAATTAGATCCAAAGGAGAGACGAAACTCATCCCGGAGAAAATTGGCGAAACCTTCTCCCAGTATTATAAAGAATTATACAATATACCCAAAGATATACATAATGTAAATGCACAGGAATACTTTAGGGGGAAACACTTTAAAAAAAGTTTCTCAGGAACAGCTTTCAATATTGAACAAACCCATTTCTTTAGAAGAAATAGATAAAGGTATAAAAAAACTAAAAGGTAATAAATCACCTGGTCCAGATGGATATGATAACACATTTTATAAAATATTAAGAGAAGAAATTAGGGAAAGTTTTAAAAAATATGTTCAATGATTTCATGAGCAAGAGACATATCCAAACCGAAATCTTGAAAGCCAACATAGTTACCATCCTAAAACCAGGTAAAAATCCTGAAGAAGTCACTAGTTACCGATCCATCTCTCTCTTAAACACAGATTCAAAGATATACGCAGGCATACTGGCGGAGAGAATTAAAAACAGAATAACAGATTTGGTTCACCACGACCAAGTGGGTTTCATTCCAGGTAGATATTCCACAAACCACATAAGGAGAATTATCAATCTCCTAGAGAAAACACAGAAAGATAAGATTCTTATCGCAGATCCTTGGACGCAGAGAAGGCTTTCGACAGGGTGGGGTGGAACTTTCTGGAACAAACTCTGGAAGCTTACGGCCTCTCCGGTGGCATAAGAGATGCCATAATGGCATTATACTCTAATCCCCCAGGAAGAATCTTGGGTCCAGGAATGAAATCTAACTGGTTTAAAATATCAAATGGTACTAGACAGGGTTGCCTCCTGTCCCCAATATTATACATCTTTCAGTTGAACCATTAGCAGCAGAAATAAGGGAAAATCTAAAGATATCAGGATTTCAGAATAACCGGGAAGATCTAAAAATAATGCTTTACACTGACGATATCTTGATGCTGGTAAGGGAACCCGTATCGGCTGTAGAGGAACGTATTAAAACAATAAATAGATATAGTCAATACTCAAACTATAAGTTAAATTTAGAAAAAAACTGTTGCATTAGCTATCAATTTAAATAAAGTAGAATTAAAAAAACTCCAAACACAATATGATTTCTCCTGGACAAACAAAAGTTTTAAATACCTAGGTATTAACATAACACCTAAACCTGAAAATATAATTGAGAGTAACCTTCTGCCCATGTTAAAAGAAATCAATAGCAAATAAAAAAATTGGAAAAAGGTGGAGATTTCATGGAGTGGAAAAATAAACACAATTAGGGCATATATAATGCCCAAACTCATGTATATTCTGAGAATGATCCCACTGAGTGTCCCGATGAGCTGGCTAAAAATGATCCAATCCTCCTTCTCAAAATGTATATGGTCAGAAAAAAAAACAAGACTAAGTCTACAACTTTTATCAAAAAAGAAGAAAGGGGGGGGGGGACTGGGAGTTCCAGACATTGTGGAACAATATAAAGCGGTGACTCTATTCCACACTTTTATCACCCAAAATAGACATTCCCAAAAAGAAAGCTGGGTCCCCATGGAGCTAAACCAGAGCCAAGACAATTCTCTCACACTTTTGTGGAAGACCATAGGAAGGAAAGAAAACATAATTAAACAAACAGACAGTATAATTCTGAAACACATCTTAAAGGGCTGGCATAACTTCAAGACTAAAATAATACCAGAGCTCCCCCTGATCATCTTAAAAGACTTGATAAAAGATCTACAACTAAAGGCATGGATCGATAGCAGGATAATCAATATTGATGACATCTTAGACCATAACAACATTTCCACATTTATAAATCTTCAAGAGAGGTATAATTTACCACAAAAAGAACTTATACATACATTAGAGTCAAAACCTTCTTGAATAAATACTTGACAAAGGATAACAGCTCACCCCTTACACAGAAAATGTCAGAAATGATGAAGTAAAGAGACAAAAATATCTGATGGCAAAATGTACACACCTTATACAAATTAGTAAAGAGAAACACATGCCTCCAGCCATAAAAAAAATGGGAACAAGACCTCCAAATAGAGATCTCAAATACGGAGTGGAACGGAACATTAGATTAGATAAATCAAGCCATACATTGTCTTAATATTATAGAATGTAACTACAAACTTTTTAACAGGTGGTATTTTGTTCCGTCTAACTTAACAAAAATGCATAGGGGAATATCTAACTTATGCTGGCGCTGTGGATCCTCTATAGGAGATTGCAAACATATATGGTGGGATTGCCCAGTAATTCAAAGAACGTGGACAGAGGTCTTTATAAAAATAAATCACATCCTGAGAATTGATTTGAAAATGTTATCGGAGAGTGCTCTCCTTCACCAGAAATTACACCGGACCTCAAAAGAGGAGAACTGTATTCTACACCATATCTTAACCGCAACTAAATTGACAGTGGCAAGAAATTGGAAACCCTCAAAACCAATATCATGGGAAAGCATCCAACAACAGCTGGTGTATCAATTAAAAATGGAAAGAGGCATTTCATCCCAACAAGGACTCAACGATATTAAATATTTAATGTGGGATAGATGGGTTAAACATCTTTCACATTAGTAAATAATGGTGAGCCCCTATCAAAAGAACGAAAACTTCAAGGAAAGAAACATATGATAGGGGAAGTGAAGCTAGGAAGCTGGTGAGAGAAATAGAGCTATGGAAAAGCAGAAAGTAAGATACAGATATAACAAGAGATTAAACTGAGTCTGAAGTAATTACCTTTGTTAGCCTATATTATGAAAATAATCAAATACCTTCAATCCGTAGTGTGTGAGTCAAAGCAGTATCATTGTTACACTCTTGTTGGTCTTACGTTAGACTGTAGATTTATTGACAGTCTAATGTTAGTCAAATTGAGAACTTAAATTTGCTAAATATTGTCTGTGCCTCGCCCGGAGTGAACTCAGATTGCTCAGTCTGGCCTGGTCATAAACGGATAAACTTATGTAATATAACATGCCTCTGTTAAATTGTCTATTTTTGTATTTTTATATAACCATAATAAAGAAAGAAAAAAAAAAAGAAAGAAAAAAAATTACAAGTTTACATTTACATACAGTTTTACATTGCAGCTTAAGAAAAATTGGGTCGAGGGGGGGCCCACTGCTAAAGACTTAAAGCCTTAAAGTGCCCCCAAGAGCTAGAGAGTTGTACAGCAGGTCAGAATCTTGTAAATGTGAAGCTGAATAATTTAAACAAAGCCTTTGAACTGATGTTAACTGAAACACCTCTCTTCCTATTGGGAGCTATATAGCAAGAAGTAGTAAGGACTCTTGTTTGCAGAGACAGCTGTGGTGAACATGCTGGTAAGTCTGTGAAGCCCAAGTGTTGCTAGTGCCTCCAGCGACTTTGGTATTTGTGTAATGTCGTTGTAAACAATATACATACAAAAATTAAGATAAAAAAAAGATAACATTTATCGGGACCGGCAAGGTCCTGGTCCTAGTAAATAAATAGTTTGGTGCAAAGCCTTGGTACAAAAGTATTCAGTAATATTTAAATATAGTGAAGTGGACCTTTTAGTATACTAAAGCAAAATGCTTTGCCCATTCTACATCAATAGATGGTCTGCATCTGCCCACCCGCACTAGCAGTATTTTAGCTGTATTTTGAAGATTACCTTTATTTTGTAGTACATTGACTGTCAGTCTTGGCCAACCATGGCTATTCCAATAGTTAGTGTTAAGACTGCTTTCTTTACTACTTGACTTGTTTTATTACTGTGAAGTAATTGATTTTCTTGCAGTGAAAGAATAATTTAAATCACTTGCTCATAATGTTATTAGTCTTTACCTTTATTTTCTCTGTATCTTTATTTTCTCTTAAAATTTGGATACTTGACCGGGTGTCCTTTAACAGCTCTCACCATCTTTTAAAGAACATTTCTTTTCTAGTTATGCTAAATGCAATGCACTTTGTTTGTGTTTGGAATCACAAGCAGTTGTGGCATGCAGCCAAAAGTAATTTTTACAAGCTGTTCCTTACCTTTCAGCTACTGATGGATTGCCGGCTTTTTTTTTTTACTGCAAAATGATATACGGTGAATGAAAAAATTCTGTGCTGAGAAAAATAAATTATATATGGCAATGATCTTCTAGTTTTTTCTTTGTGAAAATGCACCTACTGCCATATCAGATGCTTAATTGTTAGTAAATAATCGCTCGATAAATGAGGGATAAAAGCTACTATTTTATACATTAGGATTTATTGTAAACAACTATCCAGAACGACCACATTCCCAAAGATTATTTAATGGGAAACTGTAACTACAATGCTATTTTTTCTTCTATGAAATGCATTCTGTATTATTCATACAAGTGTCTACAAATGCATCTTGTGCACCCTAACGAGCAAATTCTGTATGCTGTATTAATCGATAGTTGTACGTATTATAATTTGAAAAGCAACTTTGGGGTTACTTCCCTTATTAGGATGTGAAGGGATTTAATACAAACTGTAAGAAATAGCATTTATATACAAAATGCAAAATAAGAGATGGTTGCCTTCTTTATATCCACATGCAGACGCCCTTCTCCATTGATTCCAAATCAGCCAGATTCTTCTACTTATCTCCCATGGCTGTCCCATCTAATAGTTCAGGTCTCATAGCAAAGAAATGGCTAATGGTTCTCATACTGTTAAATTTAAAACACAAGATTTGGCCTTCAAGTTACTGTCTAGGTGGTAAAAAAAAACATATGTCCCCATATGATAGAAAATTGCTATGATTTTTTTTTAGTAATTCTTTATTTAGAAAATAGTTTTTTGATTTACAGCAAATGTAAATGTATCATAGCGTTCGAACAATGTTTATGAAACATAGTGTGAGAGATAAGTTTGTGACAGTGCATGCTTAGTTCAACCGGTGATACAAATTGAGACAAATTAAAGCAAATTTTGTAAACACTGAGTCCGAGGGGAGGGGTAGTAAGGGGAGAATAAACCAGTATTTCCAGATTGGGTTGCATTGATCTTGGGTTCATTTAGGGTAGTGTCAGGGCCTTTACCAGGTCAGGTAGGAGTTTAAGTGCAGGGATAGTGGAGGTGTCTGGTTGTATGTTAAATATAGTGCAAAGGGAGAACAGATAAAGAAACAGAGCCAGGTATTGGAATAAAGACTGAAGGAGAGACAAGAGGGAATTTAGCAAAGAACTGCAGAATAGGAAAAGGGTATGAGTAGGAACTGCAGTAAGAACAAAGAGCTATAGTAGGGACTGTAGACAAAGCAAAGGTAGGGGTGGAGAGAGCTAAACAAGGGTTAGGGCCAGAGGCAAGGGTGACTAAGCAGGAACACCCTGGAGAGGGTGACTAAGCAGGAACACCCTGGAGAGGGTGAGAAATGAGAAGGGTAGCTTAAAGGGAATAACTTAGCTGAAGAGATCTTGATGTACTCAGAGGGTCTCAGGAGATGCTGAAAATCATATACTGAGATGGTTGAGCCACTCAGGGTCAGATTCCCAGTTCCTGGACAAGGTCACAATACAAATGGGCTTTAAGGAGAGTATCAGGAACAGAAGCAGCAGCTCTCAGAAATCAGGCACCAACTTCAATGCAAAAGCACTGTTTGCCAGAAACTGCAGCTATTTAACCTGGGTGTGAGCAAAATGTAACGAGCCCACCTGACACCAAACAGAGGGGAAGGAATACAAGCAAAGTAAGGTAGGGAGACCTCTAGAGGAGGCAGGAGGAACATAAGCACATAAATAATGACTTTTAAATGCATGAGTCAGAAGGTCAGTGTTTAACCCTGACAGGTAGCTACATTGGGCCAGGGCACCCCTAAAATCCACAGGGCCCTCTAACAACCAGTGCCGTCATTTTTTTGTGGAAGTGTGTGAGCCAGGGACCCCATTTGTTATGGCAGGTGCTTCGTGCATTGGCATTGTAAGGTGGTCCATTTCAATCGCATCCTCTATGAGTGATATGACCTTATGTATGGAAGGAATGGAGATTATGTTCCACACTTGGGCTAGGGCTCTTCAAGCAGCTAAAGCAATCCTGGCCACAAGTAGATTTTCATGTTTTGTCAGTGAGTCTAGGGGTTTTGAATGGAGGAGGAGACAGGGGTCCAACTGTGTTGTTTTTTGAACAATTCATGCAGTGAATTGTTGGATGAGGGCCCAAAATTTCTGGAGGTGTGGGCATGACCACCAAGTGTGGAAGTATGTGTCCACTGCTCCACAGCCCTTCCAACAGAAGTGGGTCAGGATGGAAGGCATTTTGGCTAACTTGGTTGATGTGATGTCCCATCTCATTAAGGTTTTGTAAGCTTGTTCTTTGTGTTGTGTACATATCGAGATCTTAGCTGTGACCTCCCAAATGTCCCTCCTAGGTCTCTCTCCCAGGCTTTGACGTAAGTCAAGGTTGATTTGGTTAGAGGCGAGGCAAGATCCCCATTTAGATGTGAGATAAAACCTCGTCTCCTGGGGGCATCCATGCATTGGCATTCAAACCAAGTTGGGGTAGTTACGGTGGCTCATTTTATTTCTGGCCGGTGTGCCAGGTCCCTAAGTTGGAGGAATCTGAAAAAGTCTGGTGTGCGGAGGTTAAGTGTTGTTGAGAGGGAAGCATACGTTTTGGATGTCCATTGAGAAACAGATAATGTACCCTAGATATGTCTCCTTGGTCGAATGCCCAGAAGAGAGTCAGGCTATTCCAGGTGGGAAACTTCTATTTCGATAAATAAGGGTGAGGGGAGAGTGTCTGTAGTGTGTTGAATTGCCTGTTTATTCGAGATACTCAGGGAGTTTAGTATGGATGGGCACCGGGTGCCCACAATTGGCCTGTCCACTTTTAGGTAACCATATGAATTATGATAAAACATCTGGATGGAAAAAATTGTGTTCCAGATCCACCCAGCGTATACACAAAACAGGGACATGCCATGCTGAAATCTGGGCAAATTGGGCAGCGATGTAGTATTTACAGAGATCGAGCAGACCCAGTCCCCCCACCCATTTGGGTCTATACATGGTAACACAATTTCTGGCTTATTAAGATTCCAGATGAATACATTTATTTCTTTCTGCAGGGATTTGATGTCATGAGCTTTCAGGGCAAGTGGTAGGGCCTGAAAAAGGCATAAAAGACAGGGAGAGTGTTAATTTTAACGGTGGCAAGTCGCCCTAGCCAGGAAATGTTTAACGGTTGCCATCTCCTTAAGTCCTTCTTGATGATGTGAATTAGGGTAGCGTAGTTTAGGTCATTTAAATGGGAGTATTCATTCGTCAAGCTGAGCCCTAGCTCAGTTTTGTGGATATGGATAAGTCAAAGATCAGTTGTAGCGATTTAATTGTATGTTGGAGGATGTGTATAGGGAGGGCTTCAGATTTATTTGTGTTTATCTTAATTCCTGCCAGGTCTTGAAACATTCTTTCTTCAATGCAACACACAAGTGAAAACGTGCGATGTGACCCAACACTTCAAAACACACAACTCAGGAAAAATAAACGATAAATTGTTACCCTTAAAGTAAATCAGCCTTAAAGTAAATCAGCTCAATATTCAATCCGAAGGGAAAAAAATTTTCAAGACTTGAAAAAGCCCTACTTTGGGGGTGAAACGCGTTGTGGACAAGAGGAGACTGCTACTGGGACTCTATATATGTATTGGTCAAGTGGATCTTTGAATGTAAGATTCTTTATGTGTTTTTATTGGTATTAAAATCGTTGAAGCTAAATAGTCTCCTCCTTACCCTCTCTTATACTACTGCTGGGAGTACCTTCTGGGTCTGCCACCCTGAATAAGCTGCCTAGGATTCCTCTGTGAACCAGTTGGATCTTTAACCCCTTGGTGGGCTCCCTGGATGCTGTATAGACTGAGCAGATCTCTGCTCAGGAAGATGTGAGTGTGTTCTCACTTATTATTTGTTATCAGCACTTTTATGTGATATACTACACTATATTATTTCTGTTCTGTTTTGTTTTATTTTTTTCCCTTCGGATTGAATATTGAGCTGATTTACTTTAAGGCTGATTTACTTTAAGGGTAACAATTTATTATTTATTTTTCCTGAGTTGTGTGTTTTGAAGTGTTGGGTCACAGCGCACGTTTTCACTTGTGTGTTGTTTTGATTTGTTTATTGCCAGGAGTGAGACACTGGTAGAATTTGCTGCAGCTGTTTCCACCACAATTGGGCGCAGTGTGTTTCTCCCTTGTTTCTTATTCTTTCTTCAATGGAAAAGGTTTGGAAGGGACATAAGGGGTCTAGTAATGGAAAGAAGAATGTCTTCAGAGTATGCTGCAATTTTATGATGTTTTTTCGCGACTCTGACACCCGAGATGTCCGGGTTGTCACGAATGGATGGGTGGCTCTAATGAGAGGGCAAACAGAAGAGGTGATAGAGGGCACCCCTGTCTTGTCCTTTTGTAGTTGCTAGCAGTTACTGTAGTTAGCATAGTGGTTCTTCACCGGGGATCGGAAGGGTGGATGTAGGGGTGTGGGACAGGGCCGCTAGGCAGTTTAGAAAATTTGGGGAAAAATGAATGTACTCTAAACTGGTCCTTTCTGAGACCGGCATTAGTCAGTACTTCGTTTAGTCTGTTTGCCAGGATTTTTGTAAAGATCTTGTAGTCTGAATTGAAAGGGGATATCAGTAAGTAATTGGTCAATAGCTCCGGTGCTTTACCTGGTTTGTGCAATCAGATGATATTTGCATCCTGCATGTCTTTCATAAAGTAGCAACCGTCCATGATTGTTTTCAACAGTTGTAGCATATGTGGTATGAGTATGTCACCAAATGTTTTGTAGTATGGGGCTGTAAAGCCGTGGGGGCCTAGTGCTTTGTTTGGTTTCACAGATTTGATTGCTTCTGCAATTTCCTCCACTAGGATAGGGATGTCTAGTGATTCGCTCTCATAATCTGAGACTTTAGGAATCTTTGACCGAGCTAGGTATTCTGTGATGGCACAGAGGCAAAAGCATCACCACTCCACTGACTCTGCTGCTTAAGGGTGGTTCGGGCCTTCTACCAGATCACGGTATCAATATCTTAGTTGACTGCAATCCCTTTAAGGCTCTATTTCCCACATCTTCCATGGTCATCTCCAGTGATGTCACTCTATAATGGAGGTCAACTGTGTCATCTGCAAACTGACTGTAGTCAGACGTGAGGGATTGGGGTCAGTATGGTTTTGTACTTGTGATTGCAGAGTTTTAATGTCCTTAGTCACCTGCGTGAGGGTAGAGCTCAGTTCTTCTTTAATACATTTTTGTAAATGGAGGAAGATGTCTTTCAGATCTTGTTTGGTAGAGATGGACTGGAAAAGCACAGGAGCTGAATCCAGAGCCAGTTTCCCTTTCTTGAATATTGGGGATACTTCCAGCGAGTTTCTCCTGGTATTACTCCTTGTGTTCAAAGGGGGTCCTATCTAGGCGGAGTATGGTGCCGTGTAGGGGTTGGGAAGTCACCCAGAATCGCTATTGATCGCTAAATATAGCTCTGCTGATGCGGAGCTCTTTCACTCTGTGACCATCTTAGTTGGAAGTCGGCCTCTTCCCAAATTGCTATGATTTTAGCATATTTGTTCTTTCTGAAAGAAATGCTTGGAGCTAATAAATGTGTACTGACTGTTCATATTTAACAGGGACAGTAACTTTATTGAGTGTCCACAGAGCTTCAAAGCAATACAACTCACAATATATGATGTCTAAACAGCATATACGCATCACAGAGAACCAGCATTGTTAATGGCTTAAGCTAGGGTTAAAAACATGTCTTGCTAGTCTGGAGTAAACCCGACATGTATCTTATATGACACAGCAGTTCCTGGTTGTCATGCGCTGGAAGTGTCAGCAGGCGCACAGCCAATCAAAGCGAGGGGGCTCGTCCAGAATGCAGAGGTCTCTCCTGCCCCCCTCCCCAGTTAAGGTCCCCCTCTGATCCCGTGAAAAAAATGAGGTGCTCTCTCTGCGCTTGCAGAGTGAGCCAGTCACCAACTAGATGACTGTCAGAGTCAGAGTCTGTCAGAGGATAAACTGGTATGTACAAAAGTATATTCCAGTTTATCCTCACACTAGGGACAACTAACCTTTCACTTGAGTTTCTATCTTAGAGCACACATGAAAAGTAACATTTAGTGTTCCTTTAAAGGGGGACTTTTGTCTGGATGGAAACTGTAACACCTGTCATTCTATCTACTATTATATTACTCCAATACTGGAGTACTGAGTACTGGCCAAACTAGTAACCCAATGCTGGATGAGCTTCATGGGGAATGCAGTTAACACCAAATAAGGTGTCAGATAACACTTTTTAGAATAGCCATCCCAAAGTCCCCATGATGCTTACAGAGATATTGAGTAATGTATCCATTAACAGGGGCAAAACCTTACATAAGCCCTCCTTCCAGGTTACCACATCTCATTCAGTCCTCCACAGCATAATAAGCAGCCCTCCTGTCCCCCCAACATCATTATCTCCCCTCTGTTTCCTCAGCCTCATAACCATTAGCCCCTCTGTTCCCCTAACACAATCATTAACCCCCTGTTTCCCCAGCATCAGCATCATAATCATTCCCCCATGCTCTCCCACATCATCATCATCCCCCATGTTCCCCCAACATCAGCCCCTTTGTCCCCCATAATCATAACCATCAGGCCCTCTTGTCCCTCCAACATCATCCTCAAAAATCATAAATCCCTCAATCATAATCACCAGCACTTCTGTTCCACTATGATTAGCCACATGTACCCCCAAAACTAGCCCTTCATTTCTCTTTAACATATTACTTAACCCCCTGCCCCAGCATGATACTTAATACCTTTTTCCACCAAATCTGTACCATCAACATCATAACTATCAGCCCCTACAACATCAACATCTGTACCCTCCAACATCAGCCCATTCTCCCCCTCTCCATAAAATCATCTTCAACTCCCCCTGCATTTCTTACCTTGGAGAAGAGGGATGTGACATGGTATAGTGGTCTCTACGGTGCTTCCATGTGGAGCCTGTTGCCATGTGACTGTCATGACAGCACTGTTACACTGCCAATCACTCCCTCCTCACCAACCTCCTTACCTGCTCAGAACTCCCCGGAGATCTGGCTTACTGCAATCTGGTCTCCATTAACAGGTCTTTCATGAGTAATCCTAGGTTACTGTTCTGCACATGTGCAGTTCTACATTTGGCTTCATGCCCTTACTCATCCTTAAAGGGCCAGGTTTAAACATTACTTTTCCTGTGATTCTCATTGGTTGATTGTTTGGTAGGAGGGCTATTTAAACCTCATTTGTGCACTTGCTCCTTGCCTGAAATAGTGCTCCAAGCCTTTTCTAGCGTTCACAGACTACCTTTGACTCCTGTTGCTGATTTTGCCTCTTTTTGACTCTGCCTGTTTGAAGCCTGTCTTGACTCTTCGCCTGCCTCCTGACTCCGATCGTTTGCTGCCAGCCTTGATCCCTGCTTGTTGACCATTCTCTTGCCTAGTCCTCCTGTACCTTCGTTTTTGGTTATTTGCACTCGTGTCAGTTTTATTCTGGTTACGTTTCATTATCGTAGTAAGTGTCAGAGTGCCAAAGTCCTGGAGGAAAGAAACCTGAGGCTCAACCGTAGGGTGGAATTCCTTCAGGCAGAAGAATTCTGTTCACTTGCCTGGGTTTGTTACGTATACCATACCTACTTCTGCACAGTGGTTCCAGCTCTGCATCAACCTTACAGTTATTTCAGGCCCCAATTATGGAACCCGCAGATTTAAACCGTTTCGCATCTCGACAGGAACGACTCCCCCTTCAGGTCGTACCTATCCTCTTTCTGAACCTGAGAACAAGGCTTTGGCTCAATACATCGAGGAAAGTCTTCAAAAAGGGTTTATAAGACCATCATCTTCTCCTGCTGGGGCAGGATTTTTCTTTGTTGCCAAAAACGAAGGCTCTCTCAGACCTTGCATTGATTATAGGTGATTAAACAGGATATCTAACAAGAATAAGTATCCTCTTCCGCTTATATCTGAATTATATGATCAATTGAAAGAGGCTACCATCTTCACCAAATTGGACCTCAGAGGGGCCTATAATCTGATACGCATTCGTGAAGGTGACGAATGGAAAACCGCCTTTAATACTAGATTAGGAATTAATAATACCAAATTCCTTGTCAAGAGATTCTTCTGGTGGCCCTTTTATCGAAAGATGTTCATGACTATGTGATGGCTTGTGATCGTTGTGCACGCAGTAAGGTCCCTAGGAAGAAACCCTTTGGTCTTCTGTGCCCCTTACCTGTTCCTACACGTCCCTGGACCCACATTGCCATGGACTTCGTAACTGACCTTCCACCCTCTCGCAATAAGACTGCCATACTGGTAGTTGTGGATCTGTTTTCCAAGCAAGCCCATTTCATTGCATTAAAAAAATTACCTACGGCCAAGGAATTAGCCCACTTCTTCATCAAAGAAATCATCAGAATCCATGGGGTTCCTCAATCCATCATATCCGATCGTGGTACCCAGTTTGTATCCCATTTTTGGAGAACACTTTATAAGCACTTGGGGATTTCTTTGCATTTTTTTTCTGCTCATCATCCCCAGACCAATGGCCAAACTGAGCAAACTAATCAGGTCCTTAAACAGTATCTTCGGCTCTTTGTCTCTGAGGACCAATCCGATTGGACTACATACTTACCTCTTGCTGAACTGTCCTATAATAGTTCTCACCACGATTCCCTTAAGATGTCTTCATTCTGTGCCATGTGGGGTTATGAACCTTCCCTATGGCCTTCAGTGACTCTCCCTTCAGACATTCCTGCTGCTGATACACAAGCTCTAGATCTGAAGTACCATTGGGCCAGTATAACCACCCAGCTTACAGTGGCCAAACAAAAGCAAAAACGATGGGCTGATGCTAATTGATCCACCTTCCGGTACTCAATCCTGGCGATAAAGTCTGGTTGTCCACAAAAAATCTTCGCCTCCACTCTACCTCTACGGCCCTTGGTCCCAAGTACATTGGACCCTACAAGGTTCTCCACAGAATCAATGAAGTTTCATACTCCTTGCACCTGCCCTCCTCCATGCGTATCGCTAACGTTTTTCATGTCTCCTTGTTGAAACCAGTTGTCTCTAATAGATACTCCTCTGTCTCATGGACGCCTAACCCGGTTTTAGTTCAGGACCATGAGGAGTATTTAGTGCAATCTATTCTTGACTCCAGAATCCTTCGTGGTCGTCTCCAGTATTTCATTCACTGGCAAGGATAAGGTCCTGAAGAACGGTCCTGGGTCGACTCCTCTGATGTTCATGCCCCTGCCAGGGTACGCTCCTTCCATCTTCGATTTCCTACCAAACCTGGGCCTGGGCGCTCGTACGGCGCCCGTCGAGTGGGGGGTAATGTCACGACATCTGGTCTCCATTAACAGGTCTTTCATGAGTAATCCTAGGGTACTGTTCTGCTCATGTGCAGTTCTACGTTTGGCTTCCTGCCCTTACTCATCCTTAAAGGGCCAGGTTTAAACATTACTTTTCCTGTGATTCTCATTGGTTGATTGTTTGGTAGGAGGGCTATTTAAACCTCATTTGTGCACTTGCTCCTTCCCTGAAATAGTGCTCCAAGCCTTTTCTAGCGTTCACAGACTACCTTTGACTCCTGTTGCTGATTTTGCCTGTTTTTGACTCTGCCTGTTTGCCGCCTGTCTTGACTCTTCGCCTGCCTCCTGACTCCGATCGTTTGCTGCCAGCCTTGATCCCTGTTTGTTGACCATTCTCTTGCCTAGCCCTCCTGTACCTTCGTTTTTGGTTATTTGCACTCGTGTCAGTTTTATTCTGGTTACGTTTCATTATCGTAGTAAGTGTCAGAGTGCCAAAGTCCTGGAGGAAAGAAACCTGAGGCTCAACCGTAGGGTGGAATTCCTTCAGGCAGAAGAATTCTGTTCACTTGCTTGGGTTTGTTACGTATACCATACCTTGCACAAATTCCTCTTCCATGCAGTGCATCTCTGCTGCTGGATATCAGTGGCATTTTAGTGGGAGGGCTGTCAGCAGAGAAGTGTATGTCAGCATCTTCGCATGTCACCCCCACTGAGGGTGTCATCCGGTGCGGTCCGCACCCTCTGCACCCAAGCCCTTCCTAGTGATGCCACTGACTAGAGGTGGAAGCTCCATGAGCTAAGCAGCTCCCACAACAGGATTATACTTCACAGGTCGCAAACTGTAAAATGCTACAGGACATGAGATACTTGTCAGATGACCTCGATATCAGAAGGTGAAGACACAATATTTGAAATATGGGAATACTCGGAAGCAGAAAGCCCAGAAAAGTCTTATTAGTGACTGGCCTCTTCAACCTGATTCTGAGGGACAAGAAAAGGAGCTGATTGAGATTTACTGGGTACATCATGCATTACACTCAAGCATCAAAAAACTCTCCCAAAAAGGAAATAATATGCAGAGTTTCACTATGAAGGAACAGATCATGACCAAAGCCAGGTCTGTCCACATTTGGACTTATGACCGGAACCAATAATAAATAAATAAAATAAATAAATTCACATAATATCGGAGTGGAGGACTTGCTTGACCCTGCACTACTACATCATGACTTTCTGTCTTCTTAAAAGAATTGGGGCCTTTATCAGAATGCTTGTTAAGGCCTCACTTTTGTGAAGAAAGCGCAATGTTAGACCTATCTCCAATCAACCTAGAGGCTCAGCATGACACCCAATGGCTGAAGAGGAATGAGGAAGTCAGTAGCCACTGAGAATGTGACTTTATTCAGCGACAGAAAGAAGCAAATCATGTAGCCTTATGGTGACCTGACACTCCGAACTAAGGAGACAATGTCCTGCATTCTCCAGTCACATCAGATCCATGAGTACTACTCATAATGATACTCAAGGTGATGGAGAATGGACTCAGGGCCGGCGCTACCGTAAGGCAGCACAGGCGGATGCCTTAGGGTGCCCCAATGGGGGGGGGGGGCGGGAAAATCGCCCGCTCCCCCAGGCCAGTTTACTTACCTCTATGCTGCTGTTCAGGTCCGTGGCTGAGAGGGAAGCGTTGAGCGCTCCCCTCCAGCCGCGCGGATCAATAAAGTGTGTTGAAACTTTTTTTTTCAACACACTTTATTAATCCGCGCGGCTGGAGGGGAGCGCTCCACGCTTCCCTCTCAGCCACGGACCTGCACCGGGAGACAGCAGCAAGGAGGTAAGTACTGGGGTCTGGGGAGGAGGGTGGGAAAATCCCAGTATATTGAGTGGCACAATCCTGGGATACTGAGTGGCACAATCCTGGCATATTGGAGGGGCAAAATCCGGGCATATTGAGTGGCACAATCCTGGGATACTGAGTGGCACAGTCCTGGCATATTGGAGGGGCAAAATCCCAGCATCTTGAGTGGCACAATCCTGGGATACTGAGTGGCACAATCCTGGGATACTAAGTGGCACAGTCCTGGCATATTGGAGTGGCACAATCCTGGCATATTGGAGGGGAAAAATCCCAGCATATTCAGTGGCACAATCCTGGGATACTGAGTGGCACAGTCCTGGCATATTGGAGGGGCAAAATCCCAGCATCTTGAGTGGCACAATCCTGGGATACTGAGTGGCACAGTCCTGGCATATTGGAGCGGCAAAATCCGGGCATATTGAGTGGCACAATCCTGGCATATTGGAGGGGCAAAATCCGGGCATATTGAGTGGCACAATCCGGGACTATTGGAGGGGCACAATCCTGGGATATTGAGGGTTAAAATCCTGGCATATTGGAGGGGCAAAATCCTGGCATATTAAATGGCATATTGGAGGGGCAAGATATTGGAATATTAAATGGCATATTGTGGGGAACATCCTGGCATATTGAGGGTTAAAATCCTGGCATATTGGAGGGGCAAAATCCTGGGATATTGAGTGGCACAATCCTGGCATATTGGAGGGGCAAAATTCTGGCATATTAAATGGCATATTGGAGGGGCAAGATAATGAAACATTAAATGGCATATTGAGGGGCAACATCCTGGCATATTGAGGGGTAAAATCCTGGCATATTAAATGGCATATTGGAGGGGCAAAATCCTGGGATATTGAGTGGCAAAATCCTGGCATATTAAATGGCATATTGGAGGGGCAAGATCCTGGGATAATAAATGGCATATTGAGGGGCAACATCCTGGCATATTGAGTGCCAAAATCCTGGCATATTAAATTGAATATTGAGGGGCAAAATACTGGCATATTAAATGGCATATTGGAGGGGCAAAATTCTGGCATATTGAGGGGTAAAATATTGGCATATTAAATGGAAAAAGAATGGCATATTGAGGGTAAAATACTGGCATATTAAATGGCATATTGAGGGGCAAAATACTGGCATATTGAGTGGCAAAATAGTGTGTCTCAGGTTGTGTGAATTGGTGTAACTGTGTGTCTGTAAGTGGTAAGGCTGTGTTTAAGTGTGTCACTTTCTGTGTAAGGGTGTGTGTGTAAGTGTGTCACTTTCTGTGTAAGGGTGTGTGTGTAAGTGTGTCACTGTGCCTGTGTAAGGATGTGTGTGTGTGTCACTGTATCTGTATATGATGTGTGTGTGTGTCACTGTATCTGTATAAGGGTGTGTGTGTGTGTCACTGTATCTGTGTAAGGGTGTGTGTGTGTAAATGTCACTGTGTCTGTGTAAGGGTTTGTGTGTGTATGTCACTGTGTCTGTGTAAGGGTGTGTGTAATTGTTTCACTGTGTATGTGTAAGGGTGTGTGTAAGTTTGTCACTGTGTCTGTGTAAGGGTGTGTGTGTCTGTGTAAGGGTGTGTGTGTAAGTGGTAAGTGTGTCTCTGTGTGTGACTGCAAGTGTGTCTTTGTGTTTAAGGGTTTCAATGTGTGACACATTAAGAGCATGCGAGTTGAATATTTAAATTTATTTATTTTCTACACTATACATTATACATATATACATACATATATATATATATATATATATATAAGGAGGCTTAATGGTGTGGGAGGCGTGGCGGATCAGAGCAGGGGGGCACCAAAATGCACCTTCGCCTGTGTAGACGGAAATCCTTGCACCGGCCCTGAATGGACTCGTTAGTCTTTTTCCCTGCAGGACTTAGAGCTGAAATCATTCAAAGTTCTACAGATTGGACACTGATCCCCTATGTATGTGTTTATTAGTTCTAGATCTTGTGAGCATACAATATGTATGTCTGTCTGAATAAACTGTAGAACCTTTCAAGTAATGTGATATAGAGTTACTTCCAATGTTACTGTTAAGACCCCTTTATTATGAAGTTGTATGTAGCAATAACTGTTTTGTGCAAGTTAAAAGATACAAGCGTTCCTGATGTCCCTTAATTCCTGGCAGAAAAGGTCTCCTGTAAACCTTTGTTCAATTGTCCTGTAAATAAGTTTTTTAAAATTTTCAAATAAAATATTTCCTCAGCTTAAAAAAAGCATTGTTCAGTGATGTGCCCTTTTATTTTTGCATAAAGTTGTATTAATCAGTTAATAATGAGAAATTTATATGGTGCAAGGTTGCTTTTTTGGAAGTGGAAGTAAATGCATCTGGTTGTGGAAGGGTTGGTACAAAGAACGTACTAAGATAAATGATTCATATTGTAAAAAAAGCAATGATAACAACAGCAGTATAATAAAGACAAATTGTAGAGTTTTAAAAGATTATTGTTAGTCCTAGCAGGGATTATGCAAATTAACATTAATAAGCAATAACATATTCATTTGTGATTTGCTTCTACCATAAATAACATTTTGTAATATTTAAATGAGTATTATTTACCTAATTATACAGTCATGTTTTATGTAGTGAGATCATAGAAGTTTTGTCAACACAAAATATATCTCCTGTTGTGGTGTGGTATTTGGACTATTTTAGAATATCTATAAAGAGGACAAGTAAAAAAAATAAAAAATAAATAAAGATCTAGCAAACTTTACTGGTGCTTAATCTTGACTGGAAGCATCGTTCCCATTGTAGACAGACATATAACAAAAAAGCGTCTACAGAATATAAACAATCACTTCAAAATTGCATTAGGATAAGGTATAATAGCCAAATCATTACATTACATTAACCTTTATATAGCGCCTACAATTTCCGTAGCGCTAGGTACATAGCATAGAAAGGAACTACATATGAAGTTAGACAAACTAGAACAGACTTGTAAATGAGCTAGAGAACTGTAGTCCATTTGAGTAACACAGTGATTGTGCAGGGAAGTGTCAGTTACCGAGGGAGGCAATGTATGGAGGGGTCGAGGAGTGGAGGGCTTTACAGGTTAAATATATACTTTCAATTTTATCCTAGAGCACATGGGGAGCCAGTGGAGGGTGTTGAAGAAAGGAGCTACCGAATTGGACCAACGAGTGAGAAAGATGAGTCTGGCAGCTGTGTTTTGAATAGATTGCACTGGAGAAAGATGAGCCAGTGGTAGTCCAGTCAGGAGGCTGTTACAGTAGTAAAGGCGAGATCATAAGGGAGTGCACTAGTATTTTGGCAGTCTCTACACTGAGGAACGGGTGAATGTGTGAAATGTTAATTAGGTGCAGGTGACAGGATTTAGCTAATGACTGAATATGAAAGAGAGAGCAGAGTCAAAAGTGAATCCAAATCATCTGACACGGTCATGGGTATGATTATAGCATTTTCAGCGGTGACTGTGAAGTCGTGTGTAGGGATGGAGTTTGAGGGAGGGAAGGTGATCTGCTCCATTTTGGAAAGATTACGTTTCAGGTAGTGATCAGACATCCAAGTGGAGAGTCAACTACACATGATACAATAGAGGGAGTGAAGTCAGAGGAGGACAGGCAAATCTGTATTGTATGCAGAGGTGGTGTACAGGGAAAATAGGTGACAATGTCGCTCCAGCAAATGACACTGAATAGGAGTGCTCAGATAGGTAATACTTGATCCAAGAGAGTGCCGTACCACCTATGCCAAATGAGGATAATCTGTTAATAACGAGGTGGTGATCAATTTTTTCAAAGGCAGCAAACAGATCTAAGAGGATCATCACTGAGAAGTTGCCTTTAGATTTGGCAGAGAGCAGGTCATTGATACTCTAATGAGGGCTGTTTCAGTAGAGTGAAAGGCTCTAAAGCCAGATTAAAAAGAGTCCAATAGGTTGTTAGTGGTCAGAAAGTCTATTAGTCATGAGTGCACAGTTCTCTCCAGCAATTTGGACACTAAGGGCAAAGGGATATAGGCCAGTAGTATGATGAAAGTGTGGTGTCTAGGGAAGATTTTTTCAAAACAGTTATGATTTAAGCTTGCCTGAAGGTTGATTATACTTTTCCATGGGGCAGAGAGGTTGATGAGATGGGTTGGATTTGGGCTGAATAGAGGGGATAGAGAGAATACAAGCTGAGATGATATGGGATCTAGCGCACAAGTAATAGATCTTGAGCAGGAGAGCAAATGTTCTACCTCTTTCTAAGCTATATGGGAGAAGATATGCAGCGAGGGTTGGGTAATGAGAATGAGGCTGGAGGTAGTTGGGGCAAGTCATGGGAGGTGAAGTTACACCTGATAGGGTCAACTTTATGTTTGAAGTGCGAGGCAAGATCTTGGGCTGTAGGAGCAGGGCAGAGGAGCAGGGGGCAGAGGAGAGCATGAACATTGAGGAGAGAAATTTGGGATTAGATAAGAGGCAGATGTATCAGTCCACTAATTGGATAAACATATGAACTTAGTCTGAGGTGAAACCGTTCTGATTTTTGTTATTTTTTGCATTTCATTTCATGTACTAAGTTCATTGGCGCTGCTGTACTACAGTAACTCTCTTCCTCACCCTTTTGAGGACATACATATTTGTTTGGCTGGTCTGTCCAGATTTAGATATATAGATATATAGATATATAGATATATATAGATAGATAGATAGATAGATAGATAGATAGATAGATAGATAGATAGATATAGATAGATAGATATATAGATATATATAGATATATAAATATATTACATTGTTATATGCTTTGATTCGATGTTGATATGCCTTTATGCCATACTTAGCGGGATACTTCCGTTTGCACTGTTCCTATTTTTAACAGTGTAACTTTTTTTCTTAGTATTTACAATTTTGTATCTATTTTATCAGTGTATCCTTTTTGTTAGTTTTGTCACTGGGTTTTTCACCTAATACATGGTTCTGTTTTTTTACATAATTGTTGCAATTAATGCATTTTCTTTGTTTAGTCCAACAGTCTGTGTATTTTGATTGTATTTTGCAATGTTTATTTTTTCCCATTAACTGAGTCCCCTTTTCTGTTATCCAATACACCCTTTTTTGTACTATATTGTACTGTACATATTTTAATTTGTATTTTAATTTTATTCATTTTTTTCTTGGCTCTACTTTGTTTTGTTTTCTTCTTTAGATTTGTGCCCCACATTTGGGACAAAATAGAACCTATATATATTAATAAGTCATGTTTTTTTTGGTCCTTAGTGTATCACCTGGAGTGCCGATCTCTTTATGTATAATAAATTCTGTAAACTGGGATAAGCTTCCCAACAGTGGTGACCAGAAAAGAAATGTGACATCAAGTAAGTCCTGTCTTCCAGGGTACTATCACATTATAAGATAGTCTGACAGCAAAGATCTAGTCACCAATCACCAGTTACCAGTTCTTTAGGCTACTGTCCCACTAATAATCCAGAATTTTCCAATGAGCTAGAGCATTTAGAGAGAGACCAAAGATCTTCTTATAATGGCATAACCAACATGTCTTTATTTTTTTTAGTTGGCGAGAAAAACTATTATGGTGGAGACTGATAATAAAGAAAAGACATGAACAAAATAATAATATGCTCCTGAATGTTGTTACTTAGCTTACATTTAAGCACAGGGCCTTTGAGTCAGATTTTTTATTTAATTATATCTAGAGATGCTTGCATAATATGCCTTATTACAACAAATCATGAGGGTAAATAATTTATACATCATATGAATGGTCAATTGGAAGACAAAATTATGGTAAATTTATTTATTCATTCATTCATTCATTTATGAGCCAACATATTGTACAGCAGTGTATGATTTGAGTAAATGGTACAGTAGTTCTGCAAAATAAAGCACTATAAAATGGTTTTGACTCAGAATGTTGACACTCTCATGTGTTAAATGCCTGTAGGAGCATCTATGCTATCCCAGCAATGAGCTGTAGTGAGTAATACGTGAAAGAGTAAGAAGTGAAATTACTTATTAGATAAAACATAAAAAATATAAAATTTTTATATATATATATATATATATACACACACACACTGATCAGTCATAATTATGACCACTGACAGGTGGCAAGCCGGCAGAGTCAATGTGATGCTTTGGGCAATGATCAGCTGGAAACCCTTGGTTCCTGCGATTCATTTGGATGTTACTTATACACATACCACCTACCTAATAATTCTTGCAGACCATGTAAACCCTTTCAAGGAAATGGTATTCCTTATGGCATTGGCCTCTTTAAGCAGGAAAATGCGTACTGCAACAAAGCAAAAATTGTTCAGGAATGGTTTTAGCAACACAACAATGAGTACAAGGTGTTGATTTGGCCTCCAAATTCCCCAGATCTCAATCCAATTGCTCATCTAGAAAATGTACTGACCAACAAATCCAATCTATGGAGGCCCCACCTTGCAACTTACAGGACCTAAAGCATCTGCTGCTAACGTCTTGGTGCCAGAGACCACAGCACACCTTCAGTGGTCTAGTGGAGTCCATGCTTCGATGGGTCAGGGCTGTTTTGGCATCAAAAGGGACCAACACAATATCAGGAAGGTGGTTATAATGTTATGGCTGATCGGTGTGTGTGTGTGTGTGTGTCAGGCCCACTGTCCCACCCGCCTTCCTACCCGCCACTTTACCCGTTCTGTTGCCCGTCAGTGGCTCTCCCCTGCTGCAGGGGTCCACCGCCAGGGGCGTGCTGCTCCGGTCCCCTCTGTCGGATCCTCCATTAGAGGCAGTGCACGTGTCTCTTAGAGGCGGTGCACGTGTCTCTCCTTCCTCGCACGTGCACATTTCCGAGAGTAGAAATAAAGTACAATCATTGCCATGGTAATGCACATCTAGACTCCGCCCCTGCATTGTTAACAAAGCTCCTCCCACTAACACTACTTAATCTCTGTGCTCCCTCTCAGCATTGCTCAGAGTTACTGTTGCCTCCAGTGAGTTCACAGCCTCCAAGCTCTACTTTTTTGTTTCCTGGTTTTGATCCTGCTTGTCCACGGTAACTCTGTATTCCGGCACCCCTGACCCATGCTTGTTTGACTACGATTCCCTCCGGTATTCCTGACCACGGCTTGTCTCCTTCTATTACGCTTCCCTCCAGTACCCCTGACCTTCGCTTGTCTCCTCCTACTACGCTACTCTCCGGTATCCCTGACTACAGCTTGTCTCCTCCCACCACGCTATTTTCTACAAAAAACTTCATTGAACATCCTTGGATCACATCACCCGTGCTTGCTGTCACTTTGTGAGGAGTTCTGTTCACACTTTCAGTTCCACTCCTTTGTGCTGCTCCAGCAAGTGTGGTTCCATAGCTACTGGGCTCCAACACCTGAACCTGAGTAAACCTCCCTGACAGTGTGTGTGTACATATATATACATATATAACCAATTTTTTTTAACTGTTATATTTTTTAACTTTTTATATAATAAATCATTGCACTTATCTAATAGGTGAAAACACTTGTCAAAAGTAGAAAAAGGCAGTGAATAAATTTAAAATACATTATTAGCAAGAGTGATCATGCTCATATACACTATATCATGTCAAATAGATACATATCCGTTATGGGGGCTATTCACTCACATATAGCATTTGACGAAAGGTGGTTGAGTTTAGAGGATGGGAATTAATTGGGACCAAATCGAGGGCTCTCCGCAGTTCGGCTAATCAGTATTGTGATTTTGGCCTGAAATCGTCAATTACTGCCTATTTCAGGCCAATTTTTGGTCATATTCAGTACAGGGAATAAAAAGGGCTGATATGAATTTGGCTAAAACTGCAATGGACTTCCACTGGTTGTATAAAAAAAAAAACAGTTCAACCCTACAAATAGAATAACAAAATCCCTTTGGGGTCATGGGCTGTTCAAGTGACCGTAGCCTCATAAATACATTTCGTAGAAAAAAACATACATTGTCAGGGTTCCATGTATATAAAATTCTAGCTCTGTGGTCATAGTCCTTCATTTACCTCTAGTAGCCACCCAACTCTTGTTTTGCTCTGTTGATTCTTTCATTGGGCATTGCTATTTAGCCTGCCATAAAAGTAACCCTACCTCTGTTCTAGCTGTGCTTTTGTTTTGAAGTTGGTGGCCTGACTATTATGATCTTCTTCAACTGGCTCATAATCTATTGCTTAAAGCAGCACTTATCTACCAGCCTGTCCAGGAACTGTGACCCCTATCCTGGAGGGTCCAACCACTGTTTAGTATGTAGATAGTTTTTATTGTAGTATGAAAACACACTCCTTATCCATCCCTGCACTGACAATCCTACCAGATCTAAAAAAAAGCTCTGACAGAAATAATTTAAAAAACCTACCAAGGCTCTTGCCTAGTAGCAATTGTCCAGTGTGGATCTGCGATTTATTGTAGTATGAAAACACACTCCTTATCCATCCCTGCACTGACAATCCTACCAGATCTAAAAAAAGCTCTGACGTAAATAATTAAAAAAACCTACCTAGGCTCTTGCTTTGTAGCAAATGTCCAGTGTGGATCTGCGATCCCTTGATCCTCATCTTTGGTACATGGCAAAAGGCAATCCAAAAATAAAAGTGAATCCACTTATTATGTTAAAAGGGGGGCATTCATTTATATAGAATGGGGCTAGAATAAATAGTCACGAAACATACATTAATAAAAATGTAATAAACATTACAAACATTAACATCAATCTTATTTGAACTGGTTGTGCATAGCGCTGATGACAAATGAGGAGGGGCCCAGGACAGGACAATGGAAGGGCCAGATTGGAAACAAGCTGGACCTGACTTCAGAGGAGGAGAAGCCAGAGCCGGCTTAGGGCGCCGCAGCAGGGGGCACCAGCGGTGAGAGTGCCAGGGGAAAAAAATCCCCTAGAGGCACTGGCTGGGGAGATGATCTCCCCTCACCAGCCCTCTACACGGCCGGAATGGAAGACCCTGTGAGGGGGCGGACCTCACCCGGAGCAAGGTCCACCCCCTCCCCATTTAGCAGTGCAGTGTCTGCTTCACGGGGAGCTGAGCAGCATGAGCTCTGTGTGTTAAACACACGGGGAGCTCAGTAAGTGCTGCTCCCGCATATATGCATACATGTATACATAGATACCTGCAACTTCGAAAAATGATTTTTACTTATCGCTTCTTGACCGCCTTCTCAGTTCTGTTGTTTGCTTCTGAACCCTCTGCTAATCAGGAGGCGGCCTTTTATTGTGGCCAGCCTAAGGCACACCTTTGCAATAATCATGCTGTCTAATCAGCATCTTGATATGCCACACCTGTGACGTGGATGGATTACCTCGGCAAAGGAGAAGTGCTCACTAACACAGATTTAGACAGATTTGTGAACAATATTGGAGAGAAATGGGCCTTTTGTGTACATAGAAAAAGTCTTCAGTGTACAAAAGACACTTACAAAAGGCGAGACCAGAAGGGATAACCTCAATGTTTTGGTAACAGCATTCTACAGGAGGAAGTGTGCTGACATTCAAACAAGGGGAGCTTATATAGTAAAAATGAACCTAATATGGCAGCCACCATTATACACGATGATGGTGTTTGCGATGTCACCGCGATGTAATGATGTGTTCACGTAACCACGCTGAAATAACAAAATAGAGCACCAAAGAAAAAATGCATACGACATTTAAAGAGACATCTTCATCCTCAGATCATAAGACATTTAAAGAGGCATATTCATCCTCAGGGCATCAGTGGCATAGTGTTAGGTGACACAATCCATGGCACAACATCATGGAATCAATTCCATACACACCTTGTGCAGAAAGAAATAAAAACAATGGTTAAAAATAATTTATAAATAAATGTATTAATTAGCTGCTGAAGGGAGTCATTTTTATTATTTAATCCCTTTCGGCCATATGGTATTCGGTTTATATATTCTAAATAGTCAACTTGAAAGTTCTACCAATGCCACAACGTTGCAACCTGAGGCGTTCAATAGCCTCAAAGCACAATTGAGAGACTGAGTGTCTCACCCCCACAAAGTGTGGGGCAACTGGATCCTTATGATTCTGATTTTGAAGAGTACTTTTATGTTCTTCTATCCATGTGGTCAAAGGACTTGTGGTCTCCCCCATGTATCCCATGGACACTTAATCAGATAAACCATAAAATCCATGTGGCAATTCAAGTACTCTGGAATCTCAAATTCCCGGCCTGTTCTAGGATCACCAATGGCGACACTTGATGCAACAGTCACATCTAAACATGCATTGTGCAGTATTCAACTATGTGAGACCTCTTGAATTTGACTTCGGGTGGTTAGCATTATTGACCAAACTATTTAGATTAATTGACCTCCTATGAGCCATCAGTGGCATTTCAGCAAATTGGGCACCAAGATCTCGATGTCTCTGTAATATGTGCCAATGTTTATACACAATGTGCCATATCAGTTTAGACTTAGTTGAGAAGGTGGTCACATGCAGAATCCAGTTTTGGGTACCATGGTTGTCTTGCTTACCTCGATGTTAAGAAGTTTATTCCTGGTCTTCTCCAAAACTCTGTTCCTATGCACTTCCAGAAACCTATTATCATATCCTCACTCTTGAAAATTACGGACTTTGGCAATTACGGATCCTTTGATCAAGTCAGGTCTGCTGATAAAGGTGGCGGCATAGTAGTTATGGACACTACTATGTATTTGGTGGAGGCTTTGAAGCAACTTTATAATACTACACACTATGGATTACTAGACAAATATCCTTTGGCTGAGATTCAGGTCCCTGGCCCAAAGGCAAGAGACACCCAAACTGGAAGCTGATACAAACTGCTCAAGAGAAGGGATATTTTGTATTCCACACAGTTCTGGGTACTGTGGTTCTTGGGTTCTGCTCTTGGGAGCAACATATTTAATTGCTATGTAAGCAGATATTATATCTCGGCATTATTAAAATGCATGTTTTCTTTTAACCTCTTCTTCTCTGTATATATTTTTTTCTACTGACAAGGTCTAAATCATATGAAGCTTTGGTTTTGTTTGGATCTTTTTCTCCCTGAGCTTAAAGGTGATAGGCAGACTTAATAACATGAGTTATTAACTAGGTATGCTATAGTGATTTTCTACAGTATCATACTATGATCTATTTTATATCTTTCATTTTTTTTACATGGTTTTTGATTAAATGTAGACATAGATTCTGTTTGTTTTTTCTTTTGTGTACAAAGGTGTATTTTGTATACCATAGTGCTACTCTCAATTTATTGTACTTTAGTTTACTTAACCTGTTACTATATGTGATTTTTTTTATGCAAACTTAGAATACGTAAAAAGCTCTTTCCTTTAAGCAGATTCTTAAATAATCAAAATGATAGGAACAGCTGGATAAATCATTCATTAAAAAAAAAACTGGAATTTCAAGAGCTTATTTTAGATTTTTGTCTGTTATTAAGTGTTTTAGCATAAAGACAAGCTGTGGAATTTTCCTTTTCTTGAATAAAAGTTAGTACAGATATTTGTTATTAAATGAATACTTCTTAATAAAAGACACAAAGAGGAAGTACAATATTTTAGAATACTTTTTTGTGCCTTTGTATTTTAAAATATGTTTTTATTTAAGAGTATATAATAATGTGCTTTGTGCATAGTGCATTTGTCAGGAATATATTAGCCACAGCTGGGATATATTATAAGCTTAATTTCAAAGTAGTGTTTTTAATGTTTTTTTTATTAAATACTGCAATGGATATTTTGAATATATTTACATGTCTATTGCAAGCAATGTTCCAAAATAAAATAATGTTTTTTTCTTTGTTTGTTAATTTTAAATCCTTTCTTCATATAATATGAGGTAGAGGTCTGAATATAAGAGGTGGGAGAAGACTGTTCTAGACCATAGGCCAAAACATACTGGGTATGCATTATTGGAAATGCTATCCAAAACCATCGTTAGCCATTTTCAACATATTTTTCTTTATTGAATATCAGATATGGAACTTTTACATAACATTGGTACGTATAATTGTATTAATCCAATGTATTTCTGTATTTCATTGACTAAACCTAAAACTATTACATCTATTCAGAAAATATATATGAAAAAAAGAAACTAAAATAAAATAAAAATATATATACTATATATATATATATATATATATATATTTATATATATATACAAAATCCAAAGATCAGCGCACTCACCTCAAAGCAGGTAGGATAAAAACTCTTAAAGCTATAGGTTACAATAAAGCTACTTAAAAACACCTGTCTTACTAAGATAACAAAATTGGAGATTTAGTCACATATATGGCCATATGATGCTAAGCCCACCACTACGTCAAAGTACTCCAATATTGGTGGGTCCTAACACTAAATACTGTAATAATAATTATTTATAGGGCTGGACACCACTTCATGGAGCACCTGTGATGGGGAGGGGTGCTAAACCAGAGGCCTGGCAATAGCCTCTACTATACAAACAAATCCAAAAGGGAATATATTTGGTCTCAGCAGCACCCCTTATAATATATGCTAGTTTAGGTGAGTGCATTCCCTTTTGGATTTGTATATATATATATATATATATATATATATATATATATATATATACACACAGATCCAAACGAAAGCACACACTCACAGGACTTTGAAGTGAAAAAAGTCAATGCTTTAATTACTCACAGTAACATAGTAGCCACATTAGCATATGATCAAGACAATAGAACATTGAAAACAAACATACTTATATAGGGAAGAGGAGAGGCTAAATTACTTACACCACCAACGTGTGTTACCTCCCATGATGCCGGAAAACATCTGGCCAAAAAGCACGGCACAGAAATATGGGCGTGTGTAGCAGAACTGTGAAAGAGACTCGTTGCCATAGCAACACGCGTAGTAAATAAACCTGCTTTCATTCAAGCGTGATTATCCGACCTCGAGTAATGAGGGAGAATATATAAACCGAATCGGGCAAAAAAACGACAGTCATGCGAGATGACATAGGGTATGGGGTAATGGATAGATAAACCGATGAGGCGGTTCGGTAAAACGAAATACGAATGCATAAACCGAAACTAAATCTCGTAATGGGAAGCACATGCATGAATGAGCTAGGTCTGAATGGAAAATATAGTAAAACCAACACGAGAAGAGGAAAGCATACAAGTGAAAGAAACGTGTTAGATACAGTGGCACACTGCATACTACCCACATAGTGCTAAGTGTGAAAGACACCAAAGAAACTTAGGGGAAGAGAAAAGAACATAAAAAGCCTGAACACAGGTGAACGAATAAGGGGGGGTTTTAGACAAAGATGAGCGACACAATGGCTTGAACTGACAAAAATACAAACTGCAGCAACTAGATGTTAACGTCTAGGTAGAAATGGCCAAAGAGCCAACTGTTCATTCAGTCCCTTAGAGGAAATAGTGTCCAAAGTCCGGATCCAGTATGCTTCCCTTTTAAGCAGTACTCTGGCGCGGTCACCGCCTCAGCGAGGTTCAAGGATGTGGTCAAATGCAATAAACCTGAGCTGCGATAGTCTGTGTCCAAACTGCAGAAAATGTTTTGCAACAGGTTTAAGGTCACGATAGGCTACAGTGATTGAGGATCGGTGACCTCTAATTCTGTCACGTAGGGTAAGAATAGTCTTACCGCTGTATGATAAACCACAGGGACATGTTATCATGTATATAACATATTCAGAGTTGCAAATGATGCGATGCTTAATGAGGTATCTCTTACCGGTGTGGGGGTGTACAAATTGGGTACCTGACGCCATATGGGAACAGGTTACACAGTTGAGGCACCTAAAGCAGCCCGGTCTCTGAAGGGCCTCTAGACGCTGTTCTGTTTCATAGCAATGCACTGGGTCAGATAGTACCAGCCGATCTCTGAGGTTCACCCCTCGCTTGTAACAAATTAGGGGCTGTTGTTGAAGTGTGTTGGATATGGTGCTGTCACTTTGTAGTATGCTCCAATTTCTCCAAATAATCTGTGCCACCTGTGGAGCTGCTGTGTGGAATTTAGTAGGGAAGACCACCCTATTCTGGTCAGTTCTTAGGATGGGTTTGCTTGTCCCACTGTTACTAGTAGCTTTCACCATGGCTGAGTTGATCAGAGATTTGGAATATCCCCGTTGTTTGAACCTTTCAGCCATCTCCTTAAGTTGGATTTCGCATGTTTTTTTTGCGCATGTTTTTTGTTGCGTAGCACGAGTAGAAATTGAGAATAGGGTAATGACTTTTTCGGGACAAATGGAATGTGTTTCATGAAGAAATTCTTGAGTAGTAGAGTCTATGTGGCCCTTTTGGAGGGCTTGGTCAAGGGTCTGCAGAATCTTCATATCCACATTGTTGGTGGGGTCACAGTGCAGGGGGGTCCCTTTACAGGAAACCCACAGATAGAAATACTCTACTCCATGCCTCAAGTTTTCACCCAGAACTTATGAAAAAGTCATTACCCTATTCTCAATTTCTATGCGTGCTACGCAACAAAAAACACGCGCAAAAAAAAACATGCGAAATCCAACTTAAGGAGATGGCTGAAAGGTTCAAACAACGGGGATATTCGAAATCTCTGATCAACTCAGAGCAACCCCATCCTAAAAACTGACCAGAATAGGGTGGTCTTCCCTACTAAATTCCACACAGCAGCTCCACAGGTGGCACAGATTATTCAAAGAAATTGGAGCATACTACAAAGTGACAGCACCATATCCAACACACTTCAACAACAGCCCCTAATTTGTTACAAGCGAGGGGTGAACCTCAGAGATCGGCTGGTACTATCTGACCCAGTGCATTGCTATGAAACAGAACAGCATATAGAGGCCCATCAGAGACCGGGCTGCTTTAGGTGCCTCAACTGTGTAACCTGTTCCCATATGGCGTCAGGTACCCAATTTGTACACCCCCACACCGGTAAGAGATACCTCATTAAGCATCGCATCATTTGCACCTCTGAATATGTTATATACATGATAACATGTCCCTGTAGTTTATCATACATCGGTAAGACTATTCTTACCCTACGTGACAGAATTAGAGGTCACCGATCCTCAATCACTGTAGCCTATCATGACCTTAAATTGGACAAACCTGTTGCAAAACATTTTCTGCAGTTTGGACACAGACTATCGCAGCTCAGGTGTATTGCATTTGACCACATCCTTGAACCTCGCCGCGGCAGTGACCGCACCATAGTACTGCTTAAAAGGGAAGCATACTGGATCCGGACTTTGGACACTATTTCCTCTAAGGGACTGAACGAACAGTTGGCTCTTTGGCCATTTCTACCTAGACGTTAACATCTAGTTGCTGCAGTTTGTATTTTTGTCAGTTCATGCCATTGTGTCGCTCATCTTTGTCTAAACCCCCCCCCCTATTCGTTCAGCCTGTGTTCAGGCTTTTTTTGTTCTTTTCTCTTCCCCTAAGTTTCGTTGGTGTCTTTCACACTTAGCACTATGTGGGTAGTATGCAGTGTGCCACTGTATCTAACATGTTTCTTTCACTTGTATGCTTTCCTCTTCTCGTGTTGAGTGTTTTACTAGATTTTCCATTCAGACCTAGCTCATTCATGCATGTGCTTCCCATTACAAGATTTAGTTTCGGTTTATGTATTCATGTTTCGTTTTACCGAATCGCCTCTTCGGTTTATCTATCCATTACCCCATACCTTATGTCATCTCACATGACTGTCGGTTTTTAGCCCGATTCGGTTTATACATTCTCCCTCATTACCCGAGGTCGGATAATCACGCTTGAATGAAAGCAGGTTTATTTACTATGCGCGTTGCTACGGCAACGTGTCTCTTTCACAGTTCTGCTACACACGCCCACATTTCTGTGCCGTGCTTTTTGGCCAGATGTTTTCCGGCATCATGGGAGGTAACACACATTGGTGGGGTAAGTAATTTAGCCTCTCCTCTTCCCTATATAAGTATGTTTGTTTTCCATGTTCTATTGGGTTGATAAAGGAGTGTGGACCGAAACGTCGATCATATGCTCATGTGGCTACTATGTTACTGTGAGTAATTAAAGCATTTACTTTTTTTCACTTCAAAGTCCTGTGAGTGCGTGCTTTCGTTTGGATATATATGTGTTTTAGCTGCACGGCACCCGGGCCAATTAACCCATGTCTTCCTGTAGCTGAGTGCTTCACACCTTGGATTTATATATATATATATATATATATATATATATATATATATATATTCACACCATTACATAAAAATATAATTCCATAAATATATAAAAAATAAACTATAATATCCATATTAATATATATTAAGATGCACCAGATGAGCCAGTTACACATTTTAGTTTATGAGATCATATTTCTATATATAATTTTAAGGGTCTTTAACACAGTACAAAAAAGAAAGTCTAATGCTTTGTTGCATTACCATTCGGACATTTGTGAGAATTTCCTGAATGACTCGTGCTTCTTGTTCATTGCAGAATATGTCAGTCTCCTAATTAGCATCTAAACATACTCTTTTCATGGTCTATTTATCATGACAATACAATTAAATGTTGTTTTGTGTCATAATGAGAAATAATTTAACATCTAGCATTAATGACTATTGTAGATAAAACTTTGTAAGTGAAGAATTGTTAGGTACTGAATCACAGTTCAGATATACAAAAGAACATTTTTAATTGATATTGTACTCCTTGCAACAGTCAGTTTGAGCTTGATTGCTAGTAATAAGGGTAGTATATTTAATTCTTATCTTATTTTAATCATCTCCCATTAATTTATTGCATAATTATTTCTACATAGAGCAGCATGCTATAGTGTGTGTGTGTGTGTGTATATATACATATATATATATACTGTATATATATATATATATATATATATATATATAGTATTAGAAAGGCAAAAACATTTTTTTTATTTTTTTATATTTCATTTTTTTATTAAATTTTTATCAAATATGTAGATTAATACTGTCTTACAAAAATTGATATGATTTCATATGATTGACATCAGTACATACAAAACAAACATACTACAGCACCATCCAAGGTGCCAAATGCTGCTGTGTTAACAGATACATATATTTAAGCAACCCCTGTACCTGTCTTAATTCACATTACATGTATCACATTTCTTTTATGACCACTTATCAACTTGTAATAGGGAAAATGGTAGAAGAGAGGGAAAGGAAGACAAGGAGAAAAAAAAGACTTTTCCCTTCTTTTACTAAGTCCCCTGTCTCACTTCTCTCTCCCCTCACTCCCCCCTCGATTTCAATATATTTTATTGGGGGAACTCAGGAACATTCAGACTATTCAAACTCAAACATTCATCCTAATCAAATTTGTACAATCGTGCTACATTCACTTGTATCAGGGTCAGTTGGGATTCAATTGGGGTTCAGAGAGGACTCAAAGTGGGGGACAGGAACTTGGAGGAATCATTTGTGGTCTATTAATGCCGCCCAGGGTGCCCACATTTCCTTATATTGATTTCTCTGGACCAAATTTGTGTTGATTGCTTTTTCCATAAATCTCGCCAATATCTGTATTATCAGCATTCTAATATGCAATTTAGTAGTGGGTATATCTAAATGAAACATGAACAATTGTGGTGATATTTCTATTTTTAGATGGGTCAAATTATCTAATATTTCTGGTTGATTGGGTCGAGTTTGTCGCAAAACCACCATATGTGTTCCTGAGAGCCAATCTCTTCCCCACATCTCCAGCACAAAATCGAGTAAGTGTGTTGAAATTTCGCTATCCTATCCAGGACCAAATACCATGTAAGAATCAACTTAATATATGTTTCCTGCGTGTTAATTCCATGTAATGCCCTTCTTGTCAGTCCGAAAGCATTTACCCATTTTTCTAGTGGTACTTCAAATTTTAATTCTTTTTCCCATTTTTCTACCCCTCCTAGTTTTCCTTTTTTCTCAAGGATGTGTAGGACATAATTAATTTTTGAGATGACTTTATTTTTCTCTTCAATTTGGTATATACTAGCCAGATAATTCTGTTCCGTAGAATATTGGTTACTAAGTTATTGTTGTATCTTAAAGTATGTCAGGAATCCGCCCCGTTGTGCTCTGATATTGCTGGATGTCAGGTGACATTTGGCAGAAAAACTGAATGGTGGTGTTCTGCCTATATCGGAAACGTCCTACTCCCTGCAAGTTAAGTTATGGGGACCAACGTTTTTTTTTTTTTTTATAAAAAAAAAAGAAGTGTAAGTGTGTGTGTGTTTGTAACTGTGTGTGTGTGTCAGTGTGTATATGTTGATGTGTGTCTCAGTGTATGTGTCAATGTATGTTTAAGTGTGTGTTTCAGTGTGTGTATGTGTGTGTAAGTGTGTGTATCAATGTGTGTGTGTTTCAATGTGTGTAAGTGTCTGTATTTCTCCGTGTGAATCAGTGGGTGTTACTGTCTGTAAATGTGACTGTGTCTAAGTGTGTAAATGTGTATATTTATATGTGTAAGTGTGACTGTATGTGCATTTTCATGTGTGCGACAGTGTGTATAAGTGTGTCTTTGTAAGTGTATGTATGTGTGTAATGGTGACTAAGTGTGTGTGTGTAAGTGCTGCACATAGTGGGCACTTCCCAGAGACCACAGGTTAAAGCAGCCACCGCTGACAGCCATTTCTCACCTCCTGCACTCAGTGTGCATGTAGGGAAGACTGTGCAGTGGATACTGGAGAGAGAGCAACAGCAAGGTGCGTACTGGGGAATTGAGAAGAGGGGGTAATGCTTTTACTGGGAAAACTGGTGGTGGCATATTAATGGACAAACTAACAGTGGTATATTAATGGGCAAACTAACTGTGGAATATTAATGTGCAAACTGGCTGTGGGCACATTGCCTGTGGCATATTAATGGGCAAACTGTCTGTGGCATATTTATGGGCAAATTGGCTGTGGCATATTAATAGGCAAATACAAGGGGGTTATGAGGAGGGAGAGACAGACATGGGGGAGAGAGATACATGTGAGTTATGAGGAGAAAGAAACAGACAGACATGGATTTATAGGAGGAGAGACAGAGACATGCAGAAAAAGAGACACGCATGGGGAACAGAAAGATAGACATGGAAAAATAAATGGGTTATGAAGGGAGAGATATACATGAGAGTATGAGTGGAGAGAGAGCTATACATGAGGGTATTAGTGGAGAGAGAGCTATACATGATTGTATGAGTGGAGAGAGAGAGATATATGAGGGTATGAGTGGAGAGAGAGATATACATGAGGGTATGAGTGGAGAGAGAGATATATGATGGTATGTGTGAAGAGAGAGAGAGAGATACATGAGGGTATGAATGGAGAGAGAGATATGCATGAGGGTGTGAGTGGAGAGAGAAATATACATGAGGGTATGAGTGGAGAGAGAGATATGCATGAGGGTATGAGTGGAGAGAGAAATATACATGAGGGTATGGGTAGAAACACGTGAGTGACTGACATGGTGTAATATTATTTATCGCTCCTTGTGTACTTCTTTTCCAATGATGTTCAGCCAGACTAATGGGAGACTTTGGCTGGTTGGGCATAATGGGAATGGTAGTTCAAACTCACTCTGCTAGCCATAAAAAAAGTCTCCCATGTTGCTGGCTGAGTAACATTGACATAAATAAAACCATTACACCATATTATGGCCAAATAAATATCTTTATTTAAAATAAAAGTTTGTATCCTTCACTTCCAAAGCAAGTTTGTGCTCTCCCCCTCCCCCTGCCCTAGTAATTAAAAATTGGCATGCCTGGAACAGACAGGTGTAAAGGGGAGGGGTTTATAATATAGCCACGTCCACCTGGGGCACCAAAAAAAAAAAAAATGCACCCAGGCATCCGTGACCCTAGGATCAGCCCTGCTCAAAGGAATAGTGCTCAATTGCAACCTTATGGTTAGAGGTTTGATTTCTGACAATTTAGATTCATCCCTTCATTTTTCCAAGGTAAATAATGTGAGTAAAAAAAAAACAAAGGTGTGGGATCCCTCTCAGCGAGAACGGGCAAAGGCTGAAATAGCCGGCCCTATAGATTGTAACCTACTGGGGAGAGGAATCACTGTTTTTTGCTCACTTGCACCATTACAGAGGGCAGTCCAGATCCAAATAGCCTGGCAGGTCTCCTCTGCACGAAGAATATAGCAACCACAGACATACGTTTCGCCTTCAATGGCATTGTCAGTGTGGTACGGCTGGTATCCCTCTAGGTGCAGCAAGCTAGGTGATTCCTCTCTCGTTTAGGTTACATCCAATAGGGGCTGGCTATTTCAGCTTTTGCCCGTTCTCATTGAGAGGGATCGCACATCTTCGTATTTGTCTCCATGAGTTATTAGGGTATGCCCAGACGTGGGTCCCTAGCTCGCTGCACCTAGAGGGATACCAGCCGTACCACACTGACGAGGCCAATGAAGGCCGAAATGTACATCTGTGGTTGCTGTATTCTTCATGCAGAGGAGACCTGCCAGGCTGTTTGGATCTGGACTGCCCTGATGGGTGGGACCAGTCTGATATGCTAATGGAGAGGTTTCCTCTGTAATGGTGCAAGCGAGCAAAAAAGGGTGATTCCTCTCTCGAGTAGGTTACATCCTATAAGGCTGGCTATTTTAGCTTTTGCCCATTCTCGCTGAGAGGGATCCCACATCTTCGTATTTGTCTGTGTGAAATAATGTGAATACCCTGAAATTGGGTAATTGTAACATCTCCTGGATATTGGGCAGTTGTAACATCCCCAGTAAATACTTAAAAATGATATAATATCTCAGTATATCCTTTTTGGCTAAATACTTTGATATTACAATTATTAATATTATTGTTATTATAAGAAGGAGAGGATCCCATGAGAGATCACTGTGGGAATTAAAGAAAAAAAATAATGCATAATTAAAGCAATTAATCACACTAGGAGATGTAATAATGGTAGTTAACAGAGTTCCATGTTAACATGTCCCTTGTATAACTTGTCATTGGGTATATCTTAAGGGATTTTGCCAATATTCTTTCAGTACCATAATAACATTCAAATCATTTTAAATATGGCTGGACAGATACAAAATAAAGTTGCACACAATACAGCTAAATTGACATAAACATATCTACATGTGCAAGTGGAAAAATAAACATATATAATAGACTGTTCATATTGTCTAAAAGTAAGCATTTTGTCCCTGCTAAAGCCATTGCGATTGTTTTTATATGTATTATTTGTATTAATGAGCTTATTGTATGCATGTCTTCATGTCTTGATAAAGATCCATTTAACTTTGCCTTGAATGAACAAACTGCAGCTCAGGATACATGAAGAGCTGTAACTAATAAAGTCTTGAATGTACTATCAATATAAGTTCATATTTTTTATACAGCAGAAGCAAAAGTAGTCGAATCTGCAATGATGTGAGCACAAATGAGAGTGAGCAGAATTCCATGTACTGGCTGAATCCTGCTCCTTAGAAAAGAAATCATATAGACGAGCAATTTAACTCTATCATTTACAAGGTAAATACAGTAAGAATAGTAATTATCATGATTTTTCTTCAGATCTAAGGTGTTCAACAGATTTTGGCCTGTCAAGTACTGTGCTAAATCTGCAGCCTTTTGATAGATGTCGACACTATTGGTTGAGGAGGATCAGATTAATTTGAGCCAGTGTGCCCAGACCCAATAATTACTTCAATGGTAGTAAAATGAAGAAGAAGAAGAAAAAAAAGAAGAAAAAAAAACACTTGTCAATGCTAAAGAAATCATTTTGAATGAATGCCTGGCTCAGCAAATGTGCAGGGCTTACAAAATCCACAATGCCACCCCATGGAGACACATAATTTCAAAGACCTTCTGGTCTAGGTAGAAGTAAGTCTCTTTTTTGTTCAAAGGAATTATCTTTCATGTATTAAAGGGTGATTTATTCTGCTTTCTAATGTCATGTCATCCTCTCCTTGAACAGAATATCTTGCTGGCTAGTAGCTACTTTACATGATATTATCAGTCTACAAGCGCCATTGTTGTTATGTTGTAAGAATGCCTTCCTCTGTGATTCAGGCCTTCATCAGAATGTCTGATGCCTTCCATAGAGGATAATCTTTGGTAGGCATTGTACTAATAAGATACATTTCCAAATAGGAAGGATGCCTCTATTCTTATGTGTACAAAAAGATATTCACTTTAAGTACATATTGAATTATCTCTTATCAACACCACCTCATCAATTCTATTATTAATAAACATTATTGTGCTCAATCAACATGGTTATTTTATTAATAAAAAATAAACATGATTATTTTATTTATAAAAAATATTAATATTCATTTGAGTGACCTTAAAAACAAAAATAAACAATTCTAGATATATTTATTGGAAGATTACAACTTTCCCTAAAGACAAATATTTTTTTTTTTATATAAATAACTAAAATTGTATGTAATATTAATGATAAAACACAAAAATACACTTGAACAAGCAAACAAAATTTAAGTGTGTGGCCAGAACATGAAAAATCCTTTTTTTCTGGTATTAAAGCACATTAAATTCCCTGCTTAGCTGTAATACTGGATAAACATCTATTGTCTACATTTGACTTTATGATCACAGTGCCTTTCCAGCCTTCAAATCATATTTTTGAAGCATAAATAATCTGATGTTGCTGTTCAACAAACAAGGGCAAATTTCTACAACACAAAAGTTAACATTTTCATTTTGTTCTGGTAATTCCAGAGAGAGATACTAATGCAAAGTAGGCCTGCCATTATAGTTCTTGCCAAAAAACTAGAGGTTTGAATTTGAGCGATAGCACCATTAGAAGTCCTTACCAAAAGCCAATTCCTGTGGTCTCTCTATGTCCAGCTGCTGATGACTCATGAAGGAAGTGGCAGAGATTAGGGTGAGTAAGGAAGAAATCAGAACAGCAGAGAAATAAAGCAAATCAACCAAGCATTACCTTTTTTTTTTTGTACAAAACAGAACAATGGCTTCACTACTGAGGTTTAAAATGATCCGTCTTATTGGACTCATTTGTTCTATTTCTGTTGGCAAGACCACCAGGAAACATGTGAACTATTATATAAAAGGAACTGTAATTCAAGGCACATCTCAATTAATATTCCCTCCTGACTACATCAAGAACAATACATAGCATCAACTCGTTTAATCTCCGGCAATAATTCCTTTTGTATGATTGAGAGGTTTTTCCCTTGAATTAACGTTCTGCAGTAGGATTTTTACATTTGGCAGTTATAGTGAACTTTTAACTTATAGCAATTTATTTTAGCCAATTTTGGGGTGTAAAAATGTTATTTCTATTTTTAAGTTAAATAAAATAATGTAGTAGTACATAGCAATGTGTGTTTTATTGACTAGCTATGTTTTGTAATTGTTACCAGAAACTTAATCAAAATGCACTGTGAGTGTAATCATTAGTGATGGGTGTCAAATTATGGTAGTGTTATTGGTATCCGAAACATATTTTCAACATTTTTTTTTTTCTTTCACTTATTGAAGCCATTCAGTAATGGGGCCTTTCATTTTAAAAAAATGCAGATGTTACATAAAAAATATAATCAACTACAAACTCTATATTATTCATTTTGTTTGCCATGTTTAGGGAAACATTGATACATTTAACATAGCAAGTTAATGTAAAATCATATGTTTTGCTTAAATTGCCTAAATTTAATGAACCTATAAAAAAAAGACAAAGTAGACATCTATTGCATTTACATTCAGTAGTAAAAATGTATTATACGGTCTACTCACAAGTGCCGGACTTCGCCCCCAGGGAACCAAATTTTGAGCTACCCAATATGCCTTGATGTGCCCCTGAATAGGTCTGCAATCATAGACGATTCCGTGCAGAGACCTGCTAAAACTGAAAGCAGCCGAAACTTGCCAAACCAAAAAGTTCCTCTATCATTCACACAGACTTCTATGGGAATGATAGAGACTCATTTCTGAAGGAATGCAGCAATTATAAAAATTCCTCATGGAATGAAGAAATAAAAACAATAAAATAAATAAATAAAAATATCCCTACTGGGGTCACTAAAATAATCATGTATTGGGGGTAAGGGAAAGTATCCCTGACCCCCCTATCAAATATGGGGTTAGGAGCCAGCCAAATGACTCCCAACCCGCCCCATTCCAGGGCTACCTGCCCTGATCCTTTGCTGTAATAGATGGGGCTGGGAGCTGGACATATACTCCCAGACCCATACAAAATACATTGGGGGCCATGGCTCATAATAAATTAGACCCCCCCCCCCCCCAAGTCTGGGGCTTAGCAAATTCCCCCGGCTCCCTTTGGGGGTTCAGTGGCTTTCCCAAGGTCCCCAAACTCATAATAAAAAAAAATGTCTCCAGACACCTGATCCCCCAATAAACTCCTCCAGCGGGGAGGGGTGGGTTATAAAAGGCATCTGAATGGGTGACATGTTTTTTTTTAGCAATAGGTGGATTCATTATTATTTTTTGGTTTTCCCCTTTTCATGGGTCGAAGATGAGGGTTTGAGGGTGTCGTGGACTTTCAATTACCCCCACCCTGGCACCCAAAGGTTGATTTGTTTCAGGTGAATCATCCCACCCCTACCTGGGCAAGAAGGTAGGAGGAATTAGATAGGAAACATTTTAAATTTATGATGTTCAGGGGGCCTTGGGGAAGCCCCTGAACCCTCAGAAGGGAGCTGTTATTCTTATTGGGGTTTCAGTGACCTTGGGGCACTTACTGAGCAACAAGACAAGGAGGTTGCATAATGAGATTAAGCCACATAAAGAGATTAAGCCAAATAAAGAGATTAAGCCCCATAAACAACAGTATTCAGTGTCAGGACCCACCAATACTGGAGTTCTTTGACGTAGTGGTGGGCTTATAATAAAAATATGGCCATATATGTAACTAAATCTCCAATTTTGTTATCTTAGAAAGACAGGTGTTTTTAAGTAGTTTTAATGAAACCTATAGCTTTAAGAGTTTTTCTCCTACCTGCTTTGAGGTGAGTGCACTGATCTTTGGGGTTTGTGTATATATATATATATATATATATATATATATATATATATATATATATATACCCAACACCAAAATAGTAATTTATATATATATATATATATATATATATATATATATATATATATACGTTATTGAATTCTACTTATTTTGAACATTGTGATATGTTTGGTGGTATTTGGGGAACCACTAAATAGCAGGCACCTACTTATTGCACTGTTCACATTACCAGGTGTGTTTTCTCTATTTTGAAATACAACTATTAGGATACCATTAGTGTTGCCACCTACAAAAAACCCCACCAGCCATGCTGTTGCATTCTTCCACTTAACAATGGACCGGATGGTTAACAACCTTAAGTGCCTTAGTAGTGTATCTTCCCTCATCAATAGCTATTGACATTTTATTTAATAAATACACCGGTAAACCCTGTTATAATGCTCTATGTATATTCTTGTTATATATTCTTGATATATATATTCTTGATATATCACGGCACCCTATCTGCCTTCCACTTTGGAGTTTAGAATGATCTCATGAATAATATTTGTGATCACACTTGTATTCCAAGCCCCACGCAATAGTGAGATTTAAGTTTACTACTATGTAAACCATTGTTGAGACATTTATCATACACAAAGTTACATCCTTTTGTCTTATTGTTGTTAAAATATTTTTCACTCTGTAATTTCTAAAATATGATTTCACCTGTGTTTACGTTATGTGTATTTTGTTTATTTTTATTGTCATAGTCTGATGGGTCTGGACTAAGCTTGTCTAAGATTATGCATACATTTTTCATGGGTGATGTCTATTGCCTTCCTTAAACACGCAGTGACATTTAACAAACTGACAAACAAAACAATATTAAAACTCATTTAATAAAACAGTTATTTCAACTTGTTAATTTAGTTGTGCTAGCAATTCATTGCAAACCACACAATGATTCAGGGTCTCTATAAAAGATTACGCACAGCTTGAAGGGAAATAAAAAATAGAAGTAAAGAGCTGACATTCAAAAATATACAGCAACTCAAGGATAAATTCTGCCAAGATGAGCTTAATTTGTCAATGTCAATAACAACAGTGAAAACAGGGCAAGAATGCTTGCATATTAATTGAAAATAATTCAGATTAAATCACTGCGGTTTGACATTTTGAGATAGGCACTTTATCTTTTTTTAAGCAAGAGAGCTCCATAAAGTCTCTCATCTAAAAACACATCTTAATTGCATGTTATCACCCTCTAATTGCTTCCATATTATATTAAACATTTTGCTAATTACTTGCATGATCATGGTGTAAATCGCTAGAGGCTGTCGCTCATAGTCATAAGGCAGCTTGCACACAAAAAGGTTTGCATTTGGTACATTGTAGAGTGTAAGCTCTCTGTTACTACTCAGAGATCAAAAGCATTATAGAAGGTCCAAGAAGACATCTATTATTGTTTATGGTCAGCCTCTATCAAATGGAGAAGATTAGTGTGCTAGTAATCAGGGTTTGGCAAGGTGTACATATATATATATAAACACTGCTGTTCATTATGTGGATTTGCAGTGTCCTCCACTCAGCTGCGTGCTCAGGTGCCTGTCGGTAAGGTGGTACATACTCACACTGACTCGCAAATCACTTGACTCTTTGTATTCCAATGCAGTGCCATCACAATTCCAGCAAGCACACTGGTGCAATTACACGGATCTGCCATAACAGTATAACCACTGACAGGTGGCAAGCTGGCAGAGGAAATGTGATGCTTTGGCTAATGTTCTGCTGGAAACCTTGGGTCCTGCCATTCATGTGGAAGTTACTTTGACATGTACCACCTACCTAAGCATTCTTGCAGACCATGTACACCCTTTCATGGAAACAGTATTCCCTGATGGCATTGAGTTATTAAAGCAGGCTAATGCGCCCTGCCACAAAGAAAAAATGGTCCAGGAATGGTTTGAGGAACACAACAATGAGCTCAAGGTGTTGACTTGGCCTCCAAATTCCCCAGATCTTAATCCAATTGAGCATCTGTAGGATGTGCTGCTAACGGCTTGGTGCCAGATACAACAGCACACCTTCAGAGGCCTAGTGCAACCCATGCCTCAACAGGTCCGGACTGTGTTGACATCAAAAGGGGTCATTCCTGATTGCTTTATGTGTAGTTTGAGCTTCATATAAGCACTTCTGCTTCAGCAACACATGAGTAGGATGTTTGTGTTATAAATAGGGAGCCTATAAAAGATGAGGCTTTGGTGTATGGAGGAGTAAAACATGGGTGGTTTGCTTATGGAGGAGTATGATTGGAGTGGGAGTGAAGTATTATAGAAGAAATTGGGACTTGTTTAGGGGGACTTGTTAGGGGAAGCTGTAGATTGAGTACAACAGAGTAGGAGAGGGTTATTATAGAGCGGTTATTATATGATTCTGAGCCACGATGTTGGCTACATCATGCTTTTTTTATTTATTTTTAAAATTGTATATATTATTTAATAAAATTTTTGTATAACAAGAAATTACACAAACTGACATGTCATGTCGATCTTTGGCAACAATCATATAGATATCTAACACCATTTACTACCTAAGATCAGGCAATTGATGTTTAATTATGTATAAAATGTATGAACTCTATATTATCTAATAGTGTTTATATTTATAGTATATATCGGATTACATGACATGTTTACTGATGGTTACAAAACCTGTATATATTTAGTAACCTCTACTTTAACTTATCAATTAACCTACAACTGGATACAGTTTCTAAGGATGTGGTCGTTTTGGGAGTATCCATGACTTGTAAGATCCCAAGGCTCAGGCTTCATATTTTTGTTTTTGACGTGGGTTGATGCTTTATTTATTATGTATAGAATATTCTAAGGTGGGTTGGTATTATATAGTTATATGAATACCATTTACCCGATATTAGACACGTCATATTTTACAAGGTATTATGAACAAGAAAATGGCATTACGGTATGTTGTTATGGTATACATATTGGATCGTGGTTCTTTAGAATTTTGTTCATGTACCAAGGTGAGGTTTGAAAGGCTTGTTTAATTATTCTTTTTAGGTCTAAGGACAGTGAGTTGATGTATAAGCTCCAATCTTTAAAAAAATGTTCTGTTCCTCCAGTTTTTTTTTGTTGGGTGTTGAGCCAAGTCATAGGAAAGATATAAGAGTTTTTCTTTGAAGATTATTATGGACGGCTTATCCCTGCTTATCCAGAATTATAAAATGGTTTTGTTTGTTACAGAGGAGATGATTCTTGTAAAGCGGGCATGTTTGATTGGTAAGCTAGAATAGTCAAAGAGAGCGAATTCTAGGGTGTTGACAACATTCCAAAACTGACATTTCACCTTTAATTGCCATATACAATGAAGAAAGCTGCTCCTGTCTGGTTGTATTTAAAACAGGAATAATTTTGTGCTATATTAGTGTTTTTTTAGACGTACTGGGGACATAAAGGATCTATGGAGTATTTTTGAAAACATATCTCTATACATGGTCAATTTAATCATGAGGCTGTGTGTTTTGTTTGCTTTTAAAATAGTATCAATTGATAAATGCTGAAGATGTATAGACAAGTTGATTAAGCCAGTATTAGTTTTAGAGAAATCCAGTGGACTGTAAAGCCCCTTATGTATGGTTGCTGTACCATAGCAGGTTCTATTTGCAGAGTCTATAAGAGTCAACCAGGGATTTTCCCACATATTATCTGGAGATGTATTGATTATATGAGTTATATAATTCTGTACCTGTCGATAAGTTATGGGTATCATGTCTATGTCTGGGAATCTACTCCTGTATCTAGTTTAAACAGCTGGGAAATATTTACAAATGGCCGTATGGAGTTAATTGCTTTCCTTGCCTACTGTGTGAAGGGGTATTCTGCCTTTCCGTTCAAAAACTGTGGATTTTTAAGGAAGGAAATGTATAAAGATTTAATAAAATCCTGGTGATTATGAAGACTCACAAGTTACCAAGCTCTGATTGGATCAAATAATACTATGTTGATTTGACCTCCTTTGTCAGGTGTCCTACTGGAGTATGTAAAAGGGCTGTGAGTCCATTGTGAAGCACAGGAGGCCAGCACAATTATACTCTTTAAGGTTCGGTGCATTAATTCCAGAAAGCTACAGCTAGCTACCATCATGCTGATTAATAATAAGATATCTCTGTGGATGGTCAACTATGGTTATAGTGCTATATGATCATAATGACTTTACTGTACTAACTGGGGCTTTATGCTGATAGTAACTTTACTGTACCAATTGTGGCTAGCTAGCTATGTGCTGATGATAGTAATCATACTATACCAACAGAGTTTCCCAACCTCAATAATCAAGTGCTTTCTACTCTGCATGTTTTCAGAATCTCCTCAGATGAGCACAAATGTTCAATAACTGTCTTTTAATATTAGGCTAAATAAAGACAACCCTGAGCTCATGTGAAGAGAAACTGAAAACCTGCTCTGCTACGGTTGCTTAGGGACAAGAGACTGTTAGCTTTCGAACACGTCATTTACTGGTCTGTCTCTATTTGTCTAATGTAGTATGTTACTCCTGTTTATACCATGTGTTGTGTAAATTGTTGGCGCTAAATAAATTGTATTGTAAAAAGTGCCAGCCTGATGCAACTTTACAAATACCCACATATCCGCAGATGCCAATGAGCAGGAGTAGTCCCTTCCACTGCACACTTCTGTCAGCTCAGAGTTGCTAAGACTGAGTTGATGAGTGGTAAGGTGTTGCCTTGAAGAGTGAGACACGTATTGACAACTAAATTGAATTGACAAACCTGTTGAGCTCATTTGATCTTGCATAATGCATTGTAAAATATAAAAATATTTATCAACACATTGTGCAACGCTAATAGGTCTATTCACCAAAATTAGACTTTGGAGGTCAACTTTTATTTTGAGATAAAGTCAAATTCGACACGGAGTTTGACTTAGAGAAAAAAAAAATCATTGAATTAGTGGGAGGCAAAATGATTGAAGCTTTTTTGAGACAAAGTAAAATTTGATACTTATTTTGAGACTTGATAAAAACTTGTGTACAGTTGAAACATCATTATTTATGGAATAAAATGTCCATTTATTGAGTTCTGGGTATTTCTTTATATTCTTTATTGGCAGATAGACACAAAAGTATTATCCTTATTTCCTATGAAATTGTAGCATTAAGTGATTTTAATGTATGTTGTTTATGTAAGTGGGGTCCCATGTCTATATTTCTCATATATAGTCCAGAAGGGTTACCTGCCACCATCCGCTGCCCCTAGCCAAATCACTCTGTGAACAATCCATTGTTTTTTTTGTGTTGTTTCTCTATATTTGGTTAGTAGGGGAGATCTCCTCTTACCAGGCAAGGCAGCAAGCTTTGCTTACTGATACTAAGCACTTCCTGAAGGCTTACTGATAGTGTGGAACATAATAACCTGGTGCACTTTAGTAACATGCAGGACAATGTAGGATCAGAGCCTGAAGGCTCTATGCCTGTGCTGGAGGCACAAATCCCACTTGCCTATTAACGCAAAGTATTTGTTTTGGGGAAAGAACTTAAGGACAGAACAAGAAAATAGTAAGATAGTCAAAGACATTTGAAATGAAAGTAGTAATACTGCTAGTGGATAAGGGTAAGAATTATAGCCAAACAACACCTCTAAAGACACAGATTTATGAGATTGTGAACTCTATACAATTTGACTCTGAGCTGAATGAGCTCAAAGCATTGATAATTGCATAGAAAGCTTTTCATAAAATGCATCCAGACTTCCTGTGCACCTTGACCTCTGAACAATCAAAGTCTTAGTTTGTGTTGCAAGTCTTCACGTAACTTTAGGCTTTGGTTTAGTTTGAGTCTGTCATACTGAACTGATGTAGTTACAATTAAACCTATAACATAGTGTTATTTTTAGTAATACTTTGGACTGCCAAATATGTAACTACAGATTTAATTTCATGTCCTTCCTGGATATCCACTTTGTATGTTGGCTTTAAAATCTGGGCCACCAAAGAATCATTTATTTAAGAATGTTTCCCTAGATATGTTCAGAATATTAATTAGGCCAATCTATTTCTGTTACATAATAACAATGTTGAAGGACTGAATGAAATCTCTGACCTGTAAGGGAACCATTGAAATCCTTTAGTTGAAACCCTCACATTCTTTGCAAGCTTGTAAAGACCATTTTCACAGTCATCTAAAATGTTTCAGATATGTGTTGCATGACTGAGCACCAATGTCTTCAATGATGATTTAAAATATATATAAATATTTGGGAAAACTAATATACAATATTCCTTAATCAAATCTGTTTCAATAATTCCTCATTATAACAGTAAGAGGGTTTTCATAAAGTGCTACAACCAACCAGTAAAAGTAAGACACATATTTTTTGCACTCTAGTGAAGATCTATGAATTCCAGTATGGTGATTATGCTTAGATTTTACTTGCACACATATAACTTTAACATGCTCTGTTGTGGAATGCATAAGTCATTTGTTACCAGAAGGAATAAGTTAGTCAGTGTAGCTCTGTCAGATGCCCTCCTTGATTCATTAATTGATTTGCTTCTGGACATACATGACTTCTTCATACTGTAAGATGAAGATATATGTTGCCAGAGAAAAATGGTTGAGGTGGTAACACTACACCTTGTTAATGAAAATTAACTGAAACTAACTTATGCATAAATATCATATGTTAGAGAGAAAACCAAAAATGTATCCAGAGATTAGCAATAGACAATTTATTTATTTTGCTCAGTAATGTCATGTCAGAGCACCTAGTTCCAGCCATATTTTCATTGTGCTTGTCCAGGTTCAAAAGTGCCAGTGTTTATTTTTTATAATAAAAAGAAAAAAAAAGTGCCAGTGTTCTAGTACCAACGCCCTCCTTTTTCCAGTTCTTGCTTAGCAACATTCACAGTTACACTGACTGTATAGTGTTTAGTGATTGGAGTAAATAAGTCCTCCCTTGTAAAACCTTGACACAGTTAGTGCTACTACTTCACATTCTGACACTGTGTTAGGACCTGTTCCTTAGTTTCAGACTGGCTGGCATCTTACTTTGCCTTTCTCCCTCCATCTATGAGAACCTCTATAATAAAACATTCAAGGATGTCAAATATCTTGTTTAGGTGCATTGGCCCAAGAAATAAATGAATGGGAAGTCAGGATTTCAAGTAACTCTTTCTTCCTTCGTCCTTATCAACAGTAATAAACACAGCCATGAAGTATGCATATTTTAGAAAAATCTTTTGTGGTTCATGTTTTTGGATGATTTAATATGGAGCATAGAGTTTCACAATAACTGCTGTATTAAACTTGAATCTAAATGTGTGTGTGAAGAGAACTGAAAACCATTTGCCAACACATCAAAAGCCAACCAATTAATTTTAGGAATTTTGGCAGAACTGTATCCTAACAGTTAACCCACAATTTGACACTCTGTCAAAGACAGTAATGTTTAATAAAACACTGTCATAAAATATAAAAAGATTCAAATAAACATATACTAGCTAAACACTTTTATTATAAGGTGCATGTTATATGCTAAGAGACTCCAATGGGTTTGTTCGAGTGGTTTTTAAAAAACAAAAAAGTTTATACTTATGGTCCCAGGTAAACTTTTTCAATGATGATGATCTGCATCTCTAGGTGGATCAAACTGATTCCTGATTATTCCGAAGACAGTTATTAAACAGGTCTAAACACACTACTTTGCAGCCTGTGGCAGGTTGCATGGGTGGTATGGTGGTCACATCTTCTTTCCTAAACCTGTATCAATGCATGACTCTGCTCTTCCTAGATGCACAAAAAAAAACCTTCCTAGATGCACAAATTCCAGCCTTTAAGCCTGAAACTCGTCGCTCTGGAGAAAACAAACAAATACATTTGTTTTAAATTAACAATTCCAGTGCTGAAAACTGTCATTTTAAAAAAGGGAATACCTGCCAACATGTCCCCACAGCAATGCAGGGTGCTGGGGGATATGGGTTGGGAGAAGGAGTGTCAGTGCTACAGCACATGCACAATATCACTGCCACTTGAAAGTATTTATTTTCCATTTAATGAATATTGAATAGAATGAAAACTGGAACTGCTAAAAGCAGGACAGTAGATTTGGTATGCATTATAATTTTTTTCCAAGAATTATGATGAAATATTCCAATTTCAGGACTGAACTGGGTAAAATGAAGACAGCAGATTTGCTGAATTTTACTGATTACAGCACTAGAGTGTACAATTTCTGTCAGAGAAAATGACAGTGATGTGGTAACACCATAAAACAGTGATCACTAACTTTTGCATTGCAAATTTGTTGGGAAAAAAAAATCTGTCATGCTCACTGAGCCTTATGCATACCTTCCAAGTGTCCCTATTTAGGAGGGACAGTATATTTTGCACCCAAATCCCCCTGACCCTCATTCCTTCTGTATTGTCCATGGAGTATCAGGGCCGGTGCAAGGATTTTTGCCGCCATAGGGAATATAAAAATTGCCCCCCCCCTCCCACACATTATCAGCCGCTAGAGGTGCTTCCGTGATTCTCACTGTGAACATTACAGTGGGAGGACGCGGAACATCCACAATATGCCAGGATTATGCCTCTCAATATGCCAGTATTATGCCTCTCAATATCCCAGGATTATGCCCCTCAATATCCCAGGATTATTCCCCTCAATATCCCAGGATTATGCCTCTCAATATCCCAGGATTATGCCTCTCAATATGCCATGATTATGCCCCTCAATATCCCAGGATTTTCCCCCACAATATGCCAGGACTTAGCCACCCAATATGCCAGGATTTCCCCCCACAATATGCCAGGATTTTCCCCCACAATATGCCAGCCAGGATTTAGCCACCCAATATGCCAGGATTTTCCCCCACAATATGCCAGCCAGGACTTAGCCACCCAATATGCCAGAATTTTCCCCCACAGTATGCCAGCCAGGACTTAGCCACCCAATATGCCAGGATTTTCCCCCACAGTATGCCAGCCAGGACTTAGCCACCCAATATGCCAGGATTTTCCCCCACAGTATGCCAGCCAGGACTTAGCCACCCAATATTCCAGGATTTTCCCCCACAGTATGCCAGAATCCTCCCCTCTTCTCCGTTACTTACCTCCTTGCTGCTGCTCTCCCGGTGCTCTCATCTGCCCGTCTGTGGCTGTGAGGGAAGCGTTGTGCACTCCCCTCCAGCCAATGCATATTCAATAAAGTTTGTTTAAACAAACTTTATTGAATGCGCATTGGCTGGAGGGGAGCGCACAACGCTTCCCTCACAGCCATGGACCTCCACCGGAGACAGAGCAGCAGCGACGAGGTAAGTAAAGGAGAGGATTTTTTTTTTTGACACACGGTTCCAGCGCCCCCAGGTAAGATGTGCCCTAGGCAGCTGCCTAAGTCGCCTTACTGGTGGCGCCGGCCCTGTGGAGTGTAATGGACGGCTGTGCTGAGATAGGCTGGAGTCACGGTGCAGCAGTAGTGGGCAATTCAAAGCCCTGTGCACGGTGAGCACTCTCCACCTGGGTGGAGCCCCTGGCTTTTAGCACCCACAAGCAGAGGAGTACACAGGCAGGGAGTAAGCAGGGTCTATGATGTAGAATAAACACAAAACACGCCGAGGTCAAAGGACTGGAGAGAAACAGGATAGTCAGGAACAAGCCAAGGTCAAAGGACTGGAGAGAGCAGGATGGTCAGGAACAAACCAATGTCAAAGGACTGGAGAGAGCAGGATGGTCAGGAACACTATGAACAGGAATCCAATAAACAAGCCAGAAGACAAAATGTACCAGCTCTGATTGCTGGGAGGATGGAGTTTATTTAGCACCAGGGCTCATCACTGCAACAACCCACAACAGGTAAATGACAGAGGACAAAGTGCAGAGATAACCACTACTGCTACAGGAGATAATAAAATCAGCAGGTGGTGCCTGGAACAGGAGTATGCAGTAGCAAACACAGGAGTCAGGGTTTGAATCCAGCCAGATAGTTACAATGAGAGCTTAGATTTTTTTAATTTGTTTAACTTCTTCATGACTGATGACGGTCTTGGATGGCCATCAGAAAAACTACCTTCATGACCAGGACCGTAATGCAGATCCGATCGCGGTATACATGCTGGCATACCACTATTAAAATGACAGCCATGTGTGTCAAGGACCCCCAGAAACAGTCAATCACAGTGCCTTGATGACTATAGCTGTCAAAGTAAGTGTCTGCTTTAACAGCTATAGTGTCTCCCTGCTCCACACAGACTGTAGTGGTAGAAGTCTATCCCCAGTCCTATGATGTTAAGGTAACTTTTGGCTGGCTAAGCATGATAGAAAATGCAAGCAATACATTAAAAAACAACCAATTCAAATCTGCAATGACTGTATCCTAAATTTGGCCCTGTACATGCCACATTACCCTAGCAAACCTATGCATGTGAGGTACCGCTTTACTCAGGGATTTCTGATCAAATATTATGGTGTTGTTTGGCAATAAAACAGAACTTGCCCAGCTCCCATTTATTATAGTGGACATAAGGTCATGGTTACAGAACTTGCTCTGCCCCCCCCCCCCCCCCCCCCCATGTACTTTTTAGGCTCTGGGAATCATTTGTTTATTATTAGTTTGGGCCAGGTCTACTAGTTCTAGCCCAACTAATTGTGGCATATCAATGGTAAAAATAATACTGGCATATTAATGGCAAAATAATACTGGCATATTAATGGGCAAATTGACTTTGGAATATGAACCCCTTCACGGCGGATGGTGCTTTGGTCCTTAACGACCAAAGTACCATCTGGCATCGTTTTGTTCCTGGGCGCTGATCACTTTGTGATCGGCAGCCAAAAACATCCAAGCAGGTAGCCGATCAGGTTCTCTATAGACCCTGTCGGTCCCTGCCGAAATCCTGCGATACCACGTGACGTCACGGAGGTGTGCCCGATCCCGGAAGTTCGGGCAGGTCTGTATGTCAGGTTTGAGCATTTGCTACATTTCTTATGTCAGACTGAGCCTCAACACTGAGGATCCCATTGCAAGTCCCTGCTGCGGGATCCTCAGCACATCTCATCGCGGGGTGCCATGATGAGCTGTTACATGCAGGACTGTCGGTGACGTCCTGCAGGCTTTTGCTGTAAAATGTAGCCGACGCTCACTTTGAGCGTCGGCTACATTTTCTGTGTCAAAGTGAGGCCACTCAAAGTGGCCTCATCTGACAGTGGGGACCCCGCTGCAAGTCCCTGTTTATTGTAGAGCATTCTATGCCGTCTTACTAGAATCTTGGCACTAAAAAGTAGGACAGCATGGAATGGGGTTAATGGCAAAATAATACTGGCATATTCGCTGTGGTATGTTAATGGCAACATAACACTGGCATTGATTTGGATCGAAGCAAACTTTGCTTTATTGTCTATCTACTCCTTAAAACTGATCAAATAATGCGCTCTCCCCTAGAAGTAATTCACACCGGAGACAAAGTTTCTGATCAGTGAAAAACCTGAGGCCAACCTTTATTTTCCAGAGTGGGGGATTCCTTTTAAAGCAGGAATACGTCACAGTACAGTCATAGTTTAAAAATACAATATACATTCAGCAATTGGCTAAAAGTTGGAGGGGTCTTCTTTAAGCCCACCCTACAGAATGTGATGTCATCTTTATAGAGTTCTCCCACCACATTCCAGCTCCATCTTGGTTACACGATGGGAGGGGAGGAGTGAGTAGTTTACTGTTACTTTAACAGTGATTCACGTGGCATGTGATAACTTGTACAAGAGAAAGTGGAAGGAGTTAGTACCGGAAGCTGGTCTTTATAAGAATGTGTTACATGAGACTTGCTCCTTAGCAGGGGGGAAGGGGTAGCTTGGATGGGAGGAGTTTCCATAGGAAGTAGCTTATTTGAACACATGTGTAAAAGATTAAACAGACAAAGGAATGCAATGCTTATACGTAAGCATCTGTAAGAAATCATGACCTTTTAGGGAAGTGTGCCAAATAAGACATAAACACAAATATATAATAGTAAAAGAGACATTATATCCACAACAGTCCCCCCTATAAAATGGCTCTGTTTACTAACAGCCACTATCTCTAACCCTAATACTGTCCCTATAGAAAAATAACAAAAGGCTATCTTGCTCATCTGTCTGAACAGGCCTCGAACGTTTCACTGCGCGGGTGGCCCATAGCAGCTTGTCCACTACTTCTCCCGCGACAGACTTTTGCCCGTAGAGACAGACGCTATCCCTAAATGCCCTTAAGAGGAAGTAGCTGTTGACTTAGTGCGGTGGGACTGTAAGGGTGTATGTGGTGTTTCATAGTCTATGTCGTCAATCTCTTGGTGAAGGAAGGTCGGGGTGGTTTGATCGATTGTCTGATCAACTGTCTTTTGTAGGCATTTCCTAAGACAGGGTAACACACAACAAACAAGAAGAGCAAGGATTATTATCATTATTAAAATGGCAACACCTATTTGGGCTAGAGCACCTTGCCATCCAGACATCCATCCAAACCATTTTTCCCATGGATCCGTGGCCCCAGAATTCCGTTTCAGTTCATTGGACAAACTCTTTAACTTTTCTATTGCCAATGTTACCTTACCATTAGGGCCTGTATTATCTGGGATATAGGTACAGCATGTCATGGTGTCTGGGAGTATTTTACATACTCCCCCTTTCTCTGCCAGAATCATATCTAAGGCCATTCTATTCTGGAAGGTCATCTGGGAAGTTGTTTGTAATTGTTCCGCCAAACCCTGGAGGGCATCTCTGGTATAATTCACAAACCGTTGCTGATTATAATATATGTAATTGATCCAATTTACATTTTTATTGGCCGTAATGATTGGGAAAATAGATTCAAACCCTGCGGACACTTCATCCCTTGCTTTGAATTCATTCGGCACCCCCCTTGGCACTCCTATGGCATCTATATAGATATGGGGATCAAAACTGCCTTTTACAGGAGTATCTCTCTTTATTCTAGAGTATTTGTGTAACGTACCTGGGGTGTCTTGGTGTCCGTCAGAGATTATGTGTATAGGCATAATTACCTTAGCTAGAGCACATTCTCCCCACCATACACCTTCCAATCTAGTTCTAATCTGCATATCCCCACAAATCCAATATATGTCTCCAAGGGATCTTACGTGTTGCTGGATTAGGGCGGCTGGAATTGGGCTATATGTGGCACAGTACTTACCAGTGAAATTACCAAAGAATTGGCCTACCCCATCATATATACCGTAACAAGTGTAGTTCCCTGGATATATGGTGATACCTTTATCTGGCTTAACATCTTTAAGGATAATTGGGTATTCCTTTGTCCATGATTCACATTCCGTCCGGTCAGTTTTAATTGCAGTATAGAGACTTAGGAAACACATCTCTATCTCCGGAGGTATGTTCAAAGGGACAGTACCTAAGTGAGGCCTCGCTCCTCCACAGACATAGCAGTTAGATCTGTTGTGTTTGTTAGCATTATATCTCATCCACTCAAGCCATAAGTTAGTATCAAAGAAACCTGTCTCTACAGCCATAGTGTCCTCATACGTGGGGTTAGCTATAGCTATCATGTCTCTTAAAGTTTTAATGTGTGGCTTAAGAGGATTAATAGTCATGTGCGCGGCATCTACCCAGTCAGGTGAGTCATACACATGTATGGGTCCTTGATGTTAGGTATATCTTTGTACACTGTTGACAATAATGATGATGGAAATGTACAATTTATGACATCACAGTAATCAAATGCAAATGTGTCTACCCGTGTACTAGAGGAATTTTACCAAAAAACATGATTGTCTTTGGTTATAGCCACTTGTTGGGCTTTTATCAGACCTAGCAGCAAGAAAAAATACACGTTAATAATTCATGTTATAACAGGATCTGCTTCCTCTGGAGCTGGACATATCTGGGTTCAAGGGTATGTTTACTCAGGTACTTTTTAACCAGAACCCAATCACCAGGAAGCAACCTGTATGTGCCTGTATCAGACTCTGGATCTGGAATTGAAGAGAAAACTTGAGCATGTATTTTGTTTAAAGTTTGAGAAAGAGCAGTTACATAATTAACCATAGTATCTGATTGCAGTTGGAGTTGTTGGGGAAAGTAACAACCTAACCTAGGGGCTGAACCAAACAAAACCTCATAGGGGGACAGGTTAAACTTCCCTCTTGGTGTGTACCTGACACTAAACAGAGCTATGGGGAGACTCTCTGGCCAGGGTAAGTTAGTTTCTTGAGCCATCTTAAGCATTCTGGCTTTTAAGGTGCCATTCATGCGTTCTACCTTACCACTACTCTGTGGGTGATAGGGTGTGTGGAATGCAAGGGTCACCCCGAGTGCTGCCCAGACTTCCTTAGTCTTTAGTGCTGTGAAAGCCGGGCCCTGGTCACTTTCAATCACTTCAGGAACTCCATATCTGCAGACGATTTCAGTGAGCAACCGCTTGGCAGTGGTCTTGGCGGTCATATTAGTAACCGGGAAAGCTTCTGGCCAGCCTGAGAACATGTCCACCAGAACTAGGGCATATTCATACCGGCCACTCTTTGGCATCTGAATGTGGTCAATTTGGACTCTCTGGAATGGGTAGTGTGGCTTCGCCAGGTGTTTTGAGACAACTTTCTCCAATTTTCCTGGATTGCACTTGGCACAGAGAGCACAAGACTTACAGTAGGTTTTAGTCAGAGTGGTAATACCTGGTGCTTCGAAATATTTAGTAATTAAAGAGTTCATAAGAGTCTTAGACAGGTGCGCTGCTCCGTGGGCCCATTGAACCACAGGCGGATACATACTTCTGGGTAGACAAAATTTGTGGTTGCTAGTATACACTCCATCCTGTAAGGTTGCTCCCTTCTGTTTCCAGCTTTCCTTTTCTTCGGGACTTACAGCTGCTTGCTGTTCCTTCAAAAACTTGAGATCCGTAGGTAAGGTTTGCATGGGAAAGATAGGAATTTCCTCACCGGACACTCTTCTGTCCACTTCCCTTGATTCACATGCAGCATCTTTGGCGGCTTGGTCAGCTTTATGATTGCCACACGTTTCTTCCGAAATCCGTCTTCCATGGGCTTTTACTTTCAATATTGCCACTTCTTCAGGAAGGAGTAAAGCATCCATCAATTCCTTGATAGCTGTACCATGTTTAACTGGTGTACCGGTTGCTGTCAGAAAACCTCTTGTCTTCCATATCAGTCCAAAGTCGTGTGCTACACCCAGAGCATATCTGGAATCAGTGTAGATATTAACACGCTTCCCTTCAAACATTTGGCATGCTACAGTGAGAGCTTTAAGCTCAGCTTCTTGAGCAGACATAGAAGGCGGAAGTGGGGATGCTTGAAGTACCTGATCCACGGTGGTCACGGCAAATCCAGTGTGGTATCTTCCTTGTTCATCTGCAAATCTGGAACCATCCACAAACAGTGTACAGTCAGGATCTGGTAAAACTGTTTCATGTACTGTGGGAAGATGGGTTGTTTCCATCTTCATCTGTTCAAAGCAGTCATGTGGAACATCTGGGTCAGGATCTATGGGTGGGGCATCTTCACATATTTCTGTGTGATGTTGCGGGTAACCAGTAGTCTCACAATTCACAGTTCGCTTGGTTACACCTTCTGTGGAGAGTTGATCTTGATCTTTTGTACTCCATGCTTTGGCTAATGGACCAAGTTCCTTCCATGAGATATCTGGAGACTTAGTAATAGAGACATGAGGAACTGCCATCTCCCAATGGTGGTACATATGAGTCACTTCTGTGGGTAATTGGACTAAAACCACAATGTTGCCTTTTGAATCACAGAACATGTCTGTCAAAGTGAGACGCACTTCAATCAACTGAAACAGTTCTTCTTCATACCGGGAGTCCGGCCCCGGAACATCTCTGAACCACATAGTGCAATGCCATAGAGAAGATGGCTGCTCGTCATGTGGTACTGTGGGCATATAGACATCCAGATCAAGGAAGGCATCAGGATCAATGTCCAGACTGTACCAATAGTGTGGTACTCCCCCCTTGGGAAGAGGCAGAAGAGTGGCAGGATTCAAAGTGTAACATCTTTGTAAAGAGACATTATCAGGTAGCAATAAAGTCGTTTGAAGACGAAGATGTCTCTGTGTAGAGAGATGTTTAGGCTGAATTTGATTGAGTATTGCAGAAATATCATGGGGAGCGAGGATGGTAAGCCTGTGACCAAGAATTAGGTCATTCGTCTTGTCCAGCAGAGCACTTGCTGCAAACACAGCCCGAAGACAGGAGGGTCCTCCCCTAGCCACCGGGTCCAGCTGACAGGAGTAGTACCCTATTGGACGCTGACGGGATCCATGAGACTGTGTGAGAACACCAGATGCATGACCCATCTTTTCGTAGACAAAGAGCTTGAAGGGCTTCTGGTAATTTGGAAGACCCAATGCAGGAGCAGAAGCAACAGCACGTCGCAATGCAAAAAAACTGGTAAGGGCTTCAGGAGATAAAGCGAATGGTTCAGACTTGAGGGCATCGTAGAGAGGCTGCATGAGGGAAGAGGCTTCAGGAATCCACGGTCTGCAGTAAGAGAGAAGACCCAAAAAGGCATGGAGGGGCTTGTGAGCTGATGGAGGACAGAGAGATGTTATACCCCGCACTCTGTCTCTAGTGAGGTGCCGGGTGCCGTGAGAAAGACAATGTCCCAAAAATATCACTGATGGTTGGCACCACTGCAATTTCTTCTTAGAGGCCTTACAACCTTGGGTGGCCAGAAAACAGAGGAAATCTTCAGAAGCATGTTCCGCAGTTGTGAGATCGTCAGCACATAGAAGGAGATCATCCACGTATTGCAGGAGGACCACATCCGTGTGAGACTTCTGCCATGGCTCCAGTATGTATGCCATTGCTCTTGCAAACTGACTTGGTGAATTCTGTGCTCCCTGTGGCATGACAGTCCAGGTATACTGTTGGCGGTCGTGAGTAAATGCAAACAGGTATTGACAAGAAGGATGCAAAGGCACGCTGAAGAAGGCATTGGCCAAATCCACCACCGTGAAGAATTTAGCTGAAGGAGGCACCTGGGACAGAAGAGTATGAGGATTCGGAACAATGGGAGTTTCCAGGATAGTAACATCATTTACCGCTCTGAGGTCTTGCACCATCCTGTACTTATCCGGTTCACCTTTCTCGGTCTTTTTCTTAACTGGAAACAAAGGAGTGTTACATGGCGATACACATTTAACCAGAGCACCTGTAGCGAGTAGATTTTCAACTTGTGTTGTGATAGCGCTGGCCTGAGCAGGTGTCAATGGATATTGAGGTCTTCTGGGCGGACTTGCTCCTTGGATCAATTGCACCAGTATTGGAGGGACCTCAAGACGTCCAATATCATCTGGACCAGTAGACCACAGTTTCACAGGAACTCTGTCAAGGGCACTGGGGGAATTGTCTGGGACCCTTGCACTCCCATGGGGCGACTCCATGTGGAGTAGGAGGGGCAAAGAACAGAGGGCTGAGGTATCATCACTGGATAGAGGGGTGGATACCTTAACCTTACCATCTGGAGTGAAGGAGATAGAGGCCTGTAGTCGGGAAAGGACATCAGCTCCTAACAGGTTAAGAGGACAAGAGGAAGACACTACAAACCGAGTAAGGAGATCTGGGAAAGTACCCACCCGTAAGGGCTTGGTTAATAGGTTACTACGAGGGGTACCATCTACACCTATACAGGAAACATCAATATTAGAGAGGAAAGAGGTGTAAGGCAGGTCTCGTTCTCGAAGCACACTACGGGCTGCACCTGTGTCAACTAAGAAGGTGGTTGGGCATCCTTCCACAGGTAGGACCACTGTAGCTAGGGGCCCCCCTTTATCCCCTGAAAACACTGCCATAACAGGGGCGTTGGACACAGGTTTGCCAGTTACCTATTGGACAAGATCAATATGAGACTGGTCTGGACCAGGGTATGGACGTGTAGGTGCAGCTGAGTAGTGGGGTTGTTGCGCATGCTGAGCAGGACGACGGTGCCTAGGCATAGTATGGTTAGCGGGCAGATAACCGGCCGAGGTTAGTTCATCAGGATAATAATTAGCATAGTTAGCATAATGAGAACCAGGTATGTCATAACCTTGCGCCTGGGCAGGAGGATAACCGGTCACAGGATATGGTGGGCGTAAAGCATATGTGCGCTGCTGAGATGCTAGAAGGCTTGGACAATCATTTCTAAAATGACCTGGTTGCTTACAGTGAAAACAAGTTACATTTTTTGGTCTTGCGACCTGAGCAGTGAAAGGGCCCGGCGGCGTGGGAATAGGGAACCCACCAGGGGCAGGCTGAATTGCAGGGTTATACAAAGACACCATTAAGGGATTGGTTTTCTTGTGCTGGGGCAATTGGGCCGACTCCAGGCCTTTAGCAACCAGAAGGAGAGTATCCAGTGGAATAATCCTGTACTCGGGTCGGGATAGGATTAGGCCTTTCCTTATGGGTTCTTTAAGGCCTGCAACGAAAGCAGCTGCTAGCATCTGGGTGTGGGCCTTACTACATGTATTGAAACCCAGATCTGAGAAGGTTTGAGTTAACCTAGAATTAAATCTTTCAACCGTTTCTGATTTGTCCTGAACAATATCATTAATCGAAGTAGCCTGATCAGCCAATTTATCTTGAGCCCATGCATGGAGCTGTTCACAAAATGTGATACCAGACTGATAATCGGTGTCAGTAGTGAGACGGGCATCATCAAAGCTCTTTTCCATTATGGGCCAGTAGGCATCCCCTGCTTTAATCTCACACAGACTAAACAAATCGCGCCATGCAGCAGAGTATGTTTTACGGATCTGAACAATCCGTCTGTAAAAGGGCATGGGCTGTTTCTCTGGGTCTGGAAGTGAATTCACCAGGGTTGCAGCTTGGGATGGATTAAAGGTGACATACATCACAGGGGCTCCCCCCATACCCTGCTGGGTTCTGCCAGGACCTGCTAGGGGCATACATGGGAGATTATTTGATGGCTGTCCCTCCTGGATATTACCATCATTGTGGAAACCGGCTAATTCAGAGCGAATGGAACCTGGAACTGCTGACTCGAGGGGAGGAACTGCATGATTAAACTGGGGCGAAGCAAAGTGTGAGGTATTGGGATAATGGCCTGATGCAAAGGGGGATGAGGAAGGAAGACAGGCTGCTGCAGCAGGAACAGTTGAACCAACAGTCATAATAGGGAAAGATACACTGGGGGCAGCCATGATAGGGGCAGGACTAGAAGAAGAGATAGGGGTGAGGGAGGAAGTGACCATCATGGAAGGGATGGGTGTGGCAGATACAGGAAATTGTGGCAATGAATGGGCAGAAGTGGAAGGAGCTAAAGGAGAGGTAAGGGCGGAAGTGACAGGGAGAGGTGGAAGGAATTGGGCGGGGACAGAAGAAACTGGAGCTGAAAGAGAGGGTGTATCCTCAGAGACAGGCAAGAGAGAAGAATGCAAGGCAACAGGAAGGGAAGGCGTGACTGGGGTTTGAAGTGGAGAAGGAATGGGGGCTGGGAAATAATAGGATCCGTCTGTCCCAAGGACAGGATACAAGGGGGTAGGAACTGGAGAGGGTGTGCTCACAGGTGTGGGCTGAGTGGGGGCTCTAGAGGTAGCCATCTTCCCTTTGTGCCAGGCTCCATCATAAGGAGGGGGATGGGAAATAATAGGATCCGTCTGTCCCAAGGACAGAATACAAGGGGGTAGGAACTGGAGAGGGTGTGCTCACAGGTGTGGGCTGAGTGGGGGCTCTAGAGGTAGCCATCTTCCCTTTGTGCCAGGCTCCATCATAAGGAGGGGGATGGGAAATGTTTGTAACAGTTCCAACAAAATTATCTCTCTCATGATATACAAAGATTCTCTGCCCCTTTACCTCTATTTCCTCCTCAGTCCAGCCCTCCTTCTTAATCCCTTTAGCCACTTCATACCAAGCATCTGCAGCTTTCATTAATCCATTATCCAACAATATCCCATTCATATCATGTAAAAGTTTCCTCCACTCCTCTGCCTGCAGTCTGCCCTGAGGACACATAGTAATTCCACAAGTCTTAACAATTTTATCTAATTTTCCTACAGCTAATTTCCCAGCTCTTTCCTTCACAAGATCACAGGCCAACCGACCTTGGAAGGAGCTAACATTAGATTGGCCCATGTATACACTGCAGTGTTACTGTAGAGAAAGAAACTGGAAATAAATGGCAAACTGCCACTGAACAAACCGAAAATGAAAATAGACTGAGGGAGAAGGAGTGAAAATGAAAGGAAACAGATTAGAGGAATTTATAAACAAAAGGAACCAAAGCGTGCACTCAAAGGTTCCCACTGTCCATACATCAAGAAAGAAGGAGGGGTGAAACAGCAGGAGGGGGAGAAGGAAAGTTTCAGCCAGCACAAAGGATTTTAACCATGTGACTGCTGTAGCACAGCTCACCTAAAAACAAAAGATAGCATAGGAGAGCAACAAGACATAGACTTATAGTTCACAATGAACATATATGGTACCCAATACACAGCTGTAATTAAATTACAAACACCTTAAACTAAATGCCGGCTAATAGTAAAAAAACTCAGGTCACACACGCACTCAACTCCACATACAATATCTGTATACCAAACGAACAGGCGCCTGTTTGTATTTCTGTTCACCAAACTAGCTTAACTAAACATACAACACAAATAACACCTTTAAACTAGGCAGATCATAAAAATGAAATTAAAATCTAGTTACTCTAAAACTAAGAGTCAACTTAAAACAATAAACAAAAATCCACGTTTTTCCAAACGAGGCAAAGCATAAAATTAAGTAAAATTGTAGCACGGTCAAGACACCCTGGCTAATAGCACGGTCAAGACAGCCTGGCTAAAATAAAAAACAAAAAACCACGTTCAATCCAAAACGAGGCAAAGCATAAAATTAAGTAAAATGGTAGCACGGTCAAGACACCCTGGCTAATAGCACGGTCAAGACAACCTGGCTAAAATAAAAAACAAAAAACCACGTTCAATCCAAAACGAGGCAAAGCATAAAATTAAGTAAAATGGTAGCACGACCTTTTCATCTAAGGCACCCTGGCTAAAAATAAAAAACAAAACGACACCACAATGTTAGGCAAGTATGCAACAGAGGTATAACAGATTCTCAAGTAAGCAGATTCTTCCACACATAAAACACACACTCAGGAATGACTAAGGCAGTAGATAGACAATTTACAGGTTCTATTCAAATAAAAGGGGACATCTGGGCAAACTATATACCTGTTCAGTAGTTATCCACGAGAAGCCGGCGCAGACACGGATTGCAGGCCAAGTCCAGAGACAGGAAAATATATAGGTAATTTACCATATGCAGAGGTGATCAGGCTCCTTGTTTTCCAGTCTCTGGGGGTCTCCTCTCCGGTCCTCAATGCAGCTTCCGTAGCAACAGAACCCAGATGGCCCCACGTTGGGCGCCAAATGATTTGGATCGAAGCAAACTTTGCTTTATTGTCTATCTACTCCTTAAAACTGATCAACTAATGCGCTCTCCCCTAGAAGTAATTCACACCGGAGACAAAGTTTCTGATCAGTGAAAAACCTGAGGCCAACCTTTATTTTCCAGAGTGGGGGATTCCTTTTAAAGCAGGAATACGTCACAGTACAGTCATAGTTTAAAAATACAATATACATTCAGCAATTGGCTAAAAGTTGGAGGGGTCTTCTTTAAGCCCACCCTACAGAATGTGATGTCATCTTTATAGAGTTCTCCCACCACATTCCAGCTCCATCTTGGTTACACGATGGGAGGGGAGGAGTGAGTAGTTTACTGTTACTTTAACAGTGATTCACGTGGCATGTGATAACTTGTACAAGAGAAAGTGGGAGGAGTTAGTACCGGAAGCTGGTCTTTATAAGAATGTGTTACATGAGACTTGCTCCTTAGCAGGGGGGAAGGGGTAGCTTGGATGGGAGGAGTTTCCATAGGAAGTAGCTTATTTGAACACATGTGTAAAAGATTAAACAGACAAAGGAATGCAATGCTTATACGTAAGCATCTGTAAGAAATCATGACCTTTTAGGGAAGTGTGCCAAATAAGACATAAACACAAATATATAATAGTAAAAGAGACATTATATCCACAACAGCATATTAATGGCATATTAATGGGCAAACTGGGGCATATTTAAAGGACAAATGGTGGCATATTTTAATAGGCAAACTGGCTATTACACATGTTAATGACCAAGTGACTGTGGCATGTTAACTGGTACCTGACAGTGGCTTATTTTGATTGGCAAAGTGATGCTGTGGCATGTTCTGTGGGGCAAAATAACATGCACTATGGGACAAAGTGACACTGTGGATTGTTCTGCAGGGGCAGTTCTGTGGGACAAAGTGACACTGTGGTATGTTCTGTAGGGAAAATTGACACTGTGGCATGCCAAATTGTGTGGGTGCAATATGAGTGTAAGTACTGTATGGTGCTGTGTTAAGTACTTTAGGTGCAATGTGGGTGCAGACAAAGGGAATAAAAACAAGAAATGCAATTTTTCATTACATATTAAAATAGTTGTATATAATATCAAAAAGTTTGTATAAGTGTAAATGCAATAAGAGAGAGAGAGAGAGAGAGAGAGAGAGAGAGAGAGAGAGAGAGAGAGAGAGAGAGAGAGAGAGAAATTTGTATAGATATTTAATGTTTTAGAATTGTACAATTGTCACCTCGCGGGGCTCTTGTGTGTGGCATAGCTATGGGGCTCTTGTGTGTGGCATAGCTATGGGGCTCTTGTGTGTGGCATAGTTATGGGGCTCCTGTGTGAGGCATTATTAATGGGGCTCCGGTGTGTGGCATAGTTATGGGGCTCCTGTGTGTGGCATTATTAAAAGGGCTCCTGGATATGGAATATTTTGTGGGGTTCCTATATGTGGCATATTTTGTGGGTCTCCTGTACGTGAAATAATTTATTGGGCTCCTGTAAGGAATATTTAATGGACCATCTGACTGGCAATACTAAAGTATCTGTTTGGCATGGTATTGGAGGAAATTCAGGGGGTTGACACCCTGAGTTACTGAACCCGGTGACACCAACCCTAGTGACGCCTCTGATGTGCAGCCCAATTTCTGGGATCTCTTCGATTTAGCTATTATGCCAGATCCAAATCCATTTTGAAATGGATCGGGCTATCTTGTGTAGACCCTTAAATATTGCTTACAAAATACATAATATATTCAGAAAATAATGGTCTGTGCAGCTTCACAAAATAACAAACTATTGATAATTAGCACATAATTGAGTAATTAGCTATGCATACACCTGTGAACATTTCAGTTTACTTCACTCAGTGCTGATTGCTATGAGTTGTATGGTACACTACAAAACAACCAGTCTATAGAAAGGACTTAAAGGAACTTGTCACCTAAATATTATTTACACTGTGAATGTAGAGAATACAAATTGACTTAAAATTATCTGTAGATCGTGTTGGCAGAATTGCAAGCAAATGATCAAACTGAGTAAAAAATATATTATAAATGTATCTGTGTGTATCCTGTTTATGACATCACTTTTTTGTCTGATGTGCAAAGTACCCATTTCTCAGTGAAATTGGTTCATTGCATAACAAGCGAAAATGTGATATCATGAACAGGAGACACCGCAGACACTATTTAAAACACATTCATCTCTTAATTCATGCATTTGAATTCTGGTAACACAATCTATATATAATTTTATAATATCTGCATTTCTAGCATGAACAATGCTTAAGTGACACTTCGACATATCTATTATATTTGTTTCTACATTTAAACGTGCTTCAACATTGAAATATTGTACACAATATATACAATGGCTGCTTTTAAATCATTGTTGCCCTAAAGATTCCATCTCCCATAACTATCATAGTTTAATAGGGACCTTTCAACTATTAAATAGAGTTGAGCAGACACCTGGATGTTCGGGTTCGGCAGGTTCGGCCAAACTTCGAAAAAATGTCCGGGTCCGTGCTCGAACTTGACCCCGAACCCCATTGAAGTCAATGGAGACACGAACTTTTGGCCACTAAAATGCCTCTAAAAAAGTCCTGGAAAGGGCTAGAGGGCTGCAAAATGAAGTAAAATGTGGGTAAGAGTAGGACAAGTGACCTGCAAGCAAATGTGGATAGGGAAATAACTTAAAATAAAATACATACAAATTACAAATACAGCTGAGCCATAAAATAGCACCAGATGGAATCTTTGATTTTAGCTTTGGAAGAACATAAATCTAAATCTAAAGCATGGATGCCAGGAGGATCAACAGAATTATCCATTTGAGAGAGGGTTGGAGTGCAGGGTATTCTCTTTCAGTTTATACTAAGTGACCCATAGGTTGAGGAGGCGGTGACCGTGGTGGTGTAGGTGGAAGCGGCGCTGGAGGAGGAGAAGGAGGAGGTAGCCAGAATTTTTCAAAGTGTGCTGTAAGCACAGTATTGGACTGTTCTATTTGACTCTCAGATATGAAGTGCACCGCAAGACGCAAATGTACTATTTAGCACCCAAAACTATTAGAATTTTTCAAAGTGCGCTGTAAGCACAGTATTGGACTGTTGTATTTGACTCTCAGATATGAAGTGCACCGCAAGACGCAAATGTACTATCTACCACCCAAAACTATTAGAATTTTTCAAAGTGCGCTGTAAGCACAGTATTTGACGGTTCTATTTGACTCTCAGATATGAAGTGCACCGCAAGACGCAAATGTACTATCTACCACCCAAAACTATTAGAATTTTTCAAAGTGCGCTGTAAGCACAGTATTTGACGGTTCTATTTGACTCTCAGATGTTATACATTTAATGCTATTGCTATTCTATAAACCGAAATAGAGACCCCATTCATACGAATAGGTCAATTGACCTATTCGTATGAATGGGGACTCTATTTCTGTTTATAGAAAGCCAATAGCATTAAATGTATTCCATAAACTGAAAGTCTATAAACCGAAAGACGTTCTTAGCATGAATGTTTGTACTTTCTGTTTTTAATTTCACTCAAGGATCTACTCAATATGCGCTGACATTTGGTCCTGAAATTGTGCCTCCAAAGTCCAGAATGATTCAGGGGACGTCAGATTGGGGACATATTGAGAACCAATAGCAGGGCAGTGGAAGTAGGAGAGGGAGAAATTGTTCCAACATTATAACCATGTGATAGGGGCAGCAGCTAAGAGGACAAGCCAGAAGAGGAAGAATGAACTCTGGCAGTAGATTGTATTTGCTGTTAAAGCATTTGGTGGGAATAAAAGGTCTGAGTAGGTGATGAAAAAAAGGTAAGTGCATTTAAAATATATAATACTCACATCTGTACTTCATGTAACACATGTATTAACTGATACAACTGTGAACTGTGATTAACTGTGAAGGATAGCTAGAAATGTACACTCATGGGGAATGGTGCATGTGGCTGCACATGTTAAAATGGCTGCCACACATGAAGAAGCTGCAAGGGCTTATGCAGAGAACTGTAGCTGTACAGAGCATGTTAGCTGGTATGGGAAGGGCAAGCAGCACTTTGCAGACATTAACATGTGTAAATGAATGCTGCAAGTAGCTAAGGGTCATACCAAAAAGCACTGACATAGACTCCTTGATGATGGACACTCATCCTAGAAACATGCAAACCCTACCCACTCTTAGATGTATAGCAACTTTTGACTGTGGGTGGAACATGGCCAAATCAATACTACGAAATTGGCCCCTGTTGAGGGCACAACCACAGCCTGAAGGGGGCCATACCTGAAAATGTGAGCCTGACGGCTAGGAGAGGACCCAACCTCCAGGACCTATTGGTCCACAGCCTGTATTGAAATGATCCCCTAAAAACCTGGCTATATCAAACAAAGGACTGCTATCGATGTGGCACATGTAAAGCTTGTCGATTCATCACTCCCTCTAAAATGTTTAACAGCTTTCAGAAGGGTGAGAATTATACCATCAATAAATTCCTTAATTGCAAACGCTCTTTTGTGGTGTATCTGATTGATTGCGAATGCAGCATGTAGTATGTAGGGAAAACTATCAGGGAATTTCGGAGAAGGAACATGTCAACTGCATCTCCAGTAAATATGACACTAATATCATGTCATGTCAAGGCTCACCACAATTCCAGTGCCAACTGTCTACATTTTCGAGCAATTGATCGACAAAAAAAGACCCCACGATAAGGTGAACAAAAATAAGTCCATACTACAAATGGAATCCAAATGGATTTACTGATTGTAGACACTGAGCCCAGATGAGCTAAATGAGGGATTTAACTATACTTCCTTCATCTGAGTGTGCATATGCATATGTAGGTCACCTATAACTATTATGAGCATATATTGACCAGGTTGGACAATATACTATTACAGCTATACCTCAGTATGGTAGATATATGTTGATAAAACATAAATAGAGAGGTAAAATGGAATATTCAATGAATTACATCCTCACATAAGGACCCCCTACACAGTCTCTCCTATTGAGTCATACTTTGGGTTAATCTTTCATCAGCAATACTTTTTCCATTAAACTATCTTGGTTCCATATATGTGAATGTGCGTGGGTATTGCAAGCATACGCTATATATCTTACATCATATATCTCCTCCTCACTACTATCATGCACCTCAGTGTTGTACAAGTAAATACCCTTCTACTGTACGTGCATTGGTATTTTCACAAATGTTTTAACCTTTATTTTCTCCTCTGCATTTACACTGAAAAAGATAATATGATACCATTACATCAATTCCCCCATCCTGTGTTATATAGAATATTTGTTACACATGTTTTTATCACTCTTTACTGTGCTTCAATGTGACCAAATTATTCTGTGGTCTACTCTTGTATGCAGTAAAATAATTACAATCATTTTTAGTGATCGATATTTGGGTACCCTCTGTTTATTAATATATTCAGGACTTTTTTGAACCTTCACTGCCCTCTCTCAGCTGGTTGTGGCTCTGCCCACCACACAACCCCATTTTGTGATGAATGCATTATTTCACTAGCCTGAGCTTCTTTTGCTTACGTGCCCAGGTTTAGAAAGACCACGCCCCATTTATCCTAATACCTTCAGCCTTGTAGAATATACATATAAACAGACATTCAGCCACTTTCATGTTCACCCCTGACAAAGCTGACGCAGCAAAATGCTCGTCCGGCATTTTGGATTCCCTGCCATTTGTCATATTAATTTCTCTGTCTGTCTGGCTCTGTATCTCAGTTCTTTTTTTTCTAGCCAGCATGTCAGATTAGGTGACACAAAGCCTTTCATAGTCAGCTGCTTGCTAGACCCGGCCTATGTCTGGTTTATAGGGACTAGAGTTAGCTAGGCTATTATTGGTAACTGGAAAAAGTAATATAAATAACAATATAAACTAGTGTTGCCTTTAATCTGGTATGGCAAGTAAGAATGTCTCTCTCCCCACCCCCCAGTATTTTCTCTTCTGACGCCACGATCCGCAACAGGTAGAGACTAGGTCCCAGTGTGGAGAACACAATTTAACGCCCAAAGATTTAGTGCCCTCCACAAGATTACATCAAACATGCGGAGGATAAACATTTTCCCATACTGTTGAATAATGGCAGACTTAGGTATATGATTGAGGGTGGATGCAAAGAAATAAAAAAGTTTGGGCTCAATTTTATCTCCCAAACTGTTTTTACCCCCATAGAACTACATGGCTTAGTAGAGAAGGCATGTTTAAATTTGGTGCTCATTCTCTTGTAATGTGCAATATGTTGGTGAGATAGGTCAATGACTGTTTTTTCAGAGCAGCCATTTCATCGCAGACATTGCAGTGATGACGAAAAAAAGAAGGGTGTATCCAGCGCTGTATTCAAAAGCTCTCAGCAGCACTATGGTAGTGTGTCCCTAAACCACACAAAGTACAATATACACAAAAAAACATACAAAAAAGTGCGCTTAAGAGCAAACTGTATAGTAAGTGCACCTTATGTGAATAACTATAAGTGAATCTCTTGTACGAGATATATGGATCCTTTTTCCAAAGAGTACAGGGAGATTGTGTAGATCCCCCCTAGAGGGATGCACTTACAGACTCCCAGAGGCAAATGGCACTTCAAATGGGTCCCGGTACAGTCAGGCTTCAAAGGTGTAGGTCTCAGAGGAATGTGATAATAAACATCCAGTTAGTAGTAAAGTGATATAAGTTTAATAAAAATAATAGTAGCTGCTTACATGAGGGATCTCTTTATCACACAGGGTGGGCGCCACACAGCTGTATAGACTTTGATCCTTCCAGCAGACACAGGTAAAACATTAATACTTTAAATATAAAATCAAAGTACATGTATAATAAAAAAGAAAGCAGGTAGAGTCCAGACCGCTACGCGTTTCGCTCCTCGTGAGCTTCGACCAGGCGTCTGGACTCCCTGCTTCAAGATAGCTCTTTTATCGTTGGTCTGGCGTTTCTTCCGCATTCGTCATGTTGCTGCGTCTCGCGGGAGTTCAACTTAGATGATTTTTTGCTTTCGTTCTCATAATTTCGCATCTCGCGAGACTTCAACTTTAAAACGAATGCTTCTTAGTTGTGTGTGCTTCGTGAGTTGTAGAACTCGGGTTAACATGCGAAAAGGGTAAAAAATATAAAAGCGAAACATGGTGCTTTATCTTAGCAGCATAAATGCAGTATAAATGTAGTATAAATACCCAATGTGTGCATTAAAAGAGCATTGTATATACATTTGGTAAAAGAGATGAAACCTTTACAGAGTGGTTATAGAAGGTGCTACTTACAAAAATATAATCTAAATTAATACTAGTTTAATAAAACCTTATTCTCTAAAAATACACACATTTGGTCAACAGTAATGAATAGTAATTTCCATCAAAAGAACCCTAAAGGGTTAAAATTCTGCGCAATAGAGAAAGTGGATAAACACTGGAGGGGAGGTGATAATATACTTAATATTGGCAGAAAGGAGATGAAGTGGGTTTTTAATCTAGCTACGTTAAAGCCTCAGGGACTAAACGCAGATTTTGATTTATACAACTTCATGTAAAGATACCTGTTTTTGAAACAATGTGTAAACACTTACTATTCATTACTGTTGACCAAATGTGTGTATTTTAGAGAATAAGGTTTTATTAAACTAGTATTAATTTAGATTATATTTTTGTAAGTAGCACCTTCTATAACCACTCTGTAAAGGTTTCATCTCTTTTACCAAATGTATATACAATGCTCTTTTAATGCACACATTGGGTATTTATACTACATTTATACTGCATTTATGCTGCTAGGATAAAGCACCATGTTTCGCTTTTATATTTTTTACCCTTTTCGCATTTTAACCCGAGTTCTACAACTCACGAAGCACACACAACTAAGAAGCATTCGTTTTAAAGTTGAAGTCTCGCGAGACGCGAAATTATGAGAACGAAAGCAAAAAATCATCTAAGTTGAACTCCCGCGAGACGCAGCAACATGACGAATGCGGAAGAAACGCCAGACCAACGATAAAAGAGCTATCTTGAAGCAGGGAGTCCAGACGCCTGGTCGAAGCTCACGAGGAGCGAAACGCGTAGCGGTCTGGACTCTACCTGCTTTCTTTTTTATTATACATGTACTTTGATTTTATATTTAAAGTATTAATGTTTTACCTGTGTCTGCTGGAAGGATCAAAGTCTATACAGCTGTGTGGCGCCCACCCTGTGTGATAAAGAGATCCCTCATGTAAGCAGCTACTATTATTTTTATTAAACTTATATCACTTTACTACTAACTGGATGTTTATTATCACATTCCTCTGAGACCTACACCTTTGAAGCCTGACTGTACCGGGACCCATTTGAAGTGCCATTTGCCTCTGGGAGTCTGTAAGTGCATCCCTCTAGGGGGGATCTACACAATCTCCCTGTACTCTTTGGAAAAAGGATCCATATATCTCGTACAAGAGATTCACTTATAGTTATTCACATAAGGTGCACTTACTATACAGTTTGCTCTTAAGCGCACTTTTTTGTATGTTTTTTTGTGTATATTGCAGTGCTGACGGTTTGGAGTAGAACTTTCAGCACTGATGCATAACCTAAAACACTAATCCAAATACTAACCGTACAAGTAACCACTAAACCATAAAAGAAACACTTAACATTTAAACTAACCCATAATTCTAATCCCTAACATGAACTGTAATACTGTAACACTAAACCTAAAATGAACCCTAAAACTAACCTTAAATTCAGCGAGCAGTGACTAATCAGTCATGCTGGGTTGTCAGCTGCTGAATGTATACCATGAAATGGCCACTCTGAAAGCACAGTCTCATTTCAGGGGACTTACTAGTTACTAGAACATGCAAGAAAGGGCCAGGCAACACTCACGTGTTAAAGAGCCATTAGAAGACATGTACAAGTCATTCCCTTGATGCTGAGACTGAGAAATTCAGGGAGACCCAATAAGCATCAATTATTGTTTTAATGGAGAGATTCTTCTCAATGCATGTTGCATGTCATAGATATTGCTCTAATGTCTGCAAGGGGAGATAATCGTGCAGCAAACCTAACTTATTTGGAAGCTTGGTGGATCTTCAAACTTAAAGGGACAATACCACTTACATAATACATGTCTGAATCAATTGCATATAAAAGTAAAAACAAAAGGAGATGTCTATCTCCTGCATTCATTTTACCCATGATGCAACATTCTCAAAAATCTTTGTGGGCAGAGCCTGCACGATGATGTCATAAGATACACCCTACAGTCTGTGCTCCTAGGTCCATAGTGAGATACTAGTGCTGTAATGTCACTGTGGGGTGGAAGCCAAAAACACTTTATTTCACAAAATGTAGGCACCCAGTCACACTAGTTTAGTAAAAAAATATTTTATTAATTAAACTCACTTAACAAAAATAACCTTTTCATTTTTTGGTGGGAGTTTCCCATCCAAATCACCTATCTTTTACAAACCTGTCAAACTGGTCTGTTGTCAGATGCTTTATTCATGCATAATAGTGCTGTCATTGGTTTTCTTTTAATATCACTAATATGTATTACTTTGTTGCCAGGATCATTGACCTACGTTTATATATAGTGTATATTTACACTGTTAGTGGTTTTTTTTTTATGTATGCACTATTCCTGTCATTTTTGTGCAGGGAGTGGTTTAAATCCTCTCTAGATGCCTATAACCAAGGGCAATTGTTCAGCCCTGTATACTTTTGGGGCAGAGGGAACACTAGGGGACTTGGGTGTCTACTATATCCCTGTAATGCATTCCATTAATATTTTATGGGGAATAACACCATTATTTTACCTCTGCTGGGCTAGTGTTTAAACGTATGCTAGTTATGAGTGGTCTGTTGCAACTGAATCACACATTAATCTTTTTTTTTTTTTTTTAAACTTAAACTTTTGCCTGAGTTAATGGCCGACATTAAATCTGGGCCATTGGAGGTTAAAAATGTGGGTGCATTTTGCCAGCTATGTTTATAAAGTGCTTTAAAAGAAAAGAAAAATTATATTGACATTTGGTTTATTTGAAAGGCCTGGGGAGCAAGTGCAATGCAGAAATACCATTAAAAAACATTTAAAACAAATACATTCTATAAAATGACATGTAAATTAAACATTAGTAATTGCACTTTGACTTTTGATACAAAAGGACAGATGGAGCTCAGTGGGAAAAGGCAGCTAAACCTGTTTTCTTTCTGTTACATGGATTAGTAAGTGGAGTTCTATAGAGGTTATAGAAATTCAGGAAATGCACACAATTTTTTCAGGTTGTACACTATATGTCATTATTAGTGTTATCTTTACAAAAGTACATTGTCCATGTTTTTTGCCATGACAGTTGTACCCGTTGCAGATCCCTTTACTTAAAGAAAAATGCCTATGTTGGTTCAGTAATTATATAAACAATTATGCAGGGCTTTTAGAGCAAAGAAAATGTGGAGCAACATAGAAATAAAAGCCATTGCAGAATCTCTTGGAAAAAAATAATGCCTACATTTCTTCCAAGGGGAAAATACATTTGTAGTAATAGGTGTAAGTGCATGGGGAAAAGAGGGAAGAGTGAAGAAGTGTTTTTCGGAGGAGTGGTTGAAGGATGGTTGCAGGGCCGATCCTAGGGTCACGGGCGCCTGGGTGCAGGTTTTTTTTTGGCGCCCCCAGGTGGGCGTGGCTATATGATAAACCCCTCCCCTTTACACATGTATGTTCCAGGCATACCAATTTTTCATTATTGGGGTGGGGGGATTCTTGTGGAGAGCACAAACTTTATTTTTAGATGAAGGACCAACAAGAGCTCTTATTTTAAATAAAGATATTTATTTGGCAGTAAAACAGTGTAGTGGTTTTATTTATGTCTATGATGCTCAGCCATCAACATGGGAGACTTTTTGCTGGCTAGCAGTTTTAACTACAGTTCCCATGATGTCCAACCAGCCAAAGTCTCCCATTAGTCTGGCTGAGCATCATTGGAAAAGAAGTACACAAGGAGCAATAAATAATATTCCACCAAGTCAGTCACTCACTTGTCTCTCTCTTCCCATACCGCCATGTCTTTCTCCCTCTCCACTCATACCCTCATGTATCTCTCTCTCTCCACTCATACCCTCATGTATCTCTCTCTCTCCACTCATACCCTCATGTATCTCTCTCTCTCCACTCATACCCTCATATATAACTCTCTCTCCACTCATACCCTCATGTATCTCTCCCTCTCCACTCATACCCTCATGTATCTCTCTCTCTCCACTCATGCCCTCATGTATCTCTCTCTCTCCACTCATACCCTCATGTATCTCTCTCTCTCCACTCATACCCTCATGTATCTCTCTCTCTCCACTCATACCCTCATATATAACTCTTTCCACTCATACCCTCATATATAACTCTCTCTCTCTCCACTCATACCCTCATGTATAACTCTCTCTCCACTCATACCCTCATGTATCTCTCCACTCATACCCTCATGTGGCTCTCTCTCTCCACTCATACCCTTGTGTATCTCTCTCTCTCCACTCATACCCTCATGTATCTCTCTCTCTCCACTCATACCCTCATGTATAACTCTCACCACTCATGCCCTCATGTATCTCTCTCTCCACTCATACCCTCATATATATCTCTCTCTCTCTCAACTCATACCCTCATATATAACTCTCTCTCTCTCCACTCATACCCTCATGTATAACTCTCACCACTCATACCCTCATGTATCTCTCTCTCCACTCATACCCTCATATATAACTCTCTCTCTCTCAACTCATACCCTCATATATAACTCTCTCTCCACTCATACCCTCATGTATAACTCTCTCTCTCCACTCATACGTTCATGTATATCTCTCTTCACTCATACCCTCATGTATATCTCTCCCTTCATACCCCATATATTTTTCCATGTCTATCTTTCTGTTACTCATGCTCCCCATGGTGGTCTTTTTTTCTGCATGTCTGTCTCTCCTTCTATACACCCATGTCTGCTGTCTCTTTCTCTTCATAACTCACATGTATGTCTCTCCCTCCTCATAATCCTGTGTATTTGCCTATTAATATGCCACAGCCAGTTTGCCCATTTATATGCCACTGCCAGTTTGCCCATTAATATGCCACAGATAGTTTTCCCATTAATATGCCACAGATAGCTTGCCCATTAACATACCACAGTTAGTTTATCCAATAATATAGCAGTTAGTTTGCCCATTAATATGCCAGTGTCAGTTTGGCCACTAATATGCCAGTGTCAGTTTGGCCATTAATATGCCACCACCAGTTTTCCCAAGAAAAGCATTACCCCCTCCCCCGATTCCCCAGTACTCACCTTGCTGCTGCTGTTTCGTGTCTCCTCCGCACAGTCTTCCCTCTATGCACACTCAGAGTGCAGTGCAGGAGGCGGGAAATAGCTGCCGACTGGATGGGGACTGTCAAGTGGGCAGCGGTGGCCCCTTTAACCAGTTAAAAGTTGCCCTGCATACATACACACCCACACTTACGCACAGGGTCATGCATAAATACACACAGTCACACTTACACAGACACACTTAGTCAGGGCCGCCACTAGGAATTTCAGGGCCCCTTACTGAACACATTTTACTGAACACATTTAGTCACCATTACACACAGATACCCTTATACAAACACAGAGCAATACACACAGTCACACTTATGTACACACACTTACACAGACAGTAACACACATTGACTCACACAGAGAAAAACACATTCTCACACACACACACACACACAGTGAAACACACATTCACACACACACACTTACATACATTCACACACACACAGTGAAACACACACACACATACATTCACACACACAGTGAAACACACATTCACACACACACTTACATACATTCACACACACACATACACACACAGTGAAACACACATTCACACACACACACACAGTGAAACACACATTCACACACACACACACACACAGTGAAACACACATTCACACACACACTTACATACATTCACACACACAGTGAAACACACATTCACACACACACTTACATACATTCACACACACACAGTGAAACACACTGAAACACACACACACATTCACACACACAGTGAAACACACATTCACACACGCACACTTACATACATTCACACACACACACACAGTGAAACACACATTCACACACACTGAAACACATTCACACACACACAGTGAAACACACATTCACACACACTGAAACACATTCACACACACACACACACACAGTGAAACACACATTCACACACACACACTTACTACATTCACACACACAAAGTGAAACACACATTCACACTGAAACACACATTCACACTGAAACACACACACTTACATACATTCACACACACAGACATACACATTGAAACACACACACACTTCTTTTAATTTAAGGAGGGAGGAGGACATTTCTGGACGGTGTCTGCAGAGGAGGCAGAACACCGTCATTCAGATCTTCTGCCGGATGTCACCAGAGACATCCGGCAATCAGACAGCGTGACGGGGCGGAGCTTGCACCCGTCGCGCTGTAATGAGATTAGGAGGTGCGGTGACCGCAGGCGCTCACCTGCGGGCCGCACCTCCAGAATGAGGGAGAAAGGTGCTCATCGGAGCGCCTTTCCTCCCGGTGCGCCTGGGCGCGGTGCACCCCGTGCACCCGCCCAGGATCGGCCCTGGATGGTTGTGAAATGGACACCACACAATGGTTTTAAGTGAATTTACAGTAAATTGATGAAAGCTATTTCTAAAATTTGGAAAGTCATTTAGAATCAAAGGTATTTTATTTTCAAAATGATATATCTAAAATCAGATATTGAGGTATAAACACACTTTTTATTGTGTTTCCTTGCTCTGCAGTACCTTGAGGTGCTCACACACAGCAAAACTTCTAGGCTCCAAGATAAGAGGGGCGAGAGAGGAGTTTCAGTACAAAATAAGGACCCTCTCTCCTAAATAAGGGAAGTTGAGTGGTATGGACATTAATGAAGTCATCTTAAGATTAGCTAATGTTTCAGTGGCCGCATACTGTTCTGTGTAAGGCTGCCCCATTTTCTTAATACAAATAACAGTCATGTTATTAGCTCTATAGACTTAACAGTGAAATGAAGCTAATTTTTAACTAGCCTGCAAGTAAAATACCGGTTTGGTGGAAACTCTAGTTTTGTAGACACATCAATTCACATTAAATGGTTTGGTATGACAGGAAGCACATTTGCCCTGTTAATGGGAATTATATTACCTTGATGGGCAGTCATCATTCTATCTTTAGAACAAATGAGGCACTGGTAATGCATAAGTCCAGGGGTGGGATGCCATGATAGCTCTTCAATTTGACCTATGTAAACATGCCTGGAATGTGCTCGACAAAAGTGGTGGAAATGTGAGAACAGTCAAAAGAATAACACAACTAATGGCTAAATACACGCCAGACCAACATAATAACACAACTAATAGCCAAATACACGCCATAACAACATAACAATATTTAAGAAACAGCAAAACTGAGCACGGAGAGTTCATATTTTATATAAATCTAAACCTCATGCCTTTTTATATCCTAGTATGATTCACCTGTGAAAAATAAAAAAAATAGCTTACTTGGGAAGAATAGTAAACTGAGCACTGGCTCACTTTGTAAGACTCTGCTCAGACACTCACTGCATATCACATGTTTCTATATTGTTGGTATGAGAATTTGATGATCATGCATGAGACAAATAGGCCAGACAATTTAAATGGCCACTAGGTGGTAAAGCCTTGAATCTCTAGGTGAGCTCTTGAGAGGGCCTAGAAATCTACATAAACATACACATCATTGGTAGTTAAAGAAAATAAACTGTATTTTTGACAGGGTACATGTTATTTACAAGAAATCTGGGCTTGAGGTCCTTTTAATAAGACATCAATCAAATGTAATATGTCATGTAAATCCACATATTACAAAATAGTCTATAATGTTCTTACATGCCGAAAAAACGAATTCACCCATCTAGGCTGCCTTGTTTCCTATCTATTTTAAAACAAATAAGACCTACATTTTGGACTACATGGAATTATCCTCTGAATGGAAGTGAATACAAAATAATGATGTGATACTCAGCATTGATGTTTAATTAATCCTCACATATATTTAGATTCTAAATGCTGCTAATGAGACGTGATTAAAATATTTCCCACTCTTATTTTTTTCCTTCCTCTTTTCACTTACTTTAGATAATATATACAGAATCCAATATGTTTAAAATGAATCACAAAAGCTTCTGCAAGACTCTTTTGTTAAAATACCAACCTTATTACACTTGACATATGGCATATCCTCTTGTGAATAGGAAAAGCTTTAAACAAAGATAGAGCATTAAGCATTCAACTAACAGCTAGCCACTAGTCCGAAAAAAAAAAATCAATGCTTGCTTGTTTCCATTTGTGTCTATTAATTGTATTAACAGATTAATGTTATATGCAGTATATATCCTGTTGGAGATTTAAATCTTGATACCTTTAAAGAATTAAAGGGGAATGAAGACTATCCAGTCAAGAAGTGGTTATTTGCTTCTTCTAACAGCAGTGGGCTTTTTTCAGCTGTAGAATAAAATGGCAGAGTTTGCTGTCTGCCTACCTGCTGTGTAATATCCAATGTGCAGTTACTGAAATCATTAGTAGCATGAATTCTGTAATTCTTTTTTACACATTTGCTTTCAATTCGAAGTTTTGCATAATGATCATTTTCTTTAAATAAAAGCCTATTTTGGAGTGGAAGTCTTTTGTGTCATTTTTTTTTTTTTTTTTTTTGTCTGCCTGTACACTGGGGCTGAAATCCTGATTCACATTTCTTATGGTGCTAAGCTATTAACCCTCTTTGTGCTGGAGGGGTGATTGACACCATCATATAACCTTGTTACTCAGCACCCTTTTAAGCTGGGGTTTTTTTCCGTACAGATGTGAGGTTTGTTTTAGGGACCTCAGCTTGGTAACCTGGTTTTCTCTTTGATTTGCCAGCAGAAAACATTTCCAGCCCTGAACTCAACCATTCAGTTTAGCCCAAGATGTATTCATTACTTTGACTTGTCCCAACTGCTGAGCAATGATTTGTTTTGAGATATTTCTTGATACTGATGTATCTGATACAATACAGTGGTTGACCTTGGCATTATTATTTGACTGTATTTACGATTGCTTGTAAATCTCTAGCTTGTCCTGACTTATATTTCATTCCCACTTTCCTTTTTTGGACTGACTTATTTTTTTTGTTATTTAGTTTTGTCTCTGTGTCATTATTACTGAAATTCTGCACTCAACCAATTAGTATTGATATTACAAGTGAGTCCATTTATAGATTAACCCATGAGTTATAAAATCCTTCTAATTTATTGAAGGAAGGACGACATTTCCTGTTTAATAATGAAGTTCTATTTATTTTATGTTTAACACCTGTTGGTTTTATTTGTCCTTTAGTCGAAACCAGGTACCAGTTAATATTGCTGTACCCACAGACTGGTGGGATAAACTGTTTGACTCACTGATTCCTGAAAGCTTTAAATCAAGCTTTGGGGTATATATTAAAACCAAAAATGTAGCTCAAAATGCTCAAAAAGTCAACTAACAATCAGTTTTTTCTTATTGATTTCCTTTTGACTTAACCCCTTAGTGACATGACCTTTTGACCTTGTCTTTACACTTTTTCTAACTTTGACCTAAAAAATAATTTACACAAATACAATCATTAAAAAATACCACATCTAAATAGTTTCTAAATTTTATCCTGAGATTATAAATATGCTTGTTTCCAGGTTTTTCTGCATTTTTTTGTAGTTAGTTTGTTGTAGAGTTATAGGGCAAAAATAATGAATGAAAAATAGTGGGGTTTTTATATATATAGAGGTCACTATATTTTTTTTTTTTTTGGTGTTATTTAGATAAATATACAAAGTCGTAATGACATAATACTTGCACAATAGATTTTGTTCTATAGGCACATTGTTTTCGCGTGAATTTACATTTCTTTTGTACTATTCCTATCTTTATAGTTACTTTACTATAATACAACAAATAATTAATAGATAAAAAAATGTTTCCCCTTTCTCTCCTTTCCTTCTCTTTCTCCCTTTCCCTTCCCTTTCATACTGCCCTGCCTTCACCCTGGTCCCCCCCCCCAGTCACTTGTTAGTATCCCGCGGTGGTTACGGGATTTAGATTGGCAGGCTTTGCGACCTAAACATCGATATTCAATGTCGTCGCACACCCCCCCAATAAGATTGTTAGTATATATGAATATATGTTTGTTTCCTGTTTTTTTTTTCTCTCTCTTTTTTCTTTCTTTTCTCTCCTTCCGCCCGGATCCTCGCGTCTGCCCCGGTCTCCCCTTGCAACTCCGGGGCAGCCCTTATAGGTAATATTAGCTATGCCTATTAAACTGTTGTCTATTAACGCCCAGGGCCTTAATTCCCCACAAAAGTGTTCCTATCTTTATGATCTCCTTAGACAAAATAAGATAGATGTCTGTTTTGTTCAGGAGACTCACTGGAAATCAGATAGCTCGAAGCTTTGGAAATATCTTAGATTTCCTATCGTTTTTGAATCCTCCCTCTCTGATAGGAAGAAAAGGGAGGTGTCAATTATTATTTCGGCAGCTCCCAAGTTTGAACTTATCTACACAGAGTCTGATACCAATGGTAGATTCTGCATAATTATCTGCAGAATCAATGATATTCCTTTTACCCTGGTTAATATCTATGCTCCGTCTGATGGCACGGTGAGTTTCCTGAACAGACTGATTGACCGAGTCTATAATCTCCAGCAGGGGGTGACTATCTATGGGGGAGATTTTAATACTATAGCGGATCCCATCCTTGACAGGGGACTTCCCGGTGGGGCCAGGCTGGACCCAAGAGCTAGGAAAAGACTTATTTGCTAAATTCCTCTCAATGAATGACCTATATGATACCTGGCGAGTTAATCATCCAAATGAGAAGGATTTTACTTTCTATTCCAACCCACATCATTCTTATTCTAGGATTGAGTTTTTTCTTATGCGCTCCGCTCATCATGATAGCTGTGTGGGAGCCCGCATAGGTAGTATCTCTTGGTCCGACCACGCCCCCATTTTTCTCGACATTAGAGATAATTCTGAATATTGAATAAGATCTAAATGGCGCCTGAACGAATCTATTCTGGCATCGGAGGCTAATAAACTTGAACTACGTGCCTCAACTCAAGATTTTCTTAATATTAATGACAATTGTGAGGTTAGGGACCAGACACTATGGTGCTCGTTCAAGTGTTATATGCGAAGGATTTTGATTAAAATGGGCTCTATTGCCAACAAAGCATGAGGTAAACCAATTTCGGACCTCTATATAGAAATTGCTAGGCTTGAAAATCGTAATAAACAGTGCCCTACTTTAGATATTACCAGCTCTATCACCAAGGTCCAACAGGCAATTAAGATGAAATTAGAAGATCAATTTAAAAAAGCAATATCTAGATTGAAAACTAGGTGGTAGCTTAATAACGGTAGACCTGGCAAAACACTCACAAAGCAGATCAAGTTCTGGAATCATCAATCCAGAATTAATAAGATCTGCTTTGATGGTAAGACACACCTCTCCCCTCGCCAGATTATTGCCGCATTTAGTCAATACTACAAGTCTTTGTATAACCTCCCATAAACGGGACGATCTGTATCTCTGATCAGGGGTTTTCTGTGAAGTCTGGGCCTCTCCAGGGTCTCAGAGGAGAGATTGACATCATTGAATCAACCTATCTCGGAAGCTGAACTGACAATGACTTTAAAAACCATTAAGAAAGGTAAGGCCCCGGGTCCTGATGTACTTTTGTCATCTTTTTATCTTACGCTTCAATCAGATATTACACCCCTATTACGTAGAGTATTTAGGGAATCAGCCCTACTAGGTACATTCCCCCCCCCAAGATGTTGAAGGCTTCTATTACTCCAATTCTTAAGAACGGCAAAGATACATCTCTGATCCCTAACTACAGGCCCATATCCCTGATAAACCTTGATGTTAAGCTCTTCTCCGTGATCCTGGCAGCGAGACTCGGCGGTATTATCCCCGACCTTATACACCAGGACCAGACGGGGTTTATACACAATCGTTCAGGGGACGATAGCACCAGAAGAGCCTTGAACCTCTTGAAATCGGATAAGATCTGAACAGATCCCTGTAGTTTTCCTCGCCCTCGATGCAGAGAAGGCATTCAATAGGGTAGACTGGCGCTTTTTGTCAGAAACCCTCGAGGCCTTCGGACTATCTGGGTCTTTTAGAGATGGTGCTATGGCTCTTTACTCTGCACTGAGGGCTAGGATCTCAGGTCCATCTCTGGGCTCTGACTATTTTAATATTAATAATGGCACCAGGCAGGGGTGCCCTCTTGCGTCTCTTCTGTATGCCCTCAGTATTGAGCCTCTTGCCGCACTAATAAGGAGGGCGATTCAGGTCAAGGGTATTCGGGTAGGTAATCGGGAGCACAAAATTTCTCTTTATGCGGATGATGTGCTCCTCTCTTTGTCATCCCCTGAAACATCTTTACCACAGATCCTTTCTTTGATCGACCAATATTCCTCCTATTCTAATTATAAAATCAATCTAGCCAAGACCAAGGTCCTCATGAGCTCTCTTTCAACCTCCCAGCTTGATGAACTTTCAAAGGTAGGGGGCATTAAGTGGCATAGTAAAACATTGGATTATCTGGGAGTCAAGATTGTTTTGGATCCCAGACAGACATTATTTCTTAACTATGAAACTCTTATTCAAGATCTTAGAGATCTTTTCCGGCACTGGAAGGGTATAGAGCCCTCGTGGATGGGTCGACTTAATATCCTTAAGGCATATGTAGTCCCGAAGGTTCTGTTCCTGATGAGCGCAATACCTATGCGGGCCCCCACTGCTTGTCTAAAACAACTTACATTAATATTCTCATCTTATGTTTGGGTTTCTAAAAAATCAAGAATTGCCAATTCACACTTAAAACGCAGTCTTAAGATGGGGGGACTTGGCTTTCCAGATCTTTATAAACTTCAAGATATTTGCTTGTTTACAAATTTTCTGGCCTGGAAACATAAATCACCCCAGGATACGGTATGGAGTCAGATTGAAACTTCGGAATGCTCGGGCCAAAACCCTTATTATTTTTTTGGGATAAAAAACCTCAATTTTAACAAATTGAAAATCCTCAAACCAGTTGTTTGCCGAGGCACAGGGTCTTACCAGCCTGGTTCCTCTGGGGGCCCTCACGATCGCTATTCCAGACTTGAATATGGTCACTCTCAGGTCTGCTGGAAATCTCTGATATAATGCTGGTGGGAAAATCGCCCCCTTTGATACCTTAAAAGAGTCATCGAATTTACCGAACTCGCAGCTATTTAACTACATTAGAATTAAAACCTATTTTAGATGTTAATCCTCTGGTAGAGACATCTCATTTGGACGAGTCCCTTCACCTCTGTAAGAGGTCAGGGGCGATATCCAGATTGCGGTCCCTCCTGGAGGATTCATCGTTAAATGATAAACCTAATCCTATAAATTACTGGGAACTAGACCTAGGGGTCTCTTTCCCTATGGAAACTTGGAATCAGTCATGTCATAATACCAGAGGTGCCTTACACAAAATGTTGTCCGTGTATCGCTCTGTGGAGTAATCGCGGGTGCCCTGGACACCAAATTCCAGTGTTGCTTCATGTCTTTACCTCAACAATTAAAGTATCCCCGTTTTAGCATTTTTTGTGAACCTAGATCATAAACACAGCTCATTTTAAGGCAGGATGGACTAAGTCCGTCCAATGTTGGCAACGCTTTACCAGACAGGACAAACCCACTCCGTCCCATGTCGGCAAGGGGTTAAATTTATTAAGAGCTTGGGGGGCACTGTAAAATTGATAAGAAAACATGGGTGCTATTAATGTTTATTATGCACTAATAAAGCATAGTTGCCAGCAGTCCTGAATTTTCTAGGAAGTCACTTTTTTGTGACGTCAATTCAGGTATGTCCCGGCATTAATACTGCCCAAACTCAGAAAACATTGACATACATACCAAGCCTAAGGGAATTTGTAGCCTGAAACTCAATGCAATGGGGTCACACAATGTCACATGACGACATGCAGCACTGTGCAATTCAGCCCCCTTTAAGTTCTGCCACTTTTTGTCACTGGATTGTCTTGCCAAGCATGGCAAGTATCATAAAAATACATAATTATAAAGTAACAAATATTGTCTACAGTATAATAGTATACTCTATAATAGTATATACTTTTCTAAAGGGTAGCTTCAAGCAAAAAAAAATGTGTGTACAGAACTTGGCATAAGGAATATCTATTAGACATGATTTAAAATAAATGTGACTGGTCAAATCTGAACAGTAAACAATTATAAAGAAACTAGTTAATAAAGTTGAAAATATGGGACATTATACAGTTCGAAATTGTGAGTATTGTAATTTCTGGTTAGTGTAGCATATTGATGTGGATTAATGGAAATTCCTAAAAATATATTGTTATCAAGTGTTCATTGCTTTAAGAAAAGCGTTATTTCTCCTTTACACCTTTTTGTGACTGATGCACCAGCAATTAAGACAAAGTCTTTTTGGCCTTTTTGTAACTGTTAGCTGTCTCACTTTGCTTTGAAAACTCACATATCAATATGATAATTTCCAGACTGCCCATAGCTGACTCATATATACAGCTAATTGATTGGCTTTCTATATAGAAACAAATCTAACCTAGATTCCACGGTAAGGAAACGTATTGTGCAGCAAATGTTAATGCCGATCTTGGACTATGGAGATGTTGTGTATGATTCTGCCCCGCAGACCCATCTCGGTAAACTCGACACTATGTACAATACATTGTGTCGTTTTGCACTACAGTGCGATTATAACACGCACCACTGTAAAATGTTAAAAGAGTTAAACTGGCTGACGCTTGCCTCCAAGCGCACTATCCAGCTAGCTTGCTTAGTGCATAACCACTTCTCTGGAACGCTCCCCCCCACCACTCGCTCTTACTCCCTGCACTCACCTGAAAAAGGAAGCAGGCCGAGGTGCGTTCTCTTTCAGAGCTCCTCATATGTGGAATAGCCTTCCTGTTTCTGCCAAATCATCACCTAGTCTAAAATCCCTGAATATAAGTGTCTCCCAAATCCTCAAAACAGATTGTACCTGTTATTAGTTTACAAACTCCTTTGTATACTGTACATGTTGTTCCTTTTTTGTATCAATAATGATTTGCCCTGTATGTTCTCCTTTCAACTTGTTTAATATATGTATGTATGTATTTTTAATCTTCTGTTAAATGTGTAACTGTGTAATTCCAGTCTGGACTGGGTCCCCAGGACTTACTTGAAAACGAGATAAATCTCAATGTATTCTTCCTGGTAAAACACTTTCTAAATAAATAAATAAAATTAGTAATTAGTTACTAAATTGTGATTTAGTTACTTTTATGTAATAGTCCTTCTTCTTTTGTTTGTTATTTTTTAAATATAAGCCAATGTCACATGTTCATGTTTACTCTCATTTATTAGTACATCAGGCAACATCAAACTGAGTTGAGAGCAGGTGTGATCGAGTACACTCATCCAGCTAAGTTCAAAAAGATTTGTGTACATTACTTGCCACACCAGTCAATTTTATTTTGCTATAATTGTTTACGGATGTTACATAGTTACATTGATAATTATGTTGGAAAAGGACATTTGGTCCATCAAGTTCAACCATTCCATGTACCAATATTACTTGACCCAGAAGAAGGCAAAAAAAAGCCAATTGACACGAATGACTGAATGACAGTAATGTCATCTCAAAGACATCCAACTGCTAGACAGATTGGAAATGGAGGAAGGCCTTTATGTTCTTCGAGCCGCACTATATTACGGTATATGATATAGAATTTACAGATTTTGCTAAGTCATGATGTAAAGTCATGATTTTTAAAGACACGGAGGCGAGTATTATGCTTATCTCTCTTCTTTTAATTCCCTCACCAGCAAGAAAAAGGTATCTTAGAATAACATGAAAAATTAACCGATCAACAGTAATATCATACAGTAACCCCTTCCTCCCCTCCTATAACAATCTATGACTCCCAATACAGGGAAAATAGAAAAAGGGAGGGTATAATACTCGCCTCTGTGTCTTTATAAATCATGACCTTACGTCATGACTTAGCAAAATCTGTCAATTTATAAAGACATCCAGGCTCCTATTATGCTAGTTTAAAGCTGTTCAATAATCTTAGAAGTAAAATGAATGTTATGTCAGAAATAAAACTCTCTAAAAGATAATTCTCTCGACCAATTAGCTACTCTAAGGACATCTTCTAGTCGACAATCAATGGTGATTTGCCCCTCTCGTAGAGTGCGGACCCAAAATAGAAAAATCAATCGCTGCTTCTTGACGGATCCATCTGACCCATATGACCAGAGCCCCCTTTTTTCGGGACGATAAACACATTGCCTATGAAGCCCTTTTCTGTGCCCTGAACAAAAACTATGGCCCCTTTTTTCTGAAAGGTTCTGAACCTCTATGTCTATCACTTATGCATCTTCCAGTGAAAAACAGATTCTTTTGGGACTGGGGGAGAAATTAAATCTATGTGGTAACCTGAGACTGTATTCAGAACCCAGGGGTCTATTGTGACCTTTACCTATGTGTTGTGATGCAAGCACAGTCTGCCCCCCACTTTTACATGGAAAAAAAGGGCGTAAGTCCGACGGGTTGAGAACGATCCTCTGGAAGCCCCGATTTGAGGAAGGGTGGCCTTTCTGAGGGAAGAAGGCCGAGGTCTGAACTCAGATAAAGTTGGTCTGCCTAAAGTAAGGCCTCTCTGTCCCCTGAAAGAACCTCAGGTGTGTCGGCCGGAAAGGCGGCCTCTACTCCTGCCCACCTCAAAGAAACCCTTGTTGGAAAATATTTTTTTCATATTGGACTGAGCCCGATCAAGGCAGTAAAGGGCCCTAATTCCTTTATAAATGAGTCCTCAAATAACATGCCTTTGGCTCTCGGGCCAGGCTCTGAGGTGGCCATGTTAATATAACTTACATTTTTAATAGGATGGTTTTATGCCTCTCTGTAGCCACAGCCGTGTTGGCGTTTCCCAGGAGGCAAATGGCTCTCTGGACCCACCCTCTAAGAATTATGGGGTTTACAGGGGATCCCTCAGATACTGCGGTTTCCCGCCATATCAAAAATTAGTGTCAGAGGCCCCAGGATATCCAAGATCTTGTGAGAACTCCAACCGTTCTTGGGTTTCCACCCAGTTTTACTCAGAAATTGCACAATCTTAGGGTCCACATGTGGCGTCACATAGACAGCTTCTGGTACGGTAGGTCTTGGGCAATCAGCCCTCAATTTGCTCCTGGCGAGCTTGTCCAGGGGCTTACGCACCCTGAGTGCCAGGTACTTGGCTATGTGATCTGCTGGTGCCCACTCAGTGGACCTGGGGTGGTGTAGCTGGTTGTGGTCAATTAAAGGTTGTACATTGGTGTCTAACGGGGTGTTGAGCACCGATTGCTGACTTTTAACCTCAGTATTGCTAGCCAGGGTAGAATCTAGAGGCGTGTATAATTCTGCCATATCACTGTGGTCAGATTTGACAGACCTATCAGAAACCTCCTCAGAATCAGACACAGAGTCCGAATCAGACAGGGCTTTTGCCCTTTTCCAATTTCTCAGCGATTTTGCCTGGTGATGGGCTCTATTGCATGGTACAACCATGCCAATTTTGACAGGGTGTGCCGTGTCCGTCTCGCTAAAATTGTAGGTGTGTTTTACTTTGGCTCTAGCTTTGCGGCCTGGGGAGACCTTAGCTAGTTGTTGCGCCCCTCCCTGACTAGGTTGTAGGGTCTCAGCCATGGGCTCATGATTGGCTCTGATAACCGAAGAGATAAGCATTATATTGTCAGACATCATACTAATAGCTGCCTGGGATACTGAGCATCACATTGGGATGCCCAGCTTGGACTGGAATTCCTCACAAGTAAGCAGGTCAGAGGAGTGTTCTTCAACATCATGGGTAGCAGTGGCAGTAATAGGCATTGAGGCAGGCCCAGGGACCTGGGACCCAGTGGTGTTGGTTGCCTTAGTAGGAAATATACCGGCTCAGACTTGAGGTACCAAAGTATAGGCAGCAGAGGGTAATATACCAGCAGTGAAGTGGCACTGGTTCCAACAATGTAATCAGAGGGGAAATGTAACTGAATAAATCTTGAAGGGGAAAATGAGCATGGGGAAGGTTAACTTGGAGTTGCCCTGCAGAGCAGCTCTGGGAAGGATATCAGCTGCAAATAAAGGCAACACTCCAAAATATAGGTGCAATAATGGTATGTAGTAGAGGATCAGTTTAAGACAATACTTATCTGAGGGAAGAAGTAAAGAAAGTGGAAGTGTATTGGGATTCTTATAGGAGGGGAGGGTTTACTATATGATACTACTGTTGATCGGTTCATTTTTCATGTTATTCTAAGATGTCTTTTTCTTGCTGCTGAGAGGAATTAAAATAAAGAGATAAGCATCATAGGAGCCTTTGTGTCTTAAATTTTATTATTACCCTGCATTGTAATGATACCGTGAGGCAATAAAGGTTATAACCCACTGCGTTTGGGAAAATGTGCCCAATATCCCCCAAATTCTTATAACCGTCCCCCTTCTCTTTATTCTGTAATGCCTTCCCACCCTTTTCCCCTCTGAAATGTTATATCTTGTGAAATTGATAAAAAAAAAGAGATTCAACATGTTTTTTTGAATATATTTATTGAATCAGCCAAACAACTTCATATGGCAGTCTATCCCCAAAGTTAATAACCCTAATAGTAAAGACAACTATTCTATGTTTAATACAAAAGATCCTTTCTTCTAATCTTAAGGATTGGCCATGGTTTTAGAGGGGCAGAGGTTTAAAAGTAATATCAGGTATTACTTTACTGAGAGAATAGTGGATGCATGGAATAGCCCTCTAGAAAAAGTGGTAGAGATTAATACAATGAAAGAGTTTAAGCAAGTGTGGGATATGCATAGTTGTAAGATAAGGCTAGGGGCTAATCAATTGGGAAAATGAACAAACAAAAATTCTATGTTTCTAAAGGCATATGGGGACTTGATACTGATGAAAATGTATCTCAAAATGGTTATAATGACTTATATTTTATGGATGCTCAAATGTTATTCCTATTTGGACAGGAGATAAAATAAGCAACCTTTACCTCTTGCCTAGGTTTAGGTCCCTGATAGGTGCTCTTTCTGCATGAAACGGAGAAACCTTTGAAATGAAAAAAAAAAAGTGAGAAATGCATATTGTACTATGTCCTTGCAAATCTAATTTTTCTATATTACAGTGTTAAAGTAATCTAACATTTAAAAGGCACAAACAAAGCTGTTTAACATACAACACACACAAGAGCCATGATGATGCTACACTTGGATAATGCAAATACAAGAGACAACTATATAGTTGTACACTAGATGGCAGAGACTTACAACGACACATACAGAAGCAACACCAGAGAAATTGAATAAGTAAGCAGTATGAGTAGTTGACAAACTATGTGATGACTTTCCATCACAACAGATATAGACATTATATGCTGGATGGTGGTCAGTCAGCAATTATGATGGACCAGTGACCATCATAAACGGGTCTAGTCAGTGAAAGATGAACAATGGTGAACTGCAATATTCAGCAATTAACAGATGAGCTGAAAAATTATCCAAATTGTCTATATTTGCAAATTGAGCATTAATGCTTGATTTTTACACTTCATTTGCCAGTTCTCTGCAGTTCACTTTTTAGTGAATAAAAACTACAATGTTTGTGTTAACAAAAGTTTGTACATTTGCTATCAAAATGGAAAGTGATGGGCCACCTGACATAAAGAAATATTAAAACTCTTTTTTTGTGCAATGGAATTTCCAAGAATAGGTTCAGTGTGGATACAGTCCTGTGGAGGCAATAAGAAGTCAAGGAAGTGGTTAAAAAGGTAGATCCTAAGCATCTAACTCCAGCACTCCAGCTGTGATAAATTGCAAATCACATACTCACTCACAAAAGGAAATAGTTGAAAATCATGGCAGGTGTAGTCCAAAAACATATGGAACACAGTTTCACACATGTAGATAAAAAGGTATAAGGAAAATTATTCATGTTTAGCCATTCATTTTTTAATGGCAACAAATGATTATTTTGCAATTAACATACCAATAAAACCTCTAATTTTAAGAAATAATATTTTATCCAGACCTTTTAACATTGCAGTGACCACTAATGAATGCACTTGTAAAAACAGCCATCTGAGCAATTCTCAACTTCAGATCACATCTGGCCTATATTCTTGCAATAAAATGTTACTTTTGAGGTTGACTTTCATTTTGAAATTTGGCACCCAGGTTTATATCTTCCCAATTGAAAGCAATGGGAGGTGACATGATTTAAGCTATTTTTGAGACTAAGTCAAAATCGGCACCTGAGATAATTTTGCCTCCCATTACTTTCAGTAGGGAAGATTCAAACCTAGGTTTTTTCCTATTTCAAACTCAAGTGCCGAATTTGACTTAGTTTAAAAATAAAAGTGAAACTTAGTGACTAGACCCAATAGTCTTTATTTCAGGTATCACATTTAATAAACAGATTCATGGTTCACATCAATGTAGCAGAAACATCAAACAATGATACAAACACAATTTTTCTTTATTCCAATAGCTGTATGAAACTGGATTTTTAAAGAAAGCATTTTTAATGATATCACTTCTTCATAAAGCCAATAAACAATGCACACTCAGTATAGACTGCCATTAATGCTTGACTAACCAAGGTTTCAGGTAGGGAAACAAAAGAAATATAAACTCAAATTGGCTGATTCTATTTCAAATTATTTATTCTCATATTAATTTTGAATCCAACAAATTTTTGGAAAATAATTGAAAATGCATAGAAAAATATAGTTTTATGTTGTATTTCTAGGGAAATTAGTGATTTGATTGCATGAAGCCTTCCAATTCTGCCCCCCCCCCCCCCCCCATATGAAATAAAAAAAAAACTTGCAGATGGGTTATTGAATCTTAAAACAGAAAGATGTACCGTTTTGGTTCATGAATAAACATTTTAAACAAGTGTTCCATTGCCAGAGAAACTGAAAAAAGTTCTGTGTATGCCAGATTGGGGGGGGGGGGGGGGGGGGGATATATGTGCCAGATTTGGTGCATAATTTGTCTGTGGTTTAACCTAAAATAAATAAATAAAAATAAAAACAAAAGGCTGTTGGTCTGGGTGGTAGGTTTACCTGGAGAACAATATAAAACCAAGCTAAAATTGAGGTCATGGTGTATTATTTCTAATGTATAACAGTGTTCTCTCTCCTGTAATGTGACTGTAGAAAACAAATATCTTTTATCTGTGCAGCAGATGGGCATAGAGTTAGTTTCCGTTGCAATACACTGCAAAATGCATGAGGGCATAGGTGATTCCAACACAACATCCATTTTATATGGATCCTTTTAGCAGCATTACAAAATGGTGCCAAACCATGATTAGATGTCAGAACGACCCAGTCTTACTTATCCACTGACCATTATAGTAATTTAATTTTATGTTAAAAGATGCTTCAATTTTATTTGATAGAAAATTGAAATTTGACCAACTTTGAAAATGTAACTATATAAAATACATTTTTATATTCAAAATAATGTAAAATGATATTCATAGATAACATATTCTTGTAAAATTGAGTAGCATTCCAAATTTGCTAAAAAGAAAATTAGGTGATATACAAACGTAATTTTTTTTTTTTAAATGACGCATAAGAACCAGCTTTCCCATCTATTCTTCTTTTTCCCCTCTAAAATCTCTGCTGTAATCCTTTGTAATCTGCTATTCTGTACTAATATCCCTATTTTAGGAATTCATAAATGACCCATTGCATTTACACCTGTGGTACATAGCATCAGTTGAGGGTGTGAGTACATAGATTATCTATGCTTTAACTGCATAAATGTGTCTCTAAATACTTAATGTTTGATTAAATGAATGAATCATTGCTTAAACAGATAATTATATGTGATTTTGGATAACCTTTTTGATCAAAACCAAATGGTTACCCACAGCATGGTGATTTATTTATTTCTGATTCAGTTAAGTTAAAAGTTTGAAACTTTGTACAGGAAGACATATCAGGTGATTTTCTACTGAAACAAGTTACACAAATGTCTAGTATTTGAAGCTGTTAATCAATGTTCGTATAATCCATTTATCAGAATTAACTACAAATCAGTCCAAATGGGGGCAAAGGCCTCATTTGGAATGTCAATGTTCAAAAATCAATTCTTCTCTATCCTTACTATAAACTTACAGGATGAATTTGTATAAAATGTGATAGATTAATAAGAAGTGGGAGCATGGTCTTAAAGATAGATCTTAAACCAATGAAAAGATAAAAGAAAAACACATAGAATAATATAGAATGACACAATAATCAATATATTGGACTAAACCGTTAACACAGTCTGATCATCTAGTTGAAAGTGTTGCTTACATGCTTTAATAATGCTTCAAGCCAAGAGTTCAATATTTCAGGATATCAAAGCACAAGCCCTGTGGGGAACGGGATCATGGCTGCTTTTCAATGCTAGGTGGTGAGCCACTATTTTTTAGGACTTATTAAATTAGTTACTGCTTTTTTAAATATTTTGAATTGTGTATTTATATTTTGGGCTAACCTCTTTCCTGTCAGGTCAAGCAAGGTTCAGTTTTCTGTGTATTTCCCACCCAATCTCTCTTTTGCTATTTCCCTATCTTTTGTCTTCATCATTCTTTATTGTCACAGCTGTGGTAATGTCCTGGAGAGCACTGCTCAGCAACTGTAGTTGGAAACCCACCATCATAGTGGTCCAGGGAGTCATGTGCTTGCTTATAACTGATTGGTAAGCAGAATTCTTGGAACTGGATAAATAGGCTAGCAGTTGTCAGATCGTTATTTTTTGGAATGTTATGCTGACTGTCATGTTATATTAATACTACTATGAGCATTTCCATATCCAACTATATGCAAGTGTTCATGGCCCATGCAGACAATGAGAAAATCTACCCATTTTCACACATTACACACTCAGGACAATAAACAGGTTAGATTGAAAAAGTGATTATATAGGGGCTATAAAGCTTTGGCTAGAACTCTGTTTTATTATAGGATATAATAAACCCATAATTACATAGCTTTTGGTGACATATATAAATAAATACATAACAGCAATACATTAATAATGAATTAAAGTACACTTGGTGGCTGGAATGTCACTTGAATACAGTGTTCATCTTCCTAACCCAGTAACCAAAACTTAGGACTTGATGAATAAACTCCATTGTTTGGGTAGACCTTATTCTTTCCAGTACTACAAGCTGTTATCAGGTGTTACAGTTTGGCCCTTCTTTCTGTGAAGGCTGTACTATGTGGTGGATTCACAATTGCAATCTCAATATCAATAGCTACACTATTGTTGACATATTAGATAACATAATTATTCTTGCGTTATATTGCAAAGTGCTCCCTCACCACTCCATAAGTGGCAGGTTTAACACTCATTCCATTTATTTTACTCCATTAACATTGGTGGTTTTTGTGTGTTATTATACTTTTAACTTTATCAATTTAATTAAAATTACCTTTTATAATTAAGGATTGATTTCCTTCCATTCTTTGCCGTTAAATTACCTATTCATTTCCCTGCAAATCTCTCCTTCATGAAAAAAGCTCATTGGCTTTATTTTTTTCCTTGGTCTAATAATATTAAGTCAACAAAACATGTACTAGACCTGCTGTACATGTGTCCAGGCAAACCTATTTTAAGGGTACGACAATTGATACTTTACCCATTTAGGAGCTAAAGTCAGCAGATCATTTTTGAAAATGATGCCATCAAAATAAATAACATGAATAGTTAAACTCAAGGATAGACAATGTAACAAGAATAAGAAATATATGCAAACAATAAAAGTAATTTATTTAAATGAACAACAGCATTTACTGAATAGTTAAGGTGATTTGCTTAAACAAATAGAAAAGAAGAAATAAGCAAAAATGTAATTCCTTTAATTACACCGAACTGTGTATTTACCAGCTGGCAAACTCTCCTTTTGCAAAGGAATCAGCTAAACAATCTACTGCATTTGGTTTAATCAACCTGTGCGTAATATTGTAAGTATAGTGCCTCTTTGTCTTGTGATTTCTACTTTTGGTGACTTTGAAAATTGCAATCTTGTTTTGTTTTTGTTTAACCAGGGACATGTTCATTGTTTGTTAAATTACTGGAGACTTTTCTAAACAATGTTGCAATGTTGATAACTTGCCACTAAAACTAGAGTTTGGCACCAATTTTTAGTTCGTCCCAACGCATTCAAATGAAAAATGTTAGTACCTATCATTCAAAAGAAGGCAAGTAAAAACCGCAAAGCAAGCTATTTTGATTTTTGCTGCTTTGGGGAACAGATCAGACTCTTTTTGAATGCATCTATTGTATGTGATAGCACCACCTCTCTGGAAGTATGTATCATACCTTTATTGTCCTTACCATAAGGAATCTTTTCCTTTGTCATCTATGAAATCTTTGCTTTTGCAGTTTTTGTACATTTCTGTTAATAAACAGGTCAATGGATAGTTCTTTATGTAAGGCCTGCACACATTTATATGATGTTGTAATACGCTGTTTTTCTAGCATATATCAGTGAAACTTATTTAGTCTCTCATCATAACCAATATCCGTCAATCCACTTATTAACTTTGTAGGACTTTGCACTTTTTCTAGTTCTATGGCATCCTTTTTATGGACCGGCACCCAGAATTGCACCTCATATTCAAGGTGAGGTGTTATGATGCCTTTTGAAAACAATGTGAGAAGGTTTGGACATGCCTATATATTAAATGTTATAATATTCCCTTTAACATGTAACTTTTCTGGTCTTTCATAATAACTAAGATCTTCCATTCCCCTAATTAATTTTGTTGTCCACCTTTGCATTTTGCCATTTTTAAGGACTGTTGCCCAGAACTGCACTGAATATAGAAAGTGAGGTTTTGCCATTGACTTGTAAAGAGGTAAGATGATATCTTCCTCTTATGACTCAATACCCCTAGTATTACCAGTAACATGCCCCAGCCAGTATACACAGTAATATGCCACAGCCAACATTGCCACTAATATGCCACAGTCAGTATGCCCATTAGAATTTCACTCTTTGCCCATTAACATGCCTCAGCCAGTATGCCCAGTAACATGCCCCAGCCAGTATGCCCAGTAACATGCCCCAGCTAGTATGCCCATTAGAATGCCACTCATGGCCGATTAACATGCCCCAGCCTAAATTCCCAGTAACATGCCACAGCCAGTATGCCCAGGAATATTCCACAGGCAGTATGGCCACTAGAATGCCACTCTTTGCCCATTAACATACCCCAGCCAGTATGCCCAGTTTGCCCAATAAAAAAATCCACACTCCCCCCAGTACTTACCTTGCTGTTGCTGTCTCAGCCACCTCCTCCGCAGTCTTCTCTCCTCGAACGCTGTTTGCATAGCATGTGTGGAGGAGGGACAAACAGTTGCCTGATAAGACTTGCTGTCATATCCGGCAGCACAAACAGTAAGCCGGAGCACATCCACTGGATACGGCTTCCAGCTGCTGCACACATGACTGTCTCCATGTGAGACAGTCACACAGGCAGCGGGGACCCCTTTAACCAGTGGGCCCTGGACAAGTGGTCACTTTGCCCATTGGTTGTTGGTTCTTTTTCTTGTCAAGTATTTTCTTTGTTGCTGAGGGAATAAAGAAGGAGATATTGCATAATAGGAGCCTCCGTTTCTTTATAAATCTGCTCCATCATATGAAGTGACATGCATCTGTGGATTTAGTATATTACTAGTAACAGAAAACATGCTTTTACTTTGGAAAGTGGTTGGCAAGCATGATAACAGATCCTGTGCAACCAATGAGAGTTTAGATCACACACTCTTCTTGTCATCCATTTTGCTAAGAGGGTAGACATTATTGGGCATAGAAGGTTCAGAGAGGTGAAAATAACTTCTTGCTGGTAAAAAAAAAAAAAATGTGGACTGATCCCTGAGGAATCCTGTCTCTCTCCTCTACTATCTCCTCCTCATCCTCAGGATCATAGTCAAGCTATTCATTAGCCAGACTAATTGCAATTCCTACAAGGCTGAGACTGATATTACCATCAGGAAGAAAAGACAATGCTTCTAACTCTAAAGGAGTAGCACTTGATCTTTTCGACTCTACCTTGGCTCTCTCTCTCTCTCTAAGTTTTTTTTTTTTAATAGTACTTAAAAGGACTAGTAGAAGGGGGTAGCATTGACAGTGGCAACCACTCCTGAAGTTTCCAAATTGTCCAGTTATTATACACCACTGGACAAGCCCCTCAGCATCATGTCATAGGAGTGAGCTGATTAGACAAATGAAAATCATCTCACTATCTTATCCCATGTATGAAAACTCATTTGTCCGAAAACAAATGCCCAAGTGTAAAACTTCAGCTGTAACAAATACAATAGCTACCTGCAGTAGCTTCCATTAGGAACCAATCAGAAGATCATAGAGAGACTTGTTTCTTATTTACTTTATTTGAATCTTCTGTACATAACCACAACATACATCATATAATGGATAACCAATATAACCAAGGAATGAAAGATAGGGGAGGAATTGCTTTTTTCATATAGAAATAAGATATAAACCCCTTGTATGTACTCACATCAAAGGGAAATTACTATATGTTATATACCCCTTCTGTGGTACCAAGAATGTCACGGATATTTCCAAAAGTGTATGCAAAGATAAGATAAAAAAATAAATATAGTTTTATTACACTACATATGTTATTTGTAATTTCACACTGTTTTTATTCCTCAGACCTAGCCCACTTTCATTTATTCATTTTTGGATGTTTATTTGTGAGGTGAATGGGACTGATGTGTTAGTGCTGCTGTCTATTTTCCACTTTTAGCTACTTGCTTGTCTGTTATAACTTTTATTTTTAATTCTTGATTTTTAACACTGCTGTGTTTCCACATGGAGACTAACCTTCCCATTGTAGTATGTTACTAGTCTGGTGGGATGTTCATCAATTCATGTAACTGTATTACCTACTCAATGGGGTTAACCCCAAAACTGGCATTAGCGGTAAATTAATATACAGTCTTGATTTTATGAACCCAGTAACAGGTGCAATAATATTATCACTGCACCTGTTAAAAAAATTACTGAACCCGATAAATACCTCCATGTTTTCATGGATGTTTAGCAGACCCAGGAAAAAAACTTTATTTAAACACTGTTTTGTGCGGTAATTACCGCAAAACCAATGATTCAATGCCCGACAGTAAAAGTTAACAAGCAAAAAATCTTCCCATTTTTGCCCACCAGCTTCATACAAAGAAAGGCAGGTGTTAAAATGTGCAGGCTGCCTAATGCAGTCAATACCTGGACATTTTAAACCTTTTAGTGCTGTAGGCCACCATACCTGCAGTCACTTTGAAATATTCCAGTGAAGATCATCTATGCCCTTAATCCTCACCTTCTTGCCCAGGGAAAGGACCCACCCAAAAAGAAAAACTTGAAGGGCAAGAAAAAACAAAAACCTAGTGCAAACACAAACAAAAAAATGCACACCTTCTTCAATCCAGCCATCTCATCGGAGGCAGACTGCCAATGAAATACCAGCCCATTTTTATTGTTCCCCCAACCTGGGCAAGGTAGAGGTGGGGGGGCAGGTAGAAATTACATGTTATTTTCTGTATTTCATGTGCCAGGGGCATTTGGCCAACCCCTGGCACATGGGTAGGTTGGGGGCTATTATCTTATTTCAACTGGATTTTGGAGGCATACTGACCCCAAAGCTCTTTGGAGGTCAATTATTTAATTCTTAAAGAAGGTGCAGGCATCATGCCAGCCTACAGACCCATGGGGGCCTACTATTTTATTTTTAAAGGGGTTGTGGGCATCCTACCTTCCTGCAGTCCCATGGGGGCTAACTAGTTTATTCTTAAAGGGGATGCCTCACACCACCAGTAGTTACTTGGGGTAATTAGTTTTTTTATGGGGCCAGTGAGAGTTCGCTGGACTCAGTGGGGCATGATTATTTTTGGAGGAGGGTGGCAATGCTAGGGGACAGAGGGTGGCTATTACACCCCCAGTCTCCAAGCTTAATTTTAATATGGACATAGGGAGTAACGGCAATTTAAGCTCCATTATTCCCTTATAGCACAGTACTTCTGCAGTCTCTATGTTTGTTGATTCTCATGCTATTCGAATTGGAATAGCATAAGACAGGTTAAATGTCCCAGGTCCACTGATTAGCAGGGGACATTGAATCCAGGTCTCAGAGGGAATGGACAATATAGTTTGTAAGCTGTAAAACAATCAACATGTATACAATAAAATATTTATTGATGCTAGAAACATTTGACATGGTTGCGGTAGTTTATTGAGGAATCTGAGCATTTATTATGGCATTACAACACAAGTGCAGTATACCAGAAGTGCAGTGACTGCTATGCGGCTGTCTTTGGTTAATGTACTAAGGTTATTCTGGGCACACATTATATATTAGACATGTGCAAAACTAAAAATTTTGTTTCGTTTTCGTCCATTCGGACGAAAATTGTATTTCTTTCGTCTAAAACGAATTTCGTTCAATACTGCATTCGTTTCAGACAAAATTCGTTCATTATTTTCGTTTCATTTTATTCGTTCATACGAATCAATTGACTTACACATTCCATAAACCGAAAGTCTATAAACCAAACTTCGTTCAGTTTATAGACTTTCGGCTTATGGAATACATGTAATGCTATTGACTTTCTATAAACCGAACTAGAGTCCCCATTCATAAGAATTTCTTATGAATGGGGACTCTAGTTCGGTTTATAGAAAGCCAATAGTATTACATGTATTCTATAAGCTGAAAGTCTATAAACCGAAGGTCGTTCGGTCTATAGACTTTCGGTTTATAGAATACATGTAATTCTATGCTATTCTATAAGCCGAAAGTCGTTCATTATGTCGGTTTATGGAATGGATGTAATGCTATTGGTATTCTAAAAACCGACTCTATTTCGGTTCATAGAATGCCAATAGCACGAATGGACGAATGATTCTCGTTTATTAACCATTCGTTCATTTGTCTTTCGTTAGTTTAGCATTTTCGTTATTCGTTTTTTGGACGAATGGACGAAAATGCTATTTTCGGACGAAAATGCATTCGTCCGAAAACGAATGCACATGTCTATTATATATATATATATCCACAAAATGGTGATGACTGAGAAATCACAACGCAAGACATGAAAGAATTTATACATAATATTAAACGACTGACAGATTTATAATTTCCTATGACATTTAGACATTAATATTCATAAACTAATGGACTCATATAGGATTTTTATTTGTATAATTGTCAACTAGCTGAAGATTCTCTTAATAAGCTTGTTTCTAGTGTACAGCTGATTTATTTGAAAAAAAAAAAGGACATTAAATGCTAAGCCTACATTTTACAAAATAAAGCACTTAACCTACGAATCCTATCTCTTTAGATTACTGAAAAAAGCACAGTGATAGCTGCCACAACTGTGCTTCCCATATCATCAAACATTCCTAGTTGGAATTAAATTACAGAAATATCTGTATTACACATGAGCGATAGCTGCACAAAATGCATTTGCTTTTAGCACACATTTTATTGACTTGTGTTCAATTGTTAACATCGTGATTAAGCTTAAAAAAATAACTTTATACTTTAGATGTATTTTTTTCAGCTGTGCAATACATATTCCTTTTTCGAAAAACGAGTGCTCTTGTAGATCAGTATTTTAGTTTGGCAGCTGGGAGGAAGAAGCCTTAAATAAATAATCTCTGAGTCCTGCGAGTGCTACATGAAAAATATATTTGGAAGTTCATACAAAATTACTACTGTTCTTTTCTGACATGATGACAGTAGGATTGAAAGGTCAACACTCTCCGAGTATAGGATGACAATTGCCACATCTGCAGTTAAATGTATATGCCTAGTGTGCAGTCGCTGATGAAAAAAAGGCAGTACAATTGAAATATAAATACAATTGTTTAACTAAAACTGCTACTGCAGTTGTATGAATTTGGCGCTAACTGGCTGCTTGCACCATGTTGGAATGTATAAAGAGCATGAGAAAGCTTTAAATGTGACCTGCAGGTGTTCTGGCTCAGAGGAATCAATGGAAGATGTTGGGCAGCAGCTGAGGATGTCTGTTCGCACCGAGCAGCTCACAGACACCCTTCAGCTGCCCCTGTTAGACACCAGGCAACAAGACAAGTCCTCAAAGGGTCAGAGTGTTGCCCAAAACATTGCATGTTACATTGATTGATTGAATAAATAATGTAATATTTGATTTCTACTTAATCGAGACCCGTGAGTGTGATCTTCTTTTTTTCTATTGCACATATATATTTTTACGTATATTTACACCGATCATTCTGCCTAATATTGTGTAAGTCCCCTTGTGATGCCAAAACAGTCCTGACTCATCAAACCATGACATTGACTAGACCTCTGAATGTGTGCTGTGGTATTTGGCACCAAGATATGCCGCCATATCCTTTAACTCCTGTAAATTGCGGGGACGGATTTGGATTGAGAACTGGGGAAATTGTCGACACTTTGAACTCATTTTTGTGTTCCTCAAACTAATCCTGAGCCAATGCCATCAGGATGTACCGTTTACATGAAAAGGTGTCCATGGTTTGCAACAATGCTTAGGTAGGTGGTACGTGGTAGGTGGCAGGTGTCAAAGTAAAGGAATGGCAGGATCCAAGGTTTCCCAGCAGAACACTGCCCAAAGCATCACATTGCCTCCGCCCATTTTTTATTTAAGAATAAGATGAACTTATAGGTAAAAGAAGAGATAATAACTAGATGAGTTATTTTTTAAATATAATAGTTCAGTTGAGCTGGGCCTTCTTCACCGATTCATTAGTGGTTTCGTAAAATCAATTTTAAAATAAAATGTTAATAAGATGCTTTCTATTAGGTAAATAACAAGTATCTTGCATGTTACTTAATTAGTAGTTACATCAGTTCAATTGCTTTCTGCTTAATTAGAGTATAATTCATGTTCTATAAAGTGTAAATAATTAGCCATGCATCGCCCAGATTCTATCCCTGGTACTTACAAGTTAGTCAATTAATGGTTATGCATTTCCTTCCCCAATAAATATTTCTGTAATACACAAATTAGCAATCCACATGCCAGTCTAATATGTAACATGTATCACTGAACCATGAGCATTGTGTGTTAAATCAACAGTAAACCTTACTTATATCTTTAAATAGTCAAGTAGACTGAAAAAAAAAACCCTGACCCTCGAGTTCAACCCTTATATGTATTCCATACCTTTTGATCCAGAAGAAGAAGAAAAATGGTTACACCATTAAAAATTATTAACTTATTCTGGCCAGAGTGTTATATTTGATCTTTATTGATTCTTTTTCCATTCAGGCGTAGTCCAAATAGATTGGCATAAGGCAGATGGGGGAACACAGGAGAGGTTCTATGGGTGAAGAATGCTATGTCTATTACTTGCTCAATAATGCTAAAAATATGTGTAACTGAGCATGCAAACAAGCATGGAGTGGACATGTAATATCACATTTCAAAAATGGATTATTCTTTCATTTTATATGTATAAAATACAAATGTCTGCAACATTTTTTTATTTCATGTACAAATGCAAAACAATTTTCCAACACAATGGAGGTCATGTATAAAATTGGAGACATCGCAGTTGCACCAAATACCGGCGCAATCAGTATATATGCACCAAATGCATAAAACATACCCAGACAAATTTTGTCAGTCTGCTCTATCTACAGCAAATGCGTATATTTTGGTTGTGCCTTCGACGTTGTGGTGGCGCAGCCTATGTATAAAAATATCTGGAACTGAAAATGCTGTTTGGTGGGAGGTTCCTTTCTTTAACACTGCAAAGTGTGCCGTGTAGAAGTTTTTATACATAACCCCCTGTCAATTTGTATCCTGTTTTAAATAGCAGCAATGTAATTTTTGCATGACAGGTGCACTTTAAATATTCATAATACTAAATTGAACATATCTCTTGTCTTTGATTTAAAACTAATGTGTACAGAATTTTCCACTCACTAGCTATATTTACTTATTTTTAAATCTTCATCACCTGCAGCTTGTTACTTTTTAATAAGATCATCAGTCTCACTGAAGTTGAACAAACAAAACAGATCTCCTAGATTTCTCGGTCCTGATGTACACGTGTTTGTGCATATGTACATGTTCTTCAATGTATTTACTGAGTGTGCAGAGCAGATGTCGACATGAAAGAGTACAAAAATCTGCTACTTGCCTTTGTGTCCAGGCTATGTTATAGCATTACACTGTTTGGAAAGCTGTGATGATGTTTTGCTTCAGTGTCTTGCAAATGTTGTGTAAAGTCAAGCTACATGTGGGCGTAGTGCTAATAAATTAACTTATTTCCTGGTGTAGGTCTCTGTAGCTCAATGGACTGTTCCCAGGAGTAGTAGAAACCTTTGGCACTCCTTGACTGACTGAAATTGATGAGGTTTGCATTCTACAACAACTGAAGTCCAAGATGTTCCACTAGACAATTACGGTACTGTACACTGTAGAGATGAATTACAGTTAAAGGACAACTGTCACAAAAATATCTCATCAAGTGTGGGCATTTTAACTAGAAATGATTTTAGGAAAGAATACAAATAAAGTACTATATCAGAATTTAATGCTTGAAACAGACCTGTTTGGTTAAAAAGTTGCTGATGGAACAAGACAGCAAAGGCAATTGGAGTTGTTCAAAGAACATATTGTGAGACATAAATAAATTAGAACATTTACCATTTCTGGTAAAACACTAACTGACAATAGTTTCTTATTTGAAAGTACCATTGAAACAAGACTACAAACTTGCTTTGTTATAGCTATTGCTTTAGCTATATAATAATGGGAACAATTGTCACATATAATTACCACTACAATATAAGTTGCTTGTATTAAACACTATATATGTATGTGTGTGTATAATATATATATATATATATGTATGTGTGTGTATAATATATATATATATATATGTATGTGTATAATATATATATATATATATATATATATATGTGTATAATATATATATATATATGTGTATAATATATATATATATGTGTATAATATATATATATATATATATATACACACACACATAAACTGTTTCCATTATAAAGCTAATACTGACCTGGGATCGCTGATTGTAATCAGAATTATATATTTGATGAAAAATGTAAAGCCAGGGACCAATTAAATGTTATAGTATCTACTGAGTATTGTGAAATCAGAAAACAAAGTGTCTTTGAAAGATAATCATGCATTTGTCAGAAGGGTTGAAGACTTTAATGCACATGTCAACATATTTTGACAAAGGATGAACGGTACCGTTTTTCGACTGCAAATTGACATTAATAAGAGATTTAAAGAAGACGTATACACTCACAAAAGGGAAAGTTATTGTCAGCTTGAATGTATTAAGCAATCTTTAGTGATAAAAGAAAAAAAATGGTTTGAAGTGTTTAACAAGAATCAAGTCATTATGTTTTAATAGCTCAGTTACATAAGAGACCTCTGTTGGATAACTGTCCAGTTACAGAATGTTCAAGAAGAATATGAAGAAACAGGAAGAATACATAGTGAAAAAAAAGAGGGATCTCAAACAATACGTAGATATTTGAAGTCCTGCATGTATAAAAGAAAATCAATCTAAGATGATGTGTTTAGTACTTTAAAGAGACTGATTCATATAGTAATGTATAACAAACGGACAATAAAAGGGGTCTACCTCAAGAACTAGCTAACACTATTAAATGATTATTTTATGTTCTGACTTTTGTGTTTCCATTTAATTGAATTTAATTTGAAAGAAAAAGCTTTGACATTTCAAGGCTTCAGGCCTTTGAAGAAATGTCTGTGCCACCCTTTCACACACATAGAGTTAACTGGAATGTATTAACTTTACAAAATGAAGGGCACATTTCTACAAGTAAAGAGTAATAGATAACACTTCATATACCCAACATGTTACTTTTCTTAAGGATTAGTTACAAGCTTGTATGTAATTTGAGAAGCCATGAAGCAAAAATCCCAAAATTGTTGTCATTAAACTAAAGAGATTATATGTCTGTAAGTAGGTAACACCTATCAGGTAGCATTGAATAAGAGTTTCAATTATCTCTTTAGCACTTAGCAAAATCAGTGGAATTGTAAGGTTAATTTACTTATCATGTAACACATTGAAACATGTTACGGATATTAATCACAATAGAAGAGGGTACTTAATGGATAATAGCTCTCCTTTGTTGTATGTTGAAAGTATCAATTACATTTAGAGTATAAACAGATAAAACAGTAAGTGCCAATAATAGTAATAATAAATTCAAATTGCCCATACCGTGGTATTTTTAGATCCCTCCATGTTAATTTTTACACATGGATTCCCAAGCTAAAAGGATGTATGTTTAATACGTATACAACACATTTATTTTTGCGAATGGTGGGCGGGAAAGTTACAAAACCATTAAGGATTACTCCATATGAGAAGATAAGCAGATTGTCTGGGGTTTTTTCCTGTTCTTCCCCATTGTTATCAATGGGAGATAGGTTCCCTTTAAGCAGATTTAGTTTAATTTGACTATCACCAAACAACTTACAATTACACTCCTTTTTAAAAAATATTCAATCTGAAGTGTAAAATTCTATTTCATTAAGGATCCAATTGATATTTCTTTTTTATTGTATCTTTAAAATGAAGTTTTCCATGTCACAATTGATTATTCTTTTCTGGCCATCCATTGTTAGTGTATCATTTATAAAGAAATGCTTCTCAACCAAAATCAACACTTTTTTTAAGGAGAACAAATCTAACTATATTACATTACACAAACAAACCTTAAAATTAAAAGATCATATTTTTAGTTTTACATCAAATAATTGACATACATTTTTAAAAGTTCTGAAAATGTTTGAAATCAAAGCTGCCTTCGGATTGCGGTCTTGGTATTTTGAGTAAATTGTTGATGTAGGTGGAACTGATATCATGAACATCCACTAGGAAATTGATATTTGAAAATAAACTAACATCCTCCTGTATACCATACAAATCAGATTTCCTGTACCAATACACACAAGAAAAATAGGCAAATGCCATAATCTTTACGTTCACATGTAGGCAACTCTAAATGTGTTCTTTTTTTGAATTAAAAAGAACACTCTCTCTTTAACATCTTGAAGAGAGGCTATTTAGTGAATGAATCATGTAATCATATCTGTGTATAGAGAATCATTTAGATCCTATAGAAACAATGTGAAATGAACATTGAAATCTTGTACTTTTCACTCACCTATCACAGCTTTTTTTAAGATACTTTTTTATTTTCCATGTAAGTTCAAAGATGAACACATAAATGACAATATACATATCATTTGACATACTGCACATAAAAGATAATATGATGGTGCCATTTGTGATACAAAAATAGAATACAAAATATGTGATTTCTTGAGTGTTCTTTTACTCTGTGAACCTTTGTTTTATCAATTTTACAAAGTAAGAAATTAACACATTCATGCGTTTATTAAAATTTCAACTAAACTTTCATGCATTTCATAATTGCAAAGTTGCAAACAAAACAACTACTGCTCATAACACTATCAAATATCTCAATACATTTTTAGGGTTTTAATGCAAACCTTTCTCTTCCAGTCTATGGTATTCAATGTTCTGAAATAAAATATCTCATACATGGTGTGACATAGTGATTTTAAAAATCTTAATTGAAAAATGTGCCAATATGTCAGTGTTTTATTTTTCATGAATGTTTGTCTCCTTGTGGAACATTGATAATGTTCTGTATGGTAGTACTGTCAGGAAGCTGAGACTTTTCTCTGGGTTTTTGCTAAATTGTTCATTCACATCTGATTTGAAGACAAGATACTTTGGATTACAATTTTTTATTTTGATATGAAAACCAGTGGCTCCTTTGCTTCCACCGTATTTACTCTGTATATAGCTGACATTTTTTTGTTTCCGGGACTGCCTGAGTGTGAGCATTGGGGAGTTTTGGTAGATAATTCAGTCGTACCAAAGACTGCCTTTATGAGAATTCAACAAAGTAAATAATTCTAGAAATGTGTACTTTTCTGCAAGTGTATCACAGCTGCTATGACAGCAATCATTTAAATGTTAATGTTTGCGCAATATATATTTTGTCATCTCTATTTATGTTACTGTGATTTTACTGTTATTCTCTATCATTTTTGTAGAGAAGACGTTGACAAAAAAATCAGCCCCCTACCGAGTACTGACTGTTGCTTTCTTTTTGAATGGAGTTAGAAAGAAAATTCCCAAGTCACTTTTTTTTTTCCTTGACGAGATGCACTCATCAAATTATGTCCTTTAGAATTATTAGTATTTAATCATTGGTGTACTTCCAGTAACAGAAAAACAGATTACAAATAACATGACAGTGGTTCAGCAAGTGCTGTTCAAACACTAGAAGTGGTTTATTTTTTTCATATAGGACTGTTGATCTCTGTGACAAAACCCCCCACTAAAACAAGTAAATAATACTCACAATAAAAGATAAAAGGAGCATATTTGATATGATTTATCCCAAAACCAATTCATGTAGCCATAAAAAATATATATAAATATATCAAACAAAAAGTGCATTAATATGAACATCATGAACATCCACATGTCTAAAATCTAAAATTCTGCTTTGTTTCTAGTCCTATGTAAATATTCTTTTTCATTTCCTGGCCAACTTTACTTATCTGTTTCCTTGTTTTACAGCTGTATTAATATTGATTTATTATCAAACTACAGGCATCGCCGGACTAAGAATAAAAACAGCCCTGGAAACCGTTGTATACCAGCCCCATAGCATTGCATAATTATATCAGCCCTATAGCATTAAACTATTATTTTGTTGTTAAGAGTAATTAAAACCGTAGATTTTAAAGCACATTTGAAAAATACACTATTTGTGGGTAAGACATATATGAAAGGACATACGGGATTATATGTAAAGAAGAAATTCTGGAGCAAAGTGGTAAAATTGGAGTAACCAGTGAGCCTCAGACAGGTGGCCTAGCAGGAATGTTTCCAGTATTCCGGTAAGCCAGTCTGACATTGAATACAGGGCTTATGGTAGAGAACCCATCTACAAATTTTTCAATCTTTTAGATTTCATCAGTGCTTGTGGTATTGGAGATGTCAGGTAAACAACTGCCAGATGGCCATGAATAAAATATTGGACTCCTTTTTTACATAAACAAAATGTTGGACTTCTATTGAAACTACTGTAAGCCACAAACAAAATCCTGAGGTTATCCCAATGAAACCAATAAAAAAGGAAGTACTGCAGTTGGCACATTTACCAACTTAACGATCATATATAACAATAAACTTGTTAGTTGCCTAAATATTAGGCAGTTCCTTAAAACAGTCTGCTTCCACATGTCAGCTCATAGAGATCTACCAGTTTAATTTTACCTCTGTGATTCCCTAATCAAGGGACTAAAATCAGGTTTTATCAGGAAAATCGTGTTTGCCAGGATAAATTGTCCTTTTAAGCAGAGCTTTCTTTGTGTAATGTTCAAAATATATTAGTCATGGCTTATGACAATGAGCTCTTAGGAGCTCTTAATGAGTAAAGCGTTGCTTTACTTTGCATGGAATAAAAGCTTCACGATTGGTGGAACTTAGGATCTCTGAGTGTATTTTATTCATGCAGTTTTCATTGTTGTTCAGATGTCTTTGCTGGCATCAAAAAAACTGTTTACATATTATATTAAGTTGCTGAGGATCATCCATGAACTGAGGTAAGCTTTTTCTTGAATGGCAATCTGTGCGTTTAAAAGCAGTTTTCTGGGATCACATTTGTTATTTATGGACCATATATCCCTCTCTCCTGACACTTACCCCATGGTGATCTTTCCTAGATTTGACATTGCACCGCAAGGACTTGACTTTGCACTGCCAAGACTTGAGATTGCATTACCAGGAACATGTCACTGCAGCAACAGAGACTTGTTACTGCACCCACGGACAAAGCTGAAGAATCGGATTGCGGAGTGACCAAACCAGATAGCGAAATTATATCCAACGAGTGTGATTTATTACAAAACAAATAGTGGCTAGCACAATCCTGGCACTTAATCATAGGCTGCAGAGTGACAGCACACGCATGCTCTTTAAAGGGCTACCAATTAATATCATTGCAAATACCCTACACAGAGAAACGATATATACTAATCACTGTTTAGCGTGTGATGTCACTCAGAAAGGACAAAATATTTACATTCAAAAAGTGCTTCATACAAAATTTATAAAACATTAGTAAAGTTACAGAATAAAGTGAAGTAAAAGAAAATTAGCAATTATTGAATATTTTTAAGGATAAAGGTACAGGCTTCATTAATTGAATATATTGTTTTTTTCCGCATCAATAAATACTGTGTAAACGAAATCTTGATTAAATCCTTATTACATGTAAAATATTATTATTTTTATATATAATATTTTATTTTTATTAATATTTATTCTTAACCTTAGAACCTTAGAAAGGAGAATTATAGATTCACAATTATGATTTCATCTATGCCCGCCCCAGGTTGAAACAAACACCAATTTGGTTTAAATGATTCTAAATCTATTACTTGAGTGACTTAATGCGGGCATATATGAAACCAAAGAAAGATATTTTAAACATATCAAACTTCCTTGAGGCTGCATAAATACTGCAGTTATCTATAGTGCCTGTAACAAGTATCACATACTTTACAGTGTTAATAGCTGAATGTGACATGCAGAACATCACATAATGCAGGATATACAAATATGAATTTACAATTTTACAAATTTACAAAATTACCAACTGCATGAACACTGTTCTAAACACTTCCATCCCCTGTATATATATAAAAAATGAAATATAAAATATATAGAAGGGGGTCATTCTTTTATATGCAGGGCTAGTGGTGGAAAAATACATTAACATCATGATTGGTATTAATGCCCTTTGGGTATTGTGTCTGTAGCGTAAAGATCCAAAATATTTCTCTCCTGCATAACGTTGCAAATGTATCACCTTTGCGTGGAGGAGTTATAATTCTCTCAATTACCTGATATTTTAAGAAGTCTTGCTACATGCTAGAAAATGTTTGTGAATAGAGGTCTTCAATTTTTTATTCTCTATATCCAAGAGATGTTCCCTCACTCTCTCTTTAATGGGCCGTATTGTTCTACCAACATACTGATGATGACAACTTGAACATGTCAACAGATATATGACAAAACTTGTATTGCAGTTATAAAAGTCATGGATTTGAAATGTCCTTTCAGTGACTGTGTGATCTTGATCCACATTGAAACATTCCTTTACAAGTTAACCAGGTCTCAGACTTACTTGAATTCTCCATAGGCAAAAACTGGGGGATAATTTGTTTCCCAGGGTCATGGCTTTCCTAGCAATGCCATTGATTTTTGTTTGGCAATAGGGTTTATTTGCAGAATCTATGCATAAAATTGGTAAATGTTTATTGATAATACAATTAATATCATTAAAGTCAATGCTATAGTTTGTATAAAAAGTTAGTTTATTGGGGCTCAGAGCGGGCTTTTGAGTCCGTGATCTAGGTTTGTTTGAAATCAAGTCTGAACTATTCTTTTGTTTTGCTATTTTATAGCCTCTATGAATGAGTGAAGTTGAATAACCTCTTTGCTCCAATCTGGAGGCTAGATCCCTGGCACCCTGTTCAAATAGAGAGTCGTCCGAGCAGTTCCTGCGAAGTCTAATAAACTCACCAACTGGAATTCCAGTGAATGTATGTTTAGGATGGCAACTAGTTGCCTTCAGTATTGTATTGCCTGCTGTTTTTTTCCTGAAATTATTTGTGGAAATTTTGCCACTATCCTTATCTCCCATGAGAGTCTGGTCTAGAAATGAGATACGACTCTCATGGTAATAAGTTGTAAAACCTAAATTAAAATTGTTGGTGTTAACATAAGCAAGGAACTGCTCAAGCGACCCTTCTTCTCCTTTCCATATCAGGAGCAAATCGTCAATATATCTTCCATACCAGAAAATATTGTCCCTAAATGGGTTATTGAAATCAAAAATGAATAGTGTTTCCCACCACCCCATAAACAAATTAGCATGACGGGGCAAATTTGGCACCCATTGCGGTGCCACAACGTTGAAGATAACAGGTACTCTGAAACAGAAAATAGTCTGTAGGAAAATTTTAAAAATGCTTTAAGAAAAATTGAACAGCTTCTACTCATTTTTGATGTGGTATGGATGAGTAGAGGAAACTTACATCTAAAGTGTCCCATATAAAGTTATCCTGCCACTCTAGATCACTGATACACTCCAAAACATGTTTCTGCACCCTCGGAGACTTGCCACTGTACCCCTATGAACTTTCCACTGTACCCCCAGAGACTTGCCACTGCCCCCCCAGGCTTTGTTCCTTGGTGTCTAGTGTGCCAGTTAGAGGATGTGTGTGCGTCACAAGGTGCACACAAACATTCTCTAATGCTTCCCAATATTTCTGAGACAGAATGCCAGTTGGTCATGTGAACCCAGAGTTCTAGCTCAGAAGACCTGCCAGAAACATTGGGCAGCCTCAGAGAATGTATGCAAAGTGGTCTTTTGCCTGATTAATAGTTGGTTAGTGGGATAATCCCAATCAGGGCCGGCCTTAAGTGTTCTGGAGCCCTGGTCAGGCCACCCCCATGGTGCCCCCCCCCCCTCTACCTTAATGTCTGTCTGTATGCTCCTCCTCCTCATGCCAGTCTCTAGCCTCTCCCTACAAATATGTGTCTCTGCCTTCCCATGTTTGTCCCTTTCCTCTTCATTGCCATGTCTGTCTCTCTCCAACTCCCACATATCTGTTCTCTCTCTACCCCTATATTGGAGACATCAAAGATGGCAAATTACCACTGAACAATGTAGGAACCGCAAAATAAAAGCTATTACAATCCTTTAATATCTTTAAAAGTTACTTTAGTATTTGGATATTGAGCACCACATCCCATAACACACACAAGAAACACATAATTAAAGAGAAGTGTGTAATATTATTTCTTCCAATTTGTAAGTAAATACCCTATTTGGTTCTGACAAATGCTGTGGCATCTTAAAAGTCTTCAGATGCTCTCTCTTTTGTTTGCAGCTGTAAATTGGAGATGCATGTCAATTTAAATGGCAATTATTTGTAGGTATTGTAAATAGTAATCATTGCACTAGTAATTTTTTAATGGTATGGAGAATAAATAGTAACTAAGGTAATTAGATGGCTAAACACTACTAACAAAGGACAACATGAAAGTAAAGGGAAAATCTCCTCCTCCCTTGAAATGCAAAGCTGTTAAAATAAAAGCTAAACATTAAAAAGTGACCGATATACATGTTTAAATATTACATTTTTTTACATACCACATTCCAGTTTCATTTCAGAAGCCAGCTACCTGTAGAAATACTTGGAATCATTGGTTTCCTTGTTGTCTGCACATAAATTGGTGACATTTGTGAAATTGTGCTTTTTTTGTTGTTGTTGTTGTTAATCTAGGAAAGAAACAGGGGAGAAAAATAAAGGTGGCAGCAAGTGCATAGTGTCACAATGTTGATTCATCAAGAATATACAACATAGTTGAGCCACAAGGCAAGTATAGTCAAGATGATTCCAAAATGTGGCAAACCCTAATATGTCTATACACGTGTGACTCTATAGGAGAGTGGCAATAAAGAGAATTAGTGGTCAGGGATGCCAGGGTCAGAACACAGAACGGGTGGTCAGTCAATCCAGGAATGGTAGTCAGGACACAACTAAGACATTATACAGATCAAAGAATGAACAAACATTGTGTAGAATTGTCACTAGGGAATGCTGACACCGAACCACTTAACATTGTAACCAAGCAGACCATACTACAGAAATTCATAACACAAATGCACGCTCTGAGACTGGAAGATTGAGTCCTGATGTGACTGTGAGAGCTGGTGCAGTAGGGAACATGGATGAAAGAGGGATGCTGGACTTCAGTTAGCATGAGATCAGTGGGAGTGTGGACCTACCAAAAGGTAACACGTTATTCCTTTGAAGAGGATCCACAATAGTATCATACCCATATTGGCCTAGTAGGGGGCCCATAAATTGTTTCTGCAAGACCTTAATGGCCTTAATTATTTCACTATTGAAAAAAGAAGCAGAATTTGACACAAATCCGTGCATTCTATGGTAGAATGGTCCAACAAAGAAAAATAGCTTAAAAATCCACAAAATAGGGGTGTATAAGAAATAGAATCACCTATGGATAGATCTAGTGAAAAGGAGAAACGAAGCACTCCAAGAGTATGCAACTGGAACATAACATAACATGTAAGGTGTTTATTCAATTATTTCTTTTTGTTGCTTTCCTTTTCACATATTTTCTCCCTTTCTTATAACACAGCATGGGACATATGATTTGATGGTTGTATATGTTTTTCAATAAAGGAAGAATCTGTTTTTCTTATGAAGGAGCTTGTGCTTGAAGAACACGTCATTAGACCTTTTATTTTGGGCACCATGGGATATGATAATATTCATGATTGACACCCCATAAATGTTGCCCTTTGTGTTTTTGGTAGGATCTGGCAAGTTGAAAAGCTCAAGCATAGCGGGAAAAAACAAAGGGAACCATTTAATGTTTTACTAGACATCAAAAGTTTTTGGAATCTCTGCCCAGGATATGGCTAATTTTATTAATGAAGCCACACTTAATGTATTATATCATGGTCTATTTTCCATTCTTTACAAAACTTAATCTACAAAATAACACAGCCTTGGCCTCCCCAAACCACAGACAAACTCTAGAATCTGTCTTTTTAATTTTCTAAACTATTGATCAGTTAAATTAATTGTTAACTTAGTAAATCCACAATTCATTATTTATCAGTTCATTATGTTATTAACATATTTTGTTGCTGCTTAGTTGAAAGAAAAACAATATGGATTGCACAATAAATGCACAAATGTACTAGCTTATCATTGTTGCTAATTGGAAAAGCTAATTATGAAGCATGCCATTAGTGAAGAGACTGGAAAGCTGCTTTTGATTGGAACTGGGATACAAAGATGTTTTATTAGGTTTTGTTATTATTCATATTAATTATTTATTTTGATACGTTGCACTTCACATAGCACACAAAGGTAGGCCAAAACAGAAACGTTAAATAATTAACACAAAGCACAAAGAGCTATGTTAACGAAGAATTCTTTTCATTAAGAGCCTTTAAGTCTTTTGCTTGGTTTAGAAATTTCGCATACTCACATGGTTTTGTTGGTTGGATCATCTTAAAATGGGAAATACATTGGTGATATCATTTTTGCTCCCAGGAGATTCCGAGCCATTATCACAATTAGCATCCTTGATTGCATTGGCAAAGGTTACAGCTACAATTTAGTAGCCTACCATTTATTATCTCTGCAAAGATAGCCAGTACTATGACAATCAAAAGGGAAGGCGGTTGCAAGTATGTGATAATTCACAATTTGTTTTTAATATTACATTCATAATAATAACATTTAAACAGGGTGTTCTGAAATGTATGCTTTGAAAAGTCATGATCAGATTTGGCAAGGTCAGTGTTTAAAGACAATAGACATTTGTACAGGGAATATATTTGAATTGTACTGTTAAAGCCAATTGCGCTGGATATCAGAATACTTCGGATGACACTATATGAAACTGTTCTATAGACACTCCATTTGTATGTAATGATATATTAGATATATTCTTATTCTTATGTAAACATATATTGCATCCAGTGGCGTAGCGTGGGTTGTCAGCACCCGGGGCAAGGCAAGTAATTTGCGCCCCCTAACCCGTGGATTTTAGCACTCGAGTCTCTTCTACTAGATTAGTTAAAGAAACCCTTACCCCCCAAGCACATGTATTGTTTGTTATGAAAATACTTATGTAATTAAAGTAAAATGCATCTAAATACAAGTTTATTTTCCAACACTTTATTGAGTGCGAACATGCATTACACACATTCTCCACATTTTCAGCAGGTCTATGAATACAAATATACACATGTAGTAACCTAGCATGGGCCATGCTATTATATGTCGTCTCACAACCATCGTAAACGACAAACAATATCAAGAACAAAAACTAAACATCAAAATGGAACCATACCCTGGAGATGATCCAAGACTGGGCTAGATGGAGCCAACTTCCTCAATCCTGTACCTTTAATGTTACCCCCCCCCCCCCCCCCACACACACACACACACACATATGCCATAATTGTTGTGCCATTCAGATGCCAGTAATATTGTAACTTTCGGATGCCAGTAATATTGTGCCAGTCAGAGCCCAGTAATATTGTGCCAGTCAGAGCCTAGTAATATTGTGCCAGTCAGATGCCTGCAATATTGTGCCAGTCAGATGCCTGCAATATTGTGCCAGTTAGAGCCCAGTAATAATGTGCCAGTCAGATACCAGTAATATTGTGCCAGTCAGATACCAATAATATTGTGCCAGTCAGATACCAGGAATATTGTGCCTGTCAGAGCCCAGGAATATGGTGCCTGTCAGAGCCCAGGAATATGGTGCCTGTCAGATGCCTGTAATATTATGCCAGTCAGATGCCTGTAATAGTGTGCAGTCAGAGGCCAGGAATATTGTGCCAGTCAGATGCCTGTAATATTGTGCAAGTCAGATGCCTGTAATATTATGCCAGTCAGATGCCTGTAATATTATGCCAGTCAGATGCCTGTAATATTATGCCAGTCAGATGCTTGTAATAGTGTGCCAGTCAGAGGCCAGGAATATTGTGCCAGTCAGAGGCCTGTAATATTGTGCCAGTCAGATGCCTGTAATATTATGCCAGTCAGATGCCTGTAATATTGTGCCAGTCAGAGCCCAGTATTATTGTGCCAGCCAGATGCCCAGTAATATAGTGCCAGTCAGATGCCCAGTATTATTGTGCCAGTCAGATGCCCAGTATTATTGTGCCAGCCAGATGCCCAGTAATATAGTGCCAGTCAGATGCCCAGTATTATTGTGCCAGTCAGATGCCCAGTATTATTGTGCCAGCCAGATGCCCAGTAATATAGTGCCAGTCAGATGCCCAGTAATATAGTGCCAATCAGATGCCAAGTAATATAGTGCCAATCAGATACCCAGTAATATAGTGCCAATCAGATGCCCAGTAATATAGTGCCAATCAGATGCCAAGTAATATAGTGCCAATCAGATGCCCAGTAATATTGTGCCAATCAGATACCCAGTAATATAGTGCCATTCAGATACCCAGTAATATAGTGCCAATCAGATACCCAGTAATATTGTGCCAATCAGATACCCAGTAATATTGTGCCAATCAGATACCCAGTAATATAGTGCCATTCAGATACCCAGTAATATAGTGCCAATCAGATACCCAGTAATATTGTGCCAATCAGATACCCAGTAATATAGTGCCATTCAGATACCCAGTAATATTGTGCCAATCAGATACCCAGTAATATAGTGCCAATCAGATGCCCAGTAATATAGTGCCAATCAGATACCCAGTAATATTGTGCCAATCAGATGCCCAGTAATATAGTGCCAATCAGATGCCCAGTAATATTGTGCCAATCAGATACCCAGTAATATAGTGCCAGTCAGATACCCAGTAATATTGTGCCAATCAGATGCCCAGTAATATTGTGCCAATCAGATACCCAGTAATATAGTGCCAGTCAGATACCCAGTAATATTGTGCCAATCAGATGCCCAGTAATATTGTGCCAATCAGATACCCAGTAATATAGTGCCATTCAGATATCCAGTAATATTGTGCCAATCAGATACCCAGTAATATAGTGCCAGTCAGATACCCAGTAATATTGTGCCAATCAGATGCCCAGTAATATTGTGCCAATCAGATACCCAGTAATATAGTGCCATTCAGATACCCAGTAATATAGTGCCAATCAGATACCCAGTAATATTGTGCCAATCAGATACCCAGTAATATAGTGCCAATCAGATACCCAGTAATATTGTGCCAATCAGATACCCAGTAATATAGTGCCAGTCAGATACCCAGTAATATTGTGCCAATCAGATGCCCAGTAATATTGTGCCAATCAGATACCCAGTAATATAGTGCCATTCAGATACCCAGTAATATAGTGCCAATCAGATACCCAGTAATATTGTGCCAATCAGATACCCAGTAATATAGTGCCATTCAGATACCCAGTAATATTGTGCCAATCAGATACCCAGTAATATAGTGCCAATCAGATGCCCAGTAATATAGTGCCAATCAGATACCCAGTAATATTGTGCCAATCAGATACCCAGTAATATAGTGCCATTCAGATACCCAGTAATATAGTGCCAATCAGATACCCAGTAATATAGTGCCAATCAGATGCCCAGTAATATAGTGCCAATCAGATACCCAGTAATATTGTGCCAATCAGATACCCAGTAATATAGTGCCATTCAGATACCCAGTAATATAGTGCCAATCAGATACCCAGTAATATTGTGCCAATCAGATACCCAGTAATATTGTGCCAATCAGATACCCAGTAATATAGTGCCATTCAGATACCCAGTAATATTGTGCCAATCAGATACCCAGTAATATAGTGCCAATCAGATGCCCAGTAATATAGTGCCAATCAGATACCCAGTAATATTGTGCCAATCAGATACCCAGTAATATAGTGCCGTTCAGATACCCAGTAATATAGTGCCAATCAGATACCCAGTAATATTGTGCCAATCAGATGCCCAGTAATATAGTGCCAGTCAGATACCAGGAATATAGTGCCAGTCAGATACCAGGAATATTGTGCCAGCCAGCCCCCCCCCCCCGTACTTACATGAAGCGGCTCCGTGTCCCCCGCCGGATGTCTCCTCCGTGCAGTCTTCCCTCTTGCACGGAGGAGGGAAGCAGACCCCGGATGTGACGCGACGTCACATCCGGCGTCAGTTTTTTTTTTTTTCCGGCAGTCGCATCCATCGGATGCGGCTTGCCGGAAAAAAGCGTTCACAAGCGCAATGCGCTGTGAACGCGGCAGCAGGGGCTGGGGGCCCACGGGACAGCTGCCTTGGGGCCCCCCAGGAGTAAATGGGCCCAGGGCAGCTGCCCCGTTTGCCCCGCGTTAAAGACGGCCCTGGCGGCCACGCGGCCGCATAGGGCTAGTGCACCCCCCCAGATATTGCGCCCGGTGCGGCCGGCCCCCCCTGCACCCCCCACGCTACGCCACTGATTGCATCTTTAATATCTTGACTACATTTTATAAGCCAGGTTTGTAGACTGATTCTTATAATAGTCCTCTCTTGACTACTATATTTTCTGATTAGGTTGCACTCAGCATTCACAGATTAAAAAAGAAAAAATAGTAGTAGGAAAGAAGGGGGAAATGGCCGAAGTCTGTGATAACATACTCACTGCTTTCAATCTCCCAATCTACATCTTTTTCCATATTATATATATCTTTCAGCTAGAATGCACATAATTAATAATTTGACCAAACCCACCTAGCCCCAACCATCCACATTACTGTTATTACAACAGACCGATACATGAGGTAGAGAGCTCTGCTTGAAAGCTTACTATCTAGAGGGATTGGGGTACATGAAACACATAAGGGAGTGAAGAGGAAAATGTCATCCCAGTTGCCCCCATATCTTCTTAAATGAGGGGTTTAAAGCATAGGAATACAATGTTATACTGTTTTGGTTGTTCTATCTGTAAGAGAGAATAATTTCTGTGCCAGAACTACTGTTGGTGTAGGGCATGCAGTGTACTTTGTTCTGGGGGGTAGAGATCACAACTCTTTACCACATGATAGGAAGGATTTAAGATGAAAACAATATAGTTTTGTATTCTGTTAAAGCAGGAGACCAAGAAAGAAAAAAAATAGGGGTTTCCAAAATATTCTGCCACCAGATACATTATAGTTTGCCTACCTAGGCAAACTACCTTTCAATTATTTTGATATAGTTATTTGTAATATGTAAATGCAAGATTGGTGATACTCATACAATTGTTAAAACATGACTTTTATTAATGTTTATTAAGATGTCAGATAAAAAATAACAGATATAATAAACAATAACTGTTAAAATAAAAATGAGTGAGTGAATCACTTAGACTGCTGTTAAGTTAGTTAGAAGCTACTGTCATAGTAAATGCCTGATTAATACAGTATCCATGTTGTGCTGTGTGAGGGCAGCTACCTGCTGGTATTTTCACAAAATGCCCTTAAAAATGGCAAGTTAGACAAAGTGCAACTAAATATGTATATTAGATATGGAGAGTCTGTTGAAATAAATTATATTTTTGGCCACCAATCTATAACATCAAGTCCAAAATATTAGCTCAGAAATCCCACAACCAAACGTGCTTTTCGCCGCACACAGATTCGTCAGGGGATTTATGCGACCTGGCACAAAATTAAAAAAGTTGGATTCATTTAGTTTACTGCTTCAAGTACTGCAGAGATATTTTTAGATATACTGAGGTTACGAACCATAACCAGAATTGGTGTTAGTATATCTTTTTTTTTTTTTTTTTATATTTTGCACTATAGTACTATACTTTTGCACTTATAGCACTGTCCATTTTGTTGCTGATTTGTCACTTATTATATTTGTTGTTTTCTATCAAAATCTTAATAAACATTAAGAAAAGCTAAGTTTTAAAAATTTGAATGGAAGTATCATCAATCTTAAAGTTACTCCTAGTAGATACGTCCACAAGTGGAAGCTTGCTTTTTCCTGCAGTTAGTTATTTTTAAAAAATGTATACTTGTTTATTTTATAAGATAAATAAACTAAGGATTTAATTAATGTGAGCAAATGTTCCATCTTTCATAGGTTCCTTCACCAAATAAATGGAAAATCTATGGTCACCTTAGCTCAAAATAAGATATTATTTAAATAACAAAGCTCCAATTACTAATGTTATACAATCAAATCAATTAAATAAGGACATTGTTTATAGATTACAATAGCCATAAAAGTGGTATAATTTAAAATAAATAATACATTATTTATGCACAATTTAGTTTGTGTTTTGCTAAATTTCAGCATGTTCAGTTTTCATTGACTTTATATATTTTGCATTCAAAGCTTCCAAATAAATTGCTTACAATAAGATATCCAATTACCAGCCATTTTATTCCCAACTATGGGCTAATTTGGTTGTTTCATAGTATTAGCCTCCTACTCCCGATATTTCCCTGGATGCTACAGTATGATTTTATCTTTTAATATACAGATAAATGGGGGAGGTTGTGGTAGAAGGTAAACAAATCCTGCACAGTATACATCTAAGTAAACACAAAGGTTGTAAAACCTTCAAACTGAAATATCAAGAGCATTGCAAATTAATTCTCTGCACAAAAGACCTATTGGAAACTAACTTAATCCACCCCCATGTATCTAGATGAGGGCCTTGCATAACAATGCTGGGGATGGATTTCCATTAGAGTCTCCTCTGCAGGCTCTCAGTTGTTTGAAGAAATAACAATTTCCTAAGCATGAAAGCTTCTTCAGAATGCTCCCATTAATGTCTAATAAAAGTGACTTTTTTTCTAGTTTCTGTTCTTTTTTTTTTTTTTTAATGTGACATTGGATTGAAGAAAGGTGGTTTCCTTAAGCCACAGGACCCCTACTAATTTACCTTGCAGTGGATTACCAATGCAGGTGTTAATATAATTGAAGGTGTGGTAGCATATACATCCTCCTAATGACTTTTCCTATATAGAGATTACCTAGGTAGAGAATACCAGGGTACCTGAAGAATAGGCATGTGAGTATCTTATTAACATATCACCATTCAGCGGCAGCTGCATATCTGAAGGGGGAAAAAAACTCTTTAAAGAGCCTATTCATCTATGTTAATGGGCCCATTGCACAGCACATTGTGTGAGAAATTAAGTCTCTGGCTGTGAACTTCCTGTGCTGTGCAAGCTGCCTTGACTCTTTTTTTTATGTCTGCAGTGTTATTATCTCCTCCTGGAAATAAAAACAATCATGTTCTCACATTTGAGAAGCCAAAACATTCCAAGATAACAAACTGGAGAAGCTGGATGAAAGTTTTCTTTGTTTTCCTTATTAGGTGAAAAATATGTTTCTAAATTAAAGCATCCCCTAAATTAACTTCCAAAGCATATCAAATTAACTAAAGTGTCCTGTGCATGACAAAGCTATTTTTTTATGTAAAAAAAAAAAAAAAAAACAGAATTCCCAGTTTAAACTACTTGGCTATTTATTACGCTGTGCTTGGAACTGCAAATATGTTAATTTATGTAAATGAGACATGATTTTTTGAATGTGGAATTGGCAACAAAAAAAAGATTTTCCTTTCAGAAAACCTATGCATTGAAAAGGCACAGACCACATGTCTAACAAGCAATATACATCCAGGAAAGTGCAGTCTAGATTTGGAGAAAGCACAAGTGATATTAAACGTACTAGAGTGAATGCTAAAGCAGGATTGTTCTCAATAGGTACTCACTATTCAGGGTAATGGCTTAAGGCATCATAGTTTTTTGCATTATTTTTTCATTAGGCAGGATATTCGTTAGTAATGAATCATGTTTCTGCTGGTAAAAATTAAAATGCAGCAGATTACATCATTATGATCATCATAATCATCATCATCATTATTGCATTGGGGGAATAAAGGACTAATACTCAATACTAACTGATTACAGGACAATAAAAAGAGAATACATTTCTAAATCATTCTCTGTCTGGTCTCTGTAAACCTTAACCCAATACATAGCAAAATGTCTACTCCATATAACACATTGGCACTTTCATTGGTACAGTTTTATTGTTTTTTAATAATATATGCACTATCAGAGTCATTTTTTTCTGCAATTAAATTATTTATCCAGTCAAATTGCATGTTTTACATTGATCATGCATGTGCTTGCATGAATAGAGTAGATTAGAAAGATTGATAAGATGGAACAAGAACATGAATGTAGACACCAGCAATTATGTGAAATATAAATCTAGTTTATTTAGCAGATAAAAAATAATAATCGGAAAAAGAAAACAACTATTTTTGCAAAATAAAAATATAATGATAAATAATAAAATAAGAATTATTATAAATTATTATAGCACAGCTATGCAGATCTAAGCGAAAAGATCCCTAAAGTCTGGTATCTGAATTTGTTATATTGTATTTATTTGTATTGTTTCTGTTTTGTGGTGATTAGTCTGTGTGTCTTGCTACTGTGTGGTTTTGTAGGATGTTCTAACTCTGATAGGCTATAAGATATAGTAGCAAAATTGTTGATAATTATTAATTATATAACAATATCTGTTACATGAGGTTTAGCAAAAACAAAAGCAGAAAGATCATGAAGTACATTTTAAACAGCTCATTTGCTGAATGATATAATTGCCAGTGGGTTTGTCTTAATTTAGTCAATTAACTAAGAACTCTGTAGGCAATTTGGATCGCCCTCTCTGCTGCAAGTGCATTTGGATTAAGTCTTGCTACGACATATTTATATTGTGCACTGTTAGGTGGAATTTATATAATTGTACAATCAGAGACAAGCACAGACATTTTAATTATACCTTTCTATAGTTATGTTTAAACAAATAGCAATTTGGAAAATAAAATCTAAAATATAATTTCAGTGTAACAAAGCAGTGCTTTATACACGAAACATTAGCACAGATATATTTAACACAGGTACTTAGTTCTCACCTCTTCCCTGGAGAAAAACAGTTGAGGTGGGGTGAGAAAAAGGGTAGAACTTGCATGCATACATATATAAAATAGTGACGTGGTTAACTGGATGCAGTGGCATGCTTCCTTTCACAGACAGGCAGGGAGTCACTTCTTCCACTGACTCTGTAACCATACACGGCCAAGAACCTACAGGCACAGAGGAAGTCTTATAATCACACTTACCCTGCGTCTGTCAGAGATTGGGTGGTGTACCAAGTGTACCTGATGACAGTCCACAACTGGATGTTACCTCCTGAAGTATCTATCTGGTTGAGTGTGATAGTCAACAACAGCAGAAGCGCCCCACAACACCTATGTAAAGCTACCCCCGCCCCCAATTGCCTACCTGATCCTGTGCTAGAAGGGAGATAATGAGGCATTCATTTCTGGTGTCTAGTGGGACTCCCCTTCGGCACTCTGCACACTGACAGTGTGCACCAGTGTATGACATCATGTTTTGCAACCTTTAAGGAAATTTGAGGAAATTAGTTGATCTTAGGTCTGCGGACACTTTCATACTAACAGATACCGGTAGTTCCATCACTAAATGATTAAAACATGGGGCAATCAGTATGTTTAAATTACCATATTTGAGACACTGAAAGAGTAAAGGTAGAGGTTTTGCAGGCTTTTATAAGAGGTGTTTGAAGTAGGAAACACCTATGCAAATAAGAATCAGTGGATAATAAATCAGAATGGCTGACATTCAACTTCTCTAATGCTTGTCACATATTTATATTCAGAATCCAGCCTGCTACCAGATTTTTAGATCATTGTGGAAGGTAATTCAGTAAATCAGATTCAGTTGGCTTTGAGTTCAGCAGTGTTCTCCAACTATGATAAGGCGATGAAATGTTTACCTTACATAATACCATATTACTTTTGGGAGCAGTAAGTTATTGCTGAATGATGGTCCATCAGAATTGCTTCCCATTAAACGTCATAAAAAACAGAACTCGGATCATATGTATGAGACCTTTCTGACATGTGCACAGTGAATTGGGAGAGCACATGTACACCCTTGCACCTGCAGTGGTTATTGGCATGATTTCAACTGAAATTCCAGTAATTACAAAGCACATTTGATCACTTAGAATTCTAGAAACTATATTACTGAGCACTCATATTGCTAAAAACAAGACACATTTGGAGGGCTGAGCAAACATTGGAGGAGAGCAGATGTCTCAACTGAGCTCCATGATATATGCCCCTATATGGTGGAAACCTCAATAATTTGAGACCTTAAGACAGTGTGAAGAGATGGGGAAGAAGTCAAAGAATACTGACAAGTATAAAAAGCTGCTAACTCAAGATATTGGCAACCTGCTGCCGAGTGTTGAACAGGCTGCGATCCTTCCCACCAAAACCTAACTTTCATCCTGCCCTCACACATTCAGAAGACTTCTCAGATGAGGCGCTGCCATTGCTGACCCAAGGCATTGAAGCCAAAGGGATCTATCCTTCTGGATAAAACCACAGTCACCAATGGGGCAATACGAGCCCTTATGCAGGACTTACTGCAAGATCTACATACAATGTGGAAATCACACATTGGATCAAAAAGGGACAGGCCTAACAACGGAAGTGGCAGAAATTGGTCAACACGGAATGCTCTGATCTTGTGGTCCAACAACTTTATATGCCCTTTTCTCCCCTGTTTCTTACACTTACCTCCTTTCTGCTATTTCTCTCTCATGAGTCTTTATTTTCTATTGTCCTACTTTTACCCCCCAAAGCACAGGATTTATGTTGAGTCATAATTCAGTATTGAGCAGTGGTCTAGAATACTCAATGACACGGTCTGTGAAGGACTTTGTGATGGGATTGCTTACACCAGAGAGAAAGGAATTTCTAAATTAAAGTCAGAGTTGGAAACATTCTCTCATTCAGCTGCACTGGAGATTTTCTCCACCTCGGCTACATTGTCCTAAAGTTTGAAATTCCCATCTCAATTCCCTGAAATTCTCTCGTAGGTACTTGTAGGCAACTCTATACCAATATACAAAAGATAACAAAATTATTTAAAATAAAATACATTTTGTTAAAACTAAATAAATATGTAAAAAAAATGACTAAAAGATTTGCGAGTTATCATCAATGTAAATTAACTTGTTGTGACAACAAATATCAAAGATCCTGGCTAGCAATTCTTAAACATGGTAGTGACCAATAATCAAAATCCTAGGGCCATGGAGGTAATGAGCAATATGTTCATGATCTACAGTATTAGTTTTCTCTCATGTAACTCCAAAGCATATATTTTTCATAAGCATTCCCGATTAAGCTGATGATATGGACATTGTAGTGTTATTGGTGGGATATCAGGCTAGTTATGATCCCTAAACTGATTTGTTTCAGACCGGGTTACTCTACACTAAATATGTTCCATTTACAAAAGGCTTTCAAGAGTGGAAGGTCTAGATAGTTCATATACCTCAAATATTATTACTACTGGCTAATATTTCATGTATTAGAATCATGATTTCAATACTGCTCAATATGTTTGGAACTTATGCTTTGAAACTTAATTTAAAAAAAAAATCCCATTTGTTGTATTTTAAACTTAAAGAAAGCATGTAATGGGAAAGAATCTGAGGAAAAACATACTTGAATGTCATTTGATAATTCCTTTACACTACAGATGTATAGGTAGAAATGTTCACCATTTGTATTGGTCTACACATGTGAAATCTAATCATGCCAAGATAGTAAATAATATCAAATATGTTGTGCTATAATTGTATTTCATGGTAAATGCACAATTTTTGGATTCCTCGGTAATCTGACTGATAGAATTCTACTAGGTCAAATATCATGTGTAATGATTGGAATTTCAATAAACAGAATGTTTCAAAAATGTCATACTATATAAATATAACAAAGGCAAGAAAAAAACAACATACAGAATGATAGTAGACCATATGAAAAGGGTATGAAGCTAAATGATAAACCCCTGTGGGACGGAAGATAGTATGTTGGAAACAGGGAAGAACTGGTCAAACATTCACAAATGGAACCATACAGAGTTTGTCAGTTGCCAACATTTTAAGGAAAAGATTAGACGAGATTTATCAGTGGAATGAGATCCCACAGAGAGGTCCACGGGAATAAGAAGCAGTGACCTTGTAGCATAGATGCAAGAAAGAGATTGAAACCCCTTGATACTGATCGGCCCATGCTGTATAGCTGTTGTGATGTGATCATACATTTAATACAAATAATATGTTTTGCTTATGCCAAATTAGCCAACAAATATACAACATACCATGGAAATAGATACAGCCAGACAGACTGACATAAAATCCATAATGAATGTATATATCAGTAGTTGTGCAATTACATTAAACTGCTTTACATTATTTTTCACATAATAACCAACAATTTGCTTACCTTCAAAGGGTAACATAAACACAGACATACGGAGATTGACCAATATAAAATGTAAGAACAGATTATTTACGTTATGTATTTTCCATTTCTAATATTTTTTTTTGTTTTTCGCAAAACATTATTCAAATGTGAAAAGTTTTTTTTATGATGTTTTTGAAGTATAAGTTATTTCAATATGTAAACAATAGTATGTAAACATAAGAATACGTGTGTTTACACAATCACAAGTTTATCTTTTTTTGTTTTATAGCATGAGTTGAAATAATATTGATCCTGTGAATCAGTGTTAACATTTTAAAATGCTCAATTAACGTACACCAAAAAGTACAGAATTATTTGTTAAGGAATTGAATTTTTTTTTTAAAAAGGTTAACTATTTTCTTCAGTAGCCATTAAAGAGAACAGATCCTATAATTATCTGAACCTCTCTGTTAGCTAAAGAGGCCACAAAAGACCTTCCAAGCTTCATATTTCTTGACAAAAGCCAGACCTTTTGCACAAGAGGATTTCTACAATCCCATTCATATTTAAATGTGACTGCTTTTGAAAATGTCCATCCTTCATCTGACCATTTCCGTTCTTTGTCTTGTTTGTTTCTTTCTTAAGTAAAACAGTCATCAAATCTCAGAAAGTGTATACAGTATCTATAAATTAAATATATATATTTTTTTTTTGTGTGTCAATTCTTGATATTTTATAAATAGCTTTAAAGGGAATTTTTGACGCTCAAAGGATTGAGTGTTCTAAACAACACTACTTATCTAATACTTGACCATAGATTTCTTTCTTTGTAATGTAAGTCTTTCTGTAGTGCTAAACGTTTCATTGCAGATGTGTTAAATTACCTACATGTAAAATATGGAGATGAGATTAACCTATTGATACACAATTTAAAGTATAACATGTAAAATATAAATTAGTATCAGGTCAGTGCCTTTATTTTTAGTTTTCAGAGCATGGTATAATTGTGTTAAAGACATATTTTACTGGGTTACCAATAATAAGTCTAAAATTTCAATTTATATTCCTTTAGAGATAGCCTTGGGTATCTAATTAATGCACAGCAATTAAGGCTCATTTGTCTGAATTTGGAAACACTGAGATGCTTACATTCTTGCCAACTTTAATATATGTATCTGATTTCAAGTATAGGACATACAGTATGAGATTTAGCTGTAGACATACTGTATGTAATCTCTATAAAAAGCCTTGAGGCAGGACACACATAAAACAAAATTCCACATAGCTGTTTTTCTTTATTAAAAGGTCTCAGAGGAATACATTGCAATTGGTTCTATCTGCCCATCCAATTGATAATTATTTAATTAGCAAATTACAACGATAATGGGATTCTACCCCCCACTAATTCATCTTGTCTGTTGAAAAAGTATGAGCAGAACCTTATATACAAAAGTTTGCTATTTGGCAACCACTGCAATTTACTACACTACTACAATGTGCAATGGGATCATCCAAAATGTTTCCACATTTATAAGTCAAATAGCTTTATTAAGAGGCGTGGTTCAAACCAATTATATTTGGATACACAATAGTTAACATAATCTCTATTTTAACAAATAGAAAAGATTTAACAATTGGATATCTAATGGATATCCAAAGCATTACTCGAGCCATATGGCTGCCAGAGATTTATGAAAGATCTAATTAGCATGCAATTTCCCCTTTTACTTTGATTATTGCTACACAATAAGTTGAATATTATTCTTCGTTTTTCTTAAACCCGTTCACTTGTTACATATTTTTTTCATTTACACAGATCCCAGCATGCACCAGGCCCCCTATTTCTGATTGCCTACTTATTGACTTCCTGGAACATCCTCTGCTCAAGGGCTCCCTAAGCTAGTTCCCAAAGTCTTATTAAGTCCTGCATAGATGTTTACATACATTTCAGAAAATAGTGATGGCTGTCATTTTGCAATCTACGAATTGTGGACTACATTGTGTGAAAATAATTTACATTTGTTACTGCAATGCCCTCTGCATACAGGTTAAGACAGCAATGGATTCATTTAGATAAACTTGGCATTATCAAGCAAAGACAAAAATACCTTTGTTGAACTGAGTAACATTGTGATTCCATATGACATATGGAGTCAAAAATTAAATTACTCCTTAACATTCCCACTTTTTTAAAACATTGTGAACAAAAACAAAAAGCAAATCCACTTCTGTACACATAGAAAAAAGGTGTTCTTCATAAACCGTGGTGTGCAATCAGTTATACATCTCTTTTTATAAATTATAATGTTCTTTCTCCTAGTATGTCTTTCAAAAATATCACTATATTGAGTTAGATAAAGAAAAAGCAAACAACATAGTGCAATATTAGTTAGCTGTCCAATTTCCTCACACCATGTGGCAATAATTAAGTAGAAAGTGTAATAGCATATTTGGATTTTGATGTGTATATTTCCAATACTTTTTTACTTGTATCACAGATTGTTCTGCTCTCTTTTTCACCAAATTTGTGCAGACTTTGTTGTTTGCACACTCGTTTACTTTTTAGTGGATGAATCTACTAAATAATAATTTGCAAATAATTTTCAGGAGGCTGCTCTTCAGCCCTGCTTGTACATATAATTTAATCTTACCACCTAACAACCACTTTAGAAGGCAATACCCTGTTTGCCTCTTTTTTTAACTTCTACCTGTTTTAGCTTCTCATATTTTAATTGGTCGTGGATAGAGTTTGGACTGGGGATAAATCACTGACAGGAAATATATTCATATCTGACACATTTACCTTCTGGAGAATTAGAATTTTGACAGGACACCAATTTTTCCTGTATTGTTTTCTTTTTATTTCCTGCTGTTTCAGTCTTTCAAATAAAAATAATAAGGTTATAACTTTTAAAGACAATAACTAGTATGATGGACAAATACACATTTCATTTTTCATTGATATCAAGATGAATTTCAAGTCTATAATTAGCTTTCCTTAAGTTCTCTGAAATTTCAAGCCTGCAATTAGAAATAGTTATCAATCAGAACTTCACCCAGAAGAATTTTATAGCATTGATAAATCATGCAAACTGAGTGTCAAAAAGAAAAAATGTGTGACTTGACCATGCTATCTTGCTCTATTCTATATCTACTAATTTGTTTTTTTAGGACATCTACGTTGAATATTTAAAATCCACTGTTGTGCCCACCTGTAAATTGTTCTACATTTACCAAATAGCTGTAAGATGGAAGTTGCAAAGCATTGATGCAAATAAAATAATTTTACAAATTAAGCATTTTTTGTTTTTCTAAAAGTAAGACTAAAATAGTGATACAATATTGTCTTGATTAGAGTCAGAAGATATCTTGTTTTTTTAGAAGAGGTAGAAGATTATTATTTGATTTCTGATTTACAAAAACAAATAAAAACGTACACTATTAAAGAAACCACAGAAAAAAATATATAAAATATCAGTTTGTCTTTTAGTCCATGGATGTAAGACCTTTGGTGAGTTTAACATGACCTGGTCACCACTAACAGTAGGGGATCCCTCAATTATCATGCAATTTGGAATACACAGCCTTAAGCACATCCTTTTTTATACACATAAGGGAGTGCACATAAAACTAAGGATACAGTGAAAGCAGCTTACTAAAGAGAGAAGATACAGGTTCACCAAAGAATCAAGACTGCTGGGCCTGCAATTGGAAATAGTGCTCAAGGCAGTGTGCTTGTAAATTAAACACTACTTATGACTTCTTTCTGAATGATTGTACTGTGATTTGTATTGTGAAGTAAGAATCCATTCCTGTGAAAGTTTTTTTTTTTAAAACAATGCTTACTTTCTTAAACTGCATAGATTTTAAATGTAATTGGAATTTTATTCTGAACGATAAACATTTCAAAAAATATTGTGTTTGTGTATTTTTGTTTGGAATTTCACAAAGTTTTATATATATAGTTTTGTATAAAATACATAATGTGTAAACTTTCAATAAATCTGTGTATATTATCTACAGCTAAATAATTGGTGTGCTGGATATAGACACTTTAATGACAGAAGTTATATAAGAGCATACAACCATAAAAAAATATTTAAAAAATGGGCTTGATAATAGGTCTTCAACTATCAATCAGTCTTAGCTCTGATAATCTAGAATTTATTTAGAAATAGGGAGAAATCATGTCTCAAACTTCTGCAGCAATATGATGAGAAAGGATCAGGGATGTTATCAGATGAGCTCAGCCTTTGATTTATAATTTGTAATTTAAATGTGATGTTGAAGCATCAACATTATTTTTGCTTTATTCTAAGAAAAGCAAAGAAAAGTACCAGATATGGATTAATAGTAAATAATTTTATATTTTATTTCTAGATGCCTTCTTAATTATGATCTAAAATATTGAGATTATTGATTCATGTGCAAGCTTCATGTATTTTGGCAAAAAAACAGCAATTAAAATCTAAGGATCAATTAGTCAATAGAGACATTTTGTCATACCGACTTCATATACGTACTTGAAATGGGTTCAGAAAATCTTTTTTAGAAGAATAAGACATTGTTCAGTGACTTTCTAGAATAAAATGTTTGTATGTTTTAAATAAATCTATTAGAAAAATGTCAATACTTTTTACATCAATTTATTTTATTTTTCAGTTTGTTTTCCTGATATAATTATTGTTATACATTTTCTAGTTATAATAATGTTTGTTTTAAGAAAATATTCTCTGTTTAGTTACAAAGGATAAGGTTGTAATTTAGTGTCAATAGGAACATTAAACTCGTCTTTAAGCATTCATTTCTTCCATCCCTTAAAAAATATATAACCTGCCAAAGTTATTGTCATGTTTATTAATATCTATAGCCTGTAAAAGAAAGACGCCATTAAATTTACTCTTCAGATCATGTACCACATTTGAAAATCCATCAAATGCGTGAAATAGCTTTCACTTGCACCAACTGTGTTCAGTGTACTTTTGAACTACAGCTAAGCAATCATTGGATAGCCACATGTGTCTTTAAGGTGAAATTAAAAGAACTCAGATGACAAAGGAAATGTTTATTTGAAAGTCAATGGAACTTATTCAAATTGCTCAGCAGTGTTGTTTGAACTAAGTGGACATAGTTACAAAGAAATGTTTATTCAAATGCATTTCATGTTTAAGATTCAAAGGGACTAGTTTAAAAGTCGTCTTTTATCTGTAGATGAGAAAAGAGCTCAAGAAAACTTCAAATCCTACAAAAGATTTAGAAGTGTAGAATACACAGTGTCCTTGATTACCTACATGATAAGACAGACAACAAAATAGGTAAGTTCCAAAGCAAATGGCCATGTATAGAAAGCAACAATGTTGGAGAATCGATTTTACCAACTCAATCCCAAGGTAATTCACATTTATGGAATTGCTTAATTTGTAATACAAGTTTGTCTGTGTGACAGTTGAAAATCAAGAAGTATAGAGTCCTATTGGGAGCTGAAACATACTAATAAAGTTCAATGTAAAACTATCTATCTAACTATCAGCAGATAAGGACCATTTGGTCCATCTAGTCAATGGTCAATTTTCTAAATACTTTTATTAGTCTCTGGCATATCTTCTATCTAGGATAGCTTGTGCCTATCCCACGCATGCTTAAAGTCCTTCACTGTTTTTACCTCTACCATTTCCGCTGGATGGCTATTCCATGCATCCACTTCCCTCTCAGTACAGTAACATTTGACCCTCTAATTTAAGACTATGTCCTTCTTGTTGTGGTTGTTTGTTTTCTTTTAAACATACTCTTCACCTTTACTGTGTTGATTTTATGTATTTAAATGTTTATTTCATATGCCCCTGTTATGACTTTCCTCCAAGCTATACATGTTAAGATCATTTAACCCTTCCTGTTAAGCTCTATCCTTCAACCCATGAACCAATTTAATATACCTTCTCTAAAACTTCTCCAAAGTTTCAATTTCCTTCTGGAGATAGTCTCCAGTACTGCATACTATACTCCAAGTGAGGTCTCACCAGTGCTCTGTACAATGGCATGAACACTTCCCTCTGTCTATTGCTAATACCTTTCCCTATTCAGTGAAGTATTCTGACTACTCTATTACATTGTCTACTTACCTTTAAGTCCTCTAAACATAAAACTCTGAAATACCTTATCCTAAATCAAATATTCTATATTCTGCTCTTGGGTTTTTACACCCAAGATGCATTATCTTGCATGTCAGTTACCACAGATCTTACCATTTTTCTAGTTTAGCTAAATCAGTTGCTATTTGACTTATCCCACCTGGAACATCAACCATGTTTCAAATCCTTGTATCATTAGCAAAAAAATATACCTTATCAGCAAGACCTTCAGCAATGTCACTATTAAAATATTTAAAAGAATGGGTCGAAGCACAGATCCCTGAGTTACCCCACCAGTAACAGGACTTTGCTGAATTTTACTTTATTTAACTCTCAAAAATATATATTTTTTTAAATGTGACCATATGCAGTGGGTGATGTTCTAGCTGACAAGAAATCATGGTGTTATATCACAGAACACAATAAAACATAAACCTATATAAAATATACTTCCCAAAGAATGTTTGTGGCTCAAAGGATCTCTCATGTCCTCTTGAAAATATAATTGCGGAATCTAATGTAGATATTTTGTTAGTGTTCCAGATCTGTTTTCAATTAAAACTTATTCTCAAGAAGATAAAACAAAATAAAACAAATAGACAGCAACCATAGTGTTAAGAGTTAAAATCTGTTAAACATTTTATTAAAACAAAGAAAGCACACTCACAGAAAAAAAATGTATAATGGTAAGTGCCTCATCACCATCTGGACTAGAATATAGAAACACTGGAAGGGCCGCGATGAACCTTCCTGTTCTTGCAATCTTCCAGGGTAGACATGTCCAACTCGCATTATACTTTAAATACAAGTTGCAGAGCTGGAAGGATGGAATGAACTATTGCTCACATATAGATCACAATAGATCCACTGCAGTGGGTGAAATAGCTTTTTTCAATCACACTGCCTCAATACATGTCCATGCAGGGAATTTCATATATAAATAACCCTATGTATTTCACCTAAACTAACACCATATTTAAAACACATGCTAAAAATACTCCTGGTACCCTCCAAAATACACGTGCCTTGTTCATGATAAAATCAAGCTCCACAAATAAAGTGACCTGTTTGACACTATCTATAGAGAAGTGCACAGAAACACAAGTTGAATATTTACATTGTGGACAATGAATCAATATAAGATATACATAAACATACCTTACTTAAACTTAAAAACAACAGAACTGCTGATGTTCATTAACACATTGCTGAAACATATTACAACTAAAATCAATCATCTACTGTCCTTTGAGGAAGCCTATAAGGCAAAACGCACCAGTACCATTACTTCTGTTTCTGTTAGTCTACTATTATAAGTCTAAGTTTATGCTTTTAAAATTGCTATTATTAAAATGTATCTTTAAATGAAACTCCTCCTTTGTGTTTCTAAAATAACATTAAAATAAATACCTTTTAGCTAACTTGGTGGTAATGGTGATTACTAGTAGTAATTTACTACTGTGTTCTAAGTACCCATTTCTTCGGTTGGTGTAAAGAAGGTTGTTGAAGCTATCCTATTATCCTCATTAACATATAGAATCAAATCTACAAAACTCTATAGAATCTTCACCATAGCAGGGAACAAAATTGAAATCATTAGTATTTATGTATTAAGAAAATCATATTAAGACCTCTTCATATCACTTCCATAGCATTGGATTATCATCTACACTGAACAAATTATAAACGCAACACTTTTGTCTTTGCCCCCAATTTTGCTGAATTTAAAGATCTAAGACTTTTTCTATGTACACAAAAGGCCAATTTCTCTCAAATATTGTTTATAAATCTGTCTAAATCTGTGTTAGTGAGCACTTCTCCTTTGCCAAGATAGTCCATCCACCTCACAGGTGTGCCTTAGGCTGGCCACAATAAAAGGCCACTCTAAAATGTTTTATCACACAGCACAATGCCACAGATGTCACTAGTTTTGAGGGAGTGTGCAATTGGCAGGAATGTCCACCGGAGCTGTTGCCCATGAATTGAATGTTCATTTCTCTACCATAAGCCGTCTCTAAAGGCGTTTCAGAGAATTTGGCAATACATCCAACCGGCCTCACAACCACAGACCATGGATCAGTCAACATAGGGTATAGCAGAAAATCTGCAGTATATGAGAACTGCAAGCAAAAAATTAAGTTATGCAAGTGTAAGCATTTAAAATATAAATATTTTAATGAATGAAAACAAAATAGAAAAAGCCCTCATTGTTCTGTAGGTAGGCGGACATGTTGTTTGGAATCTTGAGCCAGATGTGTCAGGTCTTTCTTCATCTAACTCAAGAGGACTCAGTAAAGTACTAAATGTATTCTGTGACAGGTTATCTTTGTTTTTTAGTTTACAGTATCTTATTTGGTTTAGCTGTTGCCATTGTTTTTCTGAAAGCGTGGAATACTTCCAAACACCACAAGGAGTTACCCTTGTGTAGTTAAAATGTCCTATAGATCGCTATGGATGTGTGTTTCTTGGACAGGCATTTAGAACATGTTATATTATTGCTAGAGGAGTATGTTATTTTAAGATGTCTGCTTCAAATAAGGATGGGTGGAGATAATCTAAAACATTTCACAGTCCTCAAAAAGAATTATAAGTGAAAAATAAATTATTTTACAAAACATTTTAGTAGTGAATTGAAACATTTTATTCTTGCACATAAAGTTGCAGTGGCCCATGTCTGAGACTTTTTTTTCGAGCTAGTCAACTTCAAATAAGTTATCAATTTAAATATTGTGGATCCCTGAATATAATATCATGCACACTAATATGTCAGGCGTTTGAGTAATTATTCAATATATATTACTAGATAACATTTTACAAAAGGAGGAATTACTCCTGTTGTAGACATCCATTTTTTACTAGCAGACAGTATAGATTGAGGGTATATGATATATATTGGGGTATATGATAGTCCTAAAATATATTATTTACATAATTTATAATTATCATAGCCCTAGGATATTTTATTTAGATGATTTCTAATAAAAATTGAAGGATACAGCTACTTTAATGCAGCCCTGTAGCATATACATTTTCCATAAGAACACAAACCTCCAAAAAAGGTAAATACTATTTGTCACTCTGTTGTCATGTCAATGTTTGTGACATGGCATTGTAATAGCCTGGACCTCCCTGGAGTAGTATTACTAAAGAGTGGTATGTTTGCAAGGATTTCTAAGGGTGATTTAGATTAGCACACTTATTAAATTATTCGATTTTTCTGTGACCTTATTATATCTTAAGTACTAAATAGTATTTTTTAAAGTGAGAGTAACACTATCCCTCTGGGCAAATTTGTAGGTATCAATTTGATCTACATGGGAAAGGTTACTGAGACTTGATTTGTACAAAACAAACCTCCGGGATACATTCCAACATGCACTTGTGTTTCTACAAGTGTTATTAGATTTAAATTCATAACAATTCAGATGTCAAAAATGTGTAAGACAAATAATGTGAAATGTTAAAGCATTTGGGGGGTAGGGAGGAAGCTTTGAATTCTTCCAAATATGCAGCAGTATCAACCAGATTACATTTTTTAGCTTGACTGATTAAAATATTTAGCAGTTGCTACAAACTGTTTTAGAAAGTTCTGTTATATTCTTACATTACTTTTAAAGATCATTGAAAACATAAATAAAATACAGGATACGTCTATCCTGAACATGCACTATGTATGGACATAATTATTGGGACACCTCACCATTACACCAACAGGGACTTTTATGACATTGCATTATAAATACATAGACATTACTTTGTGGTTGGTTCCTACTTTGCAGCTATAATAGTTTCCACTCTTCTGAGAAGACTTTCCACAAGATTTTGTGGAGTTTTTCCGTGGAAATTTTTGCCCATAGCGTTTGTGATGCCACTCATGTTGGATGAGATGGCTTGTCTCGCAATCTCCATTCCAGTTCATCCCAGTCACGTTCTTCCTCACCAAATTCATCCAACCATGTCTTTATGGACCTTCCTTTGAGCACTCGAGAACAGTCATATTAGAAAAGGAAAAGTGCCTTCCCCAAACTGTTCCTACAAAGTTAGAAGCATAGCATTGTGCAAAATGCCTTGGTATGATGAAACATTAAGATTTCCATTTTTTATCCTTCTTCTTCTTTTTTTTCCTTTCTCTCGATTCTTTGCTCTTTTCCTTTTCCTTTTCCATTTTATAGAGTTATCTGGATGAATAGGTTTATAGTGCCCACTTATGTATGTTGTAGTCTTTGTCAAAAGTTTGTTCTAGTATTTGTAGTAATATATATTTTATTTTGTCTACATATGTATTTTGTATTGTATTTTCTATTGTTAAAATTCTTTATTTTCATATTTATGTGTGATTATGCGTCCGTATGGACTTATAGAAAAATAAAAGATTGAAAACGAAATCTTACTTCACTGGAAGTAAGGGGCTTAGAAAAAGGGCCCCATGTCATTATCCCTCCTCCACCAATCTATACAGCTGGCAAAATGCGGTCAGGCAGGTAATGTTCTCCTAGCATCCATGATGAAAGGCTTGTATGCAGTTGCTTGGACATGAAAACCCATTCTTTGAAGCTCATGCTGCACCATTTTTGTGCTGATATTAATACCAGCTAAGGGAATCAGCAGAGCATTGGTGACTTGTTTACGCTCCATGCACCTCAGCACTCGGTGGTCTTCCACTTCATGGCTGCTGTTCCTAAATAATATTGCTTACAGCTGACCGAGGATTATCTTGCAGGAATAAAATTATATGACCTGTAAAAGTGACATCCAATCAAAGTACCATGCTTGAAATCAGTGAGCTCTTCATAAAGGACCCATTTTTTCACAAATTCTTGTAAATTCAGACTCCATGGTTAGATGCTTGATTTTATACACCTGTGGCAATGGGTTTGACTGACTGGGCACCACCATTTTGTGAAATATAGTGTTTTTGGGTGCGACCCCCAGTGACTTTACAGCACTAGTATCTCACTTTGGGACTGGGGACACAGAATGCCGTCTATAAATCTGAATTCTGATCATTGACTTGCATTGAATGGGAGAGTAATGGTAGAGTAATGTAACTATTACATCACAAGGAGGCAGAGTCATGATCCTGTTTGATTAGATCAATCTCCTCTCTTTGTGTTTGAAGGCAGGTAACTAAAGTTGTACACAGCCACCTAGTCCTGCCCATTAGTGATACACAGTAAAATTCTCAAAATGGATCCTGGAGATAGACACCTAGTTTTGTTTTTACTTTTATATGTAATTAATCCAAACACAGAAAACAAAAACAGTGGCATATGTCTTATATATGTGTTCTGTAAGTTATAGTGTCCTTTTAAGTCTTATATTAGAATGCATGTTGGTAGATAAGAACCATTTGGCACGTGTAGTCCACCCAATTTTCAAAATACTTGTATTAGACAGTGGCCAGTATATGTAGTATAGCCTTATGCCTATACTATGAATGCTTAAACTCCTCAACTGTCCAAACCTCTACCTCTTCTGCTGGAAGGCTATTCCATGCATCCACTACCCTCTCAGTAATGTAATACCCCCCGCTATTACTTCATCCCTCTAATTTTCTCTGGTTGTGTTGAATTTATTTCTTTTAAATATACTATCCTCCTTTAATGTGTTGATTCCCTTTTATGTAATTAAATGTTTCTATCATATATCCCCCTGTCTCTTCTTTCCTCCAAGCTATACATGTGAAGATCCTTAATCTTTCCTGGTACGTTTTATCCTTCAATCCATGAACCAATTTAGTAGCCCTTCTCTGAACTCTCTCCAAAGTATCAGTACTGCATACAATACGCCAAGTGAAATATCACCAGTGATCTGTACAATGGCATGAGCACTTCCCTCTTTCTACTGGTTATACCTCTCCCTATGCAACAAAGAATTCTGCTAGCATTTCCTGTTGCACTATTACATTGTCGTCCTACCTTTAAGTCCTCTGAAAGGACTGTATCAAATATTCTATACCTTGTTTATTTTGCCCAAGATGCATTATCTGGCACGTCCACATTAAATGTCAGTTGCCAAAGCTCTCACCATAGTTTACCTACATAATTTGCCATTTGGTTTATCCCTCCAGGAACATCAACTATGTTGCAAATATTTGTATCATCAGCAAAAAGACATACCTTACCAACCAGACTTTCTGCAATAAAACTAATAAAAATATGAAAATGAATGGTACAAGTATACATCCCTGATGTACCCCATTAGTAACTACAAATTACTTTAAATATACTCCATTTGCTACAACCTTGTCACTCAGTTAATCCTTTCAACAAAATTGGAATCCAAACTCAAAGATTGCAGTTTACTGAAAGTCCTTCTATGTGCTTATGTGTCAAAAGTCTTACTGAAATCTAGGATCTAGGTATGTCTACTGCACCACCCTGACCTATTATTTTAGTCGCCCAATTGAAAAAATCAATAAGATTAGTTTGGCATGATGTCCCTGAAGTAAACAAATATTCATAAGAAAGTGCCATGTTTCAGGCAACTCCTTTCCTCATGTTTAATTTAGTGGGCCTATCTCTGCCTCCATTTTGAGTGTTCTCAGGAATTTCTCCGCAAATAAATTATTTTAATCTGACTAGATTTCTAAAGGGGCTGAGAGACACTTTATTAAACATTAATCATTGTATTATATGATAGCAAAAAGTCACTAACAAATAATCTAATTATTAATATTTTTTATTGTATTTTTTATTTAGTCACGGGTATACAAAGAAAAAATTGAAGAAACATAGATGACAGTCACATTTTACAACAGTAATATTTACAAATTGAGACAAATACTGAAATGTCAAGTCCACCAGAACAACTCTTTTATTTTTCCTAAATTTTATTCGACTAGCTGCCTATTTAATAGGCATATGAGTAGAGTAAAGAATAAGTTTGGCTATCATATATCTAAATAAGTAAGTGATCCATTTATTCCACCTTTCAGTTAAAAGGACCAGGCATCTTTTCTACCCTCACAGGAGTCATTGTCAAGCCTTTAGGGGATATTTACTGAAGCTCTGGAAAACGCACACATTTAAACAGCAAAGATAAATTGTTCTCTTTCACATATTTTTTTTTCTCATTTTATAATATTAATACTGGCTTTAAAATACCATTAACTTTTGAATTTATTATTTAGTATCTAAAACAGAAAAGCAAAATGCCCTTGTCTAAAGTACTGTTTTATACTGGACAGACAAGGCAAACAATTATGTATACAATGCAACAATATGATAACATATGAAATCATCCTCACTCCATGCTGCCACACCATAGCAAACTACCTCCTCTAGCAGTAATGGAGTAAACGATTATCAAAGCCTACTCATTCATTATAAAAGTAAACTGAAATACAAGTTAAAAAGAACACTTTAATGGATTCATATTTTCGGCAATTTGTGTTCTAACTCTGCTGACATCGTCGCGTAATTTGACTGATTACCTGGTCTCAATGCAGATAATTTATAAACATTTTTCAACTTTTCATGGCACAAAAAACTGCAATTACGTAAAAATGCATTGGCATTCTACATGTCAGAAAAGAGAACCTATAAAGTATAATTACAATGTAATTTCTCATGTTCGTACTACAATAAAACTGCAGTGCGTTGTGTTCTTAAGATTCCTGAAATCCAATAATCATTCACTGTTTGAGTGGATCTATGGTTTCTGCATAAACAGGATGCTATTGTCCACTACTTGAATAAAATGGGGACAATTATGATAAATTAAAATGCTCAGCACTCTTATTTGTACATGTTCCCTGTTTCCCTGTCTTTTAAATATAGCCAGTGTGAAGTGCGGTTTCTATTGCAATTTAGAAATGGAAAAATGCAAATTACAAAAAAGGAATTCTGCATTTTTCTATATGTTATGGACTTTAAATTGACAATACATATATAGGTAAAAGGAAATTGTAATCATCATTTTAATGATTAGGGAGATGATTAACTAAAAAACAATAATATCACAAATAAATCAACAATAATGAATTGCAATTACCATACCTCAAGTATCACCATTGTCACAGAAGGATAAACAATCTGTCTGACTAACACATCCACAATACTTGAGTCCTGTTCCCATTGCAGAGGGGAAAATGGTACCATTGGTGGAACACTTGGATGGATATTACTTGTACATGTCGTTGTTTGTCTACTTCATGTAAGAATTGTAGTAATCATAAGCACCTCCATCTTTAGTCTTCATCTACAAAACAATGAACTGATGAATCACATTTATCAAACAGTCCTCCAGGGAACAAAGGTATGACAGCCTGTCACCCAAGAAACAGGCAATATAAAAGACAGAGACTACATTTGTTTAAGGCATATATATATTTATACCTACCGTAATCTTAATCAATTGCCATGCATTGTTTATTTATAATTTATTTCATTACTATTTTATTTTCCCTCATAAGTTACAGTTTATGCAAAATTAAGTCTGAAGAAAACTTTCAGAATTACAATAAAAATATAATAAAAGGCTGATGAGAAAATAATGTTGAGGGTCATGATGGGAAAATTAGTTCTCTTTGGGTCATGATGATAAAATGTTGTTAAAAATATGCTGAAGCCCCACCTGCTACTGGCAGCTTCTCATTCATTGGCCGAAGTCAGATATAAACTGCATTCTAAATTATATGTCCTGGGAATGTTTCTGTTTGTCTTTTTACTTTTTATTGCTAATAGAATGTATTTTGCTTATAATGTGCTTAACCCATTCTATGTTTTAAAGCCTTAGAAAAAGTTCAATAATTCATTTTTTTCAAACATGTACTGTGTCAGCAGTAACAGGGAAATCATGAGTGCTCTTTGTTTAGAGTTTTGTAGGCGGTGAAATGTCTGCCATTTGAAAAGTGTCTCACTTGTAGTTTGAACATAAAAGAATAAAGTCATCACTTCTGTGATCAAAGAATATGATTGCGGCATATGTTCGGTGAATTTCATACATATATTCTTTCAGAAACATTACTTGTATTCAATACTTATAGACTTACTTTTTTAATTTGAGAACATAAAAGCTTAGGCAATCTATGGCAAGACGCTGAATTTGTTAAGTAAAATGTGAAGAAGAACATATGCTCGAAAGCTGCAAACAAAACTGCATTTTCTAGGTCTAAAAATACAAAATCACTTATCAATGCATGAAACACATTTAAATATTTTATAAGGCAGGAGACTCCAATGTGCAGACTGTGGGGCAAAATGTCTTCTGACAGACAGGGTGCTGTCCAACTGACTGAACTCTACATATTTCATTACCACTATAAATTTGGTGAAATTAAACTGTGTACAGACTGCTTTTGTACTACTGCTTAATATAAAAAATATTTTTATATGACTAACAAGCTCTTCTTCACTGCTGCTGTATGTCATGATTATGTAATGCAGTCCATGTACACAAATATTACTGATTATGTGGCCCACTTCAGAAAAAAAGAACCTCATACCAGATTGGACAGTACTTAATAACCCACCTCGTGGAAAATCCCACTAGGGAGCAAAGTAAACTTGAGCCTTCCTGGTACATTGTAGAGTAGTGCGGCCTACAAGACCCAGACCAGACTCAAAATGTCAAGCAATCTCTCTCTCCATAAAGGACACACCAACCTCATGTTATATAGTTTATTTGTTGGTGATTGTTACTAATTCTGTGCTAACAGATGTTTAATGTACTTCAGTAGTTCAAACTGTACTTGTAAGCTATACATTAGCAGCTGCACCCCTTATGTGCTCCCTGGAATCATACTTTGGACAATAGCATGTTTCCAGTGAGCACCTCAGGGGTGCAGCTGTTAATGTATAGCTTACAAGTACAGTTTGAACTAGTGAAGTACATTAAAGAGAAGAGATCCTCAGTGTCCAATGTCACGCTTTCTGCACAATGCAGCAGAGAAGAGATGTATTTAAATCTGGAATGTTTAAACATCTGCACACAAGGTCGATATATGTAAGGTTTTTATGTACATATGGGAGATATATGAATGTATTTATTTCAGCAATCTTTTACATGAAATCACTTTTAAACCCTTTTTGTCCTCACGTTACACAAACTGATAAACATTTAAAATAAACACTTGTATTACTTCTTTTACTGAAATGGCTGATGAATCCTCAAAGATGGCTGACTGACTGAACGCTAAGCATTGCCATATGTTTACATTACAATTTGGTATGGGTGCAAATCCATTCCAGTAGCCATCTTCAAGCTTTTGACCTTAAAGAACATCTGTCAGCTATAAATAAGTTATATTGAACTAAAAGATTGCCTCAAGTATAGGCATTTTAAATATACATAATTTATTGAAAGCAAATAAAGCACCTTACTGAGCATTCTTTTCTTGTATAATTCTATCTGGCAGACATTTTGGGTCAGATGGATCAGATCTTCCTTTGTCTTACCCAAGATTCTTAACAAAATGTCAGCTCCCTGATAGTTTTACAAACACAGAGGGCTTAGGAGGGTACTTTATTTGTATTCTTTCATTAAAGCATTTCTATATAAAATGTCCACACTTGATGAATTCTTTTGGTTGTCCTTTTATATCTTAATATCTTTTATATTAATTAAGAATTTGCAAAAAGTATAGCTTAGAAATGTAATCCGAAAAAAATGTCTACACGATTTCCAGCAAAACTAGTACAATGTGTAGATGTACATATTATTATTTCCTACTAAATCATGCAATGGCATGTTTGTATGACTTGTTCACATTATGGTCCTGTTAAATCATCCTGTTAAGCTATCTTTCAAAAGATTCAGAATCAGCTGATCAGTATAAGACACAAAACGTTACAAACTAGCTAATGATTCATCATGACTTTCCTTTGGAATATGCTTAGTTTATTAACCCCTTCCCGACGTTAGGACGTACTATGCCGTCCTGACTTTAAGTGCCTTAAAGTCGTTAGGACGGCATAGTACATCCTATATTAAACAGCTCCTCGCGGCTCCCCGCGATGATCTGTTTTCGGATCCCACTGCAGGCACTTTGAGTGTCCTCAGTCTGACAGAGGAAATGTAGCCAGTGCTCAAAGCGAGCCCCGGCAACATTTCTCCAAATAGCACCGTGCCCGAACTTCCTCGTTCGGGCACGCCTCCGTGGCGTCACCCGTGACGTCCGGAGGTCTCGCGTTTTTTTTTTGCAGGGACCCACAGGGTCTGCTAAGACCCTGATCGGGTCTCTGCAAGAGTGTTCCTGGCTACCGATCACCTTGTGATCGGTGACCAGTAACCAATCGTGACCTTTTGGTGCTTGCGTCGTTTGGGACGCAAGCACCTTGCGTCACGAAGGGGTTAAAGAAAACAATGTCAATTTAGTTTTTCCCTTGAACCCTTAATGATGCCAACAGATATCTAACAAGAAAGCACAAAATCACTACAGTATCTGAAAGGTTCAATCTAAAAAGTGGGTCATTTTGTACCAGGGAGTAAGTATGCAATCAGGACATCAGAGGACTATTTAATGGGTTTTTAAACTTGTTTACATAGATACAAACAATGACATAGGTTAAAATTGAAAAAAAAAAAAAATTTGGGACAGAGACCAAACTGATTTGTCATCAAATTAATTGATTTAGATGTTACTGCAAATGAGTATACCTAATCCAGAAATCCATTATCCAAAATGATCTGTTATCCAAAATATTTCTGGTCGCAAGTATTTTGGATAAGGGATACTCAACCTGTAATGTACATGCCAGCCTGCAGTTTGGGCCTCCACTGCTGTACTTAAGATCTGGTGGTTATAAGCAAGCTCTTTAAAAGCTGCAACCGAAGAGATTTCCATTCAGAAATCTCCTTTGTGGTAAAATAACAGAATCAATGATTTGTATTCACTTTAAGTAAAGGGAGAATATTAGCCTCATGTAAAACGGAGATAGCAATAGGTGACTGGTAGTAGCTTTACCAAATTACTTAACAAAATTAAAAGATCCATTGCACCACTGGATAAATGGTAGGTTTACATTTTAATGTTACACTTTTTATCAAGGTTTTGACATCTAATAAAAAATACTGTACTTCCAATAGTAATGTTTGACAAAGGACGTGAAAAAATGGGTTCTAACAGAAATTTAACCCCCAAGCAATTAAATATTTATAACATACATAAATATATATTTGATGTATACATTTTTACTGTTTTGAGAGATTCACATTGCTGACAGTATAATTATTGATTTATTTTCGCCTGAGGATTTCACTTCAAACTGAAAAGTGCATATAGAAAATTAATTAAACACATCACTGAATTCATGGAAAAGCAAATAAAAGGGCTTCTAAATGAATTTTGTCCCTATGAAGTAAAGTATTGCTATTGAAAAAGATACAGATTCACTTCAAAATAATTTAAATCTGAGAGGGATTATAAGACTTTCATCTTCTGGTCATTGTGTCATTGTTTTATTTATTTATTTGTGATACTTAGTATTTGTTCTGCTGACTTTATAATATATATGAATATACCACTCTTTAAATGCCAATAATCCTCTCTTGTGCTTTTGTAGCATGCAAATTACATTTGCAAAAGGAATTCCTCCTTTAGCTTGAAGTCTGTAGCAAAATGTTTTTCACATTGTGCCTACAGTGGGATAAATGAAGTAACTGTAATCCCAAATACAGTAAAATGCGGATCGTTTTCTGCACACACACAGCTCAAAAGTTAAATTAAGTAGATAAATGTAGCTTTTGCTAATGAAGTTGAAGCTATGTTATCACAAATGTTCTTTGTACCCCCACATGGCATTTAATTATGGCCTGTTTTGGAGGATCGGTATATAATGTGAGAGAGGAGCTAGTTAGCAGAGCGGCATACTTTTTTACATTAAGAGAACTTCTGTAAATGATGATTTTCAGCTTAAACAAGTATAGGAAGTAACAAAAACAAAATCTCAAACATCTAATATCTCAGGTGCTCACTCCCACGTGAACTCTATTTGTGAGGTAGATGTACAGGGTCCTATTTATGAAAAGCGGTTGAATTTATGGTTTTAAAAAAAAGGGTGTAATGGAGAAACTGCCTTGATAGAAAATGTATTTAGGGTAGTTAAGACACAAGACAATTGGTGCCTTGGTCCTGCATTGTAGATATTTTAGATAACAGATATATAGTGTAAGCGGTGGTTGGTGGAGATTAGTTGGAGGTTTTCATCACTTTTGTAAGAATGTGTATATATATATATATATATATATATATATATATATTTTTTTTTTTTATTAACATTTTGTATAATTTTTTTCTGCTATTCTATATCCAAGGAGATAACAAGTTATAGCTAAGAACATTGCAGCAGATGTGTCAGATTGGATATACATAGTATCTAGAAGACTTAACTGGTGGTTTAGATTTCTTTGTGAAATGTTGGTCCAACAGTTGGAGCTTAAAAGTCTCCTGATTGGGGAAACGTCTTTGCTCTAAATGAGGTGTGGCTGCCGGATACCAAGTTTTGTTAGTAGGTTAGGATTTCCATGGTTTCCAGTATGTCCCTTTCTTCCTTGAGCTGGGATAAGGTTGGCAGTCTGTTCAATTTCCAATGCCTGGCAATCAGTCATTTAGCAGTTGCTTGATTCGAGATTAGCAACTAGATTGGGTCTGGTGTTGTGGAGCTGGAACTGTGTTTGTAATTGTTTGAAGGGGGATATGGAGTCATCCATTAGAAATTGTTGTATATTAAAATGGCATGTGTTTCATTGTGAGGGCTATTTTTAACGGCTACTGATTTTACTGCACCCGTTTACTAAATGTTCATTAATTTATTACTTAACACGATTTTTGACTTATCTATCTAGGACAATGGATTTAGATGTTAAAAAAAGTGTGCATATTTTATTTTCACAGTAAAAAAAAAAAAAAAAAGAAATTTGCTCCAACTTTGTCAAAAGCAAACAACTTAAGACCTCTTAACTCTTGTTAGGAATGTCAGTTATTGTAAATGCGCTGAGCATCACATTTGTGTTTCCTCCTTAGAGTTTTCTTTTTTTTCTCTTATATTTCTCACCATATGTGAAAGCCACCCAATATCCAGAGCAGCAAGTTTGTGCACCATTGAAGATTAGAATAGGGTCACGAAGATCAATAGCTGAGGAGGGTAAAGACCTTAAGGGAGCTCTCAAGTGAGAGTCTGGGATGGTAATAAGAGTGGAGTAAAGATGCACATCATCAGCAGAGTAAAGGAGTTATATGCAACATTTTATTTATTTTTGGTTTGTGCTAAAAAAATAATAATATTTTTATCATTGACCATGAGGCAGGTGGAAGATGGAGAACTTGTGGTGGATGGATTGGTGGGTAGACATATTCATTTTTAGAATGAGGGGATACCTTTGCTGACACCGTTCATGAATGATATAGCGTTCAAGGGAGGAAGATTTGTAATGAAATCCAGAGAACATTATTGGCAATAAAGGCTTCATAGAGTGAAAACAGCAGGAGTCGCAGAACTTGGCTCATGCAGTGAACTGTGTGACTCACTTTCTGAGCTTGATCTCCCTCTACTCACTTGGAACAAACCTGCGTTTAAAACTTCCATAATAGGAACTAACTACCCATATCCTACTAAGTTTACAAGAATAATGTAACCCTTTCCAATTTTGGTGACCATCTCCCTTTGAAAATCCTTTTTTTATATTCTATACTCAATATCTAGGATGGTGACATATTTTCATGCAAGACCAGGCAGTGATAAGTGTAGGAAGAATCTTTATTTATACCTAAAACTCATAGAGCTTTTATCCAAGGAGGATTAGCAGATTATTCTTTTTTGAAAGCATACAAAAACTTGCTTTAAGAAAAAAATAAGAAAAATGCATATGGAGAGAATGTCAACACTGTAGGTTATTGATATCCTTTAATTGCTTTGTCCTGTAAATGCCAATATACTAGTTTAAGGAACTGACAGCATGCAAAGAATGACCTATGGACTGATATTTCATGAATTACATAGGTGCACCATTGAGTTTTAGAGTATTGTGCAGCTCATAGCCATACAGGGATGGCTCATCCATCCAGGAGTAAAAAGGTAAATATTGCTGTAAGTACGAGATATCACGTTATGCTTATTGCTCACCAGGGAGCACATACTTAATTTGTAACTGTGATAATAAAATCCTAATGAACTTCAACATCTTGGAATATAACAAGGAAAAAAAAAAAAGAAAACTTCAAAGAAAACAAAACAAGAATCTATGTGTAACAGTACATCCTTAGCTTTTCATTATACAAAATGAGCATGAGTCAAGGCCCAGCATGGCTTCTAAAGTTAACGCTTCTAACTACAAAGGAAATGTATGCAGAGAAATGCACAACAAAAGACATAGCTTTTAAACCTCGAGCCGAGTTTCCATAAATGTTGCTTACAAAAGCCACCATTCTCAATGTTAACAAAAAGTTGTGGATATGTTCTTCACTAAATCCTCTTTTCTTCTATAATCCACCTTGTGCACTTTATCTCAAGTGTGTTTTATCTGATCTAATCCTGGGCTCATTCACTTAGAGATAGAAGAAACAGGGTATTATTACTCTTAAACTAGACCCCCCTTTTTATATTGTGTATCAGGCACCTGTATGATACAGAATTAACTTCAGAGAAGTTATTAATCAATATCTACACTCAAATGTAAATGTATTTATTGCATTGGGTCTGGCTTGTTTTAAAAAAGCAGTGTGTAATTCACTATATGCTAAAACCGCACATAAAAAAAAAACAATTAAATGTGTCTGATCCCATTACAATTTGAAGCTAGGGTTAACATTTTATTCCTTTATTCAAAGATCTACAAAATAAGGATAGATTTTTACATACAAACATACAAAAGCAAAACATAGGGATTATATTTATACAATTGTTTATTGTTATGAAGTACATACAAAAAACAGAACGCATTTTGTATCACAATAAAAATTCTCAGCCAGAACTGAAGAATTTCAAGTCACGTGCATTTTCAAGTAAACATATATTTTTACATTACACCTGTTGGCTTATCTTTATGACTTATGGTAATTTTTCATGCTCAGCCCATGCTAGTGCAGGCAATGAAGATTTTGCATTTTCATTCAAAATTGGAATATGTATAATTTTTGTGATCACTGATTTTCCCACCAACAGAGATCATTTTGAAGGCCGAGGCATCACAGGTCACTGGATCATTAGCTTTTGCACAGAAAAGGATTAGAAATAAAGGAGCCTGTCTTGCATCTGCTCTGCTATCACCCAATACCAGAAATTGAAAGCTTATTCCACTGGCCTAAGTCTTCAGACTTCTTATGTCCATTGGCAATGGAAGCAATAGTTTTAGACAGCAAACAAAGAACATTTGATAAGAAGACGATGAACAGGATGACATACAATCCCAATATTTTTTGAGGGGTTGGTCATTAAGAAATATTCATTCTTTTAGGATTTAGGAGATGGAAAAATATTATTATGTAAATTCATGTTTCCAAAAAGAGTTATGGATGGACGGACGGACGGACGGACTTTTGGAGAAAGGAGCACTCAGGGGACTTGATATCATGAAGAATCAGAGATTTATTTTACAAAGATCAATGTTTCAGTCCCACACAGAGTCAGAGCAATTTTTGTGTCAAAATGGGACACAAAATGTTGTCATAATTTTATGGCTGATTGGCCAAAAAAGAACTTACCTGTCGATAGATGGAGTCCACTAGACCTCTGAAGTTGTGCTGTGGTGTTTGGAGCCAAGATGTTAGCAGTAGATTCTTTAAATCCTGTAAGTTGGGATCTCCATGAATAGGACTTGTTTGTTTAGCACATCCCACAGAACCTTGAGCTCGTTCTTGTGTTCCTCCATTACCAAAAGCATCATACTGCCTCAGCAGCTTGCCACCTGTGAGTGGTTATAATGTTTATATGATTGCTACATACTTTCCAATATTTTTAAAGAGTGTCAACAATAATATTAAAGGAAAGGTTGTTGACATGTCTGGTTGTTAAGATTTTAACACCTATTTTTAGATGACGCCATTGCTTAAGTCTACCTATTTTTTTATGGTAAAATGGTCTTTTTCACATAAATGATTGAAAATGATCTATACATTGTGTGAGCAAAATTGCATTAAACCAGATCACCTGTGGCTTAATATACAAATTACACAGATAATGGAATAAGCAGGTGACACCAGAGACACATTTAAAACACATTTCTTCTACTTTATGCATTTGCTAACACAATGTGTAAAGTATACTCCCGACAAATTTGAATACATAGAATTAGGATGTGTTGGCACTCATTGTAGAAGGACAGCATATATATTATAAAATCAGGCATCTGATTTGTTTCAGGGAACAGAGATTGGTGGAGGTCCCTTTTCCCACACTGCAAAGTGTCTGTTGTAATGATGATTGAGCATTTTTTTAAAACTCCTGCCACTTTGCATAGTGGGAGTTTGTATACACAAACCCCATTGCAGGCTGAGCTGACTCCACTATTTGTAGAGGGTGCACCATGATGTTTTTGTTTGTTTAACAAATCTGTCTCATATTACCTGTTGACTCATGATAATATTTTTTATATAAATATTGCAGTAATAAAACAGGGATAGACAAAGTGTCTGTGCCACCATACCAGTGTCTGTACAAGGACAATAAATTGTCTACCACAGACCCCAGTAAATGTTCCCCATGAGCAATGTTGGTTCTTACCCCTATTATAGAACATCATGTGCTTGTAACATTTTTAACACTTGTAATTTCATACGTTATTGTGATCAAAAGATAAAATGGTACACAATGCTTTACATTGGCTGTTATTATGCTTTTAGAAGTTGGTATAATTGTAATAATCATTTTACAGTCTTCGTGGTGTGTGCTTTAGTTAAATTTTGTGGTTTTACACTGTTCACAGCTGTTATCTGACACTTCTGTGAAGTGCTGTATGGAACATGTAGGTAATTGATAAATACATTAAAACAAAGCTTTGGGAACTTGGTAGCATTTTAATGAGGCCATACAGTTTCAAGTAGTATATATTATTTGTCTTCTTAACTTAATCTCCTTGCATTGGCAACTGATACGTATGTCTAAGAAGAGAAATTGGTCTTGTACAGAGATCAGTGTCTGTAATATAATTTAGTGTACAGTGCTGTTGAAGGACAGAAGCCCCTCATTTTTATTTTGTATTTTAGACAAAATACAAAGAAAAATTGAAAATTTGGTATGATTAATAACTAGCTTTCTAGACACCTGAAATAATTTAATGTCACTTAGAGATGTACTTGTTCTGTGGAAAGAACGGTAAAAGTTATTTTATAAACATCCACTTCTAACTATGTCATTGTGTTGCAATGGTAACTAAAAATTATGATGCATTGTACATTTTTAAATACCAAAGGTAAACATTGCTATGCCATGTAGAGTATGACAGTAGATCTAAGGATTTGTTATGGCAGTAGTTAAAATCTCTTTCTTTTGTATGCAAATGCAAATTAATGTTGTTGATATATGGTGTATCCTGAGTTTTACTTAAACTACATTTTCGTATTCTACATTATAATGAGTGCTTTAAGCAACTCAACATTTAAGCCTCTAAACTTTCCAATCCTCTGACATACATGTATTATTTTTTAGTAGTCAATGACAACAACATTTAAACATCAAGAAAGATCTGTCACAAATGGGGTCCAGGTGGCATGGGACCCTGAGAGCCTGAGTTCAGGAGTTATGGGAACTGCACTTCCTTCAAAGCTTGAGGCCCCAGTTTGGTGTCAACACATACCAGCATACCAAAACAGAAACTGGAGAAACACTGCAGACATCTTGGAGCAGGCATGGAACAACTCTGACAGGATTAACAGAATAATGGCAGGCAAACCAAGCAAAGCAAAAATAGCAGAAAAGAACTGAATACAGATTACAGAGCTATGGGTGAACTGGAAATAAAACAAACATAAGCAAGGCAGAGCAGAAACCAAATTAAAGTCAAACAATACAGGGCACAGGGTTACATATAATAACACAGAGACAGGGTTTAAACAAAGGGCATTGCAACAGAACATAAAGGAAAATACCCAGGCACACATATAACCACAAGACTAGAATGAGGGGCCAAGGCTAAGGAGTAGGAACACAAGGAAACATGCAAACAAACATAGATACAGTGACTAACATAATACTAGAGATGGTGAGGAAACTAGTGAGGATTTAGTGTAAAGATGTACGCTTGCCAACCAGCTCCTTGCATAGGAGCAAAGTAACAATGTGGAAGGAAGCAAGGAAACCCCAGAATGGAACATAACAAAACAAACAGCAAGGAAATCAGAAACAAATCAAAGAAAGAGAATAAAGAAACAAAAAGCATAGAACAGGGAAACCCTTTAACATGGCTATAGGACAGGACAGGAACTTTAAAAGAGGGCAGTGACTCTAAGACAGGACATATCCATTATGGGAATCTAACACAGGGCATCCCCATTACAGGTTTCAGACAGGGCATTCCCACAAACCGGGCTTAGACAGGGCAGGGCATTTACTGGACTAAAGCTAAACTTGGGCAGCTGCCAGATAATTGCTAGACTTGGGCAGGTGACAGTCTGAAGCTAGGCTTGGGCAGGTGCTGGACAATAGCTAGGCTTAGGCAGATTCCACTCTGTGGCTGAACAGAGCAGGGAAGCAAGATACAGAGATACAAAGAAAAAGAGGAGAAAGCATGGACAATAAACAGAAAAGCAAGGCAAATAGATAATGAAATGACCAGAAACAACATGGTCGATCATTCTCATGGGTTGAATTGTGACAAGATCTTTGATCATTAGTGTTCCTCATGCACATTTTGCTTTTGGCATATCTGCTGCTCTCCTTCTATTTCTAAACTTTAACTTAATGTGGCACAAAATGTTCTTGTAATTTTTTTATGTTTGTTTTATACTTTATTCTGACATACAAAAAACAGATATTAGCGTGACAACGCAGAAATAAAAGATGATCCATTCCATACATTGTGTAGTTACAACTATAAATATCATCTAGCGTACAGTATGGACAAACAGGAAAGAACATAGAAAAAAAAAAAGAGACCCACTCTGGAATTTTTATTTTCTTGTAAATGTTTTTAGACAGCTTTTTTGGTTTTTATTAACTTACTTAAAATGATTTGTATCTTTTGACAAATCCTAATAAGAATAGGTTATAAAATGCTGTAAAATGATGCTTCCAGCATCACTATCCCTCCCAGTGCTCTGGTTCAGAAGACATACTGGAAGCATTGAGCAGCACACAGACACACTCTGGCCAGTGGCAGATGATGGGGTTGAGAGTGGGGAGTAATAAGACAATTGCCTCCAAAGCAATGCCATTGTTTTTATAGAAACATTGTTTTCATAGAGCCACATGGGTTTTTCCCCTATATAATCTATGTTGCAAAATCAATGGTGGCAGTTGGCGTGCACAGGAAAGCAGGTCCATGCATCTTGCAGCACAAACCTGTCATTTATCTGTGCAGCTTCCATCTGGCATGTGAGAGCAGAGAGTGGGGTTATTTGTAACCCCACAGGGCTACACAGGGCACAGAAAGACTGAGAAGTAACTGGTCTGTGCTGTGAACACAAATTGTCCAGCACTGTAAGCAACAGAGATCAGAAAAATTCCTGACTCCAATGCAGAGACCTCCCATTCTCCCAGACATTTGGAGGAGCTCTCCAGAAATGCAACAGACAAAAAGCAAGCCCAACCTCCCCCAGCAAACAAGGAGGAGCCCCTCCATACAGACCACCAGGCAAAATAATGATTATCCCCACCTACCTAGATCAGGAGGCAAAAGGAGAGGTCCTATCCACCAGGACTAGTCCACTCCAGATGGACACTCACAGGTCTAAGAATTTCTCTAGAACCACATTTTAGCACCCACTGGACTTTCTGTTGCACCACATTGCAGAACCCACTGGACTTCCCCACACACTATATTGCAGCACCCACTTGACTTGCCCCTGCTCCACATTGCAACACCAACAGGACTTTCCCCCACACCACAATGCAGCATCCACATGACTTGACTTTGCATACCATTGCAGAACCCACTGGACTTGCCCCTAGTACCATATTGCAGCACCTACAGGATGTACCCCTGTGCCACATTGCAGCACCCACTGAATTTATTCCCTGTACCACATTACAGCACTCACAAGGGTTGTTACTGCACCACAATGAAACTCCCCCTGGACTTTCCCCCACATTGCAACACCAACAGGACTTTCCCCTGTGCTGCATTGCAGCACCCACAGGACTGCACCACATTATATATAATACATTTGTAACTTACAGATGACCTATATGGATGCCTTTAATTTTTTTCCTATTAGTGTATTATCTGGCAAGGACCATGATTAATATTTATCTATATTCTGCTAGGTATGATTAGGTTAGTGGTCACAGCTCTCAAAATGTATACATGTTGATATAAAACAACATAATCAATGACCTTAGGATAGTCAATTTGCTTCTGCATTACATGATACCCAAAGAAAACCTTTACCCCATAAAAAAAACCAAGCTGACACTTCATTTGGAAAGAGTGTGCATGGGGGGGGGGGGTTACATCTTTATTAAACAGAAAAAAATAACAACAATATGAATTTACTTTTTAGAATTTTTTGATCCCTGACACCGACAAAAAACTTTTTATACACCAAAACAATTCCTGCATCCACCTTTACCACAATAAAAACACACTGACACAAGGAGCGGACACCTGATGTCACATATATTTCCCAGGGACCTAGTCCTTAGAGAGAAAAAAAGGACCGAACCTTGACCATTATTGATTTTAAATTAACTTCCATGTCAGGGATCAACAGGCCACAGGAAAAATTTCTTTGACATACCAATGGGAAGTATGATATGACGATATAAGAAGCAACCTGAAAAAGAATGACACAATAAACTTCTGCAATATGATATACTTAATTAGTAGAGAGAGGAAGGGAAAAATGACTGTTTGGTGTAAAAGGCATATTACTCCACAACCCATGCTTATTGCCCGATACAGTGATATCATACTCCTTACCATTCTCCACCTCAGCTGTGCTTTATGCTTTAGGAGCATCTCTTGTCTGTTACTACTACTAACAATAACTATTATTTGCATAATAAACATGAAATATTAAAATAAAAAGACTACGATCAGAAAATTATTCAAATAAATCATGTAAAATATAAAACACAATTATAAAAATGAAGCAACAAACATATTACCTAGCGTGTGTATGTAAGTCTGTAAGCTTCAATACATAAACACAGTCCACTGCAGTCTTCAAAAGGACATATTGTAATTTAACATATATGAACTCTCTAAGTACATTTTTGGAACAAGTAGAAACTTGTTTTTTTAAAAAACAGCCAATTTTCAGTTGAGTATTTTATAGTTTCCCATAATTTACATAACATAGTATATTTACTTTAATCTTTTATTATAAACTTTTACTTATTAAAAAACAATATTACTATACTCTCCTGTTTTTTTTCTGTTCCAACAAGTGAAGAAACTGTGCTAAAATGTACACAGCCCTCCATCAAGGTATCTTTAATGTCTAGTATTATATGAAGTCATTAAAAGTTTGTAATACAACTTGGACTATTTGGATTTTAATTGGCACATTGTAACTTATGATTAAATACTTGGCAATAATAGCACCTGTTAATGGGATAACTAACTGATAATCCTGATGTAGTGGAGCAAAAGTTGGAATAATAAAGATTTCCTGAACTCATTAACACAGAGGCTGCAAACAGAAGTGTTTATGAGAACAAGAATTATTTTTTGTAGTGTTAAGATTATTTATAACTTTGTGTTTTTTTTCTTCGTAATTTATAAAAACATGTTTCTATATTCGGCTAATTATCTGCTGCAGAAGTTTGATTTCACATCTAATACAAAGGAAAAGTAAAAGAGCTTTTAAAACAAAATATCTAGGCAAAAGCAAAATGTATACTACATGATTGTAAGCTTGCCAATTGAATCCCATGGGTTTCTACAATAATAATTTGACAGTAGTAATATTCTGATTTGTTCATTTGTTGAGGGAGTCCCACAGCTATAAAATGACATATCTACATATTTGTTAGGGCACTTTTGGGAAGACAACTATACATAAAATAATATGCAAAGATACAGATCACATATGGTTGAAAGAGAATAGTACTTGTTTTATAGATACATTGTCGTGATTAAAAAACCAGCATGGAAACAAAGGAGCTTCTCGTGAAATTAATTACAGCTTTATTTAACAAAGCGAAAGAGTTTGTATTTTGGAAACATGTCATTTGTGCTAATCATTTGATGTAATAGCTGAAAATTGCTTTAGCAGAATATTAATCTCCGCATAGGAGCACACCAAAAAAAAAAAGTCTGAGACAAAGGTTAAGGATTATGAAAAAGCAAATAACTGTGAAAAATTCAAAAATGTGGACTTTCTGCAGGGAAAATATCCTACATATAGGAAGCAGGCCAGACATTAAAAGGAAAAACATGTTTGGAAGAAGGATAGACTGATAGAGACGTAACTGGAGAGGAAACAGATGTCTATTATTATGTAAGTTATGGTAATTAACAGTACCTAAATGAGACAAGTTTGTTTTGATAATGTGTCACTTGCACACTACCTCTCTTGAGCATTTGGACACGTCCTGTACATGATAGCCTTACTGTTTTCTGTCATAAAAATGCCTCTCTTGCTTTTGAGCTGTAAAACAATAGAACTCGCCAGCTGTCATTGAAAATGTATTCTGTTTCACTTTCAGTTAATTTATCTAATCTTAATTCTATTATTATTTTATTATAATTATTTAAATGCTCCAGGCAACAATTTAAAGTAAAAACAAATAAACAGTGGGTGTTCGGTCTAATTTGTAAGTGATCTGAAAGGTTTCATGAAAACAAAATCATTATACAACTTCTGTTTTTAAATGGAGTTTAATATAATTAGATGTTTTAAAGAATATATGCAAACTGCAAGAAAACAAGTGCATTATCTTTCAGGGTGGTTGTTTGTTTTTTTTTTTTTTTTTTTTTTTTTTTATAAATGCTTAAAATGTATCCTATTTAATAAAAATGTTGAAAAAAACATGTTTGGTTTTTTTTGAAAAGTTATTTCAAATTTGGTGGACTTCATTTTAAATCTCCTCAAAACTGTCATTTTGTCAACAAAGGCAGTCATTGGGGGAGTCTTTGGATCTCACGCTAGTTAATTTTGTGGTACATTTAATTTAATGGAGTCTTGTAATTTATACAGAACACATGTTCTGTTAGGTATTGTTATTAACTGACAATAATTTGATTTGCTAACTTTGCCTATGCCTTATATAAAATATTTGTAGAATTGTTTTAATAAGCTATATTTATTTAATGGAGTTAGCCAGTGGCTATTCATAAGCTAGATTTTAATTAATCTAACATTTACACAATATAAAAGTAAAATGTTTGAAATTTGAAATTGTTTTCTGTAGACCATGAAAGGAAATGTCTTTGTCTACAATTCATTAACGGCATACGCTCATTTGCCGTGTGTCTTTGTGTGTGTTTAGATTTAAAACGTGTTTGTGGGTTATTGCTATTATACAAACATAAATCTCACTTACAATCAGATGAATTTCACTGAGATGAACATCCCATCTCATTAATTAAACCATCAGAGACAAATCTAGGCTGGAGCCCAAGGTGTACTGCTCTTGTGCTATGACCAGTCACTCTCTAGGGGGACGAAGAAGAGGCAAGTCTCACACTGCCTCACACTGCCCACTGTGAATTTATAAGTCTTTGTGTTGGGCAATGTGACCTCCTGACACACAGTCAGAGGCAAAAGGGCTGAACAGAAGCAACATGAAGAGGCTGGCTGGAAACTAGACACATGTCCTTGGGCTAACCACTAGACTACCATGGATTGTATTTCCATACTGCCCCAAGGTAAGGCAGAGTGAAGGTTGTAGTGCTTTTTAGAAGTGTGTAAGGCCTGTATCCCCATACCTCCACTGTGTGGTCCCCGCCCCCAGTTTGCAAACGTCTCCTCGCAATTTCCGTTGTGGTAGCCCAATTCTTCGTCCTGCCCTGCAGGTGCTTTTAGTCCGTGAGTGCTGCAATATACTTTCTATTGTATCTCCTCCATCAATATTAATATAGGCAACTAGTCCTCCTACACATCACAGGGGCGGGTCTATAGCCCTTTAAAATGGCAGCGTGCCTAATTCAAATCGCTTGGATATTACATAAGCCTGGTTCCCTGTTTTCTGGGATTTTGACCCTACTTGTTATTGGATTATCCCTGCTTTCTGGCCTCCCTGACCTGGCCTGTTTTTGGATTCTCCTGCTCTACCCATGATCTGACCTGGCTTGTTTTTGGATTTCTGGACTCCTGACTTGGCTTGTGAAATTGACTACGTTACATCTTTGGTTCCCATGAACTGGCTTGCTGTTAGACCTTTCTACAATCTGCACCTGTATCCAGTCATCTACTCCCCTGTCTACTCAGACACTCTTGCCCACTATCATTACTGAAGCCTGCCTTTATAGTGTGGTTCTTCGGTATCTGTGGTGTCTGGCAAGAGTTGTCTTCTTCTGCAACTGGGGTTCCATCGGAATCACAGTACATGCCCTCACCAGCATTACAGAGTGTCTTCAAAAAATAAAAACAAAACAAGCCACAAATTAATTTGCACTTGGTCGTGCGAACCCTAGAACCAACCCTGTTAACTATACATTGGCAGGAACAAACAGAGATTTCCTCTCGCTAAAAGAGCTCGATTAATCTTATATGACATTGTTAAATCTTAGAAGATCTCTTGTTGATTCAACAAAACACGTGACAAGTCCAGCTCTGTTTTTCTTAAGAAAAAACTCTCAGTAATAGGATGGGTGTGATATGCACTGTCCCTAATACTACTTTTGTTGCCTTTGATCCCTGTATTATATTATTGACTTTCTATTTTTGTTATGTTGCCCCATTGGCCAATGTGTTCTATTTTCCCTATCTGAAAGAGCAGTGCACAGCAGTTCATTCGGGTAGAAGAGCCAATATGGTTAATGCTGTGTGCGGGATTTGTTATGTCCTATATTGTTATGTTAAATTGATTATGTGGTAGTTATTGTATGTTAATTCCTGGTTGATTTGATTATGGTTTTATATAGGTCTGTGTTATTTGCTATAATGCGGTCTAATTCTTCCCCCTACCCTATATCTCGACTAGTGGTTTGGGCTTCAGTTAGGGCTTTGGTACTTAATTTATTTTAGTCCTCGAAATTAGCACACAAATATGTCATAAAGTACCAGTTATTATGTTAGGTGACATAATGGATAAATACATTTCTCAAATAAGACAACTCTTAGTGTGGCTTAGACCTACTTCACAAACCTCCTTTAAAATCATCGAAAATATTAGGGTACTAGAAACCAATCTAAAAAAGGTTTTCTTTGACTGTTCAAGTCTCAATATTTCAATGTTTTTCTATGTATACTCAGCTTGATTGCTAAGACTGAACTATTCTGAGTCTGAGTGTCAGACCAATCTGGCATGAAAGCAATTTTTTATGCTACTTAGTGCTGGAAAGTATAACCAAAGAATTATAACGCTGAACGAAGGATAGAATAAGTTGCAAACAACAAGCTAAACAAGGTTAACCTAAGTGTGTGTAGTAGATACCAAGAGCCTGTGGAAATAAATTATATTACACTTTACCAATCTATAGATTTTAGTCTCAAATAATAGCTCTGCAATCCCACAACCTGACGTGTTTCCACACAGACGTGGATTTTTATGTACACCCAATCTAGTGAAACATCCATTATTTTTACTAAAGCAGATTCGGGACCCTTTAAGGGCAGCTGGCACAAAATTATATGCTTTCCAAATAATAGATGCATCCCCATCATTTACTGTTTTAAGGGTTACTGGGATGTTTTACATATCCTTAAGTTACTACCATAACCACAATTGGTTTTACTACATTGTTTTTGATATTATAGATATTTAATACTATTGAGCATTCCAACACTTGTCAGTTATTATATTTGTTGAGTTTCGTAACTGATATCTTAATAAACATTAATAAAAGTTATGTTTGAATAATTGGGTGGAATTCTCACCAATCTTAAATGTTCTACCTATTTTCTTTGGTTACCTCTGTAGATACCTCCACAAGTGAAAACGGGATTTTTCCCACAGTTCACTTTCATCATCTTTAAGAGGTCCTACAAAATGTAGTAAAGAAGCTTGGTAATGGCTATAAACATACATACAAAAAATACAAGGATTGAAGAACTCACAGAAAAAGTATGAGCAAATATATATGTGTATAAAATATGTTTTCACATAAATCTTATCCATGGGCTATAACATCATGATGTAAGTGGTGCCCCATGACTTAGTAGTATTTCCAAAGCATTAAGAATAATTTTGCATATTTTGTACATTTAAAGGAAAATTATTGTAAAATGTAGTTCAAAATTGAAGAAAACTAGAGCAGAAATGTGTATCTGACTTTCATGTTAGAATAGATAAGATTGAAAGATTAATTCAGATGATTACAAACAGGACTACCATTAGGGGGAGTATAACTAATATACCAGAAAGGGGCCCAACTGTACTGCTGTGTCTGCTCATGGAGACTAAGTTTCCTTGAATACAGCTGGAGGATGTCTATGTACTATGCAGATATACCTTCCGATACTACCCGCTGCTTCCGGAGGTTTTTATGACACAGAACACCAGTGTCACATGACTTACTAGCTCCTAAGACCTGCCAGAAGTGTTGGGCAGCATCAATGGATGTCCGAGCAGTGCACAGACACCCTCCCATTGCCCAAACCATTGAGTAATAGCTGCAACGCAAGTCCTGGAGGTGCAATGGCAAGTCTGTGAGTGCAAGGGCAAGTCTGTTGGTGCAATAGCAATATTTCTATTTTAAAATATAGGACACCAGTTATATAGTGAGGCAGATGTAAATATAAACCTCGATCCTAGCTTCACAGTGTCATTTAAATTTCCTGTACTATTATTAAGTCTCACCTGGGTTTTTGAGCATAAAAAAAAGAAAAAGAATGGATAAGCTCCTGTGAATTGATAGAAGAAAATAACTAAGCCTGCATCAATAAAATACACATATGACAATACAACAAAAACATAATTTCTCTGCCTTAGATAAACAGTATAAGGGAAAATGTATTGTAAAAATCAACCATATAAAAGTATATACATACAATTGTATATTGATCAGGAAAGGGTATGTGAATGTGTACAATATGTCCAATTATCTTCTGTCCACTTCTAAACACAGCTGTAGTTCACAATCCAACAAAGTGATCACACTGTATATGGTATAACCCCCTTTCATCTGGTAGCAAAAACACATTGCATCCTTACCAAACACAATGTGAGTAGAGTTGAGCGGACACCTGGATGTTCGGATTCAGCGGGTTTGGCCGAACTTCGGAAAAAAGTACGGGTTCGGGCTCGAACTTGACCCCAAACTTGACCCCAAACTTGATCCCGAACCCCATTGAAGTCAATGGGGACACGAACTTTTGGCCACTAAAATGCCTCTAAAAAAAGTAATGGAAAGGTCTATAGGGCTGCAAAAGAAGTAAAATGTGGGTAAGAGTAGGACAAGTGCCCTGCAAACAAATATGGATAGGGAAATAACTTCAAATAACATAAAATACATACAAATTAAAAATACAGCTGAGCCATAAAATAGCACTAGATGGAATCTTTGATTTTAGCTTTGGAAGAACATAAATCTAAATCTAAAGCATGGCTGCCAGGAGGATGAACAGAATTATCCATTTGAGAGAGGGTTGGAGTGCAGGGTATTCTCTTTCAGTTTATACTAAGTGACCCATAGGTTGAGGAGGCGGTGACCGTGGCGGTGTAGGTGGAAGCTGCGCTGGAGGACGGAGGAGGAGGAGGTAGCCAGAATTTTTTCAAAGTGAGCTGTAAGGACAGTATTTGACGGTTCTATTTCACTCTCAGATATGAAGTGCACCGCAAGACGCAAATGTACTATTTACCACCCAAAACTATTACAATTTTTCAAAGTGCGCTGTAAGCACAGTATTTGACAGTTCTATTTGACTCTTAGATATGAAGTGCACCGCAAGACGCAAATGTACAATTTACCACCCAAAACTATTAGAATTTTTCAAAGTGTGCTGTAAGCACAGTATTTGACGTTTCTATTTGACTCTCAGATGTAATACATGTAATCCTATTGCTATTCTATAAACCGAAATAGAGTCCCCATTCATACGAATAGGTCAATTAACCTATACGTATGAATGGGGACTCTATTTTGGTTTATAGAAAGCCAATAGCATTACATGTATTCCATAAACCGAAAGTCTATAAACCGAAAGACATTCGGTTTATAGACTTTCGGTTTATGGAATACATGTAATGCTATAGCTAAAGACATTCGGTTTATAGACTTTCGGTTTATAGAATAGCAATAGCATTACATGTATTCTATAAACCGAAAGACATTCGGTTTATAGACTTTCGGCTTATGGAATACATGTAATACTATTGGCTTTCTATAAACAGAAATAGAGTCTCCATTCACAAGAATTTCTTATGAATGGAGACTCTATTTTGGTTTTTAGAAAGCCAATAGCATTACATACAATGTAATCGCCGAACCCCGAACTCCAACACGGACATGTCCAGTGAAATGTCAGTGTTCGGGTCCGGGGTCCAAAAATCGTAAAGTTCGGTACAAACCCGAACAGAGCGGTTCGAGTTCGCTCAACACTAAATGTCAGTTTACATAAAACAGAGAACAACAAATAGTGTAATATAGCGTAAAACACTATTGATAAAGGCATAAACAATGCTTTCACAAATCCCAGATGTGGGCAATACATGTGCAATATACACTCCCTTCACTCTGGTATAGATTCATAATAATAATCACATAGTAAAGCTCTCCTCTAGGCTTTAATGGGACTAGTCCATGCTCCGGTCACCTTTATAGATATTTTGGTAATATCACACAGTGTTAGCTTAAATAAACTTGGAGCCAGTTTTTTCTTTCATCCCCACGACAGTTAGTCTCTATGGGGGCTATGCATTAAAAGGTGAGTTGAGGTGAGATGCAAGAACTAAAATGTCTGAAAACATGTGTTATATGATATGTTTATCTGATCTTTTTATTTGATGCATCAAGGGCAGGCAGTTAATAATTGGCTTGCAGCAAATGTTAAGTCTATAGAAGCAATAACATGGCTGATATTCTTTTTTGAAGAAAAGGTGGCAATTCCAACCAAAGGATGTCACTCTCTCTTCCCCTATCCAGCTAGTAAACAGTGAGCTCTTGCTTCACTTATCTTTGTTCTCCAAGTGCAAACCTATATGCTGCAGTACTGAATTATGTCTCCCACTTGTCTACAAATCCCATTGACAAACAGGATTATGTGCATGTTCCAGGAAAATGCAGGGTACAAGGAAAACAGTAATCCAATATAATGCAGTATGTTAAGTTCACTTGATCAATGTAACATACATCATTATACCACATTATATTGACTGCACTATATTGGATTACTGTTTTCCTTCTTCTCTCTGTATGTCTACCATGCGTTGTCCTGGAACCTGCACATAAACCTGTTATATATCCGGTCAATATAGATACAACATTTTGTTACACTTTATGTACAAAGTGAATTATCAATTTGTCCTTCATCATAATATTTTTTGTTATATATATATATACGTATATATATATATATAAATCCAAAGAAAAGCACGCACTCACAGGGTTTTAATGAAGAAAGTCGATGTTTTTAATTACTCATTGTAAAAATGCAACAGCATGAGAATACAATCGACGTTTCGGTCCACACCGTGGACCTTTATCAAGATAGAGATGCACAGCACCCGTGCCATTTGTATTGTATTAACTTTTGGCTGACTGCATCTCATTTTGGATTTATTTATATATATATATATATATATATATATATATATGTCAGGTCAATATAGATACAATATTTTGTCACACTTTATGCATAAAGAAAACTATTACTTTGTTCTTTATCTTTGTATTTTCACTGACTGTGACTATAGGGCAGTTAACTTGCAGATAGTGTTTATAGCTAAACAATCCCACTTACATTACAATAGTTTGTTTGTAATTATTATTACTGACTAACCGAGCATTCTGTTATACTGGATAAAATAGTTATTTTACTGAAAGAAAATGAGAGCAATGTAAATAAAGCTTTTTTTTTTAAAAAGTCTAAACATCGCAAAATATCTTGCGCATGTAGATGCAAAGATTTCAAATTGTTTAAAGAACCCCTAATTGATTACTGTTGGTTATCAGCACAGCACAGATATTTCCATTTCAGGACATCTATAAGAGTCATTGGAGCAAAGTCATGTAGAGCAGCAATTTTTATGTCTGTTAAAGTAATAACACAGGAAGCATTTTATTATAACCTACAGGGATCATAAATACCATATCAGGCAACCTTTTTATCACCAGTTATATCAAAGGCAAACTTATTGCCGTTCCTCTCTGCATTGGTTTCTCCCATTATAAGCAGTGTTACATTACAGGCATAAAATATTGTTAAGCATGTTGTGCCAGGCAAGCTGCAGCTGTGTTACATTTTCTACCTTTATTTTAAGATATGTTACTCAGTGATGCATATCAAAATATTTCAGCTGTGCTGAGTGGTGTAATTCAAAAATGGATATAGCATAACATTTCATGCATACATTACACAACTGAAGTGTTAGTTAAATGTTTGTCAATGCTTGTATAATGATAAAAGTGAGGGAATGTTATAGTGGGGTCCCTAAACATGGCCTACCTTACACACAACAATAAAAGAGCATGTATGTAAAGATACTGACTAAATCAACATTTTCAGACTATTTTAGGAAGTAACATTGCAATTGAGGTTGAAAAAAAAGACACAAGCCCATACTGTTCAACCTTTCTTACCCATTATCCCTGCTTTTTATCCAAAAGTAGGCAAAACAAAACCCTATAGATGCTATTTCGAATTTTTCCTTGGGGGAAAAGTTCCTTCCTGACTCCAAAGGGCAATTCCGATTTCTCCTTGGATCAATAAGCTCTATTATTAATGCTTATTCTATTATTGTTCTAATTTTCTAAAAAAAACAAACAAACCTCCAGACCATTTTTAAATGCATCTATTGTAGTTGATTGTAGTTGATAGCTCTACCTCTCTCTTGGCAGTGAGCTCCATAACTTTATTGTCCTTGTCGTATAGAATCCCTGTCGTAATGAAATCCTTGCTCTTCCAGTCTCAGGGGGTGACCTCTTGTTCTTTGTACATATCTGTTAATGAACAGGTCACTGGAGAGCTCTTTATATTGGCCCTGCAAATATTTATATAATGTTATCAAATCCCCTCTGAGACGCCATTTTTCTAGCATATATAAATGAAACTTTTTAAGTCTCTCTTCAAGTCTTCTCTCTTCCAATCCCCTTATTAATTTTGTAGCACTCCTTTGCACTTTCTAATTCCATAATATCCTTTTTACAGACTGGTGGCCAGAATTGTACTATCAGTACAATATGTTATATCAGAAAAAGAACATATGGGAACTTATGGGAAGTGCAACATGTGCCTAATTGCATGGTTAGGCTATGACAATTATAGAGTTGGAGGGTGATTACAAAATAGATTTGGGATTCATGCCTCTTATGCACCAATCTAAAGTAATTCACTATTAATTGGTAACAGTAGGATATGATACTAATCACTAGTTAGTGTATTTACATTCCATGCAGTGAGACAATGAAAGTTCAATGTATTAAAAAAAAGGCTTTCAATCAACTTTGTACGGGCACTGAGGGATTGTTACCGATTAGGCAGTCCATGCTCTTGCCTTCAGTCCTGATCTCGCCAGATCATGGCCTCCCTCTTTATTCAATGGCCCCAACTGCTGCTGTTTCTGCTGACAAGTTTGGTGTTTATCAGTTAGCCTCAGAGAGTTAGTCTATAATGCATGTTACTGGGCCAGGGTTTGCTCAACATCAATGTTTAAATACAAAACAAAGTGGTAGGTGCGCTATGTGACAAACACCAGTGAAATACAGGAAGTCTGATAATTGCCTTATAGTAGGTCACTCTTATATGACGATGTTCAATCGATAGCTTAAAAAGACAGAAAAAAACACAAAGACCATAGTGTAATATATATACAAAAAATACACAAGGTGACAGTGCGCTAATGTGCTATAAAGTGACAGTGCAATCAATCTGCTGTGCAGAAAATGCAGGATATATACCCAGTGTAACAAATGAAGTTATAGAGATGATATAGATGGAGGCAATGAAACATAAAACACTCACATATAGTCCCTACATATGGGACAAAACATAAATGTAAGTGACAGCTTTCTTGTCCTGGATTGATGCAACCTCAAAAGGGAATAAGCAATGTTCAACAGCTAGAGGAAATTGTGAAATTTCAGCAGTTTACAAGAAGCCAGCACTGCCCACACTAGCTGAGTAAAAGTAATTTCCTCTTTTTTTTTGCTTCAGGAACTAATGAGAATAATTTCATTCAAATTAATGAAATTTCCTGTCTCTCTAGTGATGTTATCAGACAATGTGTTGCACTGTTAAGAGATCCTACTGTGTCCAAAAGCAACGGGTTTGTCTCTCCGTGATGTCATCTCTCCTCCGTCGCATAGTGAGACTTCTAGTGGGATCTCGCGAGATTTCGGCCATATGATTGGCTTGGTTGGCAGTGTATCATATAACAGGGAAGAGACACGGGGGAGGTGTTTTAAAGTCCGTTTTTTAGGTTTTTAAAACCATCATCCCATTTACAGGCGTCCATATGTTAAAAACTGATGGTATAAGTGTATAAACTACTCCAAAATTAAGGAGGAGCAAAACAAATAAAAAACTATACATATAAGAAAAAAATATAAAGAAAAAATATGTATATAAAAAATATTTTAATATGTATATAAAAAATGCCCAAATATATAATGTTTCTTCGTAATAGAAAAAAGTTCCACATATATCAATATACAGGCATATGGGGAGCAGAACTATATACATATGGACTTGCCTGTGTACAAGCTATATGCTACAGAATAACACACAATATGTAAAACATACATTGTGTGTCCAAATACATAAAAAATGTGTATACAAGAAGTAGATAGAGTCAATAGAGGTATAAAAGATGTAAAACAGGTTATAAAAAATTATATAAATCAAAGTCTGCATTAAGACCTTTTGGTGATGGGGTGTCCACATCGAACACCCATCTCATTTCAGTTTTACCCATTTCTTTGATATTATCTCCACCCCTCCAATGTTTTTGTATTTTATCAATAGCCCAAAATTTTAGACCCTTCAGATTTTTGTTGTGTTTATCCAAAAAACGTTTGGATAATGAATGTTGAGTGAACCCCTTTCTTATATTTCTGACATGCTCCCCCATCCGCTTTTTTAATGTTCTGGATGTCCTACCGATATATTGAAGCCCACATGGGCATACGGCCAGATATATCACATTTGTGGAGGAGAATGTCAGGAATTTTTTGTTAACAGAAAATTCTCGTTTATTTGCAAATGAGCTATATTTGACAATGGTGTATTTTGTGGTGCAGAGACTTTACAGGCTTCACAATTTTTGCACCCATAGAAACCCATATTTTGGGTAAGAAAATGTTGAGGGTTCTTCTTTTTTTGTTTTTCTAAGAAGCTTTTTGTTAGTTTATTTTTTAAGTTTGAAGCTCCACGGAAGACTACTCTATATACTCTATACTCTGTATAAGGTTTTTTTAGATAGTCATCCTTATGGAGAATATGCCAGTGTTTTTTTATGATTTTTTTGACTTTCAGTGATTTGTTATTATAATCCATCACTAAAGGTATGTTAGGTGTAATGGATATTTCAGGTATATTTCTGGGTTGGAGTAATGTGTCTCGGTTTGTAGCTTCTATATTAGTCACGATATTGTCTATGGCTGACAAATTGTAGCCCTTCTCCTCGAATCTATTTCTGAGAGTATGGGCTTGTTGTTGGTACATTCTGAGATCTGTGCAGTTAATTCTTAGTCTCATGAGTTGACTTTTTGGAATTCCTTTGAGCCATGGCGGGTAATGGCAACTACTGTAGTCTATATAACTGCTAGTATCCACTTTCTTAAAGAAGGTTTTTGTTTTGAGGTGATTATCCTCCACATATATCTCTAGGTCCAGAAATTGTATATTAGTTTTGCTATAGATTGTATTTAGAATTATGTTGTTAGTGTTATTATTAAGAAACGTAACAACAGAATTCTAAATACAATCTATAGTAAAACTAATATCCCCATGTTACATAGCTGCAGTTTCTTGCAAACAGAGCTTTTGCATTGAAGTTGGATGCCTGACTTCTGAGAACTGCTGCTTCTGTTCCTGATCCTCTGCTTTAAGCTCATTTGAATTGTGACCCTGTCCAGGAACTGGGAATCTGAACCTGATTGTCAGCATCTCCTGAGACCCTCTGTCTACATAATGATTTCTTCAGCTAAGTTGTTCCCTTAAAGCTTCCCTTCCCATTTAGCACCCTCACTATGGTGTTCATTACTACTTAGCTACCCTTCTCATTCCTCACCCTTTCTCGGGTGTTCCAGCTTAGCTACCAACCTCTGACCTCACCCTCTCTTGGGTGTTCCTGTTTAGGTACTTACCTCTGGCCTTAACCCTTACATCTGGCCTTAACCCTTACCTCTGGCCTCTCCCCTTGTTTAACTCTCTGCACCCCTACCTTTGCTTTGTCTACAGTCCCTGCTATAGCTCTTTGTTCATACTGCAGTTCCTACTCAAACCCTTTTCTGCAGTTCTTTGCTAAATTCCCTTTTGTCTCTCCTTCAGTGTTTATTCAAATACCTAGCTCTTTTGTTTCTTTATCTGTTCTCACTCACAATAAATAACATGCAACCAGACACCTCCACTATCCCTAAAACTCCTACCTGACCTAGTAAAGGCCCTGACAGACCATGGCATTCCTTACATCAGTTCTCTTTATGTCCACTCTCCTAAAGAATCACAAATTTATAATCATATCAGGGTTCACCATACTTTGAGATCATCTAAGTCATTGACTATACTTGCCTCGGGGCTTAAATCTTGGGGTAAAATTAATTAAGGTGAAACACTCCTTATGGTGTGTGTGTTCTTCAGGTATCTGCTCTGTGACAGTAATGTCGAAATAAGCACAATTTTACACATTTCACCCCTTTGCTATTCAAGCATACCTGAAGTGGACTTTTCTCTCACCTTGCTGTGCTTTGCTGTACATTTCTCAAAACCTTGGCCATAACATTCTTAAATGATTCCATGAAAAACTTAAATGAGCTGACCTGGTAGACTTGAATATATATTATACACACTAATAGGATAGACCCTCAATTTAACCATATACCCTTTAATCATTAAATATATTTATAGTTACAGTCCTGTGCTAAATATTATCCTTTTAATAGCGCAATGCTGAAAATAAAAATCTTCATTTTTACCCTATAATGTGTATGTGTGTGTGTGTGTGTATATATATATATAAATATATATATATATATATATATTTATATATATATATATATATATATATACACATACACACACACACACACCATACTATTATCATCCAAATTCAGTGGATTAGAGGTAATAATTATGTAGGACACAAGCTATGGTGAGGTACAGATCTGCTGAAGCAGCACTATCCCTAAGTTATCCCTATGTTTCAAAGGACTCTATTCACTGTCCTGATTCCACTGAGACATTTGAATTCAATAATGCCTGAATAGATAAGTATGCCACACTAAACAGAATTTACAAAGCTATATCTATCTATTACACAAAGTAAAAACCAGCTGTTTTAAATGCCGCACTTGCACATCTTTGGGAATCACGGTGGTAATTCTTGGTAGTTTATGTTGTCCTATCTTTCCTTAGGCTACATGGTTTATTGCAGAACAACCAGTGTAAAATGTGGGTGGTCACATGTGGCTGCAGTCAAAACCAATGTCATTCCTGGGTTAATCTAATTCTACATGGTGACCAAATGTCAAGGGAACTGAAAACACGAACCTGTCAGTTCTCACTCTGCTATTGATGTTACAAAGCTTCAGACACATCCATTGAAATTTAAACAAGCTTGGTAAACTCGTACAATCATCTATTTCTCTTAACTCCTCAACTATGTTAATAAAGACCTTGTGGGATATTACATATTTTATTCAAACAATCACTTTTAAAGAATATAGTCATATTTGTATAAGCCATCAATCCAACATAGGAATATAAAATGCACATATTGACTGACTGAATGAATATCCCAATGACCTTCAACTCATATGAACCCGTTAGATTCTATCTACAAGTTTAGATGGTTTTGTAATGGAGACTATCTACTAGAAAGTGTGGTATAATAATAGAAAGTGAATTTAGAATGTATTTTTTGCATCAAAAACTTCTTAGAAATTCACTACTTAGATACATGTTTATGTTGCTGTTCAATTTATCAGGCAATAATCTGTACAAAGCTGTCAGAAAATTAATAGTGCAGAACTGATGGACAGTCTATATCTTACATACAGTGCTGATAACACAATGCACACAAGTTTACTCCTGCTACATGGCTAGTATTCACAATAGGCATTTTCAATTCAGTTTTATTAAAACTGAGGAATTTAAAATACAACTCAAATATCTAGGTTCTTAATTATTTAAAATACTTTGGATGCTAATGATTTATTTAGATCGTTTTGATTTCAAATGCAACTCTCTGTGCTTTTTTTTTTATTAACTTCCCTAACAGATTTTCTTTTTAAAGACACAATTACTTTGAAATCCCCACAACATTGTATTATGTTAACCCATGCTTGAATTCACTTCAGAAGTTTACCATCAATATATCTGGAGAAGACACTGCTCATTGTGACATTTCTTTTTATTATTTATTATTAGTGTGGGATTTCGATTTATAAAAAAAATAATGTAAAAATGGAATAGCGAAATAAATAAAATAAACACATATCACCCCTGTTACATTTAGTTCAATTCTCATAAGAGAGTCAGGTCGCACACATACATATATATCTGTGGGTCTGGCTTTCATTACCTAAATCTCCAAATGTGTACATGGATGTTTTTACAGAAGCTTTCCAGCCAAAGAAGTTTTTCTTCCAACAGATGTATAATATGTTTTATTCAGTCTATGAGGCATATAATAAATGCCATATTGTCTTGAAAGAAATGTATAACATTGGTCTACTCAGCCAGACATTCCAAGAAGCTTAAGTACAATAGTATACAGTAACTTAAAAAAAGTAACTCATAACAGTTTATTATAGAAATTTTTAATTATTAAAATAATTCCAATCTGCTTTGACATCATATTGTAAGCAAAAGGATAACTTAGTTATCAATATTACTGGTTTGAAGGAAAAGGGTATGATGTTTCTATTTTTAAAACTTTAGACTTTTTGTGTTAGTTTCCATTTGATATATATTAATCTGTCAAGTTACTTCTCTGTTTATTGTCCAATTTTTAGGTGACGTGAACAAAAGTTTATTTGGTATAGTTGCCAACATTTAAAAAAACAACCAGCCCATCCCACATAATTAGCATAAATTAGCTCTGCCTCGTTATGGTGCCATGATGATGTGAAATGATTCATGTATATACTTGCACAGGCAGCTCATTCCAAAGTTGTGGACACTTGCTTTGGATGGTATGTTGGCCATGAGTACAGGAGTGTTGGTTGCATGTAAGAATATGATGTCAAAATGAATAAACACAATGCATATACAAGGCGCACACGCAGATTTATCCAAATACTGGCAGAATAAGGGTGTGAGCCAATGTATAAAGCAGGCAGTATGTCCATCAGTAAAGAAAGACTGGAGTTTTTATTTCACCAAAAAGTGATTTTTCAAGTGTTTGATTGTTTTTCAAAACTTAAGCTTGAAAAAAAAAACAAAAAAAAAACACACGGATTGAATGTGCAAAAGTAAACATTATAGTATAATAATGTTATAATAACGTAATAGTATGTTACTCTTCTAGGGCGCTACAAAAGTAAAAATGTGTGTGCATGCAATGAGAGTAAAATGTACAGCCATGGGGAACAGAAAGTACACCTTCTTTGAGTTATATGGTTTTACATATCAGGACATAATACCAATCACCTGTTCCTTAGCAGGTCCTAGAATTAGGTAAATACAACCTCAGATGAACAACAACATATGACATATTACACTGACATATTACACCATGTCATGATTTAACAGATGGCCTCACATTTGACTCTAGAAAACTTTGATATACAGAGGAGTTCATGGTCGACTCAATGACAACAAGGTTCTTAGGTCTTGTGGCTTTAAAGCAAGTCTAAATCATCACCCCTCTACCACTGTACTAGTGTTTGTGTTGAGTGAATACATGTTACCAATACATCTGTTTGTGTGTTTTTGCAAGTATGATGCATGCGCCGTGCCGGACTGGGGATAAAAACCAGCCCTGGAAATAATTGTATACCAGCCCCATAACATAACATCATTATACCAGCCCCATAGCAAACCATGCATTTTAAAGCACATTTAAATAGTGTATTATTTATAGATAAAACTGATATATAACCGTGCCTAGGGCAATATATACCCCAAGTATGCTTACAAGGTTATATTGAACACAATGCCCTAATATATACCCCATGCACAGGGCAATACATAAGCCCCAGTATTTACACAAGGTTAAATTCTTACAATAGCATGCAGATTGCACTTACATGACTTGATCTAGCTCCCAGGACCTCCCAGGGTGTATGTTTTTCTCTTGATGAAGCAGCGACAGCTGTTCCAGCGAAACGCGTTGAGTTCCTGCAGTTATTTGTTTCCAGTATTTGTTTCCAGTGTATCCTCCAGCAGTAGCCATTTCCTTCATCTACTGAATTGGACTCAGTTTTACAACTTGGACAATATCTACATGCTCATTTGAGACCAACAGCTTCTAAGTGGAATCCCAGTGGGGCCAAGAGTTGTGTTTATCTGGTCCTGCACATGTGTGTTCTTTTACTTTTTTACAGATTAAACCAAATTTTATACCCAGCCATTTGTGACAAGCTCCATCTATACCCCTGTTTGTGAGTGTAATACTTACCTATTCAGATTATTTTGGGTCTATACTGTATCACACTAGTAGAGGTTTTTGCATTAATATTTTAAGGTTCAACTTGATACTGCACCTTCCTGATATCCCCCCCCCCCCCCCCCCAATAGGGGGCTGCGTTCAAGTTGCTCAGCAAGTATCATTGTAATTTTTGCATGTTTTTTTTAAACACACCATTTTTTTTCCCAGGACCTACCCCAGGAGGCAGGTTGCACTCACAGGACTTACCCCAACACTCAGATAGCACTTTCAATACATTCCCCAGCATAACTTGCCTCAGGACCCAGCCCAGCATTAGATTTCACTTAGGACTTTCCCCAGCCAGGACTTACCCTAGCACATAGATTGCACTCACAGGACCCCCAGCACACAGGATTTAACCCAGAACTGAGATTGCACTTACAGGACTTGCCAAAGCACATGGATTGCACTCACAAAACTTGCCCCAGCACCCAGCACTTACCCAAGAATGCCGGTAGCACTCACATGACATGCTCCAGTGCTTAAAATGCACAGACAAGACTTGCCCCAGCACTCAGGACTTGCCCTATCACTTAAAATGCACTCACAGGACTTGCCTCAGCACCCAGGACTTGCCCCATCTATTAGATTGCACTCACAGGACTTTCCCCAGCACAGAAGACGTCTATCACACCATGTAGGAGGGAAAATGCGGCAATATAGCATTGGCAGTGAGAGTGCTCTGGCACACAGCGCAATCACTGCTCTGCTACTTTTCCTGATATTGTTTGGTATTTGATAAACACCGACCTAAACCCTTACAGACAGTCACACTTACACACACAAAAACATACACAGTCACACACACATACAGAAATACACACACTTAGACTCACTTAGATACACCCTTACACAGACACACCTACAGTTACATTTACAGACACACACAGTCACACTTACAGACACACACACTTTTACACAAAGTAACATGTACACTGTCAGACACGCGGACACACTTACATATATACACAGATTTATTTTTTAAAATGCCTTTTACAGGGAGATGGATGATTAAGACCAGACTGTGTACACACATGCAGAAATACACACACTTACACAGGCACACTTACATACAGTCACACTTATACAGACACACGTATACACAGTCACACTTACACACAAACTTACTCTTACTCTTACACACAGTAACTGTCACACATGCACTCACACATGCAGACACACTACATGTGCACACAGATTTTTTTTTTTTTTTTTTTTAAATGCTGTTTGCAAGGAGGTGGATGGTTCAGACCAGACGGTGTACACACAATACACACACTTACTCACACAGGCCACACCAAGGTGGGTTACTTCCCTATATGGGTCAACGAAGAAGATATTGCCAATAACACTGTATGGATGCAAGTGAAAGATTTTTATTCTTCACTTTGCACAAACAATCTATTAGTCCTGCAAAATATCTCTAACAAGTTATCTGTTCCTCTTTCTTCAGGATATTCCTCAGGTTCTTACTATTTCTACTGAGGAGGATTGGTACCTCCCACTAATTCTCCTCTTCCATGTCTCAAAAAATGCTGAAAGAGAGCACTCCTGAACTTGCAAAACATTATGCAAATTTATTGTGTCCACACAGTGAAAAGGATGCAGAGTATTCACAAAGCAGACTTGACATGTTTCACGCTAAAAGTGCTTAGTCATAAGTTGTCCAACACAAAGTCCAGTAAATGCCTACTAGTCTAGTATGCTAGCTTGATATCCAGTACTGATCATTCATTCCCATTTTGGTAAGTTCAAACAGGTTTATCGATCATCCAACGCTGCTTTAATAAATCAACTGGAAGACAATATAAAAGACAGTGTGTAAGTTCTGAACATCTGGAGCTTTAATTATGACAGTATTTTTTATAACAAAAAGTCCATCACTGATTTTTATGAGTCTGTTAATTAAAAATTCTATTCCAGAGCTGACATACCCAACAACATTTAGTCAATCCTTGGACACGATGATAACAAGTAAGGCAATAAAAACAGTGCTATTTCATTAAAAAATAAAAAATACAATGCAGAACAAAATATTTATTCAAACACTTCATTGTACCAAATATAAGTCTCTAAGAGTGTGACATTGCAGTAATATTACAGCTGGAATATAACATAGTATAATAAAACCTGAAATGCCTTATAGTGTAAGGCAGTTTAGTGTATAGTGCAAGAGTTTGTTGTTTTGTTTGGTCGTATTAAATATCTTTACCCTCTAAAAGGGTTAATATGCATTTAATAAAAAAAAATAGCCTTCATGTGAAAATTGCTCTTGTTTTGTTTTTTTATTGCAAAATTGTTGCATGCTCAATTGTTCTCTTTCTACACTATTGCCAAAATCTATGTTATTAGATATGTTGTTGTTCTTTTATTTGCATTACGTTCCAGCAAAAACCATTTCACATATTGGTCACAGCTATTATCTTGTATCAGACCCAGATTTTTTTATCATAAACATAGGGGCCTTTTACTACAGTACTCTAGTCACATATTTTAGCATTTATGATTCATTTATAGAAATATGTGGGTTTTGTAGTGTTATTGCTTTCAATGTTTTAAGAAATGAAAATGTCGTTAGCACAGCATATGCTATTCTACAGAATTCACATGCTTTGATGACTTCTAAAAGCCTTTTGATGTGGACTCCAAAAAGACATTTCTTTAGATATGTGTGTTTTATAAGATTAAAAAAAACTTCTGGAGCTGTTGCAAGAACATTTGGCATTTTAAATTAAAACCTTAGTAGGGTTTTTTTTTTTTTTTTTTAAACTAAAAGTATTCTTTTCTATTATAATTTCTAAATGACTTAGGTTGACTATAGAAAGGATGACCATTAACCAGGATCATCTCTAAACATGATTTGAGAGAAGTATGATGTCATAGTTCAACAATACCTGGTAATAGGCAACATTTATTCAAAATGTGATATATTGTTTATGGTATAACAGGGCAGTATTGGTGTCCAGAACTTTTGCCAGCATTAGGGATTAAAACTTCAACTTGTTATGCATCATTATGAGTGCCACTGAGCAGGTGGCAACAGTAGATTGAAGGACTGACAAGCAACCAAGAGTACAGAGGGTTAAATTATTGCACTGAATTGTAAAGTTACCCTATTGCACCCTTAATACTTGCCCCCTTCTGAATATCCTGCAGAAAAACCGAGGAAGCGATTAAAAATAACCACAAACTAAATTCTATGTGAACTTGATGATTTAATATGGGAATATGGAGCAATTTTACTCTCTATACTTCAATATAATTATGTAACTCAGTTTAGCTTATACAGCAGTGCCCTGATGGTTTCCAATCACCCTTACACTTCTAGTTTAAATATGAAAGAAATTTTGCCTCACATGTTCCAAATAATCCCATTGCTTTTTGCTCTGGCCGCTAAGAATAGCAATGCCATCCTACTAATATTATACAGTTGCAAGAAAAAGTATGTGAACCCTTTGAAATGATATGGGTTTATAAACCTGTAAAAGATACATTTTAATGTTGGCTCTCTTTTAGGTTACTTACACTAATCTTTCTACTCATTAAAGAGATAATTTCACTAAATTACAGGGATGGTAATATCAAACTTTAGGCCACTGCAGATGAGTTGGAAAATATTCTCCAATGCAGCAGAAGGGCAGAATTTTTCCAAGTCATCTACTTTGAACTTAAGTTTTTAAATCCCTGTTTTAATTCCCTGCGATATCATGCAATTCTCTCTTAATTGAGTAGACCCTTAGGTAAATGTCTAGTGGCCAAGGTCAAAAGTGGAGCAGGATCTATCATGGTATAGTAGATGTGTATAAAAACTTTATCACACATAAAATCAAAACAGCTGATAAGATAAAACAGATAATAAAGACAATTTACCATCTGTGACAACCACAGTAAAAATATCATTGAGTTCAAATGGTCACATCACAATTCTGATGTCTTGAAAACCTTCCCAAGAGCCCTCACTAAAGGCATACCTGCTGAAGAAAACAGGGAAAAAATTACTTATTAAGTCGCCAAGGTTCAAATTATCCAGCAAACTGCTTCACCTAGACACTCGGAAGAGAAAATTTCATAATCAAAGTAAGTGAGAGGAAATCTTCCATAAATCTAAAGCAGAAGAAGGATTACTAGTGTGATATTGACTTAAATGGCCATATGCACTGTGAGAACAGGATTTATTCATAATGAGCCATTTATGCTCAAAAAACAATTTTTCTCTGTCTTGTGGCCTGAATAGCCTACTGCAGATGACAAGAACATCTCAACATCTAGACAGCCTAGAGTGAGCAGAAGACCATAAATTACTTAGCTCAAAATTGTGTGCCTTTATTACAAGAGAAAAAATATCAACCTAAATTCTAGAACCTTCTGATGCAAATGGCAAATAGGTAGACCTAGATCATCAACCTCCCAGTGATTCTTTAGGGGCTCCTTTCTTCTGTGCAGTCATCAAATGACTGAAATAGATTTAATATGCCATCCCTTTTAGGAATTACAGCATGCTACTGAACAATCATTAATCGTATAGCTCTTTTAATTGGAACCAAAAGGCTCCAGTTGATCTGCGAAATACATAACTTGTTATGGTTTCTTTTATATCTGAATTTGATTTTGGATCTGAAACTACTGACTATTAATAATTGCTGTTCTGTTAATGATTGCTGATCTCAAATTATCTTGACATTCCATTTTTATTGATGCTAATGGGTGTGGTCACTGAGTTTCTAAAAGTCATATAATGTTGTAAGGACAGGATTGTGTATTTTTGTCTATAAAACACTAAATGAAGATATGTCAAGACTTGTTTTTGGGCTCTATTTTTGTGCTGCTGCATAATCCAAGTTTCAAAGTTTGACCAATATATTATTATTTTCTAACATTATGGGTTAGCAGTCTCCCCGCTTTCCCTGGTTGTTCTCACTCCAAAAAAAAGTGAGCCTATGAACCATCACACTCTTGAAGTCACCCAATTGGTGCCCACTCAATTCAGTCCCTGTGATATCATTGATAAGCAAGGAGTGATTTATCAGAATCCTCTCATTAATATCCCTTGGGATTTGCTTTATGCATCTGATCACAAAGAGAAAATAGTCAACGTCTAAAACAGATATATGGTTCAAAATAGCTTTGATGTTTCGACGATCGATCAATTAAGTGTAAATGTATAATCTTCATAACTTTACACCTACTTCTCTGAGGTGGACCTTTGAGTTCATATATTGTCATAGTCTCACTTTCCTTTTTTACTTCATCTGACCAAAGTTTGTCAATAATATTTTTTTTATTTTCTTATGATAGATATACAAGTTATAAAAAACAATCAACATTCATTACAATACCAAGGGTATCACAGGTACATACATATACATAGGGAAATAAGTCACAATTGAATATAATTTGGTCAACATAATCTATACATAGATGTAATTAAGATGTTTATACATTGGGTACAGTTCTAAACATTCATAGCATTTATTACATGCATATATTAAATATAAATATAAATATAAAATTGGCCTGTGAAATCAGAGTATTAAATTACAGTTACACTTTCATTTCACCTAGTGGTTAACCAATAAGTGATTGTAGGGTAAGAATTTGTAAAATTGTCTTTTGTTATCAATTAGTCAACTTAAGCAGATCCAATACGGCATCTCTTGGATGGTATAAGTATATTTATTTATTCATAAATGTAATGTAATCAACTAATATAATTTACTGAGCATGATTTCATGAGACCCAATGTGTTGCCCAACATGTGATATTATATACATTTCCCTATCAACAAATAATCAAAAATGTGCAGGGAGCAGGGGTAGCCTGGGGCTGGATCATAAAAAACTTACTGGCCGACTTAATTACTTGGAGGACGGGCGGGGAGAGGCGCAGAGTCACCCGAGCCACCCCATGCCCGGTGAACCAGTTCCCATCTGTCCTTTTTTCTTTTGTTAATTTATTTTATTTTTTCTGTTCTTTTTCCTCTCTTTCTTTTAAGGAACCTATACAGTTGTATTTTGCAGGATGTAAGGGTTCCAAATTTTAAAGTAGGAGGGGAGAGACAAATTTTCAAGATAAAAAAGTTTTTCCATGTTACATTGGTACTGGATTTGGGCTCGAATCTCACTCTCTGAGGGTACCTCAATTTTCCTCCAATATCTTGAAATACACATTTTTGCCGCCATCAAGACATGTACTGCCAGCTTTTTTGAAGAGTTGTTCATGTCGGTGGAACTCAAGATGGAACAGAAATTTTTCTGAGGTTAGGATGCCCAGACCTAGTTGCAAGTCTTGAAAATTTTTAGATAGAGCTAGACGTACATCATTAAGTCTTTGACAGTCCCACCATATATGTTTAATGTTACCGATTTCATTGTTACATCTCCAACACAGTGGAGATGTATCAATTTGGAATTTAGCTAATCTAGATGGTGTCCAGTACTATCTATGTAAAATTTTCATGTACAGCTCTTGTAAGGCGATGCAGTGGATTGATTTTTTTTAACAAGTCTGTTGCTCTATGCCAAGCTTGAGTTGGATAAGATTTACTCAAGTCGTTTTCCCATTTTATTATTGTGTCATGTTTCTTATCTTCTTGTTCTAATTCTTGCAATGCATGAAAGATTTGAGAAGATATTTTTTGATGGAAGCCATACATGATTTTATCTAACGGCGATTCTGACTTAAATTGTATATTTCTAACGAAAGAACGAAAAATATAGTGGATATAGGAAAACAATTATTTCCCTGGTATATTAAATTTGTGTTGCAGGTCTGAAAAGGATAGAAGAGTCGCGTCACAGAACAAATCCCCAATCCTTTCCAGGCCCGCTCTATGCCAATTTTCTGAGTTTAGATCCTCTAAAAATAGCTTCAAGATGTTTATAGGGACTCGAGGAGTCATTTGTGATTCGCAAAAATAATTGGCTTTAATTGGGGCGATAGATAAGAATACATTATGTATTACCGGGTTTGACATTTTTAAAATGTCGAATTTTTTTTTATCCAGCCAAAAAAAGAGAAAGGGATCTGTATCACCACATGCTTCCCTTTCTTGTTGGTACCAGCTTTTATTCCTAGATTTTATATTACCCCACAAAAGGAAGTGAGAGAACATTATTGAATCGTGTATATGATATATATGATATATATATAACTTTACACCTACTTCTCTGAGGTGGACCTTTGAGCTCATATATTGTCATAGTCTCACTTTCCTTTTTTACTTCATCTGACCAAAGTTAAATGAAGATCTGACCCAAGACTCTAAACAGCATGTCACCCCTCTGATAGAGCTACCAATGGAATAAGGCCCAATAAGATACTTTATTTCTATTCTCTCATTACATTTGGGGGTTTACAAAAATGTATTTTCAACTGCCGTTAACAAATCTGAGTTATATTTTGTGTGGTGACCCCTTTGCTTCATTTAGATTCTAGTCATATCATTATCTTACCTCATTAATAGCAATAAGTAATTTTAGTTGGATTAGAGATTTCAGGTTGTATTGTAAAATTACTTCACACTTCTAATTTAATAGAAATCTGAGACGTTTATGAGAACAAATGTCAGTGTAACGCACGGGATGGTAAAGGGACCCTGAGCGCCCGAGAACAGGAGCTACAGTGCAGGGTGGAGACACAGGACCTGGTGCTGGGTAACTGCAATTGCCTGGAGGTTTGGGACCCCAAGTCGTTGCAGCCACATCCAGGCTCTGTGAAGCACCTGCTGTATCCAGGTACCAGGGCTTAATAGGAAATGAACTAAGTGATAGCTAAGCAGAGCTAAAACAGAAAAGGAACTGAGGAATAGCAGAACAGAAATACAGAGTGCAGGGCTACAGGACATAAGTATACATAAGCAAGAAAGCAGAAACCAAACTAAGGATAAATAATACAAGGTACAGGGTTAAGAGACACAAAAGGCACATACAAATGAACAAACAAATACAGGAACTAGCCTAACACTAAAGATGGCAAAGGTGGGGGTTTGGTTCATACAAATTCGCCAATTTAGATGTTAGCTTGCCAACCACATCAAGGTAACCCACATTAGGCAAGTCCCATAATAAAACATAATATTAGAAAAGCATAAATAGAATCTAAGACACATAAATGGCAGTGAACTTAAACACAGAGAAAATACCTGTAGACTGAAAAGCAACGGGTGTGGTTTAAATCGAAAACTGACAGAGCAGAGGGATAGAGAGAAAACCTGAAATGAAACATAAGGACAGCCAGAGGGAAATACAGGGCAGGACAGGTATACAGGGCAGGACAGGTATACAGGGAATTTAAAGGGACAGGACATCCCACTGAAGGGACTCAGGACAGGTATACAATCAAAGCAAGAAGAATACAGAAAAGCCTGGATACAGCCTGGATAAGCCTGCAAAAGGGTGCATGGTTGCAGCCAGAAGTTTAACTGGTAAAATAGGAGCTGGTAGCAGGAATCGAAAACTATGACTTAATTGGTAGAACAGAAACATGGGAAGATATATATGATGACAGTATTGAACATGTGGAATCATCGTGGGTTGAGAGAGTCAGTGGGAGTGGAACTGCCTAGAAATTATTAGTGGCTATTTGTTATAAACCTCCAAATATTAGTGATCTTGAAGAATCACAGCTATTAATGCAAATAGAAAGACTTCTAAAATAGGGTGCAGTATCATTATGGGGGATTTTAATTACATAGATTGGAAAAATTGACTTACTAATTCTGCTATAAGCAGTAAGTTTCTGAATTTGTTGAATTTTGTTGACATTTTTTTGTCTCAGTTAATACAAACCCCAACCAGAGGTGAAGCGTGCCTAGATCTGGTAATCAGGAGGAGCTTATCTCTAACATTCAAGTAAGGGAGCATTTAGGGAATAGTGACCATAACATGGTATCCTTTGAGATTAATTCAAAAAGACAAATTAGGATCGGTCCCACCAAAACAATGAATTTTAAAAATGCCATATTTATTAGGTTTAATATATCCCTTGGTCTTGTTGACCGGGATGGATTATTTTTTGAGAAAAAACACAGAAGGTAAGTGGAATAGCTTCAAACTAACACTACAAAAATACACAAATAAATGTATACCCTTTGGTAACAAATATAAAAGAATTAAACTGAAACCAAGAAATTAGAGTTCAAACAATATAAAGCATTTGCAAAATATAAAGATCCAACAAAGCCTATAAAAAGGCAATTAAATTAGCTTGGTGGCTTGTATTGATCAGGAGAGCCTGAGAAAGATCGGGGTATAGAAGAGTGAGGCTTTGTAGCTGGTGTGAGAATTCCGGTAGCACACTGAGTGGCTGTGGATCCCTTCGATCTGTTCTCCATTAATTGAATTGTGGACATATGAAAAAACAATATTACAGTTAATGTTGGAGAAGTATATATTTATATACCATTACTTAGAAGTGTGCCACCTTTATTTCTTTCTGTTCACTCTAATAAGGTATTGGGATATATTAAAAGAGGTATTGACTCATGGTAGGAAGATACCAAGGTGGTAAGACCCCTCCTTGAATTTGCGGTTCAATTCTGGGTGCCTTTTTTAAAAAAAGTGCAGAGAAGGGTTACAAAACTAATAAGAGGAATGGAAGGTTCCATACACGCTAGAGAAAAAGCAGCTTTTGGGTTGGGGGGGTTACTATGGGGGTTTGGGGTCACTTTTAGTGTGGGTTGATTTATTGGGGTGTTAACTTATTGGGGGGTGTATGTTTCTAAGTGCTGACAGTTCAACGCTAAACTGTCAAAAAAAATACAAAAAGTATAGTCCTTTCCATCTCGATTATGCGCCCTTCAACAGTCAGCCAGTTGCTCACGGAAATGTTGTTCTCACGGAAACCATTTTTCACCTAATAAGGTGTATACATTTGCATATGCACTGTTTTTTTCACCTTACAGTTTGTTTAAGCGCACTTTAGCTAATTTTTCACTTTAAGTCAGCCAGTTGCTGTTTGTGTAGGGAGAGTTTTGCTTGCCGGATAATATGGGGTGGGAGACATGCAGCCTGTGTTCCAGGGGAAGGTACAAATCCTCCCTAGAATTAATATCCCTGTTTGGAAGGCTCGAAGCACTTTTAAAATAGGTGATAGTGTTTTGTGTTGACGTTTATTGGGTAAGTATAGATTGGCAAATTTATAGGCAGTTCCAGCAATAGTATTTTTTACAAATGTGTATCTACCATCTTTGTCGTATTCCACGGGGTTGTCTGTGAGGGGCACATGTTTTGAGAATATTATTGCAGTGCCTTTTGTTTTTGAGTCAGCAGTGTGTTTACAGAAGCTGTGAGGTTAATAGTTATTTTTAAGAGAGGGTGCATGGTTCATTTTAAAATGGGTCTCTTGAACATTTTTTACCGACACCATAAGTGACCGCCATTTGCAGCGAGCAGCGAGCTTTACCGCATTTATCAGGCTTATTTAAACTCTGAGCATTAATAGATATTATTTTCAAGTGTGCTGGGGTTGCAATTGTACCTGCCATGGTATATAAAGCGGATCCTTCATAAATTGAGAACTGGAAGGGGCGGTATGAAAAAAGGGAAAAGAGGAAGTACAGTAAAAGGAAAAAAAGGTAGGAGAGAAAACAAAAAACAACAACAACAAAAAAAGGGAGAGGAATAAAAAGGTATACCAACAAATATGGTTGGTATGGAGAACTTCACCTATAAACTGTCAAATAGTATAGTACAGAAACGTTGTACTGTCTTCAAAACAAACTTAAATACAATATCTTCTCAGGGGTCTTTTTAAAAAAATAAAAGAAAGGAGACTCCCGAGATAAACCCACTATAGGTTCAGTTAAAGGGCAGTGTGTGTTTTGTGCAGGGACTGCTTGAGTCAGTTCCACCAGGTTGAGTCAGTGTACACTTTTGGAGAACACCTGTCCCGAGAGGGAATCAAGTGTGCCTGGCAGCACACAGTGTATAGACAGTTCCATTGATTCCACTATGCATGTCTTCTGACCGTATAACAGGATGGTAGTATGGTCAGGTGTAGAGCCTCTCAGCTCCAAAAGTCCATTTTAGAGCAGGCAGGATCCCAAGATAAAAAAGAGTCTCTAGAAAACCAGATGGTGAAAATAGAGTGGTCACCAGGCGCAACAAATATCGACTTGAGTCCCATTACTCAGCCAGTATCCATGACCATCGGGTGAGGAACGGAGACCAGATAAATCAGGTGAGGGTGGTAAACAGATTAGGACATGGTAGCAGTATATATTGGCATTTTCTTAGTGCCAGTTAGTTCGATGAGGGACGTGGCTGTAAGTGCTCCAGGGAACGATGTTGAAAGGTCCGCCGCTGTCGTTGTGGTTAGGGTCGAGGTGGATTATTCAGCAATGCAAGAAAATCCAGTGAGTTCCAGTCAGGTAATTCAACTTGCTGGAGCTCAAGAGCTGTCCGTCCACACTGTTATAGCTAAGGGGAAATTCCACTAGTACCTATACTGGTGGTCTTACAGTACCGTAGTGAGTGGATGGAGGGCCCTGCGGGATCCCAGTGTAATGTGAGATTGGTTTTCGAACAGAGCCACCTGTTGCCCCTCAGACTCCCAAGCTCTCGAGGTTCTTGCCTTACGCATCAATGTGTCTTTTCCTGAATACTAATGAAAGGAACAGATGACATCTCGTGGTGGTGCGTTTGCATGTCCCCTCTAGCGTAAGGCATGATGTGCTCGGTCAATTAGTATTCTGCCATCAGGGGGTCTTCCCAGGATTGTATTAAACAACTGTGTTACCTTGTCCCTTAGTTGGTTGGGTGTCTAGGCGTCAGTTAGCCCTTTAATAAGTACATTCCTCCTCCTACCCCTATTGTCCAAATCCTCCATAGACCTTAGCATGCCCGCTACTGCATGTGTTTTCTTTAGAAGGCATGAGGATCTGTCATCCGTTTTGCGGTTGAGGACAGATAAATCTGATCAGCCTGGAATCGATCAGTCAGGCTCTGAATACCATTGTGGAGGCCTAAAGTTATCAAAGTCCTCCTTCATCAAGGCACACTGAAATATGCCCTGTTGGGACATGGAGGATTGGGTTCCATGCTGTCCATCCTCCATGGATCGGACTTGTTTGTCCAACACATCCACAGATTCTCGACTGTATTGATATCTGGGGAATTTGGAGGCCAAGTCAACACCTTGAACTTGTTGTGTTCCTCAAATCAACTATTTTTGCTTTGTGGTAGGGCACATCCTGCCTAAAGAGGCCAATTCCATCAGGAAATACAGTTTGCATGAAAGGGTGTTCATAGTCTGCAACAATGCTTTGGTAGGTTGTAGGTGTTAAAGTAACATCCACATGAATGGCAGGACCCAAGCTTTCACAGCAGAACATTGCACAAAGCATCACACTGTCTACACTGGCTTGCCACCTGTCAGTGGTCATAATGTTATGGCTGATTGGTGTAGCAACTGTTCTACCCTTATTGGTGATTAAACTGAACTGTTCACCTTTCCATTGCTCCCATTGATGTGACTTCAGCTACCGCCATACCCCTCTACCCATTAACCTCCATGTAGTCACAGGTATATATGAAAGTATATACATGAACATTTGTCACTGCACTGACATAACAACTCTTAGTGAATAACAATATCAGTGATGTTATGTAAGCTATATGGTGATCAATCTCCCTATATGAAATGTTTGTTTTCACACCATCATGGCCAGGTGCTGGTTGATGGTGGTAACATCTGCCTGAGTACAAGCAGCCAGGCCATGGACAGCAGATTCAAATGAGAGGAAGTGCAGGAGGTCATGATGTGTTGGCTGATCATTACCACTGGGATCCACCACCCTGAGGAGGATGCTCTCCTCATCCACATATGTATCTGCAGGCCAAAGAGATGTTTAGAACATTGTAAGAGAGATTGCAGTTATCACAATCATGTTACGTCAACATTGCAGCTTTTTTCCTGAACATTTCTCAAAAATATTAAATACCTTTGCTTACTTTAAACTTTTTCTTTGCATTTATAATATCTATTAAGTCATTTTTTAGTTTTATATTACATTACAAAATTGGATGCTGAACGTATTGCTTAATAATCCTTGAATTGAACATAGGATACATTTCCATGTACATAGATTTGTATCTGTGTAGATGGTGGTTAACAGGCAGCTAACTACATTTGTTTTAACATCAAACCTGTTGGGGTAAAAAAGAATGCATTTAATATTATGGAGTTCAGATAAATAGCAAACCAATAAATGTATCAGTCTGTTATATACCTAGAGTAATATCATACATAATACATCAAAGCATTTTAACCCTGCAATGGTCTATCAACCTATCCTTTGAGATAACGATACAAACATTTATCACTTAATTAAAACAAAAAAATAAAAATACTATGGCATTGTTTTTTTTTCCTTGTTAAGTGTCAGAACTATTGTTCAAATGGTTCTTTTTTTTCCTAATATAAAATTAACCATAAATATATTTGTCTGTGTGGGTTATTTGTGGAATGGTAGTACCATGTTTCATAGTGGTCATTCTTTGAAATTTATATCCTGTCCTTTTTTGCCGCTCTCAGAAAAGAACAGAATAGAACAGGATGTTGCTCCAATTAAAGTTATCACACTACCATTTTTCTCTCATTTGCGTTTTTTCTAGTTACAATGCTACAATGTCTACACCATTTGCTGCTAGGTGCTACATAACAACAGTACTCTGTCTCGAAGTCATTAAGCATTTTCTCTTAATACATCAGCTGCCGTAACCATCCTGATTAAAATACTTATAATGCATGGGCAATACACTTCTTTGTAGATTGGCTTTTTTGTGAATACTTTTCTAAGGTGCTTTACAAGTACTTAATTATTAACTCTCAAAATCCTGTAAATCACATTATCCCCAGTGGTCTTTAGGGCATTCCAAATTAGCTACCTAACCCCTCAGGCCAATATGTCATTCACAAGAACCACAAAGAAGGGAAAGTGAATTTCAATGGTAAGTGAACAGTTTAACAAAATGCTTAAAATGTCAGGGGGCAGCGTTGGTTTATTTAATGCAGCCCTTGTGTTTCTTCATGAGAACAGAGATTTCAAACCAAACTCGCATAGTATTAATGTGTTTGTAGTACAAAATGTCTCACACAATTTTAAAGTATTTGAGGCATGTAACATGTCATATTATCTAAAATGTTTTTGTTTAGTTTGATGCATTTAGATTTTATTAACACATACCAGGGGAACAGTAAACCATTAATAGCGTTATTATAATGTATTTGTTTAACATTGCAGCTGGTTATACAGAAAGCTGTGAAAATTATGTTGGTGGTAACGTGCATTCCTTCAAGAATAGCATAGCAAGACAGAAATATGTGTTTAATATATTATTTTGTAATGTTATTTTACTTTTACTTTTATATTATGTATTAAGAATATATTAATATATAATATTAATATGTATTATTCTAGATTTTTGTTTATGGACTTGTGTATTTGAATAATTACCTGAATCATTTTAGGTATCTGTGTTTCTAATTATGCACTCTGCCTTAGTTTGCACTTGTACTGTAGAACATCACATAAAATCCGACAAACATCAAATCTTTACTCTTACTATATCCCACTTCCATTACTCATTTTTGCAGACAATATCACAGTTGTGCACTACTATATAGAAAGCTGGTTTAGCATCATATGCATTTTATCATATACACCGAACTCACACACTTCCTCACACGCACTCAGCAGCAAGCGAACAGTCAACATTCCTGCTCCAACAAACTATGTAGAACTTGGGGGGGGGGACTGTTTTATCCATGATGGATACTGTTATATTTTTTTATACGAAAACCAATAAAGATTATTTAAAACAGAACATCACATAAAATGTTTCCCCACAGAACCTAATAATAACAGTCAAACTTCTAATTATACTGAGTTTTTTCTTGAGTTTCACCTCAACACTGTATTGGTCATCCAAAGGTACTGGGATGATAACTTTTATTACTAGATTTTTAAAGGTGGCCTAGCCTTCCAATGTGGTGCACATGGTCGCCCGAAACACTTGCTTTCTAGACTTGCCTTTCCCGTCATAGTTATTTTCTGAACCCATGCTCAAACCAGAGCCTCTGTCAGCAGCATTCATAGAAGTAGAGGGTTTCTGGTACTGCAAATCAAAGAATCTTTTTTTCTCATCTGAAAGTAAGGAAAGGGGAAGAAAACGTCAGATTCAGCCAAACCCAGTTTGGTACGTTAATACTGACTTTGATGGACACAAACATGTCTCTGCAACCAAAACCTCCCTATTCTAATCCATAACCTGACAGAACACTCAAAAGAAAATTTAAGTGGTGAAAACAGGCCACAGCAATTATTTAAATATAATATATTCACTCATAATAATGAAATGTGAGAATGGAAATAACGCTCAAATAAATAACGCTTCTATCATTTGTTGCAATACCACTCTAGTGAATATACCTTAAAATATCCAGTACAAAGTCCATTCTAGTAGATAGTAGGACCAGCAGAAAGATGAACCAAGGGATAATTTTCTATATAGTTCCAAAGGTTATTTTGGGTGCGACACTTGTCTGGCGTGCAGGGAAACCATGTCCACTAAGAGAGGGAGATAGAAAAAAGAGTTTCAAAATAACCTAACTTTTACGTGCTAAACCAAAAATGTTATCTTCTGAAACTACAAGTTAATAAATAAATATGTGGGAAAAAAACTATTAGACCCCCTGCATGTTAGAACAGAGGAACATATATATGAAGCATCAAAAAAGGATGTGAGAAACATGGGGCACTCCTACACTTTAGGGACTGTCATGGCAGAAATCCATACTGCTTATATTTTCATGGCCATCAAGCAGATCAAGAGGCACTAAGATGCTGAAAATCTTACCAAAAAGATTGGACAGAATCAGATGAGGTGGATCTTTACCATGAACAGTTTGTGTCCAAATGGTGTGAACTATGATTTTGAGCAGTGTCACTTTTGTAACCAATTCCTTACTTTTCTACCTGTAATTGCCTTTTTTATATTTTAAGTAGATAATGAAGACTTCTATTACTGATTCTAATGTTTTTTTTTGCTTTTATACTGTGTAGTATGTATAATTATTATTGCGGCATTGAGTGGACAGGTACCTGCCTCCAAGCACAAAATATGTTCAAATGGGCAAAGAGCAAAAATTGACATGCTCCTATGCCTATAATGACAATAAATGAGGGATACAATTCCTACAAAGAAATAATGAGCCCAGCTGTGTGGTCATAAGATTAATACTTACAAGATTCCATCCTGCTTATGTGTTTTATAATGTGTTCCTCAAAGCCCAGGTTAGAAGCCTCGGTCAAGGCCATGATACGGAAAGAGTAACCACCAAACTCCCTACTATGGATACCGATGGCATCCAAGGATAAACTGATCATGAGTAACTGTAAACAAGACATAGGGCTGATGTATGATTTATTAGCATGGAACCCCGGTATAGCCAGGCTAACAGTGGAGAATTCTGTAAGACTGGCCACTGATCAGACCATTGACCTTGGTATTTTGTGTAAGAACACCCAGGAATCTTTCCCCATTACATCAGTTTTTTTTAACTGAGCAGAAAACGCACCTGCACACCTTTGCAATACACATTGTGAACCAGAATCCACCCATGAACCTTTTTGCTGGGACTGACAAGTTCACCTAGCCTCATAGCCCCAAAAAATGCAAAAGTGAAACAGAGACCTCAAAGATGTGAATACTCTGCGTGAAAACAGAAAAAAAATAGAGCTATTATGCTCCTCAGATAGGCTTGCACAAGTCCCTATGAGGACCCAGACCTCTATGACATTCATTCATGGCTTGACTAACAAAGAAATTCTTAGTGCTATCATGCTGTTTATGCAATTTAAACCAAAAACTGAGGTGTGCCAGTTTCGCTGTAACCACCTCAAGTTTTCACCATTCATCCCACACTTTATCATACTGATCCCAGTTAGCCTTTGACACAGATTTGCAAATCCGATCTGTCACTCTTCCAATCCAAGGTAGCACATGTTCAGTGGGCATAAGAACACCATGAAATCCACCAAGGATCAGTCCACTGGGCATAGGCCACCATGAAATCTGTCCACTGTAAACAAGAAAGGGCATTTACATTATGTTTCTAGCACGAAGGATATGTTCAGCCTGGCAGCGGGGGGAGGGGGGGCCGGGGGAGAGGAGGCCATCAGATGGGTTATTGCTACAAGCACCCTCAGATTATCACAGTGAAGGACCATCCTCTGATGTCAAGAGCTACCACTATAGAAAACAACTCCAGGTTCTTCATAAGGCCTGCTATGTGCCAGGAATCTGGCTATGTATCCGTGCACCAGTGAGTACACAATACAGCTCTAAAACCCACTGAGCCAAAAAGATATCCCAATCTGCAAGGTCATCACACAGAGGACAGGACATATAAAATGGTGTGGACAAGAGAACCCTGATGTAGCCACCACTAATCTCCTATTAAAAATCTTATTCATAGGTAAATTTAGCTTTCAAAGCTAAATCCTGCACCACAGTACACAAACACATAAATTTGTCTGGGGATAAACAACAGTCCCTAGCCTTCAAATCAGTTTTTATTTAAATAATTATTTGCCTTCATTTATCCATATAAAATTATTTTGCTTATTATTGTGCAAAGAGAAACATCACTTGTTAAAGGCGTTTTCAGAATCTCAATGAGTTATTTTTCGAAAAACTTTGTATGTTGTATGAGGTTGGGGTTAAATGTACAATTTACCAAATTAAATCAAGGAGTGGAATGTAACAATGATTTTCCAATTGGTTCCACATGATATTGAAGGTGGAACAAGTGCAATACACTGTTGATGAAATTAGGTGGGTCAGTTCAGTTCAAGTCTTCTTAATGAAAATCACCTGTTAAAATATTGCCCATATTAAATTACAGACCTACCAAGAACCAAAAGGGAATAAGTGAGAGAACAAGATGAAATATATGTGAAGATGTGATATGTGTCTGGGTATCAATGCCTCTTTTAATATTCACACGTATAAATTAGAATTTTTGAATGAAAACATACTGGGTGTTATTCAATACAAGGTAACTTGCTGATGAGTTTAAGTGATATTAGGTGAGTTGAGATTAAATAAAAATGTAATCTCACCAAACTGACTATACATTTTGCAGATACAAACCTGTTGAGTTTGCTAGGCAGGGAAAATTCACCAGGTTTGTCCCTGCACAAAGAACTGTTAATTTGGTGAGCTAAAATGTTCAATACTCACCTTCAACTCACTTTTTAATGAAATGTCCCCCACATTCTGTATAAATTATATTTTAAAATATATCTGTCGTGCTATTCCTATATTTACAATGGGCTAACTTTAAGTTCAATTAAATACTTTCCCTTATTTAGACTAGTTTTCTAGTCTCCATCATCTAATAAACTGCATTACTTCCCTTTATTACTGATGTATATAGTTTTCCCATGTTTAAGTAAGCACTATGAACAGGGATCTCTCCCTCTCAATATTTGAAATATATATTGCTGTTATTGTACCTCCTTTTATCTGTATAGTTATTGCAAGTACGCATGGCCTGTATAGTTATTGCAAGTACACATATTTAAAAAAAAAAAATAGATGGAAGATCCATCAAAGCCGAAGTCTGTTACTTTTAAATTAAAGTTAACATATCTTAAATACAAAAATATTCATATACAATTGTAATGTATTAATGGTATATATAATAATATTATATATATATTAAGTTAAGCATTTTTTTTAGTTTTAATAAAACATTTCTAATATTATTATTATTATGTTATTGTTATTTTTCTTAAATTATTATTTTACGGACCATTTTGGGAGGACTTTGGATATTTCGGAAAGTAACTGGGTCTAAAACTCACAGAAAATTGTACCTACCTGATAAGACCCTTTAGTGTTGTTAGAGATTCCTTTTTTCAACCTTTGAGAACTTTTTCAATGGATTGCATTTATTTTAGTACCCACTGTTTCTAAATCTGTATCAGATGTATGGGGAGCTTTGCATCTTTATCTAGAAAATGTAATAATGAGATAAGCGATGGAATAGGCACATCCATGGACGTTAAATTGGATTTACCAATTTCTAAATCATATATTCACATACTTTAGTAAAAATGAGCAAACTTCATTATTTCGCTGACTCGGATCTGTAGAATCTGTTTAATCCTTACTGGTTTAATTCCCAGCAGGGACAACTCAGCTCTTCATCCTTAAGAGGTAATTAAAATAAGTACCACAGATAAAACAGCCAACAAATGTAACATTGCAAACTTGTAATGTGTGTATTGTTGTTATTAAATATAAAATTATATTAATTTGTCATTATAGATTATTTATTATTCGATGATCCAGAAACATACCCCAAATCTACAGTTATTACTCTGCATTGGTTTTACATGTATAGATAAAGCATACAAGTCACAAAGTATCCAATAAGTATTTGGTTTGGAATGAAATCTACCTCCATAGGAAAGGTGATATCTAAAAAATAATACAGGTGGTTAAATGAAAGATACAGAAATGTCTTCATTTGTAATTTGACATGCAACAATGTAGACCTTTCCTTTGCCTTTTATAATTTCCCATGCAACCACCATCCAAATCACATATTGCACCAATTTAATGAGGATGGCATTGATGTTAGTATTTTCATGCTGCATTGTTTTTATACAGATGGGAAAGACGTTTTTGCCACATCTTAATAGAAAAAGATCAAGTTCTCCTGCTTGACCCCTGGACGCCTTCCTTTGGTTTACATTTGTATTTAATCAGAAGAAATGTTAAAAGTTGCTTTTTCTGACTAGGCTAGATAATAATTCAATTACCATGTGTTCTGTATGTCAAAAGTTTAAAGAATATGCTTGTAGAGTCAAAATTACACAACATTATAATAGGCATTGTAAGTTGAAATATAAAAAAAAAACACCTATGAACAAACACATTCAAAATTGTGTATACTTACATTACGCAAGCATACATATGTGTGTCAAACAAACACATGCTCTATTTAAATGTTGTGTGTTTATAAAATATTCATGTTCAAAACCATTACTGTGTATAATTTAAGATTTTCTTAAAAAGTAAAAAAAACGTTTGGGGGTATTTATCTAAAATTCTGGTACAGGACCAACTTAGTCTCTTTACTTGGATGATCTTAATGTTAGGGGATGCCAGAGCTACCAGCCCTGACCACCAATTTATTTTATATTGGTCTGGAAGCCTTTTTGTATGTGTAACTCTGGGGCTGGGAGCCATGTGGACAGCTCCCAGACCTGTGTTTAAGAGGGGACAAAGCTACTTGCTTTGAAAATCCGTGATTATTTTATGGGCTGGGAACCAGTTCCCAGCTCCATTATTATTATTATTATTATTATAGAAGGTAGCCCTGGCACCCCTAATGGGTTATTTTCCTATTTATTTTTTATTTATAGGTCGGACAGACATCCGCTGGCCAATTTTTTATAAACATTTTTATAATCTTTCCCCCCCACACACAGTTATTGGACATTTCAGGGTAGATATCTCATGTATGGTCCTTCTGAAAAGAAAATGCAAACTATAGCAAGTGATATTCTGCTATGTCTTTGGACATAGGAATAACAAGATCTTTGCATGAACCTATGCTCTTTCTTTTGTAGTAAGAACATAAAACTTGTTATATTTATTGTAAATGTCTTACCTTCACAAAGATACATATCACAAGTATATGAAACTATAGAAAGCACGAAAATTATTAGAAGAGAGTGAGAAAAGGTCAATTAACCTGTTTGGTCTTCACCTAGAAAAACAATAAATGTGCAAACATGACACCTAATATCGATACATAAATGCTATACTCAAGCGTTCAAATGCAGCATCTCCTCAGTACTTTGTCACAGTACTTAATAAACAGAAATGCAGAGAAACAATGGAGTAGTGCAGGACCACACATGGAAAACATACAAAGCTACAAAATAGTCTTATATGTTTGTAAAATCATTGTGAATAAAATGAATAATATGATGTATTCACAAAAGGAGATGCAAAGTTTGCTTTAAATAAGCCACAATGGGGTCACATGGTCTTCTTCAATGCATAAACCAGGTTCACTTGGACAGTGTGGGAAATAAAATCTGGAGTCCTTTCCTATACTGGACATTGTTTCTGTGGGTATACCCTCCCTGGGTTTGGGTGGAGTTTTTTTTAACAACATTATCTGTTGTTAAAAATATTAATATTGTCTCTCCAATATTTTAACAACAATTTCTGTATTGGAGAGAGTCGGCACTGCTTTGGAATCAAACAACAGAGATGATTTAAGCAATTTCTCAGAATTCAAAAAATGTTAAATTTGATCCTGGTACTTATAAGCAAAACAGGAATTGTGGGAAGTCAATTGAATCAAATAAATGGAAACTTTTTTATACCAGGCCATGGATCGTCTAGCTGCCTCATTCGGCCTCATCACTTTGTCAGGCTTGTCTACACCAACCACAAATTTGCTATAAACTTTGATGCAAGTTGGCTTTTCAGTAAATGATCTTCTACCATGTTCCTACATCAATGTGGTGGACTCATCATGAGTAGTAGGCAGTGTAAAGACACTTTTTTTTTTTATCTGTGTACCTTATGGCAAGCAATTTATTGACCTCAGTGGGAAATATTCTCACTGTTTATTTTTCAATGCCTAGGAAAATCCTTCCTATTCTAACTGACTATATCACAAGCCAATATGTTAAACCAGTACAGGGGTATAAAAAGAGGAATTATTGTGTATAAATTGTTCACAAATGATGCCCATGACCCATTAGAGGGGTGATCACAGTATTGTCTGTTGTGCGGATTTTGAGGGTTATGCTTTCTCTCAAAAATGCTAATATTTTGAGAAGGTATTTAGACTTTGGCAAATTTGGTTGACAGAGCATCAAGTTGGGGCCTTAATGTATATAAGCTGTCATGTTGGAGATGATTTCCAGGTAGATTGTATTGTTGTTAATATCAAAAACCTCAATAAAAAATGGTACTCAATAATAATCTGTTTTGTGCACATATGTATATATATATATATATATATATATATATATATACACACACACACACAGAGCAGTACAACAAGATCAACACCAGCTGTCCACTCAAGTAAGAACTGGTCATTGGGATCCACTAATATATGTGAGCAAAACAGATTGTTATTGAGTACCATTTTTTTATTGAGGTTTTTGTATTTTAACAACAATACAATCTACCTGGAAATCATCTCCAACATGACAGCATGACAATTGGAAAGAGTCAATAACACTAAAACTGTATCAATTTCCACTCCAGTTGTTTCATTAAAAGGTGGGATTTCATGACTGTAATGATTAACCCCTTCCCGATACTTGGACGTACTATCTCATCCTGATTCTCAGTCGCTAGGATGGTATGGAATGTCCAGCGTTAAACAGCTCATCGTGGCTCTCCTTTGAGTAGCCTTAGTCTGACAGGGGAAACCATTTCACTAAATCTCGCTGTGCCCGAACTGCCGGGTTCGGGCACACCTCTGTGACGCCACACGTGACATGCAATCTTTTGGCAGAGACCCTGATTGGGTCTCTGGCATAGTGTTCCTGGCTACCGATCACTTTGTGATCAATGGCCAGAAACAAATCGTGATATTTTGGTGCTTGCGTAGTTTGGGATGCAAGTACAATGCGTTAAAGGGTTAAGGAGGCTCCATATAAAATCCGCATATATAAATAGTAGCATAATTACTTAACAAGTAGGATACATATTAATATATGTTTATTTTTATATATATATTGCAATTATGTTTGCAGGTATTATGTAAAATATTTTACTATATTTCTACACCTTTGAAGAAGCCAAGTATTTGTGGCAAATTGCTTTTTTGAAAGGAAACATCTATTCCAGACTCATAAACTGGAAATTACAATAACAACTAGATACTTGTTTGTTTTATGTGTTTGTTCTTAATTGATTTTGTTGTAGTTCTTATGTTACAACAGTACTTTTTAATTAAAGTATAAAGCTTGTTTAATCTTAACATATTCAATATCTGCACTGATCAAATACTTGTCTCATCCTAAACATGTTTTTTACATTTTATATTGGTGTCAGTAATTTATTGTGTACAACATTCGAGGTTATACTTATTTATTTAGTGCTCTCACCACTACTTTTCCAATTATTGTCTCCATGCCGTGTGGGGAAAAGTCATATGGAGCAGAAACAGTAACTTCTATTTCAAATTGTATATTTCTTTTTCCTCTAATTTGTTTTTGTTTTGCTGCCTAAATCAAAATGATGCCATTTAGGAAGTCAAAATATCAGAACATATAACAGAAGATTTGTTTAAAGAAAAATGTGTTTAGGTGATAAGAGGGATCTAAAGAGAAAAATTCACTAAAGAAATTGAATTACAGTAGGAGATAGCAACATTATTAGTATATATTAAGGAAAACAGTATCTACCTTCAGTCAGGAGGATTAAGTTTTCATGACAGAGTGGAATGGAATTCTTTTTTTTTCTAAACATAATTTTTCTTTATTTTATAGTAACATGATAACAAAAGGACACAATCATCATACATGATATACAAACAATGAAACAAAAAGGCATTGAATACATAGTCATATACTTATTCTTGATATCCATCTTATCTTATATTAATACAGTAAAAACACCATTGGATGTTTTAATAGCTACATAAGATGACCATGCAAACTGTATCCTATACTGTACGTAGCATATCCCCACTCAAACATACACAGCCACTCACTCTTCCAGACGCGATTGTAAACTAGGAGAACTGGGCGTCACACTAGCTAGGAAAGAAGCCAGCTTCCCTCAGTGAAATTCCCCCTATACCCCCCTCTACCACTGGTTGACTTCCCCCCCTCCCCCTGCCCTCTGACATAAAAACTCGAAGGTACACTCAAGTGCTAATAAGAGTATATTAAAAAAAAAGTGAGCGCAAAGAGAAAAAGGAAAAGAAAAAAAAGGAAAATATACCCGTGATCAAAGTACCCTAATGTGATGTGGAATGGAATTCTTGACAAATGTTCATTTGAACTAATGAGATTAATCAAAGCCCTCCCCCAACAATATATTTTCAGCTAACACCAATACCTGAAATAGAAATCTCTGAGAAGTGTATAAGAAAGTGCTAGAAAACAATTAAGAAAAAAAAAAAAAAATGACTCCCAAAATAAAGTAAAGTTGAAAATAAATTGTTCTAAATTTAAATATTATAAAGCAAGAGAATACAAAACAACACATGGGATATAGGATGTCACATAGTTTCTTATTGTTTGGTGCAATGATCCCTTCGGCCAATGTCCTGCCTAGGCCTGAAAGAAGGAGGCTCATCTCCTCTGAGTATGCAGCCACTTTTGTGTTCTTGTAGTGCTCCAAGTGAACTCTTTGAATTTTAATTGTACTGAATGTAGAAAGACTTTGAAGACACAGATCTTAGGCTGTTTCAAACACCTTTCAATCCCTGTGTACATGACTGAATCATTTTCTATGAATGTTACAAGGTTTTGTTTTATTTCTGATTCATATACCGTATTTATCGGCGTATAACACGCACTTTTTCTCCCTGAAAATAGGGGGAAAATGGTGTGTGCGTGTTATACGCCGAAAAAAAAAAAATCTAAAACTTACCTCGTTCCTGCTCTGTCCCCCGGTGCTCTGAAGGTGCGTGGCTGTGAGGGAAGCGTTGTGAGCTTCCCTCCAGCCGCACGGTCAATAAAGTCTGTTTTTTTAAAAACAAACTTTATTGAACGCGCGGCTGAAGGGAAGCTCACAACGCTTCCCTCACAGCCACGCAGCTTCAGAGCACCGGGGGACAGAGCAGGAACGAGGTAAGTACTGGGGTCTGGGGAAGGGGGGGGGAGGAGGGTGGCATAACGAGCATACTAAGGGGCAATATCCTGGCATATTGGGGGCAATATCCTGCATATTAAATGGCATATTGGGGGCAATATCCTGCATATTAAATGGCATATTGGGGCAATATCCTGCATATGAAATGGCATATTGGGGCAATATCTGGCATATTAAAATGGCATATTGGGGGCAATATTCTGCATATTAAATGGCATATTGGGGGCAATATCCTGCATATTAAATGGCATATTGGGGGCAATATCTGGCATATTAAAATGGCATATTAGGGGCAATATCCTGCATATTAAAATGGCATATTAGGGGCAATATCCTGCATATTAAATGGCATATTGGGGGCAATATCCTGCATATTAAATGGCATATTGGGGGCAATATCCTGCATATTAAATGGCATATTGGGGGCAATATCTGGCATATTAAAATGGCATATTGGGGGCAATATCCTGCATATTAAATTGCATATTGGGGGCAATATCCTGGCATATTAAAATGGCATATTGGGCTTCAAAGTTCTTAATTTAAGTTCTTAAGTTTTTTTCCCTGAAATTTCCTTCTTAAAATTAGGTGCGTGTTATACGCCGGCGCGTGTTATACGCCGATAAATACGGTATATAAAATAATACATAAGCCAGCAGAGACAGTGTGATGTTTTGGGCAATGTTCTGTTGGGAAACCTTGGGTCCTGCCATTCATGTGGATGTTACTTTGACATGTACCACCTACCTAAGCATTGTTTATACCCTTTCATGGAAAAAACTATTCGCTGATGGCGTTGGTCTTTTGAAACAGGACAATGCGCCCTGCCACAAATCAAAAATGGTTCAGAAATGGTTTGCAGAACACAACAACAAGTAAGGTTTGTAAAGTTTTTAAAGCACCTTGACAAAGTCACAATTTAAATATATCTATTTATAATCATTTTTTTCTTAAAAATTTGTACATATATAGACATTTAATGCATTGATTACAAAAACCTCTGAACAGAAGCATTAATTATTTTTTTAGGATCTTAAACAGAGGATGTATACTATTATATTTATCATCCCCAGTTGCTTCTTTTCTAAAAACATATTTTTCCACCCTGATCTGAAAATTAATCTGAGACTTGATCTCAGGCCAATATGGTATATCAGGTTTCGTGCCTGGTCAGAATGTACAGATCATGTATAACCCGTTTCATTCTATCTGCGAGGATATTATAGTATAGCTTAATGTCCAGATTGGTCTGTATTTGCCCACCAGTGAGGGGTCCTTCCCCAGATACGGAATGGCGCATAATCATATGCTAACGAGCATAGGATTAAGCGCCTAGTGTGCGAAACGCGTCATGCAGTGATCTAATCCTGTTTGTTTTTTTCCCCACTGATTGCTGTGTATGATTTTTCAATACTCTTATTTGAAGATTAAAACACTTACCTTTTTTTCAATTGATACCGTGAGTGCTGCACTTTTTCTGCTTCATTATTCATTCGCAATCTAACCAAGGTGTCAGCAAAACACCTGCAGGAGCACCCGGATCTACTGGGAAGGCCGAATTACTACATTGGATATCCTATTATAATCGATAGCCTGTATTATATTTGCTATGAGGAGTGCACCCTGGAGAAAAACGTAAAGTCCTTCTCCTCTGCGTGCAGGTTATGGTAAAACAGGAATGCGGAAAAGGTCTCTGCCTTAGATCTCAAATGCGTTTCAGATTTACATATTTTTCCTGCTTTACTTTCCAAAACAATATTTGATATGGCATTAAGATCTCTTCCAATTATCTGGAAGCCTCTTGTGATCCTTTCCATAGGAAGTGAATACTTTCTTTTAAGTACACATACTTCCTACCATGTCCTTATTTCTTATAAAAAATTATCTCAGTAGTACACCTAGCCAGCTTATCTTAGTCATAAATGCAACACCGCTGGCATTATACAATATACACATATGCATGAACCAATGCAAGTCCTATGAAAGCACTTATGGATTTTATATTTTCTCATCTGCTCTCAATGTTCCTCATAAGATCTACATTCTAAACATAGAATTCCCTTTAAAAGGCTCAACAATTATTTATTTGTTTTGGATGTATTAATAGGCAAGACCCAGTTGAAGATCAGACAAGAAAGAACATGAGTCAGTAACACAATGAATTATGAACATTCTCACATGTACATCCCAGGCACATGATGCGAATCAGGTAACCAGTCTGCATGTGGAACACAGTTATCAACAAGGGGCATATCATATTAAAAACACAATTCCTTGTTTTCTTTTATCTGATGTTCTCACCAAAGCACATTTTCTCATTATTCTTAACTACTACCTTTATGTCAGCTGTAGCAGATTTTGAAAGAACATAAAGATTCAACAGACACACAAACTGATTCTGTCTAAAAGATAGGATCAAGAATAAATAGGACATTTCGATAGGTTGTGGGTGTTTTTTAGATCTGCAAAGTATTGGGGAAAGCACAAAAGGAGGAAAGAAAAAAAGCCCGTAATCTTTGTTCTACGAACGATAAAAAAGCATCACACAGGAGAAAACTGTTTTGACCTTCACCCTCATGATGTTGCTACTTCTGTCACTCGCTTTGCTCTGATTAAGTACAGATATAATCTTTCACTGTAAAGGAAAATCAAAGAAAAAAAAACTGTCTTTATCATACAAAGTATATTATGTAATCACAGCTGGACTTATACAAACTAGTTTTTAATCTTTTTCTTTACCCTCACTATATATTTAACCATCAGGAAAAGACACTCAGGAAGCCTTCCCGGCCTACATCTGAACTTGATTTTGATACACTGAATATTTTGTTGCTCACACATAGTACAGCTGTTAGATCAATGTTTTCCTCAGACGTGTTTCTAGTTAAAACATCTCTTGTTATTAAGCATATAAACAGTTGACTCATAAAAAACATTATTTTCGGTCAAATATTTAATAAAAGAATAATTTTGTGCTTCCACATTTGTATCATCTATATAAAACATTTTAATCTTTGTATGTGGAGCAGGTTTTTACCCAGGTCTGACTGCCCCCATTCTCCTCTTGGCCTCAGGGTTTCCACTCTTGCACTCTAGCACAGGTGGCTTGACCTGCCATTGTAGTGAACAAATTAATTGATGCTAGGAACGCTAGTATTTTTAGACTTTTTAACATATTTATTGACTAGAAGGACTCTTCAACAGAAAAATAACTCAAGCAAAGCCATTATCAACAGCATTACAAACATTCACATAAGGATCTGTTTCTTCACTGAAATAGGGTTCACAGTTGGGTCCATTGTAGAGGAAGTCTTCAGTCAATTCTAACCTGAGAGACTTAATTGTTGAAAATGTTAAACACTAAAATAAGGTACAGAGCCTTGATAGTATATAGAATCTAGATATCTGTTAAAATAGAAGAAATAATAATTATTATTATTATGCCCAGAATATACACATGTAGAAAAAAAAACATATGTCTCGGGCCAACACAAATCGAGGGTGCTCAAAAACAGCTTGTTTAAACAAGGGGTAATATTGTCAGGCTTGTTAGCGTTCCCTTTGTCCCTTTATCATTTGCTAAAATTACTCAAATATTTTATAAAAAAGCCTTCAAAAATGTCCACTTTCACTGAATAGTGTGTAAAATAAAAAAAATTGATGCCCTCACCTTTTATTCATGTTCAAATTTATTAAGAGATCATTGATCATTGAACAATTTAAACTTTAGAACAACATTCACCTATTACAGCAATTTTAAAACTGTTAAATATAATAAATAAAATAAATAAAACTATTATAAATAGATGACTTAAGTTAAATTAAATTTGTAGCTCTCATGAGCCTTTATCATCTCTTCATATATTAGCTTGAGATGTAGAGTATACTCCATATCAGTGCCCAATTTTTGGCCAACACACACTCATACACACACACACACACTCATACACACACACACGCACACGCACACTTATTATAATACACATACACACACATATTATCACACACACAGACACTTATACTCACAAACACACTTATACTCATACTCATGTACACTCATGCAAACATACTGACACACACTCACACTCATGTACACTCATGCAAACATACACACACACACTCATACACACATACAGGTTCAGATCTCACAGCTTGTCTGCTCCATCCGGGAGGAGCAGGCATCAGTTTAAAAGACTGGTGCCGCCGGTCACCTGCTTCTTCTCCAGATGATAAATAAAAGATATCAAGTTACCGAGCCATTATTCTGTTAGAAGTATGTACTGCTTATATATTATGTACCCTTTTGAGAATGTGTAATGGCATAATGAGTAAACTTAATTATGTTTTGGCCAAATGATTTAAAAATGTTTTGGCTATAAGAGGTAATGACTATGATAACATTAAAGGGCTAAAAAGAGGGATAAAGATCATGTCAAAAGTATTCCAAACCATACACTAAAAAAGAATATTGCCTAGCAGCTAATTTTAATAGCCTAGGCGATATGCTAACACAATATGAAAAGTAGTTCATAATAACTATAATTATATGACACCATATCAAAAAGTAGAACATAACATCTCTTTGTACAAAGTAGGTAGGGATCTGTCAATCCAGTAATCACAACCAATCATGAGCATGCCACGTCATTGCAATTTGTCACACATTTTTGCATGAATTGTATTTAGTGAATCTGATCACCATGGCACAATGCTTTGGGCTATCTCCAAAAAATGGATAGAAACACAATGAGAATCTGAAATAATTAAGGAATATGTTAATGAATGCTACTAATGACAAATGTGCTGCTATCTGAAGTCATTTAAACATGTTTAATGAAAAATCGCATATTTCGTGGAGTTATGCTTTTGGTTCTGTGATGCATAAGTTTCTGATGTATGTAAATCTAATCAATTAGGAAGAAGGAATAGAATAAATAATGGAAGCATCTAAAGTATGCATGAATGATCAATGCTATCTCTCAGCAACCTTGTTTGATGAAGTTGTAGTTGTCATCTCCTCAAGTAACGTTTAACTTTTTAGTAGGTTAGATATATTCCACACCCTCTAAATTGTAAGCTTGCGAGCAGGGATAGCTGCCTCTTGTATCATTCTCTCTTTTCTAACTTGTCTAACATAGTCTGTAATTCTTCTTTGTCTATTTTACCAAGTGCTGTGTAATGTGTTAGTACTATAAAAATAAATGTTTTTATAACACAAACTAATGATATATGTCTGTGTATCTTTACAATATTTAATGTTTAATGTTTGTCAATGTGCATATTTTATTAATGTGAACCTTGTTTTTAAAAATCATTACTATATACTATTAAAGTATATGATACTATACTGTATCATATTCTATACTATACTAAATTAGCATATATACATCCCCCTTCCTATGGGTATATACCTACACACCAACACTCTAGGAGGTTAATACCACTCATACTGCGTTCCCACCAATATTATATTTTCAAATCTGTATCTCCTGTACTGAGAAGCCAAACATTTGTTGTTCCAGTTAGCTGCTCCACATATTCCAAATCACACAAGGGAACCCATACATTTACTAGATTCTAAGATTCGTCATGAGTTTAGAATTAACCCATGTTCACATGTTTTACTGTATTGTTTTGCAAGTTATAAGCCAATAATCAAAAGTAGCATTGTTTTGTCTCCTACAGTGACATTTTGACCCCAGTCCTGACCATAACCCTAAATTAACCAAATTGAAGTTGCAATGTTGCTAACTGCCTAACTCATTACTTAAATCTCACAGTTGATGACAGTTGATTAATAAACAGTATATTAAAAGGCTGATTAATATCTCCACCCAGTTATTTCTGAACTACATTCTTGTATATCAAAAGACTGACAGTACCTATCTAAGATTTCAAAAATATGAATTAGTTACTCACAAATGAGTGGAGATTCTGATTAACCTGCAACATCAACAACAATATCAGCATCATCTCCAGTCAAATTATTTATCAAATTTGTCCTTGTTTAACCTTTGAGGACTAGTGAACCATGATAATCTTTTGCCATAAACCTGACATTAAATATATTTATCTGTCCTGTGTCACTTAACCTTCTGTGATGTTATAAGGGGGAAGAATGGAAGCAATGTCATGGAGTTTTGTATATATATATATATATATATATATATATATATATATATATATACACACACACACACACACACACAACACTGTCTAGTATTTAATAAGAGTCTGGCATATCTTGATTTGCATCACATCTACTTGAAAACACAAATTGGGTTACTGCTTCATCAATGAAATAATACAAATTTAAGGTGGTTACTTATTTTTTTTAAATAGAACCTAAATTAAACTATGCAATCACTTGAGCGGAGGTCATCTTCAAGGAAAAACAGCCATTGCATATCTTCAACTTAATAATTCTAAAATGTTAATATTTTTCTGTTTTCTTTGCCCTTTTGACCCCTAACTGTTACTTTTGCTATTCTGTGCTAATCCTATTAATGGGAGTGTATCTCTTTAAATCAATAAATGCGTAATTCTTGATTAAATTCTGATGTGCATCAAAATTTCTGCTCTGTTTTAATGTGTGTTTCTCATAATGTAATCAGGTTGATATGGAAAGCAATTGAAAGATATTTTTTATGCAACCTCGCATTCATGTGGATTTAGTCTTTATTTTGCAGATCACTTTCCCTATTCAGAGGAGCAGATTATGCAGGTCCGCTTTGACTTGTGCGTTCATTAACAAATTAACAATTTAACAAAATGTGTCCATCCAATTAGACGTTAACCACTTTAATCCCAGAAAGTTCTATTGCTCCTTTTTCCCTCCTCAAATGATTTAAAGTTTAAGGTTTTTAAGTCTGTTTGGAGTAATTCGAAGTACAACACATCTACTAAATAAACATTTAGGGATGATTGTAGGATACTTAGCATTGTCTTTTACACTAGCAGATACTTTTGTAATGAAAAATATTATAATTCTAATGAGGGGAGATATGTGGGCAATACCAGGAAGAATTAATAGGCAGAGTTCTAAATGTGAAACAATCAGCATGAAATCCAATGGAAGGTTCCTGCCGATTTCCCTTCACGCATAAACTCAATATTATCTGTGACGTCTTAGCGCAGTGGTTTTCTAAAGATGTGTAATAGGTTTTGGGATAGCCCCCCATCCAGCCTTTATTTGGGCAGGCTCCACTAGCAAGTCAATTTTGGTATACAGCCATTTGAAGTGTAGATGATCTGTTTTATATCTGGGGAAGACATCCAGTGTGCAGGATGGAATGAAAAAAGCACCATGAGTTCTTTAACATATTTATTTGCTGGATATTATTAAAATTAGCTTTAGGGAAGCCATCAGAAATGTTGGTGCCCCTTACAGAACAAATTTTCTGGGCCCTTCATCTCTATATCCCACTCTCCCTCTAGACCCTCTACCCTCCCAAAGTCATTTTATCCAGGTATTTGTATATCATGCCAATGAAGTTTAAAAGCACCCCAGGACATGTCCCATCATGCACAGTGCACAGCAAGGACATGCACAATCACCTATATTGTAGACCCAGGACATATCCCGGTACTGCAGAACATGCCCCATCACCCGCATTGCATATCCAGGACTTACAACTGCACTGCAGGACAAACCCCATTACCCACAATGCACATCCAGGACTTACCCCTGCACCGATCTTTTGATCTCCCCAGCCAGCGCCTTCGCATTTTTTTTATTTTATTCTATTTTTAAAGTGACCCATGCCCAATTGTGTGAAACACACATTTTGGCCTCCTCAGTTAGGGAGGTAGGCCTCTATATTCTAATGAAGAAAGGTAAGTCGGGGCTCACAGGTGAGCATGAAGATATGTGTTTTCCACTTGTTGCCTCCGGTGCCCCTGCTGGTGCTCGGCTAGCACCAAAAAGAACAAAGGGGGGGGGGGGAATGAATGCAGATTGGCACTCGGATAGTTTGATGATCCAAAAAGTGTATTTATTGTGGTAAGTGAATCCAAATGTAAAAAATCACAGCATATAAATGGAAAACAAGGTGGCAATCAGATTAAGTGGTAGCTTGACGCGTTTCATGCGTATAGCGCTTATTCATAAGCATAACTCACTCTGTGCAAAAGGATTTTTTAAATAGTGTGCCAAAGATTGAAATGATGTATCATGTGCTCTATGACAGCCAATCAACTGTGGGGTGTCCCCATTGGCTATTGAAAAAATCAATAGAGCTGGTAAAACAAAATCATTCCCAGAGTCAAATTGAGGAAATTAATTAAATAAGGATAATTAAAGAAGTACTGTGCAAGTTCATGAGCAATAAAGTGTTATATTGTGATAAAATGGCAATATATGTTAGACTTTATAAAGAAATAAAATATTAAATAACAGTGAATTTAAGAACAATCGAAAATAACTATATGTAGTTTAAAGAGAGTGATCTAGTCCAATAAGATAATGAGAGGGAGAAGGAGTAAGGAGAAAAAGAAAGAGAAAAAAGCATCACATATACCGGAGATACAATTCTATGTCGTTAAACACGGGAGAGTGAAGAATACTATATGCTAGAAGACGTGCTCATAAAAATGAAATCACAGATAGAATGACATTCTCTAGTATGCCATTGATTATATAACTTAAATATCCTGCGCAAAAAGTATATTTCTGCAAAGGTATATAGTACAAGAAAAATATACATTAAGGTAAATGATCTGAACATACTTTGCATGACACTAGGTACCAGTTTATACTTTTCAGGATAAATGCTACTGAACACCTTAGAGGAATTCAGTATGGGGGAGTATGAGGCTACACGCATCAGATTCCTAGATACTCACCTCAAGCCTAAATCACAAATCTATCCGACAGATGTAAGGGGGACTGAGGATGATACTTTTCAAAAGGTAATTGAGAAAGAGCTCATCACCTTGAACCAAAAATTCCAAAACAAACGAGTGAATCACACAAACATACACAATAAAAAAATTGTAATAGATCTACTTAAGAACCCAGATATTGTAATCAAGAGTGCAGATATAGGAGCAGTAGTGGTCCAGGAAGCCACCAGCTACCTAAAAGAAGCAACTAGACAATTATCTGATAGGGATACATATAAAAAGTTACCCAAAAATCCTACAATAGAATTTCAAATAGAGCTAGAGGGCCTTCTACAACAGGGACTTCAAAAGGGCGTAATCATCATGGAAGAATACAATTATATTCTCAAACCATATCCTGTGACTCCAACTTTCTACCATCAACCCAAAATTCATAAGGGCTTAGTAGAACCACCGGGTAGACCAATAGTCTCTAACATTGATTCCTTAGGTGAAGGTCTCTCTGAATTAGTTAACACTTACATCCAACCAGTGGTTTTGAGGTTAAAAAGCCACATAAAAGACACTAGAGACATACTGAACCAACTTTCTAATTTAACTTAGATAAAATATGACACATGGGTTACTATGGATGTGACCGCTCTGTATTCAAGCATACCAAATGAAGCAGGCCTGCAAGCAATTAACTTAATGCTTAAAAAACATTAATACTATTGATTTTTTTTTCACAAGCCATTATATTTTTACTTACCCACAACTACTTCTTATTTGATGGGGTTTATTATTTACAGATTAGGGGGACAGTAATGGGGGCGCGTTTTGCCCCCTCATATGCCAACCTCTTCATGGGGGCCTGGGTGGAAAAAACTATTTTTTCGGAAGACAATATCTATAATAAAAATATCGGGTATTATGGTAGATACATAGAAGATCTGATTTTTATTTGGCGAGGATCCCGAGATAATCTTACTCAATTTCACACATACCTAAACAATAATTCAATAAATATTTCACTTACCATTGAAACAAATAATATCAAAATTGTATATTTAGATTTGGAGCTCGAAGGGAATTCAGAGACAGGCACTATTGTTTCAAATGCATACAGAAAACCAACGGCTGTAAATACCATCCTTCACGCCACCAGCTGCCACCCCAAACATGTTAAAGTTAACATCCCCACAGGAGAGTTTATCATATTAAAACGTAATTGCACCAATTTATCAGACTTCGACAGGAGATCTGAGGACTTATCATCGAGACTGACAAGTAGGGGTTACAGCAAATCATGTATAGAATTAGCATATCAGAGAGCTCGGAATGAGAATAGAGACAGACTCCTAACCCCAAAATTATCAAGCAAAATATCTTTCTGTACCTCATACAGCAAAGACTACTCTAGTATAATTAATATTGTTAAAAAGTATATTCCCCTTCTCGAAATAGACCCTTATTATCAAGAGATATCGTCTAGGTGCATATGTTTTACCGCACGCAAAGCCCAAACTCTCAGAAGCATACTATCCCCCAGTCACTACGAATCCAAACAAACATGTACAGGTGGCACCTGGTTAGCCACAACAGGCAAACATAAATGTGGTCACAAAATATATAAAGTTTGTCCTCACATAGCTCAAATCGGATAAATCACTTTTAAACAATAAAACTTTCTCTTTGAAACAGTATGCCAATTGCTGCACTTCCAATGTAATTTACACAATAAAATGTCAGAGATGTGGAACTATGTATGTGGGTCGAACCTCCAGACAACTTAAAACCAGAATTAAAGAACACCTTAACGATATTGAATTAGATGCAGGGTCTAATATAAGTGACCACTTTTCTCAATGCACCTCAGGTAACACCACTCAATTCAAGGTACAAATATTAGAGTGCATTAAACAGGGTCCCAGAGGAGGTAATCTTATCAAAAAATTAGAACAGAGGGAGACTTTTTTGGGATTTTCACATTAGGCATTCATAAGCAGATTGGTCTCAATAAGGAGTACGATGTGACATGTTTTTTCAAATAAGATCATGATACATCTTACAATTCACATATATGTGAAATTCAATTTTAGTTGGAACAGTATTCCATGTTTATTCTTTAAGTAACCATAATGTATTGTTCCTCTTTTTGCTGTCCTTTTTTTGCTGTCCTACATTCTCCCACTTGTTTGTACGTCTGGGAGACCGACAAAGGCGAATTCTCTGTCCCCCGCCATTTTGCTCTAAGAATAGCGTGGAATAGGCGGGGAGGAAGAGAGAACATTGCTAATACTTAATTATACAAAGTCTATTCTTAGACCATTAATGCCATAAACTGGTACCTAGTGTCATGCAAAGTATATTCAGATCATTTACCTTAATGTATGTTTTTCTTGTACTTTATATACCTTTGCAGAAATATACTTTTTGCACAGGATATTTAAGTTATATAATCAATGGACTACTAGAGAATGTCATTCTATCTGTGATTTCATTTTTATGAGCACATGTCTTCTAGCATATAGTATTCTTCACTCTCCCGTATTTAATGACATAGAATTGTATCTCCGGTATATGTGCTGCTTTTTTCTCTTTCTTTTTCTCCTTACTCCTTCTCCCTCTCATTATTTTATTGGACTAGATCACTCTCTTTAAACTACATATAGTTATTTCCGATTGTTCTTAAATTCACTGCTATTTAATATTTTATTTCTTTATAAAGTCTAACATATATTGCCATTTTATCACAATATAACACTTTATTGCTCATGAACTTGCATAGTACTTCTTTAATTATCCTTATTTAAATAATTGCCTCAATTCGACTCTGGGATACTCTCATGATGTTTTTTATCATCTCTATTGATTTTTTCAATAGCCAATGGGGAAACCCCACAGTTGATTGGCTGTCGTAGAGCACAAGATACATTGTTCCAATCTTTGGCACATTATTTAAAAAATCCTTTTGCACAGAGTGAGTTATGCTTATGAATAAGCGCTATACGCATGAAACGTGTCAAGCTACCACCTTAATCTGATTGCCACCTTGTTTTCCATTTGTATGCTGTGATTTTTTTTACGTTTGGATTCACTTACCACAATAAATACACTTTTTGGATCATCAAACCATCCGATTGTCAATCTGCATTCATTCCTCCCCCTCTATATAATAGCTCACCATATAACCTGGTGAAACGAAAAACCAAACATGAAAGAACTACAATTAAAAGATCAGATCCTAGAGTTAGACTAGATAGATTTTTTTAGACTGGCTCCAGAGTAGAGTACTATGTCTGTATCCGCAGTAGAAAGAGAGAATGACGCTCACTGTGGATTGAATCAAGTAGAACAAGAACTGTGTATCAAAATAAGAAGCTCACTTAGGGACGGAGGCGCAAGCTTACATTTAAATTACTGAGGGGGCTCCATATACATTCATTTATGTTCTTTGTTGTTGAGTTCCCTTCAAAGCCAACATGTACAAAGACACTAGGGGACATGACACTACAAAATAAATATGTTCACAAGGTTCACAGATCATCCTGTTAATTTGCATTACTTTTGCATGCATGAAATACAAAGTTACACCTTCTCTGATCTCTAATAATACTTTGGTTATTGATAGCATTACATTTAATGCAAAATGGAAACAAAGGGATCATGTTGCAACTGTATCAACAACATGAGTTAAATGGAAAACAGCTGACACTACACTAAAGGGATGACAAATGTAGCTTTTGCTAAGCAATGAACTCCATATTATGTTCCTCTTCAATCCAACATCATTTTGTAATTCAACCTGAAGGAACAGATTGAAAGATGGCGGAATGTGGAGATCTCATGGATTGGATAATCAAGGCATTATCTTAACATACCCAAAGCACTTTATCTTTTTAGGGCACTTCGACTTCGAACCCCAAGATGATTTTTGCATTCTATCTGAAAAATGTTGATAATATATATTTGGCAGTCTAAAAGGGCCGTGGCTGCTAGAATTGATTTGACCAGGAGTAATAAACAGGCAGGCCTTGGATTCCCAGATGTCTATAAATTACATTGTCTGTATTCTTGCACATGCCTTGGAGTGGGATACTAAAAAAGAGGAAAATCCAAGATGGCTGCAACTTGAAACTCCACAAATCAAAAAACCTCAACCCTTTATTTCTTTATTGGGTAGGATTCTCTGCCTTTTGATGCATCTGGGTAGTATTTTCTATGGTTAAGGATATGGATAACGTTAGGTCTAGTACTGGAATGTATCCCTTAAAGCCAGCAGCACCAATTGAACGTCTATTATTCTATATCACCGATATGAACCTCTCAGATTGGATAAAGAGAGGAATAGTTTAAATTTCAGATATTCTTCATATAAAGGAAATGATGCCTTTTCAAGCTATTTAGAACACATTTTATCTTTCAAATTCAGAGAGTTTCACATATTTTAGAATTCAGTATTTCTTGAGAAGGAATGTTTTAGCTCACCAGAACGGACTGGATGATGTTAAATCTAGACAAAATGAGCCCAGATTAATTTTCAATCATTCTTCCTTTGTTGACTTACAACAGGACTTCCCTCTTCCCTCTCCCATTTTAAAATGGGAAATAGATTTAGAAAGATAATTTTCCAAAGAGTGCTGGTTTAAGGCGATTGACTGGTATGCGGTTCCCTTATGGGATAGATGGGTTACTCCTTGCTGGCGAGAAAGTGCTAACTTTTTACAGCTGTGAGTTGATGGATCCACGGTGTACAGAATAAGCAATCGTATGTGCTGAGAGTAGAAGGTAAAAAAAAGATCTGGCACTCGATGTTCAAAAGTTAATAATTTAATATTAAACAGGATATCATGAATAGACAATTACTTCTTTGACTATAGACTGGAAGTCTCCAAAGAGACAGGGGTTGACATATGGAAAACAAAAATAGGAAAAGGAGAAAAAAACAATGGTGTAGAATTGTTTGTATGAAGAATAACAGTACTATTTATTGTATGCATTGTATGAATCAATGCACAGAGAACCAGTTCTAGTGCATTTAAAACGTGTAATTCCACTCTCCCTTACGGACCTGGTGGTCCTCTCCACTTTATAGGTTCACAAGTCCAGAGTTCCAAGGTGAATCGGTGGGAAAGTTTTCTCCAAAAGTTTCTTCTGGCACATGGATTAAAAAAATATAATCCAATAAAATTTATAACCTACAATGATGATATTGACAAACATCCTCAGGAGCTGGGTGCAGAATGATCTCTATGCACAACCCCACTTTTAAATATACCCCCTCCCATTGTCTAATCCCATCCAGTCTCTTAATTACAACTTTTTCATTCAGCTGTAGTCGTTTCCATTCACTATATTTCTGTTATTCAGTCTAAACTTGTGACATCTCATCAGTCTTATTGCACATGCGCAATGTCAAAATTAACTAATTCGCCATTCACTGTGTGCATGCGTAGTGTCAACATTTTTGTATAGCCACATTCATAGGTTTCTTGCTTAAAATTTGCATAGAGATCCTTGTCGAAATTATTTCTCTGTTTCTCTGATGGCTTACTTCATGTATCATCGAATTCATTCATTCAGCATGACTACTGTCTATTTCAGGGTCATTTGCATTTTCATTGTATGTTTGAGTTTAGATAGTTTGTTTCATTTAGTCACTTCCTATGCTGCTGGAATAGAATGCATTGTGTGGAATGTGATAGACTTACTCTTGTACATAGTAGGATCTCTTAACTGTGCAAAACATTGTCTGTGAAACAGTAATCAAGCATAATGGAATTGCTCTGTGTTACACCCCTTATATGACCCCGATATGACTAATCACAAAACAGAGCAATTCTATTATACTTAATTACTTTCCAGCTTGCGCCTAGGAGAGAACAAACAAAATTTAAAGTGTTACAAATTTGTATCAATAAAAGTATCCCAATATTTGCAATGTGTACATGTGTGTGTGTGTATATATATATATATATATATATATATATATATATATATATATATCTTAGCACCAAGTATATATCTGCACACTTGATTTCCACTAGGTCTACAGCTAGTTTTAGAATACACATTTTTTGTAAACATGTTATATGTTAGGAAATATAGTGAAGAATATAATTCAATTGCAGGAACTTGAGATTAAAAATATTTTCAAAGCACCATTTTTACCAGACAAGTTAATTTTGTACTTAAAAATGTACATAGAAAAATTGAATTTTATGCATTCATTGCATTCACATGTACTAAACAAGTGCAGTGGGGGAAACAAATAAGTAAGCCATAAGTAAGGAGCAATTTGCAAATATTGGTTTAATTTTTCTGTACTGTGCATTTTTCCAGTTGTACTAATATATTGCAATTATATTTGCACATACTAAAGACTTTTTTGAATATTTTGTGAAAAATAATTCTTATTTTGCATGTGAAAATTACACCAACTTTTAGCAAGTGCTAATAAAAAAAGTAAAAAATGTTTGCAAACTTGCCGTTTCTATTCACAATTTGTTTGTATTCACTTTTTGAGTGTTAAATGTTTAGTACATTGCAAAAGGAGCTAAGCACAAAAATAGTTTTGCACATAAAATATATTTGCGTTTTTTAGTACATGCCCCACTTAGATATTATAATAAAAAGGATCTTAAACACTAAAAGCAAATCTCCTAAAAAACAGTCCTCTAAGAGATACATCTTTATTTTAACTTAGCATATTTTTGAGTGGCCCTTTAATAAAATGAATTAAAGATTGATATATGCAGGTTTTTAAGCAAATATTTCTGCATTAAGTATATATTCTTTTATTTTAGTAGTTTGGCAATGTGGACAATAAGTGTAATCCTGGCTAAAAAAAACACTTATAAATCAACAAGTAATAATGATAAAAGAGTGAAACATGAAATCCCAAATGTTTTTTCTACAAATGGTTGTCGGTCCAAAGTGTCTGGTTTAAATCTCCATGTGAATAGCACGGATTTACAGATTTGGTATAGGTTTCCAGTAAAATATGAGCCACCTGTTGCTATCATGTGTCACTTTATGTCAGATTGGAGTTCTACTATTTAACGTATTTCATCTTTTTTTTTCCCACTCTGTTACATTCAAAAACATTCTTTTATTTTCTAAAGTGTATAGCACAATATTCTTGTTTTGTCATGATGTGGGATCAAAGGGACATCTGTAACTTTAGTAACATACTTTTTTGAATACACTCTTGCCTCAGTGGTTCTCTTGCAGGACTGTTTTGTTTTTCCCTGTTCTCTCCTGTGTTCATCCAGTTTCTCGAGGTGGCTGCTTCTTTCTAACAGAGATATTCTGATCTGGATGTGTGATGCAGATAGCAATGGAAGAAAACGTTTCACATGGCTGAAATATAGGAACTAGGTGTAGGGAGGAGGAGTCTGTATTATGCCGGCTGTGCATCATGGGAATGGTAGCCCACTACAATTGGGGGTGATCTAACATTAAGCAATAGTTCTCTATTTTGTGCTTAGTCAACAAGAGGCTGTATGTGTATCACTGGAGCTATAGGCCGCAGTACAAGACCTCATTTTGCACGTGATCGGTAGCACTGACACAACCTCCCAAGCGCTGACCTAGATGTCCTGATACATTGGGGGCAAAAGTTGGAAGGTATGTAGTGCTGATGAAGGGAGAAATAAGGCTATGACACTGCTAGCTAACCAGTGGCACTTCATCTGCCACAGACTACAGTTCATGTTTGTATACTATGCGAGTTTCAGTACACAACTGAGGGGAAAGTGTTTTCATACAGTTAATTAATGTCCACAAATGCCTGGCTGAGCACCATGGGAGTTGGAGACACAAATGTTAGCCATTACTGTATGCTGCCCACATGGGGAACAGGAGGAAGAGAAGAGTCATATTGCAAGTGTCCAGTTCGAGAGGAAGTATGAATTTGATAGTAATTCCTTGTACAACTCCCATATGTTCTGAGTCCATGCTATAATGTCCCAGAGCCCTGCATTACTGCATTGTGAGGAGTTGTGCATATAACCTGCACAGATGTAGGTACATCTCCATATGCCATCTCACTTCCCCTTCCTAAAGAGTTGGGCACTCTGAAGTACAAATGAACAGTGTGTTTCTATGTTACTGGTGGTGAAAAATGTAAATCAACAGCACCCAGAAAATATTGGGTGCTCTGGAACTTAAGGTCTTAAGGTTTATGCAGTAGAGCCTTTTCCCAACAAAGAATCAAAAGTCCTGAAAATTACAGATTTATGGTCACCGTACACATGTATAACATGAAGCTAGACAACCCAACCTTCAGAGTAAGCAGCCATTTCCCCACCCAACCGCCCACATTCTACTAATATGTTAGAAATAATATGTTGCACATTATTACAAATATTTTTTGTGTAGGTCATACAGAAATCAATTTGTTTTTACCTAAGTTATGTGTTTTTATCAATAATAATAATAATAATTTTATATTTCTATCAGTCAAATATCAAGTTTTACAACAGAATAATACAACAAATATGAATTTCCCTTATATAATTGTTTTCCAGAAATTTATGAAATATAATAGTTTTTAGTCCAAGTAGATATGATAAAGAAAATTAGAAAATAAATAAACAAAGAAGAGGTAAAGGAAAAAAGTATTGTAAGGCGATATCGAAGAATTACAGTGAACCACTATACCCAGGGCTTCTGAATTCATAAGTGGACATAGTGCCTGAAGTAATTAATCTTTTCTCTGCAAAGTTGTAAACAATTGTGTATATGTGTAGACACCATAAGTAAAAGTAAAAGTAATGTACTACTTACAGAACCCATGTTCTCATTGTGCACAGGAATTAGGATACTATAGGTTCACTATTGCTTGACTGGGCCCACAATGGATCATCAAGGCCATGGGCACTCCAGTGCAATTTTAGCAAAATGGAATGATAGGTGAGGAGAAGCCAAATGGAACCCACAATGAAGTGCCATGGTCTGGTTTCTGAATAGGAGAAACATTACAGCACATTGAGCCCTTTAGTACAATTTTGAAAGCAGACTTAGTTTTGTTTGACATCCTAGCCTGTGATGTCCAGCCTACAATATGTGAGCTGAATAAGTTCCCAGATACAATTTTTGCAGTTGTACAGTCTGATCTTGGGGTGAATTTGCTGGGATATCCACTCCTGGTAAGATTGGCAGCCGTCGTGAATGTTTTCCACTTTTGAATAATCGTTCTCATTGTAGAATGGGGGACTTTAAATTGTTTGTAAATGGCCTTATAACCCTTCCCAGTTTGCCGGGCAGCAACAATTGCTTCTCTAAGATCATTGCTGATGTCTTTTCTCCTTGGCATTGTGTTAACACACACCTGAATGCTTCAGACCAAAAAACTGCTAAAACTTCTTCTTTTATAGAGATTGTCACACTTGTTGATTATCAATTAATCATTGGCATTTGATTAACAGCACGTGTCTGCTACTTAGCATTTTAATTCCTATGGAAGCAGCAAGAGTGTGCTTAGTTTTTCACACATGACATTTTTGTTAAATAATTCATGACACTGTGTATTATGTCATGTGTTGTTGTTCATCAGAGGTTTTATTTACCTAATTTTAAGACCTGCTAAGGATTGTTATTGTGTCCTGATATGTAAAACCATTGAATTTAATGATGGTGTACTTTCTTTTCTCCATGACTATATATTATTTAATCTAACAAGTACATACAAAATAGAACCTTTTAATAAAGTTACAATAGGTAAAATATACAGTCAACGAGGTTAGAGAAAACTGGGGGGGGGGGGGGGGTTTCGAAAAATCGCATACCTATGGCCACAATTCATGCACAATCCAAATTAATTTGAAAATATCCCAGCAAGCTTTCCAAGAACCGAACAAAGGATCATTGATACCACGATGCACAAATAATTTGGTGTCACTAGGCTCTAACCTTTGTGAAATGCACCTCTAATTATTTTTACCATCCATATTTCTGGCAGAATATCATGGGAATTGTAATTAACTGTAGGAAGAGGGAGCTGCATCATACACCAAGTCCCAAGTCAACAAAGGTAGACAATCTCAGGAGAGTGCTATATTTTGCACCCCTGAAACCCCCCCCCAACCCCCCCATCAACCCCCAGAAAAAATCCTGCAGACAACCATGCGTACAAGGCCAAATGTGGATAGGTAAATTATCACAAAGGCACAGCACTGCTTGTTTATTGCTGACCTGGCAATGTTTCAATCCACAAGGGATTTTTTTTTCAAGCTTGTTAGTGTGCATTCAAAGAAAGCATTCTATAGTATCTTAACAAGCGAACAAATGAGTACACATGTGTTATAAGAAATGTGTGCTTATTTGTTCACTTCTGCAAGCATAATTAAGAGATATGCAAATCAAGTGATACAAAGTGACAATTTTAAAATGATCACTACATATTCTAATGCAAGTCTCATCGATATATATATATATATATATATATATATATATATATCAAGATAAAGATTACAAATGTGACATTTATTTACAAGCAAGCATTTGCATTTTTACTAATTATAATTATTTGTGCCACTTTCTACTTCTATCAAACAATATCTATAATAAAACAAACTTACAAATATCTCACTCATTTATGCTTTTTTTTTTAAATATCAAAAACATCCTTTATTATAATACAGTGTATTGTGACATTTTAGCTATACATGTACCACTGATATTTCTATAAATCACACTTAGAGACTGGTTAACCGTACTTTATACTTCTCTCGAAGCATAAAACATCCTTTATTATATAAACCACAGTGTATTGGGAACAGATTTATACATTGTATATTCAAATTTGGGATAAGGTCACTGTAGCTTTGAAACATGGAATTATTGCATATTGCTTTGCGAACTACATTTCCTATTATGTTCAGCCAGCCAAAAGCTAACTTAGGAAATGTAGTCTATAGCAGGCAGCACAAATCTTTACTCCCTCGCAATTCAGCAGGGATGAGCTACCCTGCTGATGCATGGCTGTCACATTCAGTGTTTAAGGGTTGATAGCTAACATAGAGTGCTGCCTGACATTATTGAGGGCATGATGAATTGCTTAGGGTGAAACACATTCCACAGCATGGAGTGTAGCTGAACATAGTAGAAAGCATAGCCCAAAGCATTGGAAAGTTTAGATCCCATCATGCACAGCCTGGCAAGAGCCTGGGAGTAGTTATCTTTGTGTATTTACGGACAGGTATCAGGGTGAGGCAGTATATATTTACATGTGAGCCCGCACACTGATTTTACATGATCACACCATTACCTGGGCCAAACCTTTGTACCAAACTAAGATACAGCTTCTGACATAATCTGGCATCTCTGCTAGTATACAGTGAAAGTTTTATCTCCTAATTGCCACAAGCATCTTTAAAATTGTCTAGTGCCCAAAATGCATCTTCCAAATATTAATGTGCTTTAAAGGTATTTTAAAATGCATGTTTTACATTTTGCATTGCTTAAAATATAAATTACTTACAGCTAGATGATATTGTGATATTGCAGCAGTTTGCAGGAAACCAGGACTGCCCACACTAGCTGAGTAAAAGTAATTTCCTTATTGCTTTGTTTTTTGCTGAAGGAACCAATGAGAATAATTTCATTCAAATCAATCAAATTTCCTGTCTCTCTAGTGATGTCATCAGGCAATGATTGCACTGCTAAGAGATTCTACTGTATACAAGAGCAAGGTCACTCATAGTGCACACAATCTAATCAATTCGAGGAGCACAAGAAGTGACTAAATAAAACAAAACGTTATATCCTCAGTGTCTATATAATCAGTGCTGCTGCACCTGCAGTAATCATGCAGAGTAATTACAGGGGAGGGCTTGGGTCAAATATTAAAAATATGATTTATGCAGAATTCCTGCATCAAATCACACTGGAAAAAAGCCTGTTCACTATACAAGCAGTAATATTCATCTGGCACCAAAGTGAATTTGGGGACTAGACTGTCCCTTTAAGTCTTCTTTAAACAACTAGGGTTCCACCCCTGGCATCTCAAATATAAATTTTTCTTACTCTTGATATCTCCCCAATAACAAATTAAATATGATTCATGGGTTGAAGGATAAAACTTACCAGGAAAGGTTAAAGCATCTTAACATGTATAGCTTGGAGGAAATACGTAACAGGGGGGATATGATAGAAACTTTTCAATACATAAAGGGAATCAACACAGTAAAGGAAGAGAGTATATTTAAAAGAAGAAAAACTACCACAACTAGAGGACATAGTCTTAAATTAGAGGGGCAACGATTTAAAAAGTAATATCAGGAAGTATTACTTTTGAGAGGGTAGTGGATGTATGGAATAGCCTGCCAGCAGAAGTGGTAGAGGTAAACACAGTCAAGGATTTTAAGCATGCGTGGGATAGACACAAGGCTATCCTAGCTATAAAACCGGGAACGGGGGACTAATAAAAGTACTCAAAAAAAAAAAAAATTTAGGCAGACTAGATGGACCGAATGGTTCTTATCTGCCGACACATTCTATGTTTCTATTTAAAGATAACATAAAACAAATAAGAAAATGTAAGAACTACACGGTTAATTCTTTCTTCTTGTAGTATGAAAATATGAAGGACAAAGAGCTTTTAATGAGTTTGCTTCCACATATTTTTGTTTCCATTATTGAGACATATGAAATTTTCCCTTCTATATGCATGATTTTTAATTCTAAGTAAGAGTTAAATCATAAGCGGGTACAAAGCCAGTTGCAACTCATTGGGCACTGCTAGATAAACTATAAAGCTGCCAAAACAAAGATTTACAGGAACTGAACACTTTTTACTGCCTGCTTTGAAAGAAAGTATAATGCAGTACGAATACTAAAGAATTCAGATGAGCAATTGACTTTGTTTTTCTACCTTTATGTCCCTTAATATGGTTTCTCATTTCAAGAAATCATGCTATGTGTTTATGTGATATAAAAGACAATGACTCATAAGAAATATCATATATTTTCGTACATTTTTCCTGCAATTGAAATGGATAAAGAATCCTATTGTTTAGGTATCAAAATCATTTGCAAAATTGTATTTTCATAACTCGCTCTGGAATTCAATTTCTTTCTCTTATCCGATGTTAATTTCTAAATGTATTATAATCCTTATTTGCTCATAAATTTGAAATGAGAAATGGTTAGCTTAGTCTGATATGAGGATATCACATGTTATATTACAAGAAGGTGAGCATTGCAAATCAATACAGTGTACTACTAATAACATAATAATATTGGGATTGGCTAAAGAAGGTAAATAGTGCAATGGGTCTTAGTATTTTTTAAAATAATGTAGTAGGGAGGAAAAAAATAATTCTGCCATATGACAATTGGATATAATAGACCACTTTCCAGTAGGAGTACACATCAACATTTTTTCATGGTAAAAAGAAATGGTAAACATTTATTGGACTTTGTGAAAGACAACTTAATGATGTTGGGTTCCTTGTAAAGACACTTTGCCTACCCCTGCCTCTTAGTTGCTGTAGATTTTGACCTTTTTGACCTGACATGTGACCTTCTCCCAGAGCATCATGGAAGGTTTTTTTTATTTTTTCTTTTTTTCTTTTTTTTTTGACACTCAGACACTTACACAGCATTTGTACTTGAGTAGTGTAATAGTTTAATGGGTCATCCTTGTGTCGATTATATCCATTGTTTGTATTTTATAAATATTATTCATCTTTATTTAACATTTAAAACTTATAATCCTAAAGCTCATGAGACACAGATCCATTCCTGTCTATAAGCCATTACTGCAACCCGCTTTTCCCATTCACATTATGCTATTCCTTACATACTCTCATTCAATGGTCCAGAGTACAGGCACGGGGGCCAGCACGGCTACTTTTCTTCCCAGTTTTGTGAATGCACAATGCTCTATTACTACTTCCGTCATTTTTCCCAATTGTTTATCCAATTCCTATACTGAGCAGCTATCAATCCTGACACGTCCCTCTTCCAACTTAAGTCCCTCTCCATCTTTAATTGGTGAAGTAGTTGCTCTTCCATCTGTAAAGCTACAAAAGGTAAGTTGGATTTCCAGTTCCTGGTAATAATTATTTTTGTAGCTGTAAAACAGTGTATTGCTATAGTTCTATTTTTTTTAGTTAGGTCTTTCATATTAAGATGTAGAAGAGTAGTCTTTGGATCATACTTAGGGGCTACACCTAATTTTTTAAGTTTGGTGAAGGTGTTCTTCCACAGTATTTCTACCCTTAGGTATTTCCACCAAATATGAAGAAATGATCCTTCTTCATCTCCACATCTCCAGCAATTTGGGGGGGAACCTGCATACATTTTGGATATCTTTTTTGGAGTCATATACCATCTGTGCATCAGCTTAAAATGGTTTTCTACCAAATTCAGGCAGTGCACAGATTTAGACGTCTGGAAGTTTTTTTATTCACAATAAAAGCTTAAGCAATCATCTGAACACATCAAGTTTACATAAAATAATCTTAACAAAACACTACTCAAGTGTAGATAACGTTATTCAGTTGCCCTCAGAACAATTTCAACATATCGTTTAATGGACTTCCATTTTGATACTTCTTACAGTTGTTTCTTGTTGGCTGGTAGAAATCCACTAAAACCTTTTTCCATATCATTCAATATAGTTGAAATAATAATACTATATAGATATATACAGGGTCAAAATAATAGGTCTTTTGGGGCCTGTTTATTAGCCGGGAGAAAGGTGTGGTGAACAGTCAAAACGACAATTGATGCCGCATCCTCAGTTACAGGTGAAAAGGTACTTTGTATGATTGTATTAAAAAGGTGATGGTAGGTGGTGAATATTGTTTGTTCAGAGAGGTAAAAGCATGCTTGGTTTCAGTTTTCTGTTTGCATCAGTGGCCTGGCCAATGAGAGAGGGTCAATAACACAATATGGCTGAAGAGTTCCATATATACACAGTTCTAACCTATGAGCTTTGTTTTTAAAACACAGTTCTGTTACATTGTATACTGAGGAACAATACACCATAGATTTTCTAGATTTGCCATGTTTTGATTGCCTTGTGGCATTTTGGTCATTAAGGAACCAAAGGAGACATTTACTTTTGAAAAATGTATTCCAAGAACTTGAAACGTTGCAGAGTGCCAATCAATTTAATCTGAATCACTGGAATAGGAATTAGGTAGATCACACTTCACAGAGTCACATTTCATATTGTATTATTTATGTTTATTACAAAAATCATTTATAGTAGGTCATTCATAACAATAACATACACAGGGAAACATTCATTCAATTAAGCTATGCAGTTGAAGGACAATGGACTGATACAGCAATAAAACATGTTTTGCTTGGATTTTGCTATTTTATTTTAGTGGACTCAAGTCTCTCATTAGTGTGGAAAAAGATGGATTGAGACAATAAGGCAGGTAACTAAGGGCTACAAATTAAAAATCCCCAGGAAAGCTAGAATGGAATTTCACTGCCTGTGAAAAATACATAAGAAATTCCCTTATTGAGGCTATGGGAAGAAACTCCAGGAATCTGGCAACACAAAAGAGAAGGTATGCAGTCAGCAACATTTCTTTTTCCAATCAAATCACGTCCATTATAGATCAAAGTATATTTCAAATGGCAGTTACAGTCTTTGTTGATTGGGGATCCAGAATATATTCACAACATGCTTAGATAAAATTAATGAAATATTCATTGATTTGGGAAGCTATGGAAAATATTGCATAATTCTCTTTAAATCCAGATTTAAATTCCATGATGCATCATATATAACAATCGCTTAGTACATGTTACTAATTGGCAACCTATTTGGTTGGGACTTCTTTATATTGTGTAATAAAGCAATTAAAAAGCAATATTCCGTGCACTACACGTAATGGCAGCTTTTTATTGAACTAGCCTGTTAAAGAAAGAAGAAACTTGCTACAGCATACCACAAAACCCATTCCTTGTAAGCCAGCCAGTAAACAGTGCACACAAAAAAAAAACCTAAGTCACCTGAGAGTAAGCAGTATAATATCTGATCAGTCACCGCTGAGGACTAAGCAAATGTAAAAACCTACATAACAAGTATAAAAACCTAAATTATAGGTCCTATTTTGTGTGTGTGTGTGTGTATATGTGTACGTTTTTCCCCTGTGTATCACAGCAATTTACCTCTTTTTAACATAATAGTTCAATAAAAATCTGTATTAATATATGATGTAGGGAAAGATTTCCTTTTAATGATGATGTCATACATTTATTAAACTGTTTATGAGATTTCCCAGACAAGTGTTTGTAAATTATTCCAGGTATAATCCTAATACGCTGTGTAATTTTCTGTTATGGCTGTCTGATTTCTAAATTGTGTAGTATGGCACATATTCACATATTTATTACTCAAATCCCTTTCTTATATTTCCTGTTAATCATTAAGTCATGAGCCTACGTAGCCTGACAGAGTTATGTTTTCAGATACTCCTAATGTGCTCTATCCAGTCTTGCAAAGAACTAGATGGTGCGTCTGCACACTCATCTGCCATGTTGTACAGTTTGCCCTTGCGCAAAGCATTCTGGGACTAATTGCCCAAGTGATAACAACAGTACACATGGACAGCAATATATAGTACAAAGCTAAATCTAGTCTAACACTAAAGCAATACAAGCAATATTTGCAAATCATTTATTTGTCTGTCTGTCTTTTTCACAATAACACTCAGAACAGGCTGATCAGTGGCATTGTTGCAAACAGACATCCATTTCCACCAACCATGTAGGAAAATTGAAAAAACGTGTTGTGATAAAACTGTTAAAGCATACATGTTGTACAAAAGTTAATTGGTATCACTTTATACATTATGCTAGCCACCAGTGTTGGTGGCATCAGTATTACATCATTTTGATTGTGCTGCCTGCACACTAAGCATAATGGAACAATGATATCACCATTTGTGTGCGGGGGTGAACGTACACACATACTTCATCATGGCCATCTTGGATGTTTTGTTGTCTTAATAGAGGCTGAATTAATATGTAGATTACATGTTCATAGCTACCTAAAGCAGACGAGGTCATCTATGGGCTTTGTGAATGAGAAGTTAATTTTAACAAACAAGGGAACTGATGTTACTGTATGATGATTTTTATAGATCAAAAAATCTAAACCAGTAGTTATTTTGCAAGTTCAATTAATAGGATTGCATGTTTTTTTTATTATATTATTTATAAGATTTGTATTCTTTTTATTTTGGGAGGGAAAAGGTTGCTTCAATTTCATTTCAATAATGGTCCATTCCTAATAGTGCTATGTTTTTTATTTACTTTTAGAGAAATAAATAGTAACTAGTAATTCAGCATGCATGTTGATTGGAGCTGTGTAGGTAGTCTTGCTAAATTTGTAGCTGTTTTGTTAAAAGTGTATCGTTTTTTGTATTATGGTATGATTTGCCAAGCACTATTGATATCACTTTGAATCAAACAAATATTGTAAAGTGTTACATAAACATTCAATCACCACACAGTTTGCTTTTAATAAAAATACTTATTAAAAAAAATTGAAAATAAATAAATAAATACAGGAGTCAAAACAAAATCCAGCAGGACATATTGCCCACATCTACTTTGTTTATGTTTTACTCTTCTACTGAAGTTCACGTATCAAAGCTTTTTGACCATATTGCAACTTTACTTCATATTATGAAATCAGAAGCATATGAACTCACACAGGGAGGTTTATTACCTTAGTAGTGTTTACTCAGTGATTTAGACTTGCAGGTTATTTTGTTTAAAGTGTTTCCTAACAATTATCTTGTTAACTTCTTATTTATTTAGTACCCAAAGCAGTATTTAAGCCACATGTATAAAATACCCCTTGTAAATTTGCTTTGTGTACATCCAGTGCAGCATCCTCTACCTGTGGATTTTTGGTCTTTTCTTGTAAAAACTGATTGGTCTGGCCTTGGCACCTTGTGAAATGCTTTTGTGTGTGTGTTTTCTTTTCTTTTTTACTCTTATGAATTCAGTTCTGGTATTTAGTTCCTCTGAGGCTATTTTCCTTTCATTTGTCTTATTAGTAGGTAGGTCACTGGTGGATGCCACCCACTGTGGGTATCTAAAGACTTTTTTTCTGTTCTCATTTTTCATCCATGCTTGAGAAAGTACTGCTTTTTTTTTAGACATATAACCTATGAAAATTAATCAGGAAGTGAATTTACTGCAAGAGAAATTAATGTTGCTTTCTGAGGTAAAGAAGAAAGAAAAGGAATGCAAAATGAACAACTAAAAAAAGAATTTGCTGTTGAATGTTTGTCAATGCTTTGACACGTTCACTGATGAAACAATGCATCCTTTACTCACAGAATAAAAATTATAAAACAAACAAGTTTTCTTTTGTTTTGCTTCAGAAGATGATTGTAACTTAGTTGGCAGTTAATGGCAATAATGTTGTAGTCAATTTTGGAATGACATATGTGTAGATATTAGTGGTTTGTATTTTTAGAATGGTTATTACACCTCTTCTCCTTTGTTTACATATAAAACCTACAAAAGCTTGTTTAATAGTTTAGGGCCTGTACAATGCGTACTGATTGGATTCTGGCATAGTAGTCTAATTGAACGGATCCCTGAAAATTCAGCTACACAATATGCCACATTTGATGTCTGTTTCGGCTATTCTGACTGTTTGGATACCGAAGCCTCAGAAGCATTCGGATTGGAACAGTTTGAATTGTGATTCGGGGATGATGGCCACTTTTTGGATGTAATCTGGAGAACTGAAATTAAAAACAAAGATTTTTTTTTTAGACATAATAAAAATACAAAAATCATTTAAAATAATAAAAATAAAGAGAAACCTAAAAACCCTGCCCCCCCCCCCTCAAAACAAATTAGTGGGGGCTAGGGTTAGTAGCCTTGGCCCAACCTAATAATAAATGGGGCTGGGAACCAGCAAAACAGTTGCATCCTGTTTGGATGAGGGGTGTGTTGGGGGAGCTGGTAACAATTTTGTTGACTCCTAGCCCTGTTTTTTATTGGGAGGCTGGGATACTTGCCCTGGCCCTTCATGTATTTTTAGGAGACCCACCTGGCCTAATTTTTTTTTTTTTTTCAATGTCTTTTTTTTTCATTTTGCATTTCAGGAAAAATTTAGCTATCCTCAATAGCCAAATTGGTCTGAAAATGTGTCTCTATCATCCCATATAAGTCTATAGTCCCAAGAGTCTATATTCGGTTTACTGTATTTTGGTCTGCTTTTAGCTCAAAAGCATTCATTGTCAAATGGGTTATAGCAGCCAAATTGCACAACTATTCGTGGTCATATTGGGGCATATTGTGTAGGATGATATTCACCTTCCAATATGACCACAATGTACTCCGAATCTTTCCGAAATTTGGGCTTATTAATTTGGACCCAAAATTCGGCCTATATTGGCCTTTTAATTAATTAAAACTTCCATGCAACATTTATACTTACATGTAAATAATACTGTAGAGAAAAACACTCTTGTCATATGTCCAGTGATGCAGTATATTTATGCATGTATTTAATTGTATGCATCTAATCCCACAATAGTGCATCATCTTCGGAGGCGGCTCTCTAATTAGGCAAGTTAGGCTGCCGCCTAAGGCCTCGCACTCATGGGGGCCTCGCAGCTGCCTAAGTCACCGTATAGCCTTTGATGTAACAGGGAGCTTAAACGCTGCCGTTAAGCTCCCTGTTACACTAACCTTGGTCGTTTCCTTTGTGCATCTTCCCTCCTGCACGGAGGAAGGATACTCCGAACGTGGGTTTTTTTTACTTTATTGCTGCCGCACGGGTTCAATAAAGTAAAAAAAAAAACAAAGGGAAGATGCACGGAGCAAACGACCGGAGATCCAGCAACAAGGAGGTAAGTACTGGGGAAGGGGGAGGAGGGGAGCAAAATCCTGGTATATTCAGGGGCAAAATCCTGGCATATTGATGGGCAAAATCCTGGAATACAGTGGCAAAATCCTGGCATATTGAGGGGCAAAATCCTGGAATACAGTGGCAAAAACCTGGCATATTGAGGGGCAAAATCCTGGCATATTGAATGGCTAAATCCTGGCATACTGTGTGGCTTAATCCTGGCATATTTGGTGGCTAAATCCTGGCATATTAAATGGCTAAATCCTGGCATATAGAGGGGCTAAATCCTGGCATATTTAGGAGCTTATTCCTGGCATATTAAAAGGCTTAATCCTGGCATATTGAGGGGCTAACTCCTGGCATATTGAGGGGCTAAATCCTGGCATACTGAATGGCTAAATCCTGGCATATTGAATGGCTAAATCCTGGCATACTGAATGGCAAAATTCTAGCATACTGAATGGCTAAATCACAGTGGATCCGGTGCTGTGAGGAAGAACAAAGTGCCATGCCTCCAGCACAACGTGGTCTGTGAGACCACTTTCAACATTGAGCAACTTTCCTTCTGGCTGAGTGTTTCTGTTAGTGTGTGATTGTGTGCTGGCTGAGTGTATCTGTGTGTGTGCTGGCTGAGTGTGATTGTGTGCTGACTCAGTGTGTCTGTGAGTCAGTGTGTGCTGGCTGAGTGTCTATGAATGAATGTGTGCTGGCTGAGGGTGTTTATGAATGACTGTGTGATATGTGTTAGTTTTCAGATTTAGGACATAGCAATACAAATGTGAGTTAGTCAGCAACACACTTTTTATCTATACAAAATGTTTATAGATATTTGTAGAATAATTATGAAACAAATAAAATTCTAGGAGCTGTAATTTCATAGAAGCTGGGATTTAAGTCTGATCTTGAAATATGCTATTTATACAGTTCATTTTTATTATCAGTTGCATATGTTTTATTTTATAATGCGTGTTCGCAAGGGCCTCATGTTCGACTTTCACCTATCATCTTAATCTACGCATTTGTGACATCTCATAATGCACTGCACCTAGTCTTCCAGAAAAAACAACTGCCTTCAAATGGTAGAAAATACAGAAGCCAGCATACTAACAAACCAGGCCTGTTCATGTCATATAACAATAATTCTGCACCTTAAATTGGAGTCCCATTAAGATGAAAATCTATTTTAAGATATTTAAAGCCCTAAAAATACCAGGCCCACTGCTATCGGAAAGACTTATTATCACCCTACATCACAACCAATCTTTTGGTGCCTAGATTGTGAACAAAATCAGACTCCCATGCAGTCTCCCATGTTGCTCCTAAACTCTTGCTTTCTCTGCCTGATTCAAGCAGAGAGGTTTCCTTTTTTCCTATAAACTTTCTAATCTGTCATTATGTAGTTATATATTCTGTAAAGTGCTTTATTAATGTATATTGTTATTATTATTAGTATGCACTGCATTTAAATTCACATTAAAACACTTCCATAATGACTTCACCAGTCAACAGTGATAGGTTTGGATGGCAAAAGGAGTGTAGATAAAGTCAGTATAATGTTTCTCACAGAAAGGCTACATAAAATACAAAAAAAATATAGAAATGGCCACCTGTACGGACATGCTCTTTTTTCCCTCACAATCTCCTAACTCCAGCAACACAAAAGTCTTTACATCAGTCTACATTACATGCTTAACAAAACTTATATTACATCCAGATGCCCGTTTAGAACTTTAAAGTGGTTAACATCTCAATGTTTTTGGTACAGTTCAAACATCTGACAAACATTGTAATCTGGATTTATGTAAAATGACATATCAAATGCATAAAATGTTTCAAAATAATTAAATATTAGTAAATAATGAAACTTTCTGGATAAAGTGACTACAACAGTATTGTACATGAGATAAGAAAATAATGTGTTTTTATTTTTTATAATTATGCATTTTTTGCTTACTGGTTGTTTTACACCACCTGGAAATTTGAAGTCTCAGATCTCTGGCTACCAAAACATCACACTGTTGATAATAAGTAACTCAGACATAATGTTCTTTTGTTTTTATATACTCCTACAAATCAAAAAAATGCAGTGCTTTTTCCTTTTCACATTTGCTACTTTAATGCAGAACTAAAAGCTGAGCAATGCAGTTTGATCTATCGAGTTACTGCACTAACTTAGAACATATACCCAAGCTTTCAAGATTGGAATATCTGTCTTAGGGTCATAGTACAATGTTTGTCTTGAAAAAATAGTACCAGAATCCCAGGCAGCCGATTTAATATTTTAGAAGGTCAAACATCTCTTAGGTTATTAAAGACAGAACATTTCAGGGAAAATGCATTTCATCCAAGTGAAGAGCAAAGGGATCTAGATATTCTGTTTGTTTTTTGAATGCTTCATATTGGAATGAAGACATGTACTCCTTAATAATAGCAAAGTATTTAACCAAGTGATGTAGAGATGTAGCTACACTTAGGGCTTTATTCATGAAAAAGAGAATTGCAGGGAATTGAGAAGCTAATTTTAAAATGGCCAAGGTAGCCGAGTAGGAAAAATTTCTCCCCATCAGTTGAATGGGAGAATTTATCCACTGGGCGACTTTGGTCTTAAGTTTGAAATTCCCTTCCCAATTGCCTGCAATCCTCTCTTTTCCAAATCAAACCCTTAGTGTTCCTCTTTTCCCACTTTTACCTGTAGCTATCTGTGCAAAGTAATGAAATATCCCCATGCAAGACAAAAAGGCCGGCTCAGGTAGCTACTGTTTTCTGCCCTGAAACTGGTAGCAGGAGAGGTGGGAAGGAAAGGGCAAAATGTTAGGTCCAGAGTCTTTTGGCAGAGAAGAATATGGCATTGGTGAGGAACCTGTGCCATAACTGGGTGATAGGGGCAGCACCGACGATGACAAACCTGAGGAGGAGGAATGACATCTGGCAGGAGGTTGTGGATTATGTCAACGAAGGTGGTGGGGACAACCGGTCCATGGAGGTGATGAAAAAAATGTAAGTGCATTTAAAATACCCATACTCCATCAGCCACATGTAAAATTACACTACACACATAGCTCACATACCTGTAGAAAACACACAGTAGTTGTGTCAAGAATAGCTAGGACTGTACAGATAGGAAATACTGCAAGTTGCTAAGGACAATGGCAGTTGTAAATATGTGGTCTCACATGTGCATATGTGTCTGAACATATGTAGATATCAATATGTACATGCATGGACATAATGGCCAGCTGACCTGATAGACTTCGAGGAAAAACTACTGCAGGCCATGGGAACCTCAGCTGTCATGGGGGTTGAGGGTGAACAGGACCACAAAATTGTTGGTCGGAAGTATTCAACATCCATTTATGCATTATGCTATTTGATATGCATTAACAATGCTCTCTCAATTTACTTATAGTATCTTCTGCTGTGTCCCTTCAATCCCTAGGTACCAACAGATGACAGGGCCCCATGGCCTGTACAGGTCACGTAACATCTGGCAGCTCCTCCTCAAACTTCACCAGGTCAAGCATCCTGGCTGGCCTTGGTGGCAGCTTCCCTTCACCTGCCTCTGGTAAGTCAAACATAAACATGTATTTACATGTTACCAACAGTAGAAACATATACAACAGGACGGGCTTCATTCATGAAAGAGGGAATTGCAAGGAATATCCATATCACATGCAACTTCCTCTTTCCCAATGCAAATATTGATGTGCTATGTTCTGCAAACAATTGAAGATTATGCTAGCTTTAGTGTAGTGATAATCTTAATTTTAGTAAAGACAGGAGGCGAGTATTTTCCCTCCCTTCTTTAACTCCCTACTACCCTCCCTATTCCTATATCTTCGCCTATATGGTTATTTATTTACTATGGTTTGGTTATCTGAATGCTTGCATATACCTAGTTAATTAAAAATGGTGGTCTACTCTAATACTTGTGAAGCCAGGGAAAGTAACCAACAGACCCATCTCAATAAAGTAGTGACCGAAACTGGTGCATGAGGCCTGACATAAGAGATAAGCTATTGTCGAGCAGTTGATGATCACAGATTGGATGTTGCCGTCACATAAGAGAGTAAAGTGGCAACGACACAAAGCTGTGGTTCTGACGGAAAAAATGGATAAAAAAACAATTAGATTTAGTACGACGGGAAATACGAAATGTGACACCCTCTGGTGAAAAAGGAAAAGCATCTACGTCAAAAGCTTGTACGTCTGACACTCATCGGAACGAAACAAGGCACAGAAGAAGTGTCAACTTTGTCGTAAGTTGACGCAATGATAACTTGTCATTAGGAGGCCAATCCTTTAAAAACTGAAGAATAGTGTTGACGTCCCACAACGACTTGTATTTAGGCATTGGTGGCCGTCGCAGTCGAATTCCTCTGAGCAAGCGGCAGAGTAAAGGCTCCTGCTAATAGTTCTAGGCAATTTATGTGCAGAGAAAGTTCTTGTGTCGTCCATATGCTTCCTGTTGATGTTCCTCCATCTGTCGCACCCCAGCCCCATTGGCTGGCATCGGATTCCAATATGAAGTCCGGGCGGGTACCAAAAATGGCCCGACTGTTCCAGGCCTCCATGCACTTGAGCCCCCATGTGAGTTCCTGATGGACTTCCCGAGTCATGGGAACCAGTTGATTGTAAGTAGGGTTTCTTCTAAGGTAATGAGCCTTCAGCCTTTGCATGGCTCAATAATGCAGTGGGCCAGGGAAAATCACTTGGATCGAGGATGACAGCAGTCCCACAATGCATGCCAGCAGTCTGAGAGGAATAGTGTCCTGGTGTAGAATCTTGCTAATTTCCTTGCGAATTGCTGAGATTTTTGTGGAGGGTAATCAGAGTGTGCAGGATTGAGAATCTATTTAGAATCCTAGAAACTGAACACATCGAGAGAGTGTCAGTGCCGATTTTTCCGGATTGATTGTGAATCCCAGGGATTGTAGGAAATTCACTGCGTATGTCGTCTGTACTAGTAATTGTGTGCAGACTTGACCAAAAAGTAGAATATCGTCCAGATAGATTATGCATCTTATACCTCTTTTCCGGAGGAGGACCACCACTGGTTTCAGGAGCTTTGTGAAGCACCATGGAGCCGAACTGAGGCCGAATGGGAGGCAAATGCGAAGAAATGAATGGCTGGCCATATGCATCAGAACTGTGAGATAGGCGTCCTTTAGGTCCAGACGGGTGAACCAGTCTCCAATTTTAAGGAGATCCCGTAATAGGTGGATACCTTCCATTTTGAAATGTCGATAAATCACGTGTCCGTTGAGATCCCGTAAATTGATAGGCGAAAATCCCCTATCTTTTTTCGTACTAGGAATATATTGCTGAAAATTCCTCCCTGGTCTGTGGCTGGTTGAATGACAGCCTTCTTCCATAGTGTGTGTAATTCTTGATTGATGAGTTGTGTGTCTTTGACAGAGAAGGTGAGTGGCCTGGGAGGGGTAGTCTGATAGGGAATTGAGTCGAATTCTATACGGAATCCGTGGACGGTTTGTAAGATCCATGTAGACAATTTTTCCCAATTCTGGAAAAAAAGGGTTAGGCGACCTGCAGTGGGAGATTTGGTTACTACAAGTGGATAAACATGTGGACAATTTTGGTTTACCTGTGGAGAAACGTGCTCTAGCTCTTCCACGACCTCCACGGCCTCTTCCTGAGCCCCTTGAATAGTGGAACTGTTGGCGGCCTCCAAAGTCTTGGTAGAAAGGTTGTGCACATGTTGTGCGGGGGCCTGATGGCCAGAAGCAGCTGCTGGCACGGTCCCATTGCCGACCAGCCCCTCCAAAAACACCTCTTTGGGTATTGCCTCTGAACACTTTGCGCATGGATGACTGTGCCTTATTCAATGAAGTAAACACATTAACATGTTTATTTAGTTCCTTTAGGATGGCTTCACCAAATAATTTGCCTCTTGCTTGTGAGACCCATCATGTTCCTGTCATGTCGCCATCATGGGTGTAGTAAAAGTTGCTCCTTGTAAAACCCGTTTCAAAGGAGAGCCCTTGTCTAATCAAAGTGCAACTAAACTTTCCTATGCTTTGAAGAAATTATTTAGCAAGGTCAGATTTGACCTGCTTGACAAGGTCAAAAGAAGAGGTAGGAGCTTTTCTGTCCTCTGACATATTCCCAGCCTATGGGTTGCATAAAATAATTATCTAGTTATGATAAGTCTACTGGTAGTCTAGAATACTACCAGTGCTAATGTTACTGACATCCTGAGTTACTAAAGTCTATTTGGGTGGATAGATGCAAAGGAGATAATAGTATCCTAACATGGGAAGGACCTTTTGAAGAGAGAAGAGTTCAAAATAGGAAGTTCAACCGATAACTTCTACTAAATCCTGCCAAGGTATAGCAAATATCCATAAATCAATACATCTCAGTTTTACTGGATTTCTTATTTGGTCCAGCATGCAGACTACTGCACCTTTGTCATTTCAGAATATTCTTCCTTATCATTTCTGACATCTATTGATATTTATCTTCATCCACTGGTTGTAAGTCATTGGTGAACCTTGAGCTCATTCCATTGTTTTGCTTTTTGTTCATACAGTCAAAAATTTTGTTTCACAGACTCTCTAAGTTGCTTAGAAGGTTAGCTGTAATAAAATAAAATAAAGACTTCCTCTCTTAATGTTTGTAATGTGTTTGTCCAATAAAATGGGACATTTTATTCGTATACTAGACTAGGCTGAAGCACTGAAGTATAAGTTACATTAATAAATTTGTAAGTCCCATAAAATAGACTGCTTTATTAGGACTGTGTTCCTTCTGTCTAATTGCATATTTTAAGCTATAAAATAACAAATTAGTTAACAACAGTGGGACAGATAAAACCATAAAATGTATTAAAAAACAAGACACTTTCAATAACTAGAAATATTAAAAAAACTTATTATGTAATTTATAAATCTAGCATTTAGTCTTTGATAGCATGAATGTGTTTTATAAGTTTATTTTTAATAACCATTTCATTTTAATATATTTCATTTAAAAGCTGCTTAGCACCTGATATTGTCTCTCGCAAACAGTTTTTTTTGTTGTTTTATTGTACGGCATATTTCGTATACTATAACATTTACAATATTGTAGAAAGCCCAGAACAGAAATAAATGAATAATCTCTCTTTCAAGGGTGATAAAAAAAAAGACCTTAGCTGAGTTAAAATCAGCCACAGGAGGCTGCTTTTCTGGGTCATTTTTCAACATGCTTGGGGCAAATGAAGATTAAGTCATTCTTAAACCTTCTATCCAGCACTAAGGAGCAATCCATCTCAACTTCAGGTGACTTATAAATGTCGAATGTTAGTTGGCAGCTCATTCTATTAGTGGATAATGTTCCCATGCTTTTCACATTTGGACTTCTCAGTGTCATTGATAATGCCAAACACTAAGTACATTTATATCAAATAAAAAAAAATTTTGTTATGACATATTGCTACAATGTATTGAAGAATGATTGCCTATACCACTTGCAGGTGGGAAAAAATAATAGTCCTTTTTTTCCCTCTTTTTCCAAATAATCTAAATGTTTTCATAAATGTATACATATTTATGTGGTTTTTCTTAGCTCATACTCTGTGTAATACAATCCAAAGGTTTAATTAATGGAGTATTTTCAATTGTTTCAAAAGAGTTCACATTAGTGTACTTAATTTTATGCTGATTGAGTTTTAAAATACAGTTTTCTCATTATTTATGTATTTACTGTGTAAAATAATGTAAAAACAAAATGAATTAAATAAAAACATAAAACAGTGCGATAAATATGACCGCCCAATGCCATTAAAATTGATAAATCCCATGTTTATTGGCTTTTAACTTGAACTTGTCCTGACATTTTTTAGCCAAGGTTTAATGATATCTGAAATTAACAAATTTCTCCTTAAGTACCACCCCCCCCCCCCCCCTCCATCCCCTGAAGTTGCCCCAAAATCGGCTGATATTGCAGAATTTTGGGTAGTTCAATATTCCAGATTTTAGATGAACAATTGAACAGAATAGAATGGCCGCTTTTCATGCAGTTCCGAGATCACTTTGGTGTACTCTGATTAGCCTGAATTTGAGGGCTACGCGGATCACTGAAGTCATCCGTTTGGGTTTGAAATTTGGTTTTTCATTTGGATTAATTCCTATGAATTTCTTGCGTTGAGTGTTTACTTCATGCATTTTTTTATTGTGCACGTTTTATTGGAATAAATATTGTACCTTTGTAATATAAAATATTATTTGATGGTTAAGGAATATTATTGTAGCACACATCAAGGATAAAGACATATCTCAATAATTCATTTTCATTTCAGGATAAATCTCAAAGAGAAAATAGACAAATACATCTTATGGTGTAGTATATTAAAACAATGGTAAATAGCAAGTTGATAGGAGAGATTCTTACGTGGTGTACAGTAGTCTCTGTTCAGGTTACAAATAGTAATCACTCTGTACTGGAATCTTCATATACTCTTCCATGGATAGGGTAAGCTCAAAGTTGCAGTAAGAGGGATCCTTATGGGATCTTCCTCAAAGAACACAGAAGGCAAGAAAGAAGGTTAGCAAAAAGGAAATTTTAATACAAACAAAAAGTAAAATCCAATCTTACATGTAAGTAAACGTTGTGCTGTATACTGGACACTGAACAAAGCAACCATTTAATAGTCCATACTTACGCAATTTTAGGCTCCACCCCCTCCATAGCATGATGATGTGGACGTGCATGCACTACACGTTTTCTCTTGATCAGCTTCATCTGGTACATGTCCATATGCTCATCCTTTTCTCTTACAAAGTGTTGGTTCTTCCAACTGATCATTGTTAATGTTAATGGGGGAGTAGCTTGTAGTAAAAACTATGAGACTCCTAGTACTAATTGCTACACACCTTACTATACAAAAAAACACTTCTCCCTACAGCACTAATATATGTAAATATTATTATTAAGATCTATACAAAAAAATCCCCCCTATTTTATTACTAAAAAACATATGAATAAAAATGTTTTTTATAATAAAATAAGAAAAAATACAAAAGTATACACGATTGTATAAAAAAGTATATATAAAAAAAATCACATATAAATTCATAAAATAAATAAAAAATGTAATATAAAATGTATTTCTTTAACTCTAACTAATGTTTATAGCAGCATTATCTGATAAAGATACTTTATTCCTGAAAAAAAGGGGGCAGAAACATAACATAATCAATAACCAGTAACATTTCATAGAACAGTTTCCTACTGGGCCCTGGAGCATGGATAAATGATATTTGAGATTTAAAAAAAATACATAAGTCTTTTGACATAAGGGTCTTTAAATTGTATATCAGTTTCATCACCTCCTCCCCTAATCTTGTAATAAAGTGTTCACCCCACCAGAAACACTTAAGCCTATAAAGACGGATTTTTATTGTGATGCTGAAAAAAATGATTGGATCCACTGTGTTTAAGATAACCATTGCATATGTTCCTAATATGTTCTTCCACACTAATGTGCAGTTGACATGTCATTTGTCCTATATACTGAAAAACACATGGGCAGGTTAGCATATATATAACATTGGTTGAATGACAAATAATGATATTTTTAATAGTATATTCTTTTCCAATAACAAATTAAGTTTTTCCTTCTTTTTTTTCTGTTTATTTACTGTTCTTTAAGCTAGGCATGTACCACAAGTGAACAAATCTTTTAACCCCTTAGCGACAGATGACGTGCCAGGCACGTCACCGAAAATCAAGGACTTGGTGACAGGTGAAGTGCCTGGCACGTCATGCATTAACACTTTTTCAGTGTTGCTACAATGCCTCTATGTAGAGGCATTGTGCAACACTAAAAGAAAGTGCAGGGGCGCGCTATGATCACTCCCCAGAGTGACCATAGCTGCCATTTAAAAATGGCGGCACCGGCTGCACACATGGGCTTAGGAAGCAAACGATTGTTCTCTTCCTAAGCATCTCAGGTGTTGCTAAAGTACCTTGCTAGCGAGGCACTTAGCAACACCTTAAGGCTCCCCAAGAACTGATGGTGGTCGCTCTCCTGAGTGACCCCTCCGGCTCAGCAGATGGGAACTCTGCCTTTACAGGCAGCGCTTCCCTTCTACTGGCAGGAGCATCAGAAGTGAATTTATTTCACTTCTGTTGCTCTAAGGGGCGCCAATCAATGTCTGCACAGCAGATCAGTGTGATCTGTGTGCTGGCATGTATGATAAGTGCTCTGATGAGCACTTATCATACAGTCAAAGGGAATATTTCTAAATATTGCCTTTGACAAGTATTGATCTGGCTCATCCTCTCCACTATAGTTTTAGTGAGTGAGGGAGAGAGACAGATCAGATAATGTATTATGTGTTTTTTTTTGTAAAAAAATAAAATATGTAATAAATTTTTTGAAATAAAGGGCTTTTATAAAAGCCATTTCATGTGTTTAACCCCTTCGCTGCCATTGATAGCTGTGTACGCAGTGATCATACACAGCAGCACATTTTTTGCTGTCTGTGCATTTTTTAGGGGTTCATTTTTTTTTACTGTAATACATTATTTTAAGAGCTATTAACCCCTTGCTTGCTCTAGATCACTGCCTAAACAGCCATCTGGAGCAAATGCAGCAATCTTGCTGCAGAAGCATTGTTTATGTATATTTTGACTTTTTTATTACACCCGCTACGTGTTAATTATACCCGTTAGGGGATTACGTTTAATGTAAAAAAAATTTTTAGCTGTCTAATGTATAGCGATCAGTAACAGCTGATCAGTGACAAAGGCGGGTTGGTGATTGCTCAGATGAGCATCACCATTCGCCTGGTCAGATCACTATTGGTAAATATTGTTCTGACCCATATGCATCTGCCTCCTTCTAATCACTTGAGTTTTATTGAGGGAGAGAAACAGATCTGTATAATATAAGTTTTTAATTGTAATAAATTAAATAAAATGTTACAAAATTGTGAGACCCAAGGGCTTTTATAAAAGCCATACCCTTTGTATTAACCCCTTCCCTGCCACTGATCACTGCACAGCAGAACATTTTTTGTTGTATGTGCATTTTTAGGGGTTAATTTTTTTGTACAGTACTACAAAGGCTCTTATAAGAGCTATTAACCATTAACCCCTTCCTTGCTCTACATGTCAAAATTCCAAGTTGGAAAATCAAAAAGCACACCTCTCAAATGTGGCCTTTTAACCCCCAAACAAGCTGACAAACCTATGCATGGGTGGTATCCCTGTGCTCGGGAGATGTTGCTGAACACATATTGGGGTATTGTTTGGCAGTGACACATACCAAAGTCTGAATTTTTGTCTAAAGTACAATGTATGTGGGGAAAACTACACAATAAAATTACTACCACAAACTTTGACAAATGCTGGTGGTAGAATTAATGCATGGAAAGTGTTAAAATACCACCATTTAAAATAACCTAGGGTGTCTACTTTTAAAAAAAAGATATGCTTTTTGGGTAAAATAAACTGTCTGGCTTCAAAAAAAGGCCCAAAGGAAACATGGGCGCAGGCTGACTACACGTCAAAATTCCAAGTTGGAAATGTGCACCTTCAAAATGTGGCCTTTTAGCCCCCAAACAACCCAACAAATCTATGCATGGGTTGTATCCCTGTACTCAGGAGATGTTGTTGAACACATATTAGGTTGTTGTTTGGCCTTGACACATACCTAAATCTGTGAGTTCATGTCTGAAATACAATTTTTGTGAAATAAAACACACAAAAATTACTACCACAAACTAGGCAGAATTAGTGCATGAAAATACCACCATTTGAAATAGCCTAGGGTATCTACTTTTAGAAAATATATGAATTGATGGGGTAAAATACACTGGCTGGCTTTAAATATGTCCCAAATGGGACATGGGGGCAGGCTGTCTGTCAACATTTAAAGTTGGAAAACCAAAAACTACACCTCCCAAATGTGGCCTTGTAGCCCCCAAACAACCCAACAAACCTATGCATGGGTAGTATCCCTGTAGTCAGGAGAAATAGTAGAATCTATTTAGCAGGTTTTTTTGTTCACTTTTTTCGATGATGAGAAGATGTTTCAAATAAAAGTCAGGAAATTTGTGTTGTTTTTTTTTTTACCATATTTTATTTATTTTTTTATATAATATTATAGGATATGATCAAAATGATGGCATCCAAAGAAAGCCCTTCTTGTCTCAATAAAAACAATATATAATTTGTGTAGGTACAGCAAATGACAAAGAAGAAAATTACAGCTAAACACAAACAGCACAGAAATGTTAAAATAGCCATTGTCCAGAATGGACAACATTTTTTCAAAGGCTCTGTCTTTAAGGGGTTAATTCTTGTAGAAACTGAAGTTTGTGTATGCTTTCAGATAACTATGTACTAATTTTGGAGAGTCTCTCTTGTTATACCTTCTAAATCTTGGCCCTTCTTTAAAATAGTATGATTTTGTGGACTTTACGACTAGCACTATGATAATTCTGCACTATAGGGATTTCTTGTTTATTTTGATATTCCTTAATCACTTTTGCTGCCAATAATTCTCTAAAGCCAATTTATTCTACCTCTTTAAGAGCTCTGTAAACATTTTCGCCATAATGGTCTTTAGCAACAAATCAATCGCTATTATAAGATATATGGTCTATGGTAAACTCATTCATCAAAGCTAATTTGAGAAACAAAGGTTTGAACACACAACATGCGAGGTCAGTGTTAATATTGGTGTTTCATTCACACCAAGAATAATCTAATCAGAACATGGAAACTCATTAATGATCCATAAATGACACGCTCAACCATTCCCATAAAGTGTCAACCGTGGTGCAATTTTAAATATACTACAATTGAACTTTTCATATTAGCATCAATAATATCTGGATTTTATATCAGCACAAAAATGTTCTTGATACATGCTCTTAGAATGTTAAAATGTCACTTGGTTCTTTTGTTTTGATAAGTTTAAAGCAACATTGCAATATTATATTATTGAAGCTTTTAGTTTTGGGTTATGGAGCACTATTCCACACATGCATCATATATATTATTTGTATGGGGACTTTATGAAGAGTATTTCAATATACTATGGGCTTAGTAAAGCAGAATGATAACAAACATATGAACAAATACTTGAAATATAAAAAGGTGCTGCTAGCATGAAAATCTGTATTATTACATATGACTCATGATATCATATTATTTAGTTTATTTTTCCTAATGGCTTGGTGCTTTTTTATAACATGTTTGGAAAGAATAACAGTGTAGGAATTTTAAAAATAAATAATTTACTGAAAGAATATAAATAAAGAACAATATTGAGCCCTCTTTGCTGGTATAGCACTATCATCTTGGCACAGATGAGTGTCACCTGACCCATATGACCAAGATTCTGAAGAAAATATCAGCCCCCTGATAGCGCTATATAGGCAGAGAGGATTCAATAAGGTACATTATTAGAATTCTTTCAATAAATAATTTCTCTACACTTGATGCAATCTTTCAGTTAAACAGAACCTATTTTTTTTAATGACAGTTGTCCCCTGATTTATCAACATGCCTGAAATGACCTGCATAAACAGTAAAGCCCAAATTATAGGTCAACAAGTAGAGGTTCTTCAGATTAATAAATGGTAAGAATAAGATATGTATTCCTGCTTTCTGTGTATTTCTCTACTCTATTCTACCGCATTATCAAGATTCCAACAATGGCCTTCTTCAGCTGTAAATATGTATTTTCCCAATACATTACAGGATGTATCCTTTGGCTAATATGAACATGTAATAATTCAAAAGGAAATGACAAGGATATGTCCGTTTCATGACTCAATACAGAGTGTCTTTAGTGAATAGGACAGCTTGCAGGATTTGCACAAATGGCAGGTGTTCAGGACTAATCATGGCTGTAACATAGTCAAGTCTTGCCACCAGTCCACTGGAGTGGGATTTGTGTGGAAGAATGGAGACTACTTAAACTAAATAGCCTGCTGCGAACCTCAATTACACAGGAAGGTTCAAGGATATAAATATCACTTTATGTGGACTTCATTTCCAAGGTTCTAAATGAACACATCAGGCCTGGATGTGGTTTGTTATAAACACAGGCAGGTTAAGAACTATCTGTATAATTAAACTGTAGCTAAATAATAAAGTTCCCTGTAAAATCCACTTGCGCCGGTATAAAGCTTTTGGAAATTATGGTATAAATTAATTGGAAACAAGTGTACTCTGGCGTCTAGTTATTTAGACGTTTTTTAATTTATCCATGCAGTGCAGATTCGAGCTGACAAGTCATGTAGCGATTAAAAATTGGTATGCTGCAACAACAGTGTTAGAATTAGGATCAGTGACTGGTATAACTCTCACTGACAAGGCAAGCTTGTAAAATGACTTGGTTCCCGTCAGTAGGGAATCTTCAGCTTGAGTGCGCTCTGCCAATGAATACTGACAACCCACATGATGGCAGGAAGAGAGCACCATATGTATTTCTCTTTTTAGCATCCTAATATCTGCATCTTGTTCAAGCCTGAGAATGTGTAAGTCATCGTTCCTTGCAAGCATGAGAATAGTAGAGAATTTTATTTTAAGATATATATATGGACTATGGTCATGGGAGGAACTAATTAATCGAAGTCAATTTGAGAAGCAAAGGTTTGAACATGAAACAAGCTACCACTAGTCTGAGGTCAATGTTAATATTAGTGTTGCACTCACACCAAGCATAATCTAATCAGAGCATGGAAACTCAGTAATGAACAAACCCAAGGAGAAGCACTTTACTCATCTCCTTGATCTGACTTTGGTTTGCACTGGTAGTAGACCATTAACAGTAGCAAAGTACTCAATGTGGGAGAGACTGTACCTTCTCTCTAATTGTGCTACAATTAACTTACTTTTTCCCAAAACATATAATTGATTGATTTATTAATTTGGTTCTCCTTGAGCACACATTTTGCAGGTGAGCATGTCAAAGTTAACAGCAGATGTCAGTGTATACCTGTGGATGCATGCTCCATACCGACTCTAGTGCAATATTTTTCAAGAATAGTTATAATTTGGGACTTTGATTATTGTTTTTTTGAGACAATTTCATTTTATTTTCCTTCTAGGTTCCAGTTGGTTGGTCTGATGGGTTAAAGCCACCATCTGGGAGCATGTTAAACATGTTTAGAATACAGATATTACAATTTTAACAAATGCATACTTTTTTATGACTATTGAACTTCAATATACATTGCAAAAGTATATAATGCTAATAGAATTGAAATGCATTTCTATTAGTTCTTGTTACCTCCATTGTATAGTAAATGTTGCACTGGTACATTTGTATTTGGGTGGCTTCATGAAAACCCTAAAGTTTTACTTCCAATTTACAGTTTCTAAGATACCATCAGTTTTTTATGTATTGTCTGCATCACATTTTTCATCTACCCTCCTATTGTTAATAAACACTGACTGGTGATAGTAAAGGAAAATCAGTTGGTCTCTTAGCTCCAACAATAAAAGAGCGAGCGTACATTCACTTTTAGAAAGAGAATATATGTAATTTTTTTTTTATGTTTTGGTTTTATTTATCAGTAAGAGAAAGTTTGTGTAATGACTGAAGAGTGACTATGCAGAATCCAGGCCGCAGTCAAGGCTAGATGAGGTGAAATGGATCATGTTCACTCTTGCCACTTAGCACCCTTCGGTTGAGCGTAAGATGTGGATGGAAAGAGACTGATATAGCACCCAGAAGGAATCTGGAAATGACAGATGAGACTGATGGATACACTGGAGGAATTACAGAAGATGCAAAGGTGGAACGAAACATATCCCAATCTGGTAGAGAGCTAAAATAGGAAACCAGGGAATGTTGTACGCTGTTTCTGAGATCTACGATCAAGAGGACAGGAGCCATAAAAGCAAGAATGAGGGTTTTAATAGCCCTCCAAACCAAAGTACTGCCTCCAGGCCAATTAGGGAACAGTGTAAAAAATTAGGCACTATACCTTTCAATAAACCCAGAAGTATCGCGCATGGATGGCAGACATTTCATGAAGAAAGTGGAGCCGGATGCAGCACAAGGAGAGAGATGGAGGCTGTGGCCATCAGAAGCAGAGAATGGGTGAATGCTCTGGACAAGGAGCAGACAGCATACCAGCAGTAGCGATGAGTATCCAGGTGCCAAGGTGTGGATTCTTAGTGTACAGAGCAATGTGAAAAATATTAAATTACAACTTTGAAAATGGTTCTCTGATATCTGGAATTATAGTTCAACTAATTTTGTTTCCAATATCGTGCTCTACATTTGTAATGATTGTTTACAAACTACCTCAAGGCCAGTTAATTAGCTGCCACTCCATTTTTGCTAATAAATAATAAATAAATAATACATTTTTCAAACCCTTGTAGTGCTGGATATATAAAGAATATAGTTTAAGATATGGGGTAGATCTTTTGAAGGAGCAGACTCTCTGCTGTGATGATTTCAGCTAAAAGTTAAGGAGTTTCGATTACCTACAAAAAGTACAGAAATTCCATTTATTTTATAAATAACTATATTGTTTGTATCATGCACTCATGATATAACGCTCTGTTTTCTCAGTTTGGGCAGAAGGTTTAACCCCTTATTGACCTATGATGGACTTTGCACATCATGAATGTAAGCAAGGAGCATGGCCTTGGCATAGTTTGCATGAGTACACTATATGAAAAGAGAGAAATGACAGTTAAACACACAACAAAAAATGTAAAAAAGTTTTTGTCCTAAAGGGGTTAAAATAGTGGAGATTCACCAAAGCCTAACAGCTTACCCCATGATTATTTAAGAAAAGTGCAAGTGACACCTGAACAGTGATAAATAACATGCATTATGGCAGCAGAGGTGTATATATATATATATTTTTAATAATGGTTATCCTATAAAGATAACCACAGAGCAAAGACTTTTAGGCCAAAGACTTCCTGAATCCATTTCACAACATACGCGACTCGGAAGAGATTAGGAATAAATATAATGTTTAGAAATCTTAATTTATTTCCTACTTTATGTATTCACTCCAGCTATATTACATTATAACTCTGTTTTCCTGCAGTCTTGTTTTTAATTCATTATAAGAACAAGTTTATCGGCTGGTGCATTAATCACAGCTGAAAGGATTTCGCTTACCAACAGGTCAATAGTTCAGTAGGAGAAGTGCTGTAACTTGATCAGGCAGTAATTAAAAGAATGATTTTTATGCTACGAGATATGTCCAGTCATATTAAAACATTTCCAAATTTCTTACTCAGTGGACTAGTCAAGATTAAAGGATTTGCTAATATGGTAGAATTGAGTATACTTCCAAACTGACTAAGCAGATTTGTGAACAAATTAGTTCAGTTAACATTGACAGTGAAGGATTGATTTTGCACGGAATGAGTTACCCAAGGTATTCATCATTTTTCTCTGCTTCTCTGCACAAGACACAGATCTACTTCTGTTCCCTTCTGATTGTAATCGGACTTCTTACTGAGCACCTTTATTTTTGTAGCATGATTGCAGTCTGGCGTTCTTTTAATTTAGACATTTTTACCCTCCTAGTTAGACCTTCTAGAAAAACCTCTTTAAAATCACTTTGGCTATCTTAAAAGCCTCTAGATGGTATAATGATTCATTACATGACTTGCTCAAATCAACTACATTGCTTTAAATTATAATGCAAAAAAAATTGCTAATTACTGAAATGTAAGTTTAGCTACGCATAGCGCAGCTTGATTTGAAGCAGAAATTGACCAGAACGAATATAAGAGAACGCCGGACTTTAGCCTTGACTATAAAATTTCTTGAAACACTTTTGCATTATTAAATCATGCAATATATTTAATCGGAATTTCATCAGGTAAAGAGCAATACTCTGTTTTATACTTTATTCTCTTTTTTCTAAAATTAATTTCCTGTTACTGTTCCTGTTGTGTGTTGTTTAGGCAAAATTAGCAACTTTATGCACAGGGATTTTTTAGAATTCCCCTAATGGTAAACAATCTAATGTTTCCTTTGTGTGGGGCAACATTGTTTTCAAATCTGGATCCCTACAGTGGCTTAGGGTGACTGGTGACCAAACTTCTTGAAATCAATCAATCTTTGGTGGCACTTAGTCCCTTGCCAACCTGTTTCTGATTGCTGAGTTATAGGACAACTGTCAGCAAAAAATACGTTATGTTTAATTAAAAGATTTCAATAAGTGTAGGCATTTTAAATATGATGGAATACAAATAATGTACCTTATTTAACCCTTGTTGCTTTGTATAGCTCTACTAAGGGGCAGTCATTTATAGAATATTGGGTCAAATCTTCTTTTACCATTGGTATGAAGTTTTGACCCAAGATTCTATACAACTTGTCTATCATCAATATACTATATCCATTATTATCCATTCATGAAAGTTGAATGCAATATGTATTAGTGAATTAATTTAGAACATCAATTCAGATAACGCCCAACAAATAATGCAAACATTATCCAACTGAAACATTTCTCTTACTATTACATAATCCTAACATAGTGTAAAGACTAAGTGCAACACACAGAGGAAAAATAAAATAAAATCACCATTAAGTAAAGGTCAGGCTGGTACCTGAACAGACCAGTAATACAGTATCAGCTATAACCAGTGACACAATCAGAAGTGGCTTGAAATCAATGAACAGAGGGCCACTGAAGCACTTGCCAAATGATTTTTAACTTCCTCAACTTGCTGCGCTCTGCTGCTTCAAATAAAAATGACTATACATTGGTTAAGCTTTTTAAAAAAATTAGTAGCCAGATCATTTCATATTTGGAATACATTGCCTTTAACCTTTGATTATTTTGTGGTTTATCCTGAGGTTTTGGATAGTATTTTACAGAGAACAGGTTCATGTCTTTTTTAAATTAATTGTTGTAGTGATCCATTAAAGATCATCATTAAACTGATCATCAGAAACATTTTTTTCACCATCATATGAATGCTTTAAAATTGCCATCACCTTTAAAACTGATATACAGAGCATTTGAAAATCTTCTCAAAAGATTTCTAATCTGTCTTTCCTGTCATTTTCTTCTGGGCAAAGGGGGAATATTGTGTGAGTTTTTCCTTTTGTATAGTTAAATGCTGGCAACTTTTTACTGGCTGTTGTCAGTTGCTTTATTTAACAATAACTGTCTCTGCAGAGGGTTTGATGCAATTCCTAGTTGGACACCCCCGAACCTAAAGCAGTCAGATCTTCACATGGCAATTGTAACATTGGTTAATGAAAGTAATATCATTCATTTAACAACATGGTTTTAAATGGGCTTGGTCATTCATGTTCCGACAAATTCATTTTAATAATAGCTGTGGCCCTTGCAAAATAGCTCCTTAGAAATATGCTGAAGTCCTTCCATATGGAATGTGGGAGGACTACGGCGATTCTGAAACTAGACGGTGTCCTCCCCAAATGGCCTGAAACTACATTAATTTTTTTTATTAAAATAAATAAAAGTATATATATATTAAAATAAAATTATACAGATAAATTAAAATATGATAAATATAAAAAAAAAATACTTTAAAAACATTAAGAATAATATTTTAAAATTACCATATTTATTTATTTATTATAGTTAATTTTAGTATATTTTATTATTGTTATACATTTTATTTATTTATTTTTTATTTATCTTTTATCTGACTTAATTTCAGGAAATTTTGGGAGGACTACAGCTATTTTTGCAATTTTACCCACTTCTATGGGAGGACTTCAGCTACTTCTGTTATAGCTGAGGTCCTCCTGAAATGGCCCAAAAAGAAAAGTCTATGTGGGACCGAGGCTATTATTTTGGCAACCAAACATTTATTTATTTTTTAGATCACTTCAGTGGTCTCAAGTAGTGCACATTTAAAGGCTGCTTGGTTTACCGAAGTGATCCATTTGGGTCCAGAACTCAGAGCTCAGATTTTTTCTTAGAAAGCCAACTCAACATAAGTCAAGAAAGTTTTATATGACGCCTACATAGCTTTTCTCTGTATGTTCTGTGTTGGATGTCAAATTGTGGATAGCTATGTTTATTGTACAAATAACATGGCATTTTATTTTTAGTAGAAAGTGATAACTGTTGTTATTACTCCGTAGGTTAAAAATACTCAGTTCTAAAAATTGGTTTCTAATGTATCAAACTAAATCGGCACTATTTTAATGCACTAGTCTGTACAATTGAACTTATTGAGTCACCCAACTTGCTTATCAGTCTTTCACTTTTCATGTGGGAAAGAATTTTGAAGAACAGAACAGATATTTTTTTACTCAAGATCAAATATCTTATGATGATATTTTTCCATTCGACATATTTCACTGACATTTAAATGGACTCTGTAACCTTGACATTGTTTGTACTGTGAATGTAGAGAATGAAAAAATAAATAATCTATACATTGTGTTAGCAGAATTGTAAGCAATTACAAATGTTCTCTTTAATGTCAATTATGGATGTGTGTGATGTCATAAATGAGAGAAACCACAGACTTCTATAGTGGAGTTAAACATATGTATTTTTCTTAATCTGTGCATTTGTTTATAATTCTGCTAACACACTGTACAGTTTTTTTTTTTTTTTTTAATTCTGTACAATCGCAATATAAACAATGTTTAGATGATGGTGTCCCTTCAATCGTACATACTATTAAACTCGAGATCTACCCTCATATGGGATTGAGACAATAAGGAACCAGCTAGAAACATTTTACCCAGCTGTACAATTCTGTAGAAAATGTTTCCATTTTAAAAATAAAGATATATAAATAATCAATAACAAATAAATGTGTAAACAATGGTTTAACCCATTCCCGACCTTATGACGAGTTAACTCGTCATGCAGTCTAGCCGGCGGTGCGCTCCGTGGGCACCGCCAGCTAGTCTGCAACGGGTCCAGGACTAAGCCTCGCACCCGAGGCAAAGCTCCTGGACCCGATCGGTCAGTTTCCGGGCATGTGATCGCGGTGATTGCTCAATCACCGCGATAACATGCAAATTAGATGGCAAAGTCAGTGTGTTCACACACTGACTTTGCCTCTAATTCACTCCCTGTGCTTCACATTCTTATAGTGAAGCACAGAGAGTGACCTGTAAGTAAAAAGAAATTAATTACATACACATAGGTAAAAAAAAAAAAAATTAACCCTTTCATTGCTGATCACAGTTTTTAACTGTGATCAGTTTCCTTTCACTTTATGGCCCTCATTTAGGTTTTTTTTTTAACAGATTTTTTTTTACAATTTATAAAGTTTTTTTAAATAAATAAAGGTAATTTTAATATATTTATTTAATAAAATGTAACCCCTGCATGCCTGTTGCATGATTTTTACTGATCTGACATCGCACTCTATAGAGTTTTTTTTCTGTCTTTTTTGTTATGGGGGGTTTGGGAATCAATATTTTTCTTTTTTATTAGTTAGTTAATTAGGGGGGATAAGTGGGTTAGTGTAGCTTATTATTGGGAAAATAAAACTTTTTTTTCCTCCAAAATTTCCTCTTTTATATGCATTTTTTAATACTAAAATGTAAATCATTTTTATGTATAGGGTATCAAAAGAAAGCTCTAACTGTCCTCTAAAAAACAACATATAACTTGTATGGGTGCGTTAAATGAGAGAGAGGAAATTTATGTTTCAAAAACCGCGTATTAAAAATTGAAAAACGCTCTGGTCCTTGGCCCAGGAAAATCCCTGGTCCTTAAAGGGTTAAGCATGCGGGTTGTGTGTTGATAAGTGCACCATGGGTAACATTCATTAGGCAAGATGCAACCCTTTGGCAAGGGAAAGCAACTCGTCATTTACTTGACTTTGCTGTCTCACTGCATGCACAAAGTCCTCCCTGCACGCCATCTCATAACTGCCTAACATTGCCAGGCATATCATTAAAAATTCAAAGCAGCTTTATTGAGCCCATTACATATGCAAAAATGATTTAATATATGCAAATGCAAGTGTGCACATCCTCCTTGCAGGATGCAGAGAACTCCTAGGGCATGATGAGACTAGACAATGCAAGAAATGTCTCCAACAAAGCAATGGCCATTTCCATTTTTCTAATGCATTTCTCACCATTCTTGTTATTTAATCATCCATGCCTGGGCACACCCTAATCAGGGCCGTCTTTAACGCGGGGCAAACGGGGCAGCTGCCCTGGGCCCATTTACTCCTGGGGGGCCCCAAGGCAGCTGTCCCGTGGGCCCCCAGCCCCTGCTGCCGCGTTCACAGCGCATTGCGCTTGTGAACGCTTTTTTCTGGCAAGCCACATCCGATGGATGCGACGGCCGGAAAAAAAAAAAACTGACGCCGGATGTGACGTCGCGTCACATCCGGTGTCTGTTTCCCTCCTCCGTGCAAGAGGGAAGACTGCACGGAGGAGACATCCGGCGGGGGACACGGAGCAGCTTCATGTAAGTATGGGGGGGGGGGGCTGGCTGGCACAATATTCCTGGTATCTGATTGGCACAATATTACTGGGCATCTGACTGGCACTATATTACTGGGTATCTGACTGGCACAATATTACTGGGCATCTGACTGGCACTATATTACTGGGTATCTGACTGGCACTATATTACTGGGTATCTGACTGACACTATATTACTGGGTATCTGACTGACACTATATTACTGGGTATCTGATTGGCACTATATTACTGGGTATCTGACTGACACTATATTACTGGGTATCTGACTGGCACTATATTACTGGGTATCTGACTGACACTATATTACTGGGTATCTGATTGGCACTATATTACTGGGTATCTGATTGGCACTATATTACTGGGTATCTGACTGGCACTATATTACTTGGCATCTGATTGGCACTATATTACTGGGTATCTGACTGGCACTATATTACTTGGCATCTGACTGGCACTATATTACTGGGTATCTGATTGGCACTATATTACTGGGTATCTGACTGGCACTATATTACTTGGCATCTGATTGGCACTATATTACTGGGCATCTGATTGGCACTATATTACTGGGTATCTGATTGGCACTATATTACTTGGCATCTGATTGGCACTATATTACTGGGCATCTGATTGGCACTATATTACTGGGTATCTGGCACTATATTACTGGGTATCTGGCACTATATTACTGGGTATCTGATTGGCACTATATTACTGGGTATCTGGCACTATATTACTGGGTATCTGATTGGCACTATATTACTTGGCATCTGATTGGCACTATATTACTGGGCATCTGATTGGCACTATATTACTGGGTATCTGATTGGCACAATATTACTGGTCATCTGATTGGCACTATATTACTGGGTATCTGATTGGCACTATATTACTGGGCATCTGATTGGCACTATATTACTGGGTATCTGATTGGCACTATATTACTGGGTATCTGATTGGCACTATATTACTGGGTATCTGACTGACACTATATTACTGGGTATCTGATTGGCACTATATTACTGGGTATCTGATTGGCACTATATTACTGGGTATCTGACTGGCACTATATTACTTGGCATCTGATTGGCACTATATTACTGGGCATCTGATTGGCACTATATTACTTGGCATCTGATTGGCACTATATTACTGGGCATCTGATTGGCACTATATTACTGGGTATCTGGCACTATATTACTGGGTATCTGATTGGCACTATATTACTTGGCATCTGACTGGCACTATATTACTGGGCATCTGACTGGCACTATATTACTGGGTATCTGACTGGCACTATATTAATTGGCATCTGATTGGCACTATATTACTGGGTATCTGATTGGCACTATATTACTGGGTATCTGACTGGCACTATATTACTTGGCATCTGATTGGCACAATATTACTGGGCATCTGATTGGCACTATATTACTGGGTATCTGACTGGAACTATATTACTTGGCATCTGATTGGCACTATATTACTGGGCATCTGATTGGCACTATATTACTGGGTATCTGATTGGCACTATATTACTGGGTATCTGACTGGCACTATATTACTTGGCATCTGACTGGCACTATATTACTGGGCATCTGATTGGCACTATATTACTGGGTATCTGATTGCCACTATATTACTGGGCATCTGATTGGCACTATATTACTGGGTATCTGATTGGCACTATATTACTGGGCATCTGACTGGCACAATATTACTGGGCATCTGGCTGGTACAATATTACTGGGCATCTGGCTGGCACAATATTACTGGGCTCTGACTGGCACAATATTACAGGCAGCTGACTGGCATAATATTACAGGCAGCTGACTGGCATAATATTACAGGCATCTGACTGGCACAATATTACAGGCATCTGACTGGCACAATATTCCTGGCCTCTGACTGGCACACTATTACAAGCATCTGACTGGCATAATATTACAGGCATCTGACTGGCACAATATTACAGGCATCTGACTGGCACAATATTCCTGGCCTCTGACTGCACACTATTACAGGCATCTGACTGGCATAATATTACAGGAATCTGACAGGCACCATATTCCTGGGCTCTGACAGGCACAATATTCCTGGGCTCTGACAGGCACAATATTCCTGGTATCTGACTGGCACAATATTATTGGTATCTGACTGGCACAATATTACTGGTATCTGACTGGCACATTATTACTGGGCTCTGACTGGCACAATATTGCAGGCATCTGACTGGCACAATATTACTAGGCTCTGACTGGCACAATATTACTGGGCTCTGACTGGCACAATATTACTGGCATCCGAAAGTTACAATATTACTGGCATCTGAATGGCACAACAATTATGGCATATGTGTGTGTGGGGGGGGGGGGTAACATTGCGATGGATGGCGGGATTGCATGCAGGGGAGGGGGCAGGGTCCAGGGGGCCCAAGCAAATGCTTGCCCAGGGTCCAATCACTATTAAAGACGGCCCTGCTCACCTCCGTGCTGCACTGCCGTCTGCCGCCCGAGTTTGTCTCCTAATCCGATCCTTCACTATGCGAGCGGAAGCGCCGCATAGTGAAGGACGGACTTTCTCCTCCCTCAGACCTCCCCTGTAATGTATGCGTTCGCGTACACGCGTTCCGTGACGTCACGCAGAGGCGGAGTCACGGCAACGCAAGGGTGAGGCCCAGCCGCAGTGCCAGAGGAGAGGGTGCAGAGCGGAGCACAGGCACATCGTTTTTTCCCAGGAGGGGTTCTGGGGCGGCCGGCTGGCTGGTAAACTTTAAGTAAGTTTAAATTTGATTGATTGATTTCTGAGGCTGCAGGTTTGATTTCGTGTTTGAGGTCCGGCTATATTATTTATAGTTCTGAGATTGAGAATTAAATAGACACACACCTGCATAAAAAATGTGAAATGTTTGTTTACATTGCTAAATGCTTAATTAATAAAAAAAAAAGTTTTAATACAGTTTTTAAATGTTTGTTTATATTGATAATTATATGAATGCGGGTCTGTATGTAAGTATGCAGAGTGCATTTGTGTATGTGTGTGTGTGTGTATAGATATATAGATAGATAGATATATATATCTATACACACACATGTGTGCGGCGTGTGTGTTTGTGCTTTAGGGTGCACACCCTAATGCAATAGGCTGCGCACGCCTATGTGTATAGTCCATTGAATTTATAGTTACAAATTCAATTTAGCTGCATTTATTTCAGCACATCACAAAAATATAATGCTTATGAATCTTCTTTTGCTAAGAAAAAAAAAAATTCTTAAATAACTTCCAAAAATTTTTTTATTTTACAAGGATAATAGTCCAAAAAATTTCCAAAAAATGTATCAAGACTACAAATTTATAAGTTACAAAAATGTAATACAACTAAAAATAGAGGCCTTTCAGACTCACTCGTTAGAGTCATACATATAGGACTCACATTTATATATTGATATAACACTGGTCTAAGTTAATGGCGTATGTAACTTTGCAAGTGCTTGCGTTCTCTCCCACTGAGTATGTGGGACACACACCGGTATTATATCTTTGTTAAGCATCAGCTGATAGGATTATGTTTAAACCTAAGTGCCAATGTGTATACAACTGTAGGTCTTTATTTATTGTCTGAAATCTGCAAATGAAAACAATTCATAGTTAAGAATTCCCCTTTTCTAAGCCATACCAAATAATTTGATTTAAAAAAAAAATATTTGCCATAACATTAAAGCAGGTATGCATGCATGATTTTACCTGATTTATTAAACTAATGAAATCTTTCTTTTTTTTTATTGTAAGTGATTAAATGTATTTTACTTTTCAATGCATAAGAATTGGAAGCGAAAATCATTGTTATAATCTGAATCTAACTAGAAAGATACAGTAAGTTCATTAACTTGCCTACATTTGTGCATCATAAAAACCTTATTAAAAATTACTCCCAAGCCTGCTGTATTAGCTTGTTTATGAGGTAATTTCTCTGTACAGTAATAAGATTTCTCTTTTGCTCTCTCATGCATATTAAGCCCACTAATCTTCTTTTAGAAACTATTGTTTCAGCCACTTTTACAATTTACTCACTTTACAGATCTACTCCTATTAATATTAAAGCTTAGAAATGCAAATACCAATTTTGCAGGACATCCTTCCAGATTTATGATGTTCCATGTAGCATTGGGGGAAATCCAAAACCAGAATTTCAGTATATCTGCCAACAAGCAATATGTTTTTTTATTTCCTTTCAACAATTAGAAGTAAATATTCTGTTTATGAGTAAAATGAAGTCTCAGCCATCCCTTCTTAGTGTCAGACAAATATTGATGAGTTTACTTAATTTACCGCAAAAAAAGTAATTAGGATTTTTATTCATTTTACAAGGGGATACAATAATTTGTATAATTTAAACAATATCCTCTTAAAGATATTTAGATTTTATTTATTTTGATTCTCTTTTTTAATCAATTACCTAAAACATTGATAAGCCTCAAATATTTAAAAATAGGAGAATAATCCAAAGTCATTTTCCTTACCTGTAAATAAATGTGGATACAATATGGATTTTTTTTAAATAAATATTTTTTTTTAAAGATAACGCTTTAGAAACAAATGACAAATATTAATATGCATGCGTCTATATACCTAAAGTTGATTTAAGGCGCTATATGCTGTTGTCAAAGTTAATTCTGTGTATTTTTGCTTCAAATAACTTCCATTATTATTACTCTTTATCGTAATTAAAGTTTAGTTTTGAAATAAAATCTCTATGACAATTACAGTCTGACTGCAACAAATGTTCAATGGTTTATCAATTACCAAGCATATGAACCATTAGAAGTTGGGCAAACAGATCTACTCTTTCATACAAAAAATGTAAATCCTGACGTCATGAGAGAGGCACAAAAATCTGGATGCAAAACATAAAAATGTTTAACTTAGTCAGCCATTAAGTAATGCCACCTCCATATCATTTAAGATGACCTGATGACAAGGCTATTAATTTTTCCAACTTAATTTTATTTATTTTATCTTTTTTTCATTGAGCAATGAATGCACAAGAGAAAGAGGAATGTGCTAACTAAGTATTCATTGGATTGGCTCTCTGTAAAGATGTGCAAACTCACATAAACAACTGCCTGCTGACACCAGAGCACAGTACACAGAGAAAATAAGTGAATTGACCCATGGGGATAATCTCTCATTGCTCTTCACTATCACACAGAATGTGATGGTTCAACAGACAGTTTGGGTTCATCTAGTGCAGGGGTGTCCAAGTTTTTTCTGTGGTGGGCCACTTCACCAAAAATGTATGTGAGCATGGGCCGCATTCATTTTTCAATCAAAGACAGTTATGTATATATTTATATACTGTGTGTGTGTGTAATTGATATATATATATGTATATATATATATATATATATATATATATATATATATATATAAACAGTAATGTGCAGTATGTGAGTGTATCACAGACTGCACAGCAATAAAAAAAACACTTCATTAAATACACACATTCACACAAATACATGCATACAGCCACATCACATGTACACAAATACACATACATATACAAATACACACACACACATACAAAAATACAGACAGTCACACTAACACACAGAGTCACACTGACATACATATGCATACTGAGTCACACTGACACATACACACAGTCAAACTGACACACACATATTTACAAACAGTCACACACACACTTACATACAGTCACACTTGCATACACACAGTACCTGCCCAACCACACATTTTTTCTTTGTTTTCGTTTTTGAACGGGGATGAGATCTTCAGACCCCTCCTCCATACAGATACACTGACACACACATTTGCACACAGTTACACTGACACACACACACTTGCACACAGTTACACTGACACACACACTTGCACACAGTACTTTAGGTACTTTAGCACTGTGAATTAGCTGACCCTAAAATCCCTAAAGAGGGATTACCCAAATAAAGTTTAATTAGGCCTGTTTAGAAAACTGCACTGTTCACAAGATATGTATATTTTATCCAAAGGCCAATAAAGACTTATAGGCAGCCATGTCACAGAACCCTAGTTGACAACCACCTGTTGGATCTGCTCAAGGAGCCGAGCTTGATGGTTGCCTTTAAACTTTTTTTAAAATGAACCTCTTGACAATTGCCGCTAAGATCACGGTTTGGTCATTTTAAATTGGACAGAAATAGTCTTCTAATCAAAACGTTGCTTTGGTCCCTCATTAACACACACTTGCATACAGTTACACTAACACACACTTGCACACAGTCACACTGACACACACACTTGCATACAGTCACACTGACACACACACTTGCATACAGTCACACTTGCATGCACACTTGCATACACACAGTACCTGCACAAACACACTGTTTTTCTTTCTTTTTTTCTTTTATGAACAGGGCTGAGATATTCAGACCCCTCCTCCACTTTTCCCTCTTCCACACAGATCCACACTTGCACACAGTTACACTGACACACACTTGCACACAGTTACACTGACACACACTTACTTACATACAGATCCACACTTACACTAACACACACACTTACATACAGTCACTCTTACATACACACAGTACCTGCCCAACCAGACCGTTTTTTAGGGGGGGGGGTTTCGGGGCTGAGATCTTCAGACCCCTCCTCCGGTTTATAATGCATGAAGTACTCGCTGCTGGTCCGCTTCTCCCCTCTCTCTGACCCTTGCGCTGACCTCATGCGCAAGGTAGAGGAGGGGTTGTGCGCACAAGTGTGAGGAGCTATGTGCAGGAAACTTTGTTCCCTAACGCTCCTTCCGCATTGGGCCAACAGTTGGAGGTTCGGCTACCGCTGCTGAGCTCACGCGGGCCGCACCTCGCTGCCAGACGGGCCGCATTTGGACGCCCCTGATATAGTGAAAGTATCCTCTAGGGATAAGCAGGGTATATAGATTTTACTGGCTCTTTGTGACATAATCATCCAATATCAAATATCACAAACCAGCAGGTTTCCAAAAAGAAAATAATATTTCTAAGCATACAAATCGGGTGTTTAAGATATCAATTAAATCTGGCCTACCCAAAGGTGAAGAAGAGAAGCATTTTATTTTTCCTTAAAATCTTAAACTAGTCAAGGATCAAACATCAAACTTCTGCCAGCGCCTCTTGGCTGACTGTACATTTCTAGCAGTCAAGAGGAAAGTAATTAGCAGCTATTTACTACCAAAGTCTTTAATCCCGTTTGGAATTGGGTTTGTTTTTTTGTTTTGCATGATTTGCTTATTTTAACCAGTTAAACAGAATACACTGTGCTGAGTGGAAACAAGAATATGAAAATTCCTAACAATTTGCAAATTTGTCTAGGATCTATTCACTAAGAGACTGGATGGCATAAATTCAAGGAGATATGGCAATTCCTAGCCATCAACATTAGAATTATCACAGTGGGTATTAAACCATTTTAAGGGGTGAAGAAGTGAAGAAATACTGTAATAAACAAAATAAAAAGTTGTTATAAAATGTTTTGTTTATTCTACTAAACAAAAGCAAACTGGTCCACTACAGCCACCAAAATGTGGGTCTATATTTACTGAAGGGCAAAAATCAGGCATTATCTTTGCAGATCACCACAATTCACCTTTTAGTGAATAGATTCCATTGTATGTTTTGCATTTCGTACAGACTTTTGAATTAAAGGATAATTTGAGTGCAAAAAAATAAAATAATACATTTTAAAATTAGATTTTAAAAATAAATGGGTATTCATGTTTTAATTGTTTTGCCTATTTTTTGCAATACTTACCTTTTGCAGGATTTCACCTAGAGAGCTTCCTCTGGTTAAAATGGGCATTCAATAGCACCTGTTTGAAGAAAGTGAGATTTCAAATAGATAATTGGGAATTTTTACATACAGTTAGCAATTCTAAGATTGCAGCTCCAGAATTTTAAAATACAGGCATGACATGGACCACACCTATTTTATTGGATGCTGGGAGAACTATGCAAAACTGAGAATGGAAAAAATATATAACACGCAAACTCCGCAGGAGGGAGAAAATGCCTCAAATGGCTCTTCAAAGTTCAATTAAATAGGTATGTTCAATGTACTGCCTGTATTTTCCAAAAGATTTAAGCTGCAAGCTTAAAATTGCAAATTCATAGTGTCATTGAAAAAATTGGAGTAGCAGTGGTCCTATATAAAGGCAATACATATAGATATCCAATGTGCATAAGTATCTTTTATTTCACAGTCATGACTGGGAAATGTTGTTTCATGGACCTTGGTATCAAAACCTAGGACAAACCCTTTAAAAGGTAAATTTTAAATAACCACTTAATTCACTGTGCAAGCTTGGGGGTCCTCTTTATAAGCTAAAGGGTTGTGAGGTGACATATAAGTAATGTATCGCTACAGAGATTACTCTGACTTGATCAAAGGTTCCTATTGCTTTCTGAGAATGTGGTCACTATAAGATGTGACTTTTCCTGTCATGTCATGGTGCAAAGAAAACCCTGAGACACGTTAAGGAAAATGCACAGCATCCAAATGCTGATGAAGTTCCCAATGCAAAATCAATAGGTTAAAGGTTTCCCTTTAAGTAGCCTTGGGCCTCCAATGCACTTTGTTCCCGAAAAATATGAGCTACAAGAGAAAGGATGCGGAAACAATTTTTCCTCCATGTTAAAAAAAAAACAACAATCGTATTTTGAAATGCAAATGTACTGTACCTCCGGCTGAAGTGGTGACTTTTGACACAAATAAGTCACTGGGAAAGCAACACTGTTACTTGAAAGACTCCCTTTACAAAGCACAACTGTTAAATTTGTCAAATAAAACCCACCAAACTGTAGAAAATTCTGCAGTATTAGTATCTTAGCAATCATAAATTATAGGAACAAATTTAAAAAGAACACATATTACATGGTTTTAATTTAAGAAAACATTTTTTCGCCAGTTATTAAGCAAGTATAGTGAGAACAAGATACTGAGAAAAGCGATGGATAGAAAAGGATATACAAGATGTGGAAAGGGTACCTACACAAATCTGATCCCATCAACATATAGGGTCCTGTCAACATATCCTTGGAATCAGTAGGAGCCCAGATGCAATGGAGGAAAAAAGTTAATTTATAAATTAAATTAAGTAAAATTGTTTGAAAATAGGAAGGGTTTAACTTAGAATTGGTTGTGGCTTGGGAACTTTGAAGGAATATTCAAAGGGAAGCAAAGGAAATGAATTAATTAATAGAGGACAAGAGGAAAAAATAGAGACCATAGGGTTTAGAGAGGTCTGATACAACCAAGGTTAATATCTGTATAGCAGATACTTGACTGATTAGGCCTAGAGCCTCCCGGCCTCCAGCCACACCCCAATTAAAGACACGGACAAGTCATTTGGGGTAGCTTTATTTAACCATTAGTAAAACCAGCAAACCTGAACCATTGAAAAATTTCCACCAGCTGCTAGCCAGTCTGACTAACAGGTAGTTACCCCATATATACACCATGAGCATCATATCCTCTAGCAGACTGGCAAGAGAGTAGAGAGGGTAGCAGGAATAGGGCCTGCTGCCTCAAGCTAGAGTATCAGGTGTAGGGTATCCCAAGGCCTCTTGAAGCTTATAACATTCTTGTAGCTGCAATCTCTGTATTTACTCCAGTGAAACCAGAGCAGCATGTATTCCAATCTTATCCCTGTCAAGGTAATTGTGCAACTTGTCGTAAGTAAAATATAAAATGTATACAAATTGTTCACAGTAGTTAGATTGCAATTTTTAGTAAAAAAAAAAAAAAAAAAGCTTACATTAGTTACTTTTCAAATAATACTTAATCGTTCTATCTTTGCATGCTGTTAAATATTGCAACAATGGTTAAATAAAACTTAGATTTTTAAATGAAATCTAAAGCTCTTTGCACTATTGGTTTTACTATTCAGTAAATAGCAGTGTTCTACTCAAAAGGACAAAACCAGAACACAAATGGATGACATTACTGACATGCAGCATCATGTTAATTCCTGTAAATTATTTGCCATTCCCTTTAGATGTATGAATAAAATGAGAAGAGAGTCTATCTTAACAATATAAAAAATGATGCATAGACTTAATTTAGTGGGAACAAGTAATTAGAATCTCCTACTCGTCTGCCAAGAGGCCAAATTAATTTTCATCTCAAATAGTTTAGAGATTAGCGGTTGAGTAAATATGCAATCTAGTTTTATCCTTTGTTTTATTTGTTAATTCAGCAAAATGATAAACTGCAGGGTGAATAAGGAAACCTGCAGAAATGAGTTTTTTTAAATCATGCTTCGAAATAAATCCAAACTGCTCATGTGCTAAAGTAAAGTTATAGCACAATGATTACAAGCAATGGTTAGAAGTATATTAACATGTAAATTACATAAATACAACCATACAAAATACAGAAAGAGAATAACAACTGAAATGATATATGTGATACTTTGCATGTTGTATTTTTTTTTTTTTTTTACTCTTCTGTTTTGCTTTCTAAATTAAACACACTGTGAAGAAGTGACTCATTGGGAGACAGGTTATCAGGGCATATTTTTAGGTCCCACAAAGTCAAGGCAAGAATGGGAGCCCAGGGTGGTCCTTTGTCTGAAATAAGAAAAAAACGTTATTTTATTGCATACAAATAATAATAACAAGTTTGATAAATATAATCCTGGCAAGGATGTCAATGGTTGCCAGTTGACTCATGCCTTTCTTTTTCCCCTGCAATCTATTTAAAATGCAGCTACCAGGCTCATCTTTATGACCTGTCATTTCATGTCAGCTACTTCGCTCTGTAAAGCCCTCCACTAGCTTCTAATCTGCTCTAAGATAAAATGTAAAATTGTACAGTTAACCTACAAACCCCTCTACTCTTCAGCACCTCCCTCCAGTGCCTCCATCATTAACCAATACTACCTTGCCACTAGGTTCTTCAAGTAGACTAAGGCTCTCCTCCAACCTTATCACCTCTTCCCATTCACACCTAAAAGACTTTATCAGTGCTGTCCCTTTCTCTGAAACTCACTGCTGCAGAGCATCCAGCACAACATTCAAAATGCCCCTTGAAACTTACTATTTTTCCCACAAGAACATTAATTAACATCTGTCCAAACCTGTCCTACAACATCCAGTGCGCAGGTTGACCCAGGATGTATTCAGTTATTCCGGTTCCCTTTCATATCTTGCCTTGGTTTTTCTTGCTCTAATCCTTTACTGGTTTTCCTTGATACCTGTTTTGTTCTGATCTATTCTAGGTTTTCCTTTGCCTTTGACTTTATGTGTCTGCTGTCCCCTAAATTGTAAACTTGCAAGTAGGGCTCACTAATTCATCTATCAGTCTGTCCCTGTTTGTCTAAAGTAGTATATAGTTCCCTTTTTTTGCTCTGTACCAAGTGCTACATAAATTGTTGTCACAAAATATTTTTTGTCACTTTAACGCAAGAGTAGCTAAGACACGCAGAATGGTGGATTTTAAAGATGATGAAAGTAATCCTTCATAAATGTGATCTATTTATTTGTTCACTCTTCCCAGGTATCAAGTTATTGACAGGCCATATTGTGCATAAGGACATATACCTCTAGACTGTAAGAGAAAATATGGTGTTTTATGTAAATATGCATTGGTTCATCTAACATAGTTGAAAATGTATTTATTTATTCCTGATAAAAAAGAACAAAGTGTTTAGGATAGGTATATGTTCAGATATTCTTTGAGTTTGAAGTACATCCCGCGTAAGCTAATTTTGCCCCACATTCAATGAATATTAACCAAATGAATGGTACTCATTTTGTGTACCATATAAAGATAAGAGTCTACCACCACAGAAATTGAATTCAGAACACTGAGTATTAGCAAAGTTCTACAGATGGTAGATGGTAGCTCCACTGAGGTATCTCACCAGCATTACAAACCATTTTTTAATTCTCTATATTCACAGTATAGAACATGTTTAGGTTTGTAACTTTAAATGTTGAATTTGCTGCCTCTTTGTGTAAACAAATAACACAATATGTAAGAAACTCAATGCATTTGTTAAGAACATCATGTACCACATGATCATGATCAAATACCACAAAAAAGAACAGTAGGAGAAAAAGTATTTTGGACATGTCAATAAATGAATGATAAATTATTAAGGCATGATTGGAAATATTGCCATTTTTCACAGTTGTCAGTTTAAATATAAAACCATCAGCACATTAAACTAGTTAGTGCTTTTTCATAATTGAGACTTTAGCTTCTAGCTGTGCCTCATGGCTTTTCATTAATCACTAGGACGGAAGTTCAAGCACAATGACAGCTTAGAAGGCATTAAATGGGCAAAGTCTTTTTTCAGGTACAGCTAGGAAAGGTCCTTTAGTCTTATAATCCTCAGCTAATTGTTTTTCACTCTCTAAACAAAATCTGCTCATGACGTCTCCTAGTGACAGAATTAGCAGTATGCTGATTATCTTTCATTTGCAGCCACTGTACCTTACTGAAACCATTTCAGTGAGCTCTTGTCAGACCATAACAGGTGCAAGAGGATAAGTGTTAATATACATATTTATTTATAAATCGGGTTAACAAAAAGAATACATTAACATTTAGTGTTTTTTACTATTTCCTTATGTAAATTTAAATGTACTTGTTAAATATGAAAAAAAAGTATTAAATAACTATGTAATGTTATAAAATAAAAAAAGCATTTATCAAATAAACACTCAACTATAATGTATATTTTTGTCTTTCCTGAATGTTAAAGGGTGTGCAAATTTTGGAAATGTCTGGTAAATACGCTATATAAATAATAAAAATCGTTCTATGAATAGCTATTTTTCACTTCTTTTTTTTTTAAAGTGTTGTGGATTAGAATTTAATGGATGTGCCAAAACATTCCTTCCTTTTATATAACAAATTACCAAGTGCATTGAGGTTCATTAATTATGTCATCTAATTGGATTGAAGCAGGTGCAAAATACCTTAGATGAAGTGGTCACTGGCAGAAAGGCCTAAGCACAAGTTTTCTATTAGAAATCAGCATGTCTCCACACTCCTGGGATTACTTTGTAGTTATTGATTAATGGCCATAATTTATTACAGTGTAGAGGATCTTGCATTGAGTTAAATGTGTGATTAATCAATTTTCCATCAAATTATGAACAGTTGCCGAAGGAAAATACCAAGTGATTTTTCCCATGGCTTATAAATGTAAGGTACACGTATTTTTTCTTGAGGAGAACTAATAACTGTCTATCATTTGTTTAATACTTGCTGAGACACTGACAAATGTCATCTCCTTAAATAGTCCTCTGCTAATACTGCAAAAGGCCAGTAAACATATTTATTATATGTATTGCTCATCTCAATAAAACCAGTACGTAATTCATTTTAGAAACAATAGTTTTTAAGGTATGCATTTGTAAAGAGAAAATGTTGTTCTTATTTGATATAATTATGAATATGAAATAGCTATATAATACAATAAAACACAACACTGAAAAAACTTTTTGTAAAATAGAAATAAATGAACATATTTGCATCTGTTTCATCTAGGTCAATGGCTTTTTTTTTTTCTATTGTGGACAAGTGGACAACTGCCCAGCTTAATAAATCCTTCTACAATCAGCTTAGAGTACAGAGTATAGTGCTATTCAGCCCAGCCAGCCTAAAACCTATTCAGTTTCAAACGAATCTTGGGTATTATGCTTAGAAGTGGTCATTTGGATGCAGTGCAGGCCTGCTTCAATATTCATACGGGTGGACTCCTTCAGTTAAGATAACAAAAAAAACTTAAAATCATCTGCTTAGAAAAGGGTGATTTAAGTAGTAATTAAGAACCAACAATGGATAACAGGGTGCAAGTCTACCTTGCATGAAACGGAAATGGAGTGGCTAGCAACTCACATTTCTAAGTGGTTTAAAACCCCATTAGTGACACACTCTACCATGGCAGTGAAAAGAAAAATCAATATCATCTGAGTGAATACTTTAGTGCTAATGTAAGCAATTTGTGTGTAGAGTACTGGGTTTAGAAAACGTTTTTAATACTAAAATCTACATGCAAAATAATGATAACCTATGTAAGGATCACAAAGGATTTTTTTTGGTTGGGTGTAGGGATTTGGTGAAAATAGGCAGTGTAGATTAGCCGTACCTATTTTGTACCAATTATATTGAAGGTTGAAAACTAGATTTGCAGTTTGTGAAAGACCACATGAATCAGCAGGGGTTAACAGTATTTGCAGCTAATATAAGAAATCCCAATCGATATAATTTACAAAGAGATTAGCGCACATACGTACACAAAACAGGCTACATATACAGACTGAATATGCCTTATCTAGAAAACCATTATCCAGAATGATCCGTTATCCGATTTTTTTTTTCATATTAATCCACAAGTTGTAAATTACACATACCTGTCAGAATGCAAGCACACTAAAATGTATTCAGTTTCCAGCTCCCTTAAGCTGCAATATAGCCTTTTCATGCATGCTCAGATTCCCCCATGCCCACAAAGGGTAATACAATGGCACATGTGCAGGCCTGACACGCCAACAGCAGGTTCGCAACAATGCCAAACATCACAGCTACATATCAGTAAACGTGATTTATTTGCTCTATACAGTATTTGTTTTGTCTTTCATGAGTGCTTTAATACATCTTATTGGAGAAAATTATTCGTCATCTGAAATGACCCATTATCAGAAATACTTCTGGTCCCACTTGTTTTGTATTATTACATCTACATAAAACATTTGTGATGATAAAACAATTAGCAATAGTCACGTTATGTCAAGTGAAACTGGTCTAATACGGGTGAATAGTAACTAAACTCTTTGCAGCTTAACCTCCTAACTAGTGTTGAGCGAACCCGGACCGCACTATTCGGGTTTGTACCGGACATTAGGGTGTCCGTGCCATGAACCCAAACCCGGACATTTCACTGTATGTCCGTGATGGAGTTCGTGGTTCGACGATTTAATGGCGCATGTTGAAAGGCTGCAGGGCAGCCAATCAACAAGCGTTTGACTCATTTGCCCTTAGAAGTCACCACAGCCATGCCTACTAATGGCATGGCTGTGATTGGCCAGTGCAGCATGTGACCCAGCCTCTATATATAAGCTGGAGTCACATATACACACATCACATGAGCTCTTCTTAGTGTAGGGAGAGGATGCTGCAGCTGTGAGGGACAGATTAAAAAAACTTCTGTTGTGGAATCTGCAAACTACAGCAATTATTCAAACTACAGTGATTATTTTAGTGGGTGCTATACTACATATTTGTACCCTGCCCTGAGCCCAGTGCCACAGAGAGTGCAGTGCACTTGCAACTGCATGTGTGCCAGGCACATTACTTTAATCCTGCTCTGTTAGCTCAGTGGGCAACATCTAGGCATTTTTAAATACTGCAATTTGTTGGTGTTAAATAGTACATTTGCGTCCTGCGGTGTACTCTGTATCTGAGAGTCAAATAGAACAGTCCCATACTGTGCTTACAGCACACTTTGAAAAATTCTACTTGTTTTGGGTGCTAAATAGTACATTTGCATCCTGCAGTGTACTCCGTATCTGAGAGTCAAACAGAACAGTTAAATACTGTGCTTACAGCGCACTTTGAAATATTGTAATTGTTTTGGGTGCTAAATAATACATTTGCATCCTGCACTTCATATCTGAGAGTCAAATAGAACAGTCCAATACTGTGCTTACAGCACTCTTTTAAAAATTCTAATTGTTTTGAGTGCTAAATAGTACATTTGCATCCTGCAGTGTACTCCGTATCTGAGAGTCAAACAGAACAGTTAAATACTGTGCTTACAGCGCACTTTGAAATATTGTAATTGTTTTGGGTGCTAAATAGTACATTTGCGTCTTGCGGTGCATTTCTTGCAGTCCAATAAACAAAAAAACAAAAAAAAAATACAAAGACTATTGGCGGTTACATTGTCGCCTGACATAAACCATCTGTTACTTTGGTGGGTGACCGCAAAGAATGAGGAGAGCGTCAAATAAGGGACGTGGCTCTGGTCGTGGTGCTGCTGGTGTTGGTGGAGCTCCTGTTGCAAGTAGGGGATGTGGTCGATCTGTGCCAGCTACACGCACAAGTGAAACACATTCCTCAGGTGCTAGTACGCGACAGAACCTTCAGCGTTATTTGGTAGGCCCGAAGGCCATTCTTAGAATGGTGAGGCCAGAACAAGTACAGGTTATAGTAGATTGGGTGGTTGACAGTGCCTCCAGTTCCTACACATTGTCTCCCATCCCGGTATCCTGCTGAAAGCTCAGAGTCGACACCTGCAGCCCATGGCCATCTGTCTTTCACCTCACCCCTTGCAAATCAGCCAAGCAGTCTGAGACACAAGTCATGCAGCAGTCTCTTTTGCTTTTTGATGACTCTGCTGGTGGGGTCATCAAACCTAGCCTTGCCCCAGAAGTGGAAGAGATTGAGTGCACTGATGCACAACCACTTATGTGTCAGGATGTGGGCATGCGAGGACCACCGCAGCACGTCTCTGATGATGACGAAAGACAGGTGCCAACTGCTGTGGCTTTCGGCAGTGTGCAGACCGGCAAGGAGGGCAGGGTTGAGGAGTGGGTGAAAGATGATGTGGAGGATGATGAGGTCCTGGACACCACATGGAATCAAGGTCATGCGAGTGATGTGTCCAGTTTGGAGGAAGAGGCGGTGGTCGCAAAGAGGCACCAGCGCAGCTTAAGAGGGAGCAGGGTGCAAAACCGTAGCAGCCGTCCCCTAGACAGTACGCCTGCTACTGCCTTCCACACCCAGGGGCCGAGCACACCAAAGCCGGCTACGAGGAGTTCCCTGGCTTGGCAGTTCTTTAAACAATGTGTTGACGACAAGACACGAGTGGTTTGCAAGCTGTGCAATCAGAAACTGAAGCGAGGCATAAATGTGCTAAACCTGAGCACAACCTACACGACCAGGCATCTACATGCAAAGCACGAGCTGCAGTGTTTAAGCATCTCAAAACCCAAGAAAGGTCTCAGGCTCCTCCTGCTTCCTATTCTGCTGCTGTCTTGGCCTTTTCCTCCAGCTCTAGAGTCACAGTGGCACCTGCCACCGAGCAAATAGAGGAAGTGGCAGCAACGCCACAACGTCCGCCACCGTCCCCATGCATCTCCAGACTGTCCCATGGAAGCCTTCAGCTGTCCATCTCCCAAACACTGGAGAGAAAGAGGAAGTATGGCCCTACCCACCCGCGAACCCTGGCCCTGAATTCCATCATTTCCAAATTCCTGGCCTGTTGGAGACGGACAATTTTAAAAATCTGATGGCGGTGGCTGTCCCACAGTACGTGGTTCCCAGCCGCCACTACTTTTCCCGGCGAGCCATCCCTTCCCTGCACAAGCAATTGGAGGACAAAATCAGGTATGCACTGGGCAACTCCATCTGTGGCAAGGTCCACATAACCACAGAAACGCGGAGCAGTAAGCACGGGTTATCTACTTAACTGCACACTGGGTAAATGTAGTGTCGGCTGGGCCTGAGGCAGATAGCAGTTTGGCGCATGTCCTTCCGCCTCAGAGGATTGCAGGGCATTTCTCTTTGCCTCCTGTTGCCTCCTCCTCCTACTCAGCTTCTTCCTTATCCTCTACCTCCTCCTCTACCACCTACTTATCCGGTCAGTGTAACACCTTTACCACCAACTTCAGCACAGCCAGGGGGAAACGACAGCAGGCTCTTTTAAAACTCATATGTTTGGGGGGAAAACCACACAGCGCGCAGGAGCTGTGGACGGGCATGGAACAACAGATCTATGAGTGGTTGTTGCCACTGAGCCTCAAGCCCGGCCTGGTGGTGTGCGATAATGGGCGAAATCTCGTAGCAGCTCTGGGCCTAGCCGGTTTGACGGTTTTGTCTGGCGCATGTGCTGAATTTGGTAGTGCAAAATTCCTGAAAAACTACCCAGATATATCAGAGCTGCTACAGAAAGTGCGGGCTGTCTGTGCGCACTTTAGGCGTTCTCACCCTGCTACTGCTCGCCTGCCTGCGATGCGTATTTTAGGCCATCCTGCTAACCTCCTCATATGCTATGTCCCCACAAGTTGGAAATCCACCTTGCACATGCTGGAGAGATTCTGCGAGTAGCAGCAGACGATAGTGGAGTATCAGCTGCAGCACGCATGGGTCAGTCGCTCCTGTGTGCCATTTTGCACTGTTTCGAGTACTCCACCAACATGGCCAGTGCCAATGACCTTTCTCAGCCTTACTATCCCGCTTGTATGTCTCCTTGAAAAACCGCTTAGGGCGATGATGGAAGAGGATGTGGCACAGGAGGAAGAGGAGGAGGAAGAAGAGGGGTCATTTCCACGGTTATCAGGCTAATCATTCACAAGTGGCTTGGAGGGTGGGTTCCTGCACCAGCATAGGCCAGGTACACAACTGTCAAGCCAGGGCACAGTTTTGGAGAAGGATGAGGATGATGAGGAGGAAGAGGAGGAGGAACCGTGTTCACATAAGGTGGCACCCAACGCAGCTTGTGGGCATCACTGGAGCGTGGCTGGGGGAATACGGAGGACACAGATGATACACCTCCCACAAAGAACAGCTTGTCCTTGCCTCTGGGCAGCTTGGCACACATGAGCAACTACATGCTGCAATGCCTGCACAATGACTGCCGAGTTGCCCACATTCTAACTTGTGCTGATTTCTGCGTGGCCACCCTGCTGGATCCCCATTACAAGTACAATGTGCCGTCCTTAATTCCATCACTGGAGCATGATCGTAAGATGCGCGACTACAAGCGCACGCTGGTAGACGCGCTGCTGAGGGCATTCCAAAATGACACCTGGGGCTCAATGGAAGCACAAGGCGAAGGCAGAGGAAGGGGTCGCCAAAGCAGCTGGGGCACCACCAGCACCTCAGAAGGCAGGGTTAGCATGGCCAAAATGTGGAAAAGCTTTGTCAGCACGCCATAACAAGCAGCAACACCATCTGATATGCAACATCTTAGAAGGAGGCAGCATTTCAGCAACATGGTGGAACAGTACGTGTGCACAGGCCTACACGGACTGACTGATGGGTCTGCCCCATTCAACTTCTGGGTCTCCAAATTGGACACATGGCCTGAGCTTGCCCTTTATGCCTTGGAGGTGCTGGCCTGCCCTGCAGCCAGTGTATTGTCTGACCGTTTGTTTAGCACGGCAGGGGGCGTTATCACAGACAAGCGCAGCCACCTGTCCACAGCCAACATGGACAAGCTCACATTTATTAAGATGAACCAGGTATGGATCCCAACAGACTTGTCTCTACCTTGTGCAGAATAGACATTTATACCGGCCTCACCCAGTCATTGTTATACTCAAGTGCAACTTATTCTTTGTTTTCTGTTGTTATATGTCCCAATATTTTGGGGGCTACCCCAATTTAAAAAAACCCAAAAAAATAAAAAACAGTGTTGGCTACCTCCTCCTCCAGCGCCGCTTCCACCTACACCGCCACAGTCACCGCCTCCTCAACCTATGGGTCACTTGGTATAAACTGAAAGAGAATACCCTGCACTCCAATCCTCTCTCAAATGGATAATTCTGTTGATCCTCCTGGCAGCCATGATTTAGATTTCTGTTCTTCCAAAGCTAAAATCAAAGATTCCATCTAGTGCTATTTTATGGGTCAGCTGTATTTGTAATTTGTATGTATTTTATGTTATTTTAAGTTATTTCCCTATCCACATTTGCTTGCCGGGGCACTTGTCCTACTCTTACCCACATTTTAATTCCTTTTGCAGCCCTCTAGCCCTTTCCATGACTTTTTTAGAGGGATTTTAGTGGCCAAAAGTCTGTGTCCCCATTGACTTCAATGGGGTCCGTGTTCGGGGTCAAGTCCATGGTTAAGTTTGAGCACGGACCCGGACTTTTTCCAAAGTTCGCTCGAACTTCTTGAACCCGAACATCCAGGTGTCCGCTCAACTCTACTCCTAACATGTATAACTAAAGGACAAACAGACTTTCCTACTTTACACATTGAAAGACTGCAATTTATCGTTTTATCTGAACACCATTCATGGAGAACATGTTCACCTATGTGTGAAGTGGCCACAAAAAGTGATTGAAACTACCATTTTGATCATCAAGACAGGTTCTTTATGTAGCTTATTTAAAGCATATATTAATGGTACTGCTGAAATTAGTACCTTTTTTGTATGGACGCACACTGATCCATATGTGTATATAGTTTCAGTTATTTCAGCAGCACCATTAATATATGCTGCATATAAACTTTCTCAGTGAGTGCTAGAAATATGGAACATAAAATTGACTAAATAATACACAAGGTCAGCATTCACTCACTAAATATGTTCCACATTTGTATCTTAAAGTTACATATAAAACACCTAACTTCAGTCATGACACAACAATATAAGCAAATTAAGTGGTTGCATTGGACCCCAACTTGCTTACAATGCCCCACAGCACCAAACTAGTGGAAGGCAGATATCGACAGGGAACAATAATCTGACAAGGATTTCCCATTGGAATTCCTGTTAGTGGCCCCAAAAAATCTAGATCCACCCCTGCCTATATGAAAAAAACATCATATTTTGTCACATTATATGGCTATATTATGCTTACCCCTCCATTGTGTTAAATTGGTTGGTCCTAACAAAAGGGAATTTCTAACTTAAGGCCAAAATTGCCCATTTGGAAAAATGCTCTAAATGTAGCTGAACTGGAGAATTTTTTCAACTCATTTACATAGGCCTTAAGTTTGTAATTCACTTAAAACTTACTTAGAGAGACTTCTCTATTTTGCATACATTGCAATTTATAGTTTTTCGTGACTACTGTTTTGTGTGTAGTCTCAGGAACCAAGATCATAGGAATTGGCAAGTGTCAGTGAGAGTTGCATGGGACATTAATATGGATGCAGTTACCAATGGACATAACTGCCAACCAGGAAATTAGCAAACGTGAAGGATCTAACATAGAACTTTAGGGGTGGACACACATATGGAAAGGCTGCAGAATCCATTACAAATTGACTGAGGAGCGTTGTAGTATGCTGGGGATGATAAAGTAAAATGGCATAACAACCACAGACCCATCATAGTAACCTCAACATGTTTAATTCCACTTTGTCCACCAATGCAGTTACACTATGAAGCACTGTGAAATGGTAAAATAACTAAAAATGCTGATATGAAAAGTCAAGTACACTGTTCACCTTGACTTCCTAGTTCATAACCCCTCCTCTTGAAAGCTTGGTACTACCTAAACTAACTGTGGCTCTCCTACAAACTGAAGTCCACCTTCAGTACCGTACTTACCATTTAACAATACAAACAGGAAATTGGTCAAGATGCCTTTTTTTCCACAGTGCTTCTCAAATGTGGTATTCACTTCCAGAAATGTCCCACTACTTTACAATGCCTAAAAAAGTCTGTGTCACTGCATCTAAAATTAAGATTTGCCTCTTATATCGCTTACTTTTTGAAACAAAAATGTATATGTTCCTTTATATAGGCCTTTATATGTTCAAATGTATAATATGGTACTGGACATTCTTGACCAAGACACACTTGCAAATAAAAGAAGTGTTTCTGGTAAAACATGTTATAAATAAAGTTTATATTTTTAGCAAATGACCCGCTAGAGAATCTAAATACATTAGCATTATGTTCTATACCATCTCCCATCCAAATTCTTAATGAATCAGGAAGAGAAGAACAAGTATATACTAGCATACATGACACTGCAATCAAACAGGACAGCTATAGTACAAATCTATTATTAAATATCGTTAAAAAAATCAGAGTTTTGTACAGTTAGTGAAACTAAGGAACAATGATTCCATCCCAAGATCAAGATGATTCATCATCTTACTAAACTTAGGTAAATGTCCTCATTTTGGAATCTTGGAATGGCTCTGTCACCTAGGAGAAAAAAGATTTGTTGCAACCAAAAGAACATAAAAACTGTTTATATACATATAAATAAATATATATATATATATATATATATATATATATATATATATATATATTTATATGTAATGCATCACATTTTACTTAGTTAAACACAGAAAATAGTAAATAAAATAAACACAAAAAAGAAAGCCAATAAAACAATTTAATTTTGTCTTGTGATATGTACTGACTATAAGGATAGTCCCCAGGAGTCATCTTGTAGCAGCACTGCCCCTAGTGCAGAGATGTTCACGTTTTTTCTGATGTGGGCCACATGTTCAGAAATGCATAGGTGTTTTTGACTGCCATTATTTTCTTATTTTTATGAATAGCTTGTTTAAATGCAGTTTAAATCAAATGCATCCAAAGAAATCTACATATGTATAGGACTAATGAGCATATGGGTATTAAGTCAGTTGGGCTGCAACTTTGGCCCATGGAGCACACATTGGAAAACCCTGACTTACTGTGCTGCTCAGGAAATATGAGATACAGCAATAAGTGAGCGGGAACATGGCCAATTATGTATTTCCTGTTGGGTAAAACAAATATATAATTTTTGGGATTGCTCTGCTGAAAAGATATGTATATAAAACAATTCTTGCACTTGCTTTGTATTAAAAGCTGGTATACTTTATATTTTGTTCATTTAAACATAATTTTTGTGTAGCTCAAACTTTGTGTATGGTTTTTGTATATCTGGCGATTATATCTTTGTAATAACTAAGAATAATTTATGAAAATACCATTGTCTTTGTAATTTTATATTTCTTTTTTGTATGTGGAAAATATGCTAATAAAAATATATTTAAAAAAAGAAAGAAGGACTTTTGGTCGGCGGCCATGTTAACAAGACTCTTTCCCTGCAGCTCCTCAATGGCCCTTCAGCAGCCATGAAATATCACCCAATTACTCTATAAATCCAAACATAAAAAATGACTGGAGTTGTTTCCCACACTGAGGACCTTCTGGACATACCTTCATATCAGTTATCCACCACCGACTGGGGGTCCTGTACAACTGCTTGGCCTGAAAACAGATACAGGCCGCATTACTACAATCGGAGCCTCTTGTCTGCTAACCTACTAACTGTAAGTCTTTATGGACACATCAATTTATCCTCAAGTACTTAAGTTGCTCAACAGATCAGACACTTTTAAAATTACCACAATCACACTACCGCGATCACAGGGTGCACAAACTAGGACAGTTCCAGGCTTTTGCGGCCTACCTTGCCCTTATGATTACATTGGGGATGTTAAAAGAGTCATCTAGACACACCTACTCCCACAAGTTTGGCTAACACAGATTTAATTCAAGGATAGTTTCTGATTATTACTGATGGAGTTGGCCTATGCGAAAGTATATGTGTCAGAATTCATACGTACACTTGTTTGTCAATGCTTTGTTATAATTCTGTCACGTGGAAATAACTCACATTCATATCTATATTTTATGTACGATACCTGAGTTGTTTTGAAAAACAAAAACTTAATTAAAAATTAAATAAATAAATAAAAGAATGAAAGAAAAAAACTGTGTAATTTAGAGTTCTGAGATTGGACATTGGTTTCAATGATAAAACAACATATTTTAAAAGGTTGTCCTCCTCTATGTTTGCTAGAGTACCATCTAGTAATGGAATATATGTCAAATCTGGCCTGTGCACTGTATGTATAAAAAGGTTGGTTCCAAGCTTCCACAGAAAAGTTTGTAGTGATTGCACAGATTTAACATTTGAACTGCAAGTAGGCAAAGAGTGGAAGAGGAACATTCTTATTCCTTAATCATTGCAAAGTGAAGATTGTGTTGGCAGCTCTATCTAGAAAGTATGTCATTGGTCATATTCTTCAAGTATGCCAAGCACTTGGAAAAGCCCTCTTGCATCCTCATTTTGCAGATGAGAGATAGGAATATAGAGAATGTATAGCTCTTCCCATATCTGTTTCCATTCATGAATTGTAGAGGCCAATAAAGGGTTGTCGGTAACATCTGTAGGTACCTGTGCCTTAAGTACTTGAAGGAAAGGTGAAAGAGAAACATTGTAGGAACAAATTATCTAGTGTAAAATGTGCGAGGAGTGTGTACAAATCATGTATTCAATATAATAGGTATCTCATAAGTGCAATTATATCTTTAATATTTTATAGATTTAGATCTTTAGCATACATTTGTTGCTGTAAGTTGGTATGGCTGATATGTGATGTACTCTATCATAGTGGTACGTCCTACAAAACCAAGATAATATTACATAAAGTATACCAGAGACTTTTGGTCTGTGGCCACAGTCATACATTACACACTAAACATACCATATATATATTATGTGTATATATATATATGTATATATTGTGGCAGGATGGCCAGGCTCTTTACCATAAATCGTCAAATGCAAGAGTCAGGATAAAATATCACTGCAGTTTATTGTCAGTTTTCCACAGGATATACAACGTTGTGCTCTCCCACAAAATGAAACAAAAAGAAAATAAATTCTACTCCAACTTGGAGACTTACTAAACAACAGTATTTCTAAGTAGCCAACTGGCCAGCTAATCCGGTTCCCAGTTTTAAACAAAAGTAAACACAGTACTTTAAATGGGTTTCACACAATACCTCTTTCCTCAGAGTCTCAGGCTTAACTGCCTTCTCTCTCCCAGCTGCTGGACTCTGGGATGACTTCAGAGGCTAACCTTTTAAAACCCCAGTTAAATTACATTCACCTGGGTTTTAATAGTCAAGGAGTGACTCCCACCAATTAACCCCATCATGCTGGGAATAGAGAGCGCTCCAATCTATTACTAACATAGAAAGCCTCTCTGACCTTGCCACATATCCTCCGCCCCAGCTTAACACAGGTGTGTGAAGCGGCCATAGCCGAAAGACTATGCACTCTAGATAAGGCATCTGCATTAGTATGTAGGAGACCAGCCCTGTGCTTTACAAAGAATTTAAATGGCTGCAAAGAGAGGAACCAACGAGTGACCTTAGCATTCTTGTCCTTATTGGCCTGCATCCACCGCAGTGGAGCATGGTCAGTGATAAGGGTAAAAGATCTGCCCAACAGATAATACTTCAGTGTGTCAGTAGCCCATTTAATGGCTAGACACTCTCTTTCAACTGTCGCATAGTTTTGCTCTCTTGGCAGCAACTTGCGACTTAGAAATAGTACTGGGTGTTCTTCACCACCAATAATCTGAGACAGTACCGCGCCCAGGCCTACATCGGAAGCATCGGTTTGCAAAAAGAAATGCTTCTTAAAATCTGGGGCTACCAAAACAGGGTGCATGCATAGAGCTGTACGCAAATCTACAAAAGACTTTTCCGCATCATCGTTCCATTTTACTGTATCTGGCGCCTTTGCTTTAATCAAATCAGTGAGAGGGGCAGCTCGGGTTGCAAAGTGGGGAATGAAGCGTCTGTAATAGCCAACTAATCCTAAGAAAGCTTTAACCTGTTACTTTCTCAGAGGGCGTGGCCAATTTTCAATTGCCTCAACCTTAGTCATTTGTGGCTTTACCAGTCCCCTCCCTACAGTATAGCCTAGATATTTGGCTTCCATATAACCAATGGAACACTTAGAGGGACTAGCAGTAAGACCAGCTTTCCTTATGCTGTTTAGTACTGCTTCTACCTTTTCCAAATGGGAGGCCCAGTCTTGGCTATAGATGACCACATCATCTAAGTATGCTGAAGCATACCCGGAGTGAGGTCTTAGCAGTTTGTTCATCAACCTCTGAAAGGTTGCTGGGGCTCCATGAAGCCCAAATGGTAAAACCGTATACTGGTACAGACCCTCAGGGGTCACAAACGCAGTTTTCTCTTTAGCTGATTTTGTCAGCGGGATCTGCCAATATCCTTTTGTTAGGTCTAGAACACTTAGAAACCTAGCCTGTGCCAGTTTCTCAATAAGCTCGTCCACTCGGGGCATAGGATAGGCATCAAATTTAGAGTGTTCATTAAGTTTTCTAAAATCATTACAAAAACGTAAGGACCCATCTGGCTTAGGTACTAAAACTATGGGGCTCGACCACTGGCTATGTGACTCCTCAATAACTCCTAACTCAAGCATTTTTGCTACTTCCGTTTGTATTGCCCCCCTTTTTGCCTCCGGAATTCTATAGGGCTTTAATTTTACTGTAATTCCTGGTTCTGTGACAATGTCATGGCAGATTTCGCTGGTTCTGCCAGGAACGCTAGAAAATATATCTTGGTTTCTGGATATCATTTCTTTGGTTTCCATCTGCTGTTCAGGGGTGAGATCAGCGCATACACTAACATCAACAATTGGGAATTCATCTACAGCAATCATGCAGCTTTCCCAATCCTTCCACGGTTTTAACAAGTTTATATGGTAAACTTGTTCAACTTTCCTACGATTAGGCTGTCTAATTTTATAGTTTACTGGCCCTACTTGTTCAATAACCTCGTACGGGCCTTGCCAATGAGACAGGAGTTTGCTCTCGGCTGTGGGGACAAGTACCATCACCCGGTCCCCAGGTTGAAAGGACCTTACTACTGCCTGACGGTTGTAGATAACCTGTTGGCTCCTTTGAGCTTCTTCCAGGTATTGCCTGACTATTGGAGAAATTTGGGAAATGCGCTCTTTGAGTTGATCCACATAGTGAATCACGTTCTGTCCAGGGACTGTTTGTTCTTCCCATTCTTCCTTTGCTATATCTAATAGACCCCTTGGGTGTCTACCATAAAGGAGCTCAAAAGGGGAAAACCCTACAGAAGATTGAGGAACCTCCCGAATAGCAAACAGCAAGTATGGTAAGAGGGTGTCCCAATTTTTCCCATCCCGGCCTACAACCTTGCGCAACATGTGTTTTATTGTTCTATTGAACCTTTCTACTAAGCCATCAGTTTGAGGATGGTACACAGATGTCCTCAAGGCTTTTATTTGCAATAATTTGCATAGCTCTTTCATTAGTCGGGACATAAAAGGGGTACCTTGGTCAGTTAAAATCTCTTTTGGTAACCCTACCCGAGAAAATACCTGGAGCAATTCCTTTGCTATGGTTTTGGAAGCAGTATTGCGAAGCGGGATAGCTTCTGGATATCGTGTGGCATAATCCAATACAACCAGAATGTACTGATTACCCTTAGCTGACTTTTCCAACGGTCCCACCAAATCCATAGCAATTCGCTCAAAAGGGGTTTCAATTATAGGCAACGGGATTAGGGGTGCTTTTAAGTGAGGTTTTGGGGCTGCTAGTTGGCAGTCTGGGCATGAGGTACAGTACCTCTTGACCTCTTCATATACCCCAGGCCAGAAAAATCTCCTTAGAATCCTTTCCTGAGTTTTTTCAACCCCCAGGTGGCCCCCAAATAAGTGAGAATGAGCCAGATCTAACACCTTCCTTCTGAAAGATCTGGGTACCAAAAGCTGTTCAATCTCTAGCCCCTCATCTTTGATCACTCTATAAAGCAAGTCATTTCTAAGAATGAAACGGGGATACATCTCTCTGGATTTCCCATCAACCATAGTACCATTCACTTCTATAACTTGGTTATAGGCATTTTGCAACGTTAAGTCATTAACTTGTTCCCTTCCAAATTGACTTGAACCAATATTACCCTGTTGTAGGGTCTGGACATGGGGTTCAATCAATATTTCAGTTGAAGGTGTGGAATTAGTACTTGGGCTTGGTAAGACCACACCTTCATCACTCCTAGCTTCGTTAATCAAAGCCATTTGTAAATTCATAGTTCCCCTATGCTTATCTTCCCTTCGTTCACGCCTTGACTTGGGCCTTTTACATTGATCATTAAACAAGTCAGGGTGTGTAAATGGGAAAACACATAAAGGGCTCTCACTTACGGATTCACACTGGGTCTGAATAAGGCTTTCAAAGCCTGGGAAATTGTGCCCGAGAATAAGAGCATGTGGTAATGTAGGCACAACTGCTGTCAATACTGGGTATGATTGGCCCAGATAGCCTATTTCTATAGAGGTGGTAGGGTATGATACAGTACAGCCATGCACACAAAGTACCTTAACCTTCTTTTCCGTGATCAATTGAGAAGGCTGAATCAAACTGCTTGTCACTAGGGTAATGTCACTACCTGTATCCACCAGAGCCACGGTTGCCTTCCCATTTAGCAAAACAGTTTTATCATATATGCATGTGTCAGTACGTTTCCCCACCAAACAGATCAGTCCACAAAAGTCCTTATTTACAGAATTATATCCACATTCCATAGGTTCTTGCAAATGTGGACACATAGCCTTTATGTGTCCTTGTTCCCCACACTCAAAGCAGGTAACTGGGGTTCTCCTGGTCTGTTTCAAAGGCTTTTGAATTGTGCCATAGGTCAAGGGCTTTGAACCTGGAATCAGTCCTTGACTCTGTTGTACTGCATGGGGTGCTGTAGATTTTAACTCTCTCACTGCTGTATATCTTTCAACCAGTGCCACCATTGAATCATAAGTGGTAGGGCTACCCTGTCCTGCCCACTGTCGCAGACCTTGGGGTAATCCTCGCAAGAACCGATCCAAAACTAATGTCTCAATTATTTGTGCAGGTGTTGAACTCTCCGGTTTTAACCATCTCCTTGCCAGATGAATCAAGTCAAACATCTGTGACCTGGGTGCCTTCTGTTCCTGGTATTTCCAATTGTAGAACTTTTGGGCCCGGATCACTGGAGTCACGCCAGTCCTTGAAAGAATCTCTGCTTTAAGAACCTCATAGCTTGCAGCCGCCTCTTCCTCTAGGTCAAAGTAAGCTTTTTGAGCATCACCAAGCAGAAAAGGTGCAACTATACCAGCCCACTGAGCAGGAGGCCATTGCTCTCTGCTAGCAGTTCGCTCAAAAGCAATGAGATATGCTTCCACATCATCTTGCGGCGTCATCTTTTGCAGATACTGATTTGCACGTATTGGCTTTAAACCGCTGCCTTGCATCTCTCTGGAAGTTTATGAAAGTTGCTGCACAATCTCCTTCAGGACCGTCCTGTCCTCTTGCCGGGCCTGCAACACAGCCCCCATTTGAGTAGTTAACAGTCGATTAGCTTCCTGTTGCACTGTGGTAGCATGCAGCAAGGCCTTTAACACATCCTCCATGTTAATACAGGGTTCAAACAGTTCTATCCCACTTCTAACACCACTTGTGGCAGGATGGCCAGGCTCTTTACCATAAACGTCAAATGCAAGAGTCAGGATAAAATATCACTGCAGTTTATTGTCAGTTTTCCACAGGATATACAACGTTGTGCTCTCCCACAAAATGAAACAAAAAGAAAATAAATCCTACTCCAACTTGGAGACTTACTAAACAACAGTATTTCTAACTAGCCAACTGGCCAGCTAATCCGGTTCCCAGTTTTAAACAAAAGTAAACACAGTACTTTAAATGGGTTTCACACAATACCTCTTTCCTCAGAGTCTCAGGCTTAACTGCCTTCTCTCTCCCAGCTGCTGGACTCTGACATGACTTCAGAGGCTAACCTTTTAAAACCCCAGTTAAATTACATTCACCTGGGTTTTAATAGTCAAGGAGTGACTCCCACCAATTAACCCCATCATGCTGGGAATAGAGAGCGCTCCAATCTATTACTAACATAGAAAGCCTCTCTGACCTTGCCACAATATATATATATATATATATATATATATATATATATATATATATATATATATATATTAGTTGGAGAAAGGAGCACATGAGAGTACATGATATCATGAAGAATCACAAATATAAATGCCTTTGCGTGGCGGGTAAGCTTAAGTAGGCTTTGGCCAATTCATATAACCAAAACCTCTCATTTATATTCAGTTTTATATATGTGGAGAATGGAGTACTCAGAGGACATGATATCATGAAAAATCAGAGTTTAATTTCACAAATATCAATGCTTCATTCCCTCCCTAATAAAATAACCCCTCTTACCCTAAAAGTACCCCTAACTCTAAACCCTAACTCTCTAACTAACCCTAATATTAACCCTGAACCCCGATCAAAAATTCAAATCATAATACTGATTCCTAATCCTTAATAATAACTTTAAAACAAAACCCTAAACCTAACACCCTAATTCTAACCCTAACACCCTAATACTAACCCTAAATGAGCTGTGAAACTAACCTCCACCCCCTCATACTAACCTGCATGGATGGAGCACATGACAGTGATGAACTGTTAGGCTCTCAAACTTCCGAGATGAAGTAGCCGCGAAGAACTGTCCCAGTCTGTCCCCGACACAAACAGAAAAACACACAGTAACACAACCACTGTTATTTTGAAAAGCAAAGAAGTTACAAGCAGGCATTAAACAAAATGTGTCACTCGCCTGGAGCTGTTCTTTATATATATATATATATGCTTTATATGGAAGAGCATTGTGTGAATATTTTAATTTTGTACATTAACCCCTTCCGGACGCTAGGATGTTCTATGCCGTCCTAAGAACATTTAGTGTTAAATAGCTCATTGCGGCTCCCCGCTGTGCTCAGATCCTGCTGCAGGGACTTGCAGCCGGATCCTACCTGTCCTACATTTTACCTAATCGTGCTGTGCCAGAGCTTCCAGGTTCGGGCACGCCTCCGTGATGTCACACGTAACATCAGTAGGTATCAGGATCTTTTAGCAGTGACTCACAGGGTCTATTAAGACCTTGATCGGGTCACTGTCACTGTGTTCCTGGCTACCGAAGTGGTTAAAGTGAAAGCCTGTTAAATGATACACACTATCCTGGAATTTTTTTCCTCATAGATATAAGACCCAAACAGGTGGGCAGAAGTTTATAAGTATGTTGGATTGGATTTATAAATGTTTTTTCTGCTATTTGGCCTGCTGCTACTGCCTGCAACTCTGTATCAACTGCTTATACTGTGAATGTAGAAAATCCATTTTTTTTAAATTATTTATACATTGTGTTAGCAAAGTAAAGGCCTAAATTAGGAGAAATTTGTTTTAAATGGCGTAATATGTAAAGCAACTGTTTTTCAATGGGAAATGAGTCATTTGCATATTAAGCCACAGGTGATGTCATAAACATAAGACTACACAGACATATTTAAAACCATTTTTTTCTGCTAATCTATGTATTTACTTGCAATTTTGCTAACACTATGTATAGATCATTTTCAATCTTTTTTTTTTGTTGTTGATTACATTTACAGTAAAAACAATGTTTAGGTGATACAGTCCCTTTAAGACATTTTTGCTAATATAGAATACAATCTCTGTGGGAAACTGCACTCATCTAATTAGTGACCAAAACATTGGGCCTACTCCCCTAAAGCTCACAATAAACAATGAATATACACATTCGGAAATGCACTACCAAACAACTTTTTTTCCATATAATGCTCCAAAAATATGCTTGAGACAAAGCACCATAGACTGCAAAAAGAGGTTATATCTGAATCAAAAAACAAATAAACACTAGTGTGGTAAATGTGTAAGAAAGGCACATCAAAAAAACAGATGCAATGGTACACAGTACTTATACATTGAAAGAGATCCACATGTAGATAATGGTGCATAGTCCAAGGTCCCAAATAAAAAGGGTAGAATAGGTTGCTGAAATAAGCAGATTTATTTTGCTTTCTTTTGGATCAACAGCTGTAAATAAGCAATAGAAAAAGGGTTGAACTTGATGGACGCTTGTCTTTTTTTCAACCTAAACTACTATGTAACCATATGTAAAACTCCAGGTGAGAGTTTAGTCAACATACATGTAAGTTCAATATATGTAACATGTTACACAGTCAATGTGTATACACCAAACAATATGTCAGCCATATAGAGATCTCACTAAACAGCAAAATGCAGGGAAGTAACCAGGTGATGAGATGTATGCTCCTCCTTACTTAGGTAAACCAAAGTGCCACAACAATCACCAAAAAACTAAGAAATCTCATGAAGAGGAAATAATTCTGTGTGGATAAAGTCTCCCTCAAGCTGGGATACCATCTGCCCAAAGCACAGAGCTGGTTGCACGGACAGCAAAGTCCTTCATTGGGTCATTTGGACTGATTATGCTATTTTGTTTTACAGCCTGCTATTTTATTTTGATTTATTTTTATAGCTATTCATGCTATCTTCAATATGCTATTTTCCTTCTTCCGGATATGTATTTTTTAGTGGTTTACAGTTCTCCAATCCACTTACATTATCATTTTTTCTTGGTATTGGGGTTATACTCCTCCAGTTAGTGTGATCATTCTCCTCCCATAGACTATATCCTAAGCCTGTAGTATTTCTTGTTGAAGGTTATTTAACACATACACAGAGAATTACATGGGCACAGTCACATACTCCCACCGAAAGGGGGGCACAGCCAATAAGGAAAGGTTTCTGAACTATCAGTCAATCAAAAGAGACTTCTGACTGGCTAACAACTCCATCACTCAGTCTCATTTTGAGACTCTGCATTTAAACATAAAGTACCATTTTAAAGGCTGTCCCAGGAAATCCACATTTGCTTAGAAACATTGGTTGCCTGGCAAATGGTGACAGTTTGGTACTTCACATGGGTAATGGCTATAACATAAGCCAGCCAACAAGGTGCAAACATTTTATCAGAACCCTAGTTTCTTGAAAACACAAATGAAAACATAGTTCTGATTTACAATCGATGAGCAAGAATTTACTTCTCTGTGTTTGGTGAGACCTACCTAATTTTCTGTATTATACAATTGGATGGATGGTTTGTGGCTCCATAAACTGTGGTTTATATATTTCTTGTTGCAATGATTAGGAGAATTATATGGAGAAGAAATGGACAATGTTCATATCATAAGTTAAAAACTAAAAGAAGCATAGCAATCATTTACAGGTGATACTCGAAAAATTAGAATATCGTGCAAAAGTTCATTTATTTCAGTAATGCAACGTAAAAGGGGAAACCAATATATGAGATAGACGTGTTACATGCAAAGCAAGATAGTTCAAGCCGTGATTTGTCATAAGTGTGATGATTATGGCTTACAGCTCATGAAAACCCCAAATACACAATCTCAGTAAATTAGAATATTGTGAAAAGGTGCAATATTCTAGGCTCCCGGTGTCCCACTTTAATCAGCTATGTAAGCCATACCACCTGCAAAGGTTCAGTAGGAATCACAATCATGGGGAAGACTGCTGACCTGACAGTGGTGCAGAAAACCATCATTGACCCCCTCCATAAGGAGGGAAAGCCTCAAAAGGTAACTGCGAAGGAAGTTGGATGTTCCCAAAGTGCTGTATCAAAGCACATTAATAGAAAGTTAAGTGGAAGGGAAAAGTGTACAATATCACCTGTATTTATCCCATCGCACAGTCCTGCCAATTTGTTTAACATGCTTCTGTGATTTTATTTCCCACTTTTTACAATCATACAAGCCACCAAATGTGTATTATTAAAAACCATATGCATAAATGTAACATTGTCTGAAATCAATGCCCTTTTCTATGTAACAATAACTTCATACATCTTCATAAATTCAAGAATTAGGGTATTTAAGACGCATATCAATGTAATGTTCTGTAGATGGATTTTCATTTATTTACACACCTAAAATCAAAAATACCATATTTGCTCGAATAGAAGATGACCCTGATTATAAGACAGCCCCCCAAACTTTGAATATTTATTTAGGAAAAAATAAAAAAGCCTGAATATAAGTCTACCCTATAGGAAAATGTTTTACTGGTAAATATTCACATGTAAACTGCTTTTTCATAAATAATAAAAAATTATGATAGAAATAAAATGCATGTCTTGTCTTTATTTCTTTTCATTTGATAATCTGCCCCCCTGACTATGCTGCTGTGCATAAAATACCAGAAATACAGAATGATACAGATGCATGCCAACAAAGCATAGAATTGCAATACAGCAGAACCGCCTATGGCCCTGTGTGATATCCCTAATCTTTTGGGACAGCTCTTGTGCCTTTGTCAAGGGTTGGATCTAATTATCTAGTACCACAATCATAATTTATATACTTGATTCTTATCTTTGGTGCTTTGATGTGAGCAGCTACCCCAGTGTACTCACCTCACATGACATGGTCACGTGGTGGCACGATGATGTCACCACAATAATTTTATTGAAAGCAGTACTGAACTCCAGTACTGAACTCCACAAATAATGTGTACAAGATATAAACAAACTGCTCCCCCCCCCCCCCCCCCATAAAATCAGTATATCGTTTTTAAGTAGCTTATTGGTGTACAAATATACTTCCTCAAATGCTGCTACAAATAGCTTATCATAGGAAGGTGCAACATTAGAACCTATTGTGGTTCCTTTTACGTGTATGTAATAAATGTTCTCAAACACAAACATTTTTAGGTTAATCATTTCATAATTTTAGAATGCAATAAGCTTTTCTGTATAGCAGCAAAAATGCCTTTATTGCCTTCCTGATGTGGGATAGAAGTATACAAACTTTGTATACAAATACATGGAACACAAAATTGTATTATCCATAACTTGACCCAAGGTGTCCAACTTTCTAATAAAGTCAGTGGTATCCTTAATGTAGGCTTGAATTTTAAGCACAAAAGGCTGCAAATAAGCATTTAGAGATATAGAGATGGATTATACTATGGAGCCTAATCCAGAAACAGTGGGCCAGCCAGGATGATTAGTAAATATCTTGTGAATCTTAGAAAGCAGATATAGAAACAATATTTTGGGTAAATCGACATTCAAAAAGTCATAGATCTAATTTTCAATAAGTTCTTGTTCTAAGGCTTACTGTGTAATTTTCTGAATAATAATGCTGTCCAATATTCTGTAATGTTCACCAATGGATAATTGTTTGTAGGCTTCACAAAGATGCTGTTCTGTGTCTTGTACTACAATCGCACCCCTCTTATTTTCCAGTACAATTGTAACTGACCTTTCCCCCTTGAGCTTTAATTTTACTAAAATTTTGTAGCTGGTATTTTCGCCATTTAATTTTAACCAAATCCAATTTGCAAGCTTATATGAATGCCTTAATACAGAAATTAAATAAGGGAGCAGCAGATACTTAGCTCAGTTTTTGCACCTGGACAAATCAAAGTTAGAAAAGTCACCAATGGTCGGTTGTGTATATCTGGAAAATACATTATTCTCACACTCAAGAAGTTGTTTTTTTTCCCATAAATGTGGGAACAAAAACCCAATCCCATCTCTAATGCCTATAAATGTGTCTGCGATAATATTTCCATAGAATAACTAACAATTTTTCTCTGTTGTTGGGTTCTATCCAGATACCGGAGAGGGTCCGATGTAATCCTCGCTATCAGGGATGTTTTGGTCCATCCTGTTTCTTTTGTTTTTTCTTTATTCACGGCAGATTCTTTTGTGGGGGGCGGGTATTAAAAAAAATGGCCTGCATACCTGATTGATCATTAGCCACACTTTCATTGCTAGAGCTTAGACTAAACTCCCCTTTTGGTTTTTGTTGTATCGCAATGGGTGCCCACCTTCCTCCAAATTATAAGCTTTATACTTCAGGTAATCAAGTAATCAGGTAATCGAGTGTCATGACTGAATTTACTTGATTGATTCTCAAGCCCTTGACAACAGAATGGCAGAGCAATGTTTGAAGGCATTCTGGCTGTCCATATGGCAAATGTGATTGCTCGAGATAGAGGGATTTGCACACAGCAGGCTTGACGCATTTCACGCTAAAAGCGCTTAGTCATAAGCTGAAGGTCAAGAGTACTCACATTCTAATATAATAGTAGTGAAAATGACATAATTAATTAGAAAGGACAAATCCTCTCCGTGCAGCACAGGTGATAGCTAAATGAACAGCCACACCTTGTTCATCAGGCGGAGGAATAGATAGCACAGCAAAATGGGGGAGTGAACAATTGACAAATCACAAACTTAAAGTGTCTGTGCAAATGAATTCAAGTGTGCTTAATTAATCAGAAAATCCAACTAAATGTATTCATTATATATTAAGCTATTTCGACTTAGCTGGATTGTTGCCACATTTGATACATAATGCTTGTCCATTATGTATATATGGCTTTAAATAACACATGTGAAAGATAGTGGAAACACTGTGGAAATTTAGGGTGGAAAATATAGTAACCATTAGAATCGTGTGAAAATGTTAGGGAAAATTGTGAAAAGGAGAATGGTTGCTTCATGATTGAGTATTCCTTGGGACCAGAAGTATTTTGGATAACGGATCATTTCACTAATAGTGTATATTAAAGCCTCTCAGCACTCATGAACTACAGTAATATCAATGAAAATACCGTTTAGAGCAAATAAATCACTATTACTGTGGTGTAGCTGTGATGTCAGGCTTCCTTGGGAACCTGCCATTGGCACGTCACGCCTACACACTTAAATAGAAACATAGAAACATCAAATGTGTCTGAAGATAAGAGCTATTCGGTCCATCTAGTCTGCCCAATATTCTAAATACTTTTATTAGCCCCAGTTGCCTTTCTTATATCTAGGATAGCCTTGTGCCTATCCCACGCATGCTTAAAATCCTTGACTGAAAGCAATGTATTATACTTTGTGGGCATGGGGGAATCTGAGCATGCATGGAAAGGCTATTCCATACCTTGAGCTGGCTGGACATGGAATATACTACTGTGTACTTGCATTCTCCATTTGCAGCGTGTGGCAAAATATGGGGAAAAAAATAATAATGAATCATTCTGGATAATGGATTTCTGGATAAAGGATATTCAACCTGTACTAAAAAAGATGTAGGGAGACATAGATACTGTAGGAAAATTGAGTGAAACAACTGTATAATTTAGAATACATATTAGAACCAATACTATAACAGGACATATGACATATGTTTGTCAAATTTAGAATAAATCCAGTTATAAGTAAGATACACCCACATTCACTAAAATATAACTGTAAAAACTGTGCTAATTTTTATATTAAAATCAGGGGCGAGAAACGCTGTGCAAATATCTGCATGATGCTTTTTTTTTTTTTTTTTGCTTTACTAGATTCATTAGAATATATTATTTTTTTATAAGATTTTTCTCATCCATCAAGGTCATAAATTGTACTGATTGTTCTTTTACCGCATTTTTTTTTCTGATTAATGCATCTATTAATAGCTTCAAATGTACATTTATGTAGAACATACTGAAAGAGAATGGCGAAAAATATTTTATTTCAGACTAAGATTAATTGGAACACGTAAAAGAACCACTAATCAGAATTCGTTTACCCACATGACCAAAATAGGATCTTAAAAGTTATCATAGACGAACCATGAAAAATTTAGTCAAAAGCTTAGAAAACAAAAATTAGATTGAAAAGATTTTCACAAAAAAACTAAATTGTAGTTAAAGGGGAACTGGCACAAAAATTAAAAATGTACATGCTAATGCTTACCTCCTGGTCCAATGTTCTGGAACAAACAATTTACCTATAAATCTTAAGCAAGTTCTGTGCTATAGTGCTGACAGTATCGTCTACTGTAGCATCATACTTGCTAGTTTATCATACGAGCATATTAATCTTGGCATAACTACAGTGACTATTACTGAAAATGCCAAAAATGTGGTAAGTAAACTAAATCATCTGTTAGACTGTACCAAAACAGACTATAGTATGGTCGTAGGGCCTGCATCCAAAAGGCTTGGGACCAGAAGTATTCTGGATAACGGATAATTTTGGATAATGGTTCATTTTCACCAATAAGATAAATTAAAGCCATTCACCACTTATGAAATACAGTAATAACAGTGCAAATACTGTACAGAGCAAATTACTCACTGTTACTGTGATGTAGCTGTGATGTGAGGCCTCATTGGGAACTTGTCGATGGCGCAACAGGCCTTCAAATGTGCCATTGTATTACCATTTGTGGGTGTGGGAAAAATGCTATATCACAGCTTAAGGGGGCTGTGTGCTTGCATTCTGACAGGTGTGTATCTAATTTGCAACATGTGGCAACATTTTTGGATGACAGCTCATTCTGGATAACGGATTTTTGAATAAGTGATACTCAACATATATATATATTTAAATATATTAAAATATTATGTGCTTTTATGAGGATAGTGCATGGACAATCATCTGTTATTACATCCGTTTAGCCCACATTATTTTAACTGCAGTTGCAACTACTACTTTATATACTTATATTGCTAGTTGTTCATATTAGAGTGTTCACATTTGCATACACATTTCCATTCACTCCTGTTTCACTTTCTCATCTTTCCTAACCATTAACATTAGCATTCACATTAACAAATACTATCCTCCCTCTCATCATATATGACTGACACACAGAAACACCACTAGGTTGAACCAACAGCCACTGGACGATCTCAGTGAAGCAAAATGATTGGTGACAATTGACAAAGACTATGGGATAGTTTCATTCAGAAACAATATAAATCAGGGAGAAATGGTCTTTCGTATGAAAAAAAAAATACATTTTTGAATTAACCCCTTAGTGACAAGACATTTTCACCTTGACTTTCACTTGGAGACAATGGCTGTTTTGACATTTCTGGGGTGTTTGTGTTTAGGTGCAATTTTCTTTTTTCTCAGATACTGTACCCACACAAATTATATGTTGTTTTTATCGTCATAAGAAGGGCTTTCATTAGATACCATTATGTTCATCATATCTTATAATTTACAAAAAATAAATAAATCATAAAATATGATGAAAAAATTAAAAAAAAAAAACGTTTTATGACTTTGACCTAAAATATAATTTAGACAAATAAAATCATTAAAAAAGACCCCATCTAAATAGTTTCTAAATGTTATCCCGAGTTTAACCCAATCACTTATGCTAAAAATTATTTAATTTTAACCCTATAGGCTAATCTAACTATATAACCAGTTTTTAGTTAATTAAATATTTATTTTACATTTTTTCCATTGCTATGCTACTTAACTACTACTAGGGGCAGTCAAGTAGCATATTCAGAGTGACGGAAGTGAAGTTACTTTCACTTCCGAAGCTCAGACCGCCAGAGGGCACAGCGATGAGGGCACAGCATGCTGCTCCGTCAGTATGGCTCCCACGAGCGCTCCGTCGGGCGATCGTGGGGGGATTGTGGGGGCCCCAGAAAATAAATTGTGGTGCTGGCTATTGCCTCGGCATCGAGGCAATGGACCAGCACCGTTAAAGCGGTTTTCGCGATCGTTGATCGCGAATACCGCTTGATTCACCGCAGGACATTCCAGGCATGTCCTTTGTCATTAAGGGAGTTTCTCCCAGGACGTGCCTGACACATCCATTGTCAGCAAGGGGTTAATTCTTTAACCCCTTCAGGACAATGGTTTGTTTTGTTTTTATTTCCGTTCTGGACAATAGCTTTTTTGCTACTCTAGTTATGTGTCCATTTAAATAAAAGCACACACTAGCTTTTTAAATGAAACCCCACATTTTATATATTGTTTTTTTAAGGACGGGTCTTTGTTTTGCGATCTTTTTTTTTTTTTTTAGACTAAGCCACTTGTGTAATGTGTAAAATTTAATAAATAGTGTAAAAATGGCAAAAAAAAGTGTTTATTTATTTTTCTGGGATGCCATTTATTACTCTCCCCTCTCTCTCTATCTCTGGCACGAGATAAAAATGTGTCAATTAGAGAGAGGGAAGATTTTGACAATCAGTGTTCCTACAACACTGATTGTCACTTACTGTGTTTTTTGCATTTATTATATATGATCAATGTGATTTTCACAGTAATCACATTAATAAATGTAAAAAATAATGGCTGATCCTGGTTGGCCTAACTGTTAAGGCAACCAGGATCAACATCCCCATCTCTCCCCCAAAATTTGGGGGAGGATGGCAATGGATTGTGACATGCCCCATGGCATATCACAATATTACCTGCAATGTCTGAGACAGCTAATGCAGGCTAAGACAGCCCCTTTTCTGGATGTTTCATACTTGCCTCCATCAAAGGGAGCCTGACACACCCCTCACCCTATTTGCATAGGGATAGGGGGCATGATTGACAGGTCAGTAACTATTGTCACTTTAAGACTGGCCATGGCCGATCCCGGCAGCCATTTTTTTTTTCTGGATAGCCTTCCAGGAAAGCTGAAAATAGCGTAAAAAATGCAGCGATTGCACTATTTTAAAGGAAGTCCGTACATGTATGTGCATTGCCACCAATGCATTACATTGCATGTACTGGCATTGCCGTTAACAAATTAATAAGTGTAACTCATTTTTGCTTGAGTTCATCTGTCCTTGGCCCCATCCTGGCCTTAGCAGTCTCATTGCAGTAAGATTTTTATATCCCCAGGTTTTTGTCCCTTGCTTTCCCAGTCTCTCATGTTCTTGGCTACTTTCATAAAGCACTATTTATCAAAATGTCTTATGTTTACATTCCCAAACAGTTCCATATACTACAGCAGGTGCAAATGATTTAATAAACAATGTTTGCTTATATGAGCCCATCTGATCGATTCTCCACTGTCATCCTCCAAGTACTGCATGGATCAACAAATTCTGTTCCAATATTGCTGATAAAACATATTTCTGAAGCTAAACAACGCAAACTAATATTTTCCCTAGATTCATATATGTATACTGCTACCTTGTGGTGATGATCAGGTCAGGGATGTCATTTTTAGAAATTAAATTTGTCAAAATCAGCATTTCATTATACATTGTAAGATATTATAAAATAAGTTATCATTACATTTAAGAAGCTGATGTGTAATTTGTATCATTAAATTATGATTTATTTTTAATTTAATTATAAAAGAACCTGAACCTGTCATCCACACAATGGAATAAACAGTTAGTCTATATATGTGCTGGTAAAATCATCAGCTCATTTGTAGATTTCAAGATATGTTTTCTTTTACGTACAGCAAGATGCCTGTCGAAAAAATGCTAAGCATTGACGGATGGTCACGTCAGCATTTAGTTATACATATACATTTCGGTAGTCATCTAAATTTTTACCACTATACCTTCAACATAGAAGTAGTTTTCTTACCCCCATGACACATGCTACAAGGCTTAGAAACCAAATGTTTAAATAAATAAAATATAAGTAATACGTCTCTTTTTTAATGACAAGCTCAGTTTAAAAAAGGCCTTGATATATTGACTCATTTTAATCTACAGGACAACTTTATTGTCTTTGTTTGTATAAAACTATATTTATCCATCTGCAGATAAATTCACTTTATAGATAGACATAAAACTTATAAGAAAACAATGTTTGATGAACTCAAATTACAAATGGGTTTAAAAAGGATGCAGTGCAATTTTATTGTGTTCATTTTACCATCCCAAGTTTTTACCCCTTTTGACTTGTGCAGAGAGCTATAGAGGACCATTCCATTGTAAGTTGCTTGTGATGTGGTTAAAGTTTTAAAACATACTATTACAAAGAAACACAAAACAATACAATAAATGCAAACCAGTCAATAATTTGATTTGATAATGCCCCAATGTGGTGCTAAGAAAATACAGTTTACAAGCATGGAACAGATTCTCACCACATTCTTGGCCAGGACTTCCACATCATCAAAGTATAGTCTCTTAGAGCCAAGTATGTTTTTCTAGAAGAAAACCTAAAGAACATATGGAGAAATGCAAAAAAATATATATATGTATTCAATCAAATACCCAAAGGAAAAATCCACAAAATGAAAAATAAGTTAGCACAATATGATCTATAAGGTGAAAAGTGAACTAATTATCATTCGTTAATTTCTAAAATAAATTAGGTATAATTGTAACTTTAAAGTGAAATCATTTTCTCCCAAAATTCGTGTATGAAGATTCACTGAAGTGGAGAAACCAGGTATATCAAGATCAAATATACAGATTAAGAAAACACTTTCACAGAGTCTAAACTTCAAATAGAACATAATCTCATTGAGTAATTTGTAGTTCGGTAGTGCTGTTCTTTTTCCATGCGTGCTGATCTGGAGAAATTACTTTTTTGGGGAAAGAATAACAAATTTAGGGAATGGGTGTTGTTCTGTTAAAGCACTTGAAATTGCAGATTATGGAGAGAATACACTTTAGGGTACAAATTTATCCCAATGTATCCGAAATGATCAGTGTTAGGTCATTAACACAGTAAAGCACTAAAAATCAAGAAGAACATAAAACAGGATATAATAAAATAAATAGTCTGAAATTGTGTCATAAAGTTTCCTGTTCTGTCTTCTACTTATCATATTACCTTATGACACTATATGCAAATTACAAATATTTAATTGAAGTAGTTTATTTGCATGTGGTGATGTCATTAACAGAAGACAACACAGAGTAACACGAAACACACATTCGTGTGCATGTGCTTGGAATTATACAATGTAATTCATTTTTGCGTACACACTACAAACAATACTTAGGTTCCAGTAGAAATGATGTCATACATTGGCATAGAGTGGGTCTCTTTTATATACAAATAAACTCTATAACTTATATGATCACTGTTATGAGTTAGTCTCTTACATGCTGGTTTATCATCGGATATTATTACATAAATACTACATAAAAAGACAACTCTCAACAGAAAACTCTGAATGTAAACCTGATTTTGGTTATGTAATAAACTAATATGAATGTATTCTGAAAATTGCTAACAAGATCTACATCGTTTTATTTCAGTATACAGTCTATTAACTAGTTAGCACAAAAACAGTGGTGTTTGTTTAGTTATTTCTGATTTAAGAAGACAAATGTTTTCTACATGTAACATGTACAATGTGAAATATATATAATTATATATAAAAATGCACTATATCCATGCGATCTTGGATTCTTTTGCATAAACTATGAAGCATTTTATTAATTTCCTTTTTTTTTTTTTAATAAATGTTTTATAATTAACATATTTTGCCATGAGCAAAGTATTTGACTGATAATTATTCACTGATCAGTATATTGGTAAAATGCCATTAGTTATACAAGTAATTTGTATTTTATAACTACATTTAACTTTTTAATCACCAGTGCGGTACAGTGCAGAGTAATGCAGAGCTTTGTGCACACCTGTCACATCCAAAATATTAATTAAAGTGTGAGGAATAAAGTTAATTATTCAACAAACAAAATTGTAAATGTTACGGAGCAGTAGGTCTGGTTTCTCTCAGAGTAATGCTACTGTGCATTGTAATTGTCTCTATTGTGTTTATTGATTTGTAAATGTTTAGCACAATACAATAAGCATTAGCATACAAATGATGGAAACACTTAACTCTTTCACTGTCAGGTAAAATTCTGCACAAAATAGGTCATTTATAAACTGCCCAGATTATATATTTAATTAATGACATACTCAACCATCTTTGGTTTTCATTGTCAAAGCCAGTACAATTTCAAGATAGACAGTCTGCTCTGATGAAAACTTTTTTTCATATTCTTTTTTTAATATTAAAGAAATAGCACAATTTCAAGTAATAGTTTAATTAAGAAACAAATAGGTGCTAAATTCTGTTGATGCTGTCTCCCTTTTATGATATTAGCGTGGGACACAATATGCAAACTAATTATTACTCATAGCAGTTCTTGATTTGCATATTATTATTACTTATTTAAAAAAACACCAACCTATTCTACAGCGCTGTACAATGGGCAAACAAACCATACGAGTAGCAGGTAGCACACCAAAAGTAAAAGATGTTAGGACAAAATGATGTCATCAACGTTGGACAGCAAAGACATTTCAAACTTAATTTTCTTTATCAATATGTATTTGTTAGTACTTGCTACCACAATGTTTAAACTACAAACAGTATCTGTGAGCAAACAGTGTGCACCACAGCAACAATCACATGGTTAAAAAGGAATACACAGTTTTGTATTGGAAAAAAAAAGATAAACCAGCCATTAGAAAAATGTATCCATATGTGATACTGGATTTGCAGTGCATTGAGTGTTGCTTTACATGTAATAACATTTAAATATAGTTATTTTTGCTTGATTTGTTTTAAAAGTTTAATACTCTTAATGTATTATGTGTAGTGGTATCAGTAGAACCTTCATTTCTTTGATAACTTGCTGTAGATAGGGATGTACACTATTAAAACAAAAAGCATAAATATTTAAGTAAAATAATTATCTTTCAGAGTAAGAACTGCCGCTTAGATTCCATGCAGCTGATAATATATTAAAATATATTATTTAATGTTGTGTTTTATTAAAAAATAATTCCAAGCTCTAAAATGATTGCTTGTCAAGTTAAAAACTGTTTTTACGAATGTGTGCTTTCTTATTTAGGAGATAAAACTAGTACATTTTACTCAAATGTTAATATGACTAATGTTTATTTCCTTTCATTAAAAAAAACTTATTGAATGACCAGGAAATAATTCAACATAAAATTCATTAAAAAAAAAAAACATACCACTGTAATGCAACTAATAACTAAAATTTCAAATTAGGAGAAAAAAATGATATCTATAATAGTTCTTAGAAAATAGGAAAAATCAAATAGAAACAAAATAAAGATTTTGTAAGCAGGTTCATTGAATTAATATTGAATTGGGAATTATACTGCAAGACAAGGAATGAGTTAACATAAACAAAATAATATATATCAAAATTTTTAAAAAATGATTTTATCGATTAACTCCATGATCTGCTAGGGATACAAAAAGATATAAATGTTGTAAAGAACCATAAAAGGCTTTATAATGAAAAAGCTGATAAAAGACTGCAGTCCATTTAATGGAAAAACGGTTTGTTATAAGACATATAAATATAATCAATGTGCATATCACAAATATTTAAGTCTGTTTGTGTGTAAACATTGTGTGCCATATGTAAAGTGACCACATCAGTCTTCATTTACTGCAATGCTTTGTACATTAAGGGAACAGAATCCATTTATCACATGAGGTGCAACACAATGACCACATATAGTAACCACGGCTGCTGGTGCCTTTTTTGTTAGCTGTAAAATGTCATTTATCTAAATGTTATCATCATCATCAAAAAATCAAACTACAATTTAGAGTAACCAAATTACCAAAAATAGTGGAACAACTCTTAATGAGCAAAACCATTAGCAATTTTTTTTTTGACTGCAGCCTGCGTACAGAAAACTTGGACACCTTGTTAGCACAGAATGAGGTGTTCAAACAAGAGACTGGGAATTGGAAGTACCAAGGCACTGTTTTTGAGTGGTGATTAGAAAGGCATGAGTGTGAGTGCCAAAGTAACAGTCTTTGACACTGCAGGAAGCTGAGAAACCTTCAAGGCTGCATTTTTAAATCAGCCTTGATGATTACAGCAGTCACAAGCAAAGAGTAGGAGAAACAATGATTTGCACTATTCCGTTCACTACTTTAAATTGCTGTTCAGCAGGAAAAAGTGATCCAGGAAACTGCTGCCGCATTGTCCTGGCCATGTCCTGTTTGTTTAAACATTATCAGGCAGTGGTTGTGGACACAGGACAACAAGGAGTACCAGTAATGAACAGGTTAATATTGCTTAAAGCAACATTAACAGGAAACAATGCTATTAAAATAATTTTTTTTAAAAATCCTGAGTTACTTTTGTAAGCAAAATAAATGTCTGATTCTATTCAGTGGTAACTGAATGCTGTTTTTGTCTCCTTTTTAAAATTTGTGTGTGTCTGAGTCTCTTCTTATTCCATTCGGTTAAAAACAAAAATCTTATTTTCTGGGTTTCATTCTGCTAAGGTTTTACATAGAAGTTAAAGAGGTGGGTTGGCCGACTCAAATGCATAGCAAATTGTCAAAGTGATGTTGCTGATTAAGGAACTGTGTACATCAATGTATCAGATTTAAATGGCTTACCTTAGCAAAATGAAATAAAAATAACTCTATACATGGTATGAAAGACTTGTATGACATCTGACTCCTATCTTGGCCTAAAAATCTCCATTTGCAATAATTTGAACTATGCATAAAGGAGAGGATAATAAAACATGTCACCTGATGGTGTGCCTTTAAAATGCTCTTGCAGACATTAATAGGGGTATTAGACCTCAATTATATTTCTACAACTCTGTTGGAGATGAAAAGGGATGCAATACCTTATAATTCACTTCTAACCTCTTCTGTATAGGATATTTAAATACGACATTTAGCTTGGAATCAATTCTAGCCTTATGAAATGTAGCTAATGTATTTAAATTTTAAAATAGATGCATGTATATCTGCATATGTGTACAAGAATAGGCAAGCTAATATATGCTTAATTATTATATAACATTTTTGTTCAAATATATAAACATAAAATTGTGATCTATTTTGCAACACCTAGTGATAATTTGAAGTCAAAATCTTTAAATTAAAAAAACATATTTATATTCTGACCCTTGTTATATATAAATATACCATAAGAAATGTAACAAGGAATCTCTGTATATAGAATGTATACATTGTGTGGTGGATTATTTCTGTTATTTAATAAATTACAAATAACTTGCATTGCCATGTAAACATTTGTAAATTTGTGAGCTAGAAATAATATATTTACATATATTGGGAGACTGATATCTTGCATTATTCTACAGGTAAAAAAATATATATATTTATTAAATGCTTATGTATATAATATCTGTAACTAAACAAAAAATACAAGCCTAGTGTAATAAAAAAAATAATTTAAAACATTATATTAGTGTTATTGTCTTGTTATTCACCTTTAAATTAGTGTTTGTTCTATTGTGAAAAATAAGACCAACTATTTTATTTTATTTTTTCTTCTATTTTCTGCATCACACATTTGTTCAAGCTATATGTGTAAGAGCAGCATCTAACATTCCCATTATCTGGTCTTCAACTGGATTCAGAGACAACACAGTGAGCTAAAATTGATTCACGATTCTTTGTGAATGTACTTTGAAATGTGGTGTGCATTGATAAACTGTAATTATCAGTAAATCTCTTAACTAGTAATCATTGGTCATTGAAACATTTAAAAGTTGCAGCCATGCAGTTAATTGAAGGATGGTGCAGCTGAGATGACACATACTATGTTAACTTTTACGCGCACAGGAATCGTAAACTATAATTTAGGATATAAATTGGAATGTTTACATTGAAAATTACTGTGTTTATCATCTTCCAGTATTATTATTTATGTGTCAGTGTATGCTACAATGCTAAATTGTTTGGTTTTAAATATCTATGTAAAAAACATAAATTAAATAGATATACATATGTATATCTAACCTTCAAATACGGTATGTCTCAATTAGACAGCGCAAGAGAAAATATATATGCAAATAGTTGTATATGTCTTCTTGAAACATTCTGTATATGCCTTGCACACTTTAAGACTGTAAAAAATATTACTATTCTAGTAAATATAACAAGATCCACAAAAACTACCAATTGTTTCCTCTTTCTATTTAGTATTGGAATCATTTGACTCTGTCTGAGAATAAGTATTCTACCCATATTGTGATTGTTATTGTGTTGACTTCTAGAAGACACATCCTTTTGCACCATGGAGATTACAACTGAAAGACATTAGTAAACAGACATGCTTTATAGTAATTAAAATGCAGTGTCATTTCTTTAAAAATGTCCTTAGTAACAGTGTCTTGTAATACTAGTAGATACATACCTATAGTCAGTCTTAGAGGTTACAAATGATAACATAATTTGTTCAAAATATGGCATCAATATTACAACAGCCATGTGTATTTGTTTTACCTGTGATACACATGCAAACAGTCTAGATTGTTTTACAATCTCATTAATTGCGATAGAAAGCTACATGTAGAGGGCACTGTTGCTCACAGATTTTCTATCTATTTCCTAACAAAAACATTTGCTGGATAGCCTGGTGTTTATATTTTTATTAGCTCTTACTAAACGATCAGTGCTATTCTTGGCACATAAATTCTAGGTTCTTATTTCTATGTTTGAGTCTATTGAAATAAATCTCATATGGCCTTTGAATGTGGTTTATTAAATTATTTTCCTAAAGACAAATGCTTGGCATTATATTTGCTCAAGATGTTTGTGTCTATTGCAGTTTTTTGTTCTTTTTTTTTTTTTTTTTTGTTCCTTACAGTACGTTTACAAGTACACTGATTACAAAGGAAACACAGAGGTTGGGCATGTTTATATTAGACATTATAAGTTATGACCTCTGCATGCATGATGATGCAAGCTGGAATGTTCAATTTGAACTACCATTCTAAATAAACACAGCAGAGTAAAAAAAACATTAACTATTAGTGTGCCTTAGCATTTCATAACACACGACCCTCTGGCACACAGACGGTTAGAAAAAACTTGAATGACATTGTACAATTTTTGTTTCAACAGTTCCACAATGCACATGTTTTTAATACTTGTTTTACCGTTTTTTTTAATCTGTTTTAGCATTTTAGAATTATGAAAAAAAATATAACTAGGTTTTAAAAGATCTTTGGTTAAAATATTGATATACATACATATCTATGTAAATATATGTGTATATATATATATATATGTATATATATATATATACACATATACATACATATATATATGTACATATATATATACTTACATATGTATATCTATATATATATATATATTTGAATGTTTATGCAGCATAATAATTAATTTAATGATTTACTACAATGTATATTGCATGTACTGAATATAGTCAGCTTTCTGAGACTGGTTTAACTATAAGCAATGTATTAGTTATCTTAAAGGGAAGCATCCTTCCTTCTTGTAAGTTCATTAATATACTTTAATATTCTAAGCTGAGCTGACTGATTGGTAAAACTGCATTTGGCCTGGAATTAATGAAAATCAACAGCAGCAAAACAAATCCTCATATTGCATTGAACGCCTGGGCAAATCAGAAATAATAATTGTGTATAATAATTGTGCAGGGTGGAAAGTAAAGTATTCCCATTATATATATATATATATATATATATATATATATATATATATATATATATATATATATATATATATTCTTATATGATTCCTTATAATATAAATCTAAATGTATTTGACCAAAACAATAGGAAAGATACTTTCCCTCACTAAATGCATAAAAAAACAAAACAGTGGAGCTTCCAGAAATAGAGTGGCCAATCCTCAGACTATTTCTCAGACAGTAAATACATTAATTATATAGTCTGAATGTATGAAGCAGTCAGAATTGTGTCACATGGGTTCCATGTCTTGAATTTGAAACAGTTTCCCATTTAAAGCAGCTTGGATATAATTTTGGATTTTGTAAAGCAATTTATTTATTTATTTCAAAAAATGCCAACTATATATTCAAATATGCAACCACGTTTTTTGTTAGATTGTTCTAAACATTACGAAAATGATTTTGATTGCAGTAAAGTACTAAAACATAGTGTTTCTGTGCTGACTAACTAGGGAATGCTTACAAAGAAGGGGATCCTAGCTGAATGTAGAAAGGATTTCTAAAGGAAAAATCTTACCTGAATTTGAACAAACATCTCCAGATGAGATCACATGTTACATTTAGCACAATGAGAATCTTGCAAAGATGTCTGCTACAGAGCGAAACTACACTATTTGCTGGACAACCAAATGTGTATGATAGAGATAGGACAAAATTGTAATGTTCTGTGCAGTAGGAAATATGCCTCTTCAGTTGTGTGCTGCTTTTGAAGTGCTGCCTAAAAATCAGCCTAGGGCTTCAAAGAGAAGGGATTATAGCCTTTATCAAGCAATTAATATGGCTGTAACTCAGAATGTCAGCACCTGATGACTAAACAGGCTGGACAGTACATTAAGGGGGGTCAAGAGCAGGCTCCATGTTGAGATGTTATTCATAAAAAATAATAGAAAAACGTAAGATTTTTTTAGGGGTTATGCTGCAAGATACACGTAAATTAAAACCTAAAGCAGAGACTTGTTGTTGTCCTTGTATCTAAAATGGATGTGGAGCGGACTGAAAGTCCCCTATTCTTTGGCGTGTTTTTTTTTATCCACCTAGATTATTTTAATCTCCCACCAACTGTTAAGGAGAAAGGCGTTTCATTGAAGGGAAGCTATTCCTTGACTCTTAACATAGTTCAGATGGCAGCCACTTCTTACAGAGTTCAAGGGTTCAAAAATGGTCAGCATATCACACAACAGCCAATCAGCAGGATATTGCATGAAGAATTTAAACGGTATGCATCGCTGTCAAAATGTGACAAAGACCTTATGGGTAATAGTAATATATAATCACCAAATCATGAATTATTTACATGAAATGCACGTGTATGAGACAATGCTTGTAATTAATAAGAATTATTTGAAATCCTCACATGCCCAGTTCTGTTTAACTAATGCGGAGACCCCAAACCATATAATACTGATAAGATGTAAATGTAGTAAATAATAGACTGTTTGTTCACACCTGTTTGTTCAATGACTAGCGTAGGCCTTTATGCTTTCAAAGGGACTGTGTCATATACCATTAACAAAGTCACACTTTACAAAGTTCTATGTTTTACTGAAACACATAATAACCAAATGGGTGATACACATGGAGATTTTTATTTGTGGTTTAAATAAATGTTTTCCTCATTGAACATGTGGAAATGTGTGTAGCAAATGATGTTGTGGCACACACAAGGCCGGAATGTACCATTAGGCATACTATTAGTGACGTGTGGAGTGCACCATATTATTAGGGGTGCTTAATAAGGATCTACTCTATCTACTTCAACTTTGAACAGATTTGAATTGATTTACTCCAAACCTTACCAATTGTTTCTTTAATGGATAGAAACACCAGCTTTTCCCCCATTGTTATAATTGGTGATAAGATATTTTTTTTTGCCAACCTGACAGTAAAATAAGAAAATGGTGGCAACTAGGGTTGCCATGTTTTCTTGCCACGCTCGCATTTTCATAGGTCAAGCCAATTTTTTACCATTTGAGTGGCAACCCGACCTCTGCCCAAACAACTCTGCATTTTAATTCAATTTTACATTTTTGGGAATTTGGAGAATGGATGTCTATAGTCTTATGGCCACTTGGGACTTAAGAACAGTCCTTGGATTTTTTTGTTGTAAAACTTGCTCTTTCTGCATCAACAAGGGAATATTATACTCCTCTGGTTGTGGAGCATAAACCTAAACTTTTGCAATCCATAGTATGCCCAATGCTCTATTCTAACAATGAATAAGGAAGTCACACATGTGAATTGCAAAATTGGCAGATACAGAAGAGAGATCAAAATCTAAACATTTGACCCATTTGGATTGTGCAATTTATTAATGCTTTTAAAATTAGACTGTCTTTTTAATAATAAAAAATGATAGCTAAAGGAGTAAATAAATACAAATGCTTTGTTTAAAATGGTCATACCCATACAAGTGATTGTGTTTTTGTAAGCTCAGGTGACAAATGTTCTCACAAACATGGACCTTGATGCCAATGACTAATATGTGCTAATAACAAGCATTTTGTAAGTATATGAAATATAATATACAATATTTTTGAATATCATCTATAACATGGCCTCCTTTAATGCTTTGAGTTGATAACCAAAGGAAATGCATACCTATACAATGGTATTTTGAATAAGGAATGCATTAAGAGATGCATTGAAATAAAAATCCAAGTATTTATTGTCAGTCTAGAGTGTATTGAGCCCAAGTGGAAAGTAAGATGTGTAGCTTCATCATCGAAATATGTACATATTTACCCTGCGCAATGTTCCGTCTATCAAGATTATGTTTGTAGATAAGGGGTTGCAGAACTGCAAGAACCAGGCACTGATCTATTCAACACAGCTACTAACCTATTTTTTGCAGTTCACATATCAGTTCATTTTTAGTAAATTGCCTCCACTGGCTGGTTACAACACATTTTGTTTGTTATAGAAATGCATATTAAACTAATGCAAGCTGGCCCATTAGGATCCTTGCATGCCATCCCATCATCTTTCCCATAAAAAAATGTCTTCTACCAAGGGTTCTTGTAAGTGAATAATATCTTCTAAGCAGTTTTGACTATAATTCAAGTAACTGACACTGCATTTTAATGGATATCAATATTATATATATTATAATAGGAACAAATTCTAAAATTATTTATTTCACTGGCTGTTTGCAGTTGTGTCAAGTTGTAAAACTGGGCTGTCCAAGTTGATTCAGAGAATCGCAAAATATTCCGAATTTATCTAACCCCTGTGTTTTGCAAGGCTAAAGGTATATTGCGTTAGTTTAGGGTGAACTGAGCCCAATCATTGCACCCATGCTACACACAAAAGTCACTTTCTTGTATTTAAATTAAATCTAGTCCAATAATTTAATTGGAGACAGGATGACATGCCATGATGACATCACTAAATGTCAGCACCAACTGGAATTACATCATCGTGGGATTGACACTTGGGCATATTCTTACTCCAACAAATGCCTGTTTTAGCATTACTCAGAAAACATGGAAATTCTGTGTCAAACTGATCTATGGTAGAACAAATTACTTCCAAATGCAGCTAAAACACATACATATGTAACTATGGGTGAGCACTCCCACTGTAAGATGGAACAGTTATGCAAATTATACTACAGATCTTTATTAAAATCCCTGCGACCTTTGAAGGTGCATCTGTTTTTTAAAAAAATGCACCCCTCCAAGACAAACCATGGTCATCTTATTAAATTCACAACCTACTTTCCTGTCCATATCCCTTTTAACATTCATTCAGTAGCTGTAAATGGTGTATATTCTAGCTTTTGAAAGGTGCTAAAGGATTGCAGACTCTTTGCATGGCTTCTAGAGCACATGAATGTGTATGTTATTACATGGTAAGTCAGTGTCTAGAGTGCAGTGATGCCGCTGCAGGGCACCCAAGGTTCGTACCATGTCTTTTAACCACTGATTCCTAACCATTCACAGCTGTTGTAGTAACAAGTTTCTTTCAGGATTTTCCACTTGCTTTGAAGACAACACCCCACTGAGCATCCACACTTAACGTTCTTAAAGATCTGTATCACTGTAACGTTGTGGTATTTTTAGCTCAACTGAAACAAAATCCTTTAGTCAAACATCAAGTAATGTGGATTTATAATATAAAAGTTATATTGCATTACTAATAGAATTATGCTTTTTTTTTTTACATTCTAGGAGGAAAACAAATTTCAACCTAATTAATTATTAAACATCAAGCAATTCTCTCATTTGTGTTTTACATATTAGCATATGCCATTTTTCCTGCCATAAAAGGAATATTTGCGTAAGCATTGGGAAATACGTACATGTGTCTTCAATTATAGAAAGTTCTATGCAGCCATCTGTCACAGGTAAATTCAAGAGTCATCTTTTAATTATTTGCTTTGGACATAAATGTAATTGATTTATGTATGTATGTAAATCCCATAATATGCATTGTAGATACATTTTTGAAACAATTATGAATAATGCACGTGATGTGCATAAACCTGCTCAGCTACAGAAAGCTGGCAAAGACAGCAGTAATAATTGCCTTAAGGTAGAATAAAAATAAATATGGATAGCCTGGAGTTAGACATGCTCTGGATGATAGGAATAGCAGAAGACGTGAAAGGTTGTGCATAAGACAGTTTTGTAATAGAATGCTGATCCTTGATTAATGTATTCTGACCACATATTATACTGGCATGTGACAGTATGTATTAAATGCTTTTATCTAGTTACAGTAGCAAGTTATTAACAGCTGATAAATACATCCTGCCCTTTATGTACAAGAATAATCTGTGTTGTAATTTAGTATTTCTTGATCTCAGTGACACACATGGAGTTTCAAAGATATAAAAATGGCAATAATGTTTCCACTAATGCCCTAAAATAAGAATCAATAAATACATTTTCACAATGTTGGATAAGTATAAAAATAAGAGGTTTACAGTATTTGCTCGATTATAGAACGACCCTGATTATAAGACGACCCCCCAAACTTTGGATATTCCTTTAGGAAAAAAACTAAAAGCCTGAATATAAGACTACCCTATAGGAAAAAAGTTAAACTTGTATATATTCACATGTAAATTGCTTTTTTAATAAAAAATTATATAAAAAAAATGCATTTGTTTTTATTTCCTTTTATGTGCCAATTCTGCCTCTTTCCCTTGCCCCCAGCTTTGTCTCTCTCCCCCTCCCTTTGATTCCCCCCTCTCCTCTGTCTCTTCCCCCCCCCCTTGTTTCTCTCTGCCCCCCCTCGCTCTGTCTCTTCTCCCAATTGTAGCTCTCTTCCCCCTCCCTTCCCTTGTTGCTCTGTCTCCCCCCCCTCCCTCTCTGCCCCCTGTCTCTGTCTCTGCCCCCCTCCCTCCCCTGTCTCTGTTTCTGCCCCCCTCCCTCCCCGTCTCTGTCTCTGCCCCCCTCCCTCCCCCTGTCTCTTCCCCCGTCCCACGATCGCCGGGACTTCAGTGACGAAAGCGGAAGTACCCGGCTTCTTCACAGAAGCCCCGGCGGTCGTTCCGGGCGGAAGCAGGGGAGTCTGCGCTCATCGAGCAGACATCCCCTGCTGTTAGAGAGGGGGATCCAGGTCCCCTGCAGCTCTACTGGGGACCTGGATCCATGTCTTATAATCTGACCTCAATTTGAGGTCAGATTATAAGAAGACCTCGATTATAAGACGAGGGGTAGATTTCAGAAATTGTTTTCTGAAAAAAACCTCGTCTTATAATCGAGCAAATACGTTACTTTTCATTAAACTCAGCACTCCTTAAAATGGGGTGTTTCTTTAAGAAAACTGAATCTGGACTCAACTGGCTTTATTGCAAAAACTGAAAGTTGAGCAGTTTCATTTGTTTGTTCCTTACAAAGTTCTGCAGCACAGAATACTGCATCAGTACAGATCCAACCCATTGCCAACTGGTCAGATTGCTTAGCTGGCCATTGGATTAAAATAACCTTAATGTTAGAGGTAGAGTGCAAGGGAGAAATTATGTCATAGAAATTAGAATCAGTATTCCTGACTTTTATCATCTTTTTTTTAATTTAGTTTTAACACCTGCCAAACCATCCTCCCAATGTTAATAGTATAATATGTTCTTCTATTTAGAAGGACGCCTCCCTAACTACCCCCTAAACATTTGCCTTAATCTGGATTCATATAAAATGAAGGAAGTGCTGAATTTGCTGCCTCCTTAACTCAATACAGGTAACACTGAAACTTGGCCAAAGCACAAATGACTTTCTACTTCTTCTACATGGTGCATTGAGAGTGGCTGGCCATTGTTACTGTATGCATCTTGACACTACTGACTCAGTATAAACAGCTAGACTCTCAGTAGAGATGATGAATCAGGCTAGCTTATCTTGTGGCTTTTGGTGACTCTTATGGTGAAGAAAGCATGGTGCTGATCTAACATGATGGAAAAAGCAGTTACTTGTTGAGAACATAGAAACATAGTGGTGTTTGTCACATAGAAAACCTTTTAGAATTTATGGTGTGCTGACAAGGTTCTCTTATTTTATGTTTGAAATTATTTATAAAATATAGTCCATATTTCAAATGAATTTTTAGTTTGCAACCAGTGTGGTCTGTTCACTAAACAAACCAAAAATAATCTATTAATAATCTATTTTAAAAAAAAGTACTCATTGAATTGTACACCTATAAATGCCTTATTTTTTCTATACTGTTGTCTGTTCACTTATTCGCTGCATAGTGAATAGACCTAATTCACTTTTGGTGAAGGCATGCAGCTGCAAAACAAAGGTCAGAGAGGTATTACTCTATAGCAGAATGTGTTTTCTGTTAGTTCTGTAAAGATGTTCCGCTGCATATGCCACTTATACAACAGTGAACCAGACCTCATTCCATGAGAAGCAGACCTTAGTTTGCAAACATAGTAACATGGTGGCATTGACCGAAGCCCTCCAGGTTCCTGATCAGACCCCACTTTATTTACTAATGGGTGAAGTGGACTTTATCTCCACCCTCTCATCTTCTTGGCCCTGCCTATGGTCACACTTTTGAGAAAGGTTATTTTTTGACTCAAGAAGAATAGGAAGCGATGTCAAGGTCAGGGACGTGCCACGATTGCCAGGTATGGTCAAGTTAACGTGCTTTAACAGTGGTTGTAACAATACATTTTTTCCTTAAAATCATCACTTTTGATTGTGGCAGTATAACCATAATTAACAGTTGTGACTTTGAAAGTTTTTAAACAAGTTTCAGAGTGCAATAGTTGAAAATAAAACTAACAGCGATCGAGTAGAAGTAAGAATTCAGTTATCCTGTTAGTTATTGCACAATATTTCAAAATAAGAGCTCAGAATTAAAAAGATTATTAGTATTTCAATTTTAAATTTACACATAATATATCAAATCTATTTATAATAAGAATTAGAAAGTGTGTCAGATATGTATTACTGTGCAGTCCACTTCAATATAAAGCATAAAAAAATCTGATTAATTAGACATTTACCAACACAATGTTTTGTGTAATGTTACCATATATGTCAAACATGGACCATGGTTTACCTTTAGCTTTTATTTTGTAGGGCCATATATTTCCAGTTTTCAGGAAATGTGATGTGACAATAACATCTGTATCTTACTTCTTCTGCTGTAAACGGTGAACATCCAACAGTTTCCTAATTGCACCAATGCTTAGTAGTTTTAATAGCCATCGGCAAGCCTGCAGATATTGCTTGAGGCCTCAGGCAATAGTCCAGAACTTTTCAGATTAGCTAGTCTGTATACTGTACACAAATAATGAAAGAAAGTGATTTTTTTTCTGGGTTAACAGTCAACAGAATCACAGGGAATCCTGCCACCATCCTCGACTACACTACCGGGAAAATGAAGGTGTACATGGGAAATGGTGACGACAATAGGTTCTCTCATAGTTATAACCTTTCAAGGTCTCTCTTTTTAAGAAATTACGAACGCATAGAAAATAACACTGAAATTGGTTTTAATGCAAGCACTTCAGTGGGATTCATCATCTTTCCACAAGGAGAAATTAAAGGTAAGCAATAGTTCAGGAGATGCCATCAATTTTGCCATTCAGCAGTGGCCCATTAAGAAAGAAATCAGCCTAAAATGAATAGGTTGTATCCAATAAAGCATATTAAAAATTGATTTCATACTAGCAAACCACTACTCCAGATGACTAGGGTTAAATAATTATGTTGTGGTGGAAGGACTCTATGGATATTGATTTCATGCTTGTATACTGATTGATCTGAAGTGCTGGTAACTGACTAATGTGAAGTATGGCCGACCCAAGCAAGGAATATTGCAAACACATGACCTAGTAGAGGCATTTTCAGATTCTTATTTTCATTAACTATTTTGAAACAGCATATGGGTGTTTAACAGGCGACTAAACCTTAAAAAATAAGTTGTGCTTCTTCAACAGAAGCAAAACGTGGAAGTTGTTAGCATGTTGTTCACAGCAATCAGCTGCAGCTCACATAGCATGTACCAACAAAGAGGATCTTTCTCTCACTGTTCCTGCAGTGAGAGATGCTCATTTGTATTAAATTGCTAGCAAGATGCTAGTTATATCCCCATCAGTTGAGCCTGAGCCTATTTGTCACTCAAAGGGGGAACTTCAGGTTCCCACTTTGTATATAGGTTCCAGGTACAGGTCATTGTATTGGGAAGCAAACAATAAAAGTTATCGTTAAAGTGGCACACATAGGACTTGCTCAAAAGTCAAAAAATTATTTAATGCGGACAACAAAACCTTAAAATGTACACATTACCACAGTGAGTAGCTCCCTCAATTTTTTGTTATAATTCTAAAATAGTATTCTTATTCCTGAACTGCCATAAATTAAAGTGCCACTAAACTTAACTTTTTATTTCACGTGTACTTCTACCAGAGAATATATGAAGTGGCACTAGTATGAGAATAAACTAGCATGTACTTTTTAATGTACATGCAAATTTTCCCTATGACAGGCAGACATGATGCTTCTACAGGCAGCACCAGGGCTGTGGCTTTTGCCAACAGTCTCTCACTGCTAGTGCAGAAAGAGACCTCCATTTTTAAATGCCACCTTTCAGCAGTATCAGAGAGACTGTCGGCGACAGCCACAGCCATGATGCTTTGTACAGAAACATCATGGCTGCCAGTCAGAGGGTAAACTGTCATGTTCATTGAAAAAGTATATGCCAGTTTATCCTCATACTAGTGTTTTTCACTTGTGCTTGTGCTGAGAGGCAAAGCTCAGAGTAAACCTGCATGTATCTGATATACATCGGGTTTACGTCTAGAAGACAGACACTATCTTTTAACCCATGTTTTCTCTCAGGAAACAAGAGTTAATAAAAGTTTACTTGTATTTTAAGAAAATCAATTATAGTTCAATTTACCCGGTAAGTGGCAGGAGGAACAGTAATATAATAAGTACAAAATAGAAAATGCTTTAGTGGCCTTGTTATGGTCAGCACTCAAACTACTTTGCAGTAGTCATTGTTTAATGATGACGATGTTAAATTTCTGCCCTGATAAATAGCACAAGCAGGTTCATTCAGCATTACTCTGTCATATTATTAGTGAAAGTGAAGGAAGAAAAACAATATCTTGTTTTAAAGGTGATAAATCATTTAATAACTATTGCCATCAAATATTGATTGGAGTATATTGAATGATATGTGCCTCTAGGGTGTAAACTTGCCTCTTGAAGGTCAACCTTTTCATTTTAGCTTAACTTGACAGGTTTCATTTAAAGATGTTTTATTTCAGCAGACATAGACTGGGCTGTAATGGTGATTTCAGAAAACTAACTATATTTGTCAGCACTGAAAGAAAAATTTCATCTCTAAGCAACGTTCACAACACTCTTTGAAAGACATTCACACATTTCTGAGGCAACACAAATGTGTTTATAACCTTAAAACAGTGTTTGGTAACTGTGTCCTTGCAGCTGTTATGGGTTGCAACTCCTACCTGAGAGTTGGTATTGTTGTGGGCCAAAAGCAGTTCTTGATCCTCGAGTGGTGATCATGGTGTCTGCAATTCTACAGCACCAAAAGGGTCAGAGTTAGAAATAGTATAGTGCCTTATGATGACAGACAAGGACACATTTGCATATCTAGTCTGTCCATTTAACCACCATACCTATTTCACGTACTTGTTCTTTAGGATAGTCGTGTACGTATCCCAAGCATTCTTGAAATCATTTAATAGTTGTACTGGAGGACTGGCACACGGGGCACAGACTCGAAAAATTTGATGGGGCCCTGTGTGCTGTACTTCCTTCAATATATGAGGATGATGTCCCTATAGTCAGACTCCCACCTCAGAGGCACTTGAATGCACTGAAGTAGAACAATAATGCCTACTGAATTTATGACTTCTCTTTTATTATATCATTGTTTAATGTATATCTTTAAATTAATCTGATTTACACTGCACTTTTACATTTTAAAAATGTATGATCCATTAAAAAGTTGAAAAACAACATGTTACATTGTGGAACACGTGTATATTTATTTATAAATTTAAATTTAAGCTTTTTTTAAATGTTACCTGTGTGTTTCATTTACTGTTTATGTCTGTCTGCTTTCTTCTTTAGTTCATTTTGAAAGATGTATGGAAATTTATATAAAATATGTAAAGTGCCATGGTAGGAATTGTGTTGACATTCAAATTACATTATTGAAATAAGCCACTCTATTTACCTATTCTTTTTAATTGCCTCAATTAAATAAAAGAAGAGAATGTAAGTAGCACAGTGTCTCAGTCTCATCTATCATGCTCACTGTACTGAACACAAGAGCTTATTTAGAACAAAATCTTTAATCACTACATTTACCTTGCCCAATGGTCTTTTTTAGAATGGTCCTCATCCCAGAGGTTTTATTTCACCTAAAGTACATCTCTATTTCAGTCTGTCCATTTAAAAGGCTATTAAACACTATAAGTATGGTGAGGCCCAGTAATTTTCGAGATCTGTTTCAGTGAGACATCGTTTACCTCTGTGAAATTTTTGCCACACAATTTCACAATGTGTATAGCTTCTGACAGGTTCATTGCCTAAACCAAGTCATCATTTTATTTTATTTTCCTCTTTGTAGAGTGGAATTCAAAATAATACATGTTTGTAACCTTTTTGAAATAATTGTTTGTTTTGTAAAGTTCACAAAATAGTATTATTTTATGCAATTTTTCTATTGAACGTTTTCATATTTTTATGATGATAGTTATGTTCACAAAGGTTTTTAATTGAGTGGTGATCTCTCAAGTAATCTCTCTTGGCCTGATTTTTAGTATCTATTGATTCTCACATTGAAATTTATGGTGCATTACACACCGCTTCCTGCTGTGGTTCTCATCAGATCTTGACTGTCGGGTCACAAGGAAACAAGTCTTAAATAGTAGATAACCCTGTGGCTATTCCTAACTAAGGAATCTTAAACATGGACAATCGACTCTTCAAACGACATTGGTCAAACAGAAGAAAAATTATAAGCAGGCAACAATTTGTAAAAAAAAAATTCAATATACTCTTTTATAAATTGCCATGTCTCCAATTCTTCCACTGAGGCATTAAATTGTAGATAAAAAAAAAAAAATATATATATATATATACTGTATATATGTCTAGGGGCAATTGTCCAAAAGGCCATCTCTTTTTTTTTTACTGGTTGTCAGATGTGTTCTATTCAAAATCCTGAAGGTATCAGTGATAATATAAAACTATTACAAGGAATGGAGGCAACATGTTACAAATAAAAATGAAAAGACAAAAAAATGCTTAATATAATACATTGTGTAACTAACATTATTTAGTTGTTTGTCCTTTTTATATATTTAAGACCAATACACAATGAGAGGCTCACCATCAGTTAACAATTATTATAATTATTTTCCAAAGTAATAAAATACAAATATTATGTGTAGGTTAATCAAAACATAAGTAAATTAAGTTATTCAATAGCACACCTTGAAAAAGGCAGACTAATGTTGAAACACGAAAGCTATTCTAATTAGGTTTTTCTGGTGTGTATCTCTATGGCAGGGACGTTCAACGTGCGACTACTGGACAAAATGGGGCCCATTTGACAGCAAGGTACAGCTGATCTGACTTAACTGTCTATATTCTCATTATTGCTCTAAATGTATACTTTTGTATGAATGAATTTAATTTAAACTTGTTTTTTTACTGCTTTTGAATTACTGGTAAAGAAGTAAACCTATTTCTATGACTAACATGCAATTCTTCACCGTTACTGTAAATTATAAAATGTCATGAGTTCCAAAGACCTGTGATAACGAGGCCCACTTAAAAAAAAAACTTGGACTCCCATGCTCTGCTTGACATACAAGTTGTAGTTACCCTATAACTAGCTGGGTTTCTATGTTTGTGTTCTCTATGCTACAGAAGAACTGATACATATGAAATTTCACTTTGTCAAATTAGTTTAAAAAAATAATCAGGATCTTAATTATTTTGGTAAATAGTTTAATTAGTCATAAACATCTTATGTTTTGGTAAAGATAATAAGAAATTGAGAGAGACTATATCATAGAAACTATAAAGAATCCATCTAAAGGCTTTCACAGTAAAGATCAATGCAAAAATATATGAATGCAAAATGTAAAAGTAATATTTAATGCTATGTCTCAAGATATATATATATTTGTGAACTTCTCTGTCCAATAAACTGTCCTTACCTGATGGCAAATTCCCCCCAAAAAATGGAAAGAGAGGTGTAGCTTCAAGTGAAACAATATTTCAAATAAAAATGATTAAAAACAGGTTATAGACATTCTATCATGGTAAAATGTGTCCTCAATGTAATCCTCATAGAAACATTACAAATCCATTACAGAATGTTTAAACATAGTTTTTAGTCATTTTATTTGCAATATTATTGTATTGTTTCAGTTAAAGCTGCACCCCTCTCTCCATTCCTTTGTTTTAAGTTTTGCTAACAAGCTAAATTAGTTAAAATAATTTAGGTTACTAGTTGAATATATCAGTGTTGCTAATTCAAACCTGGGATGTTAAAATTCTCTGCCTATACACCATAGTGAGGCCCTTCAGGGCAATGATCTATCAAGATGTGACTGTTTCAAACTGTTGTGCTGGCTATAATCTCTCTCTCTCTCTCTCTCTCTCTCTCAGACTTACTGCACTTCTAACAATAGAGCAAAGAAACAATCATTTTCAATTAAGAAACCTGGAGGAGACTTGGAGACTTGATTTATGGTGCATGACTAATTATTGAATAGCTGGCCTAATGAAAATTAAGCTGCTGGTTACAAGAAAGATTTAACTTTATTTTCCCAAAGAAAAGTTGATAGGGCCCAGAAATAAACGTCTTTTCATTGTATGATTAACCAGGTATATTTACAGAGTTATTAATAGCATTAGACTAAAATTATTTTAAAAAGACATACAGTATTTATATTAATCTGTTCATTTTTACTAACCAAACATACAGAATGAAGGTAAGGAGGGACCCTGAAGTCTGTGTACCTTTAGAATTTGCTGTAATCTAGGTTAGTAAAAATGTAAATCAGTAAAAAGTGAACTGTGGTGCCTTAACAAGAGAAATGCAAAAATCAGGCATTAATTGCTGAGCTGGAAAGGTCTTCATTTTTGCAGTTCACTTTGAGTTAATTTATCATGTCACCACAGATAATTTCTTTTAGTGAAACACCACCACAATTACTTATGGTCTACTATTCTATCTGGGGCATTTTGGTCTGTGAGTAAATGACTCATGTTTGTGAGTAAGACAGACTTTCTGTTTGTGCATTGCAAATATCAAATAAGCACATTATACTCAAGTGCCATATTTATATTTAGGTTCAGGGCAGGACTGGTCCAGGTAAAGTAGCCAGAGGTCAAGACCAACTGGTAATGAAAAAATATTGGTAAATAGGTCAAAGTCAAAGTGGCCAGAGCCCCCTTCACAGATGCATGCTGGTTTACTCTGAGCTCTGCCTCTCACCGCCTGCATCTGATCAAGGTCTGTTGGATTTGGTCATCTATCTCTGAGATCCCGTCTGATGGTGGCATGTGTAACTACAAACTACAAATGTATAATATATACTATATTTATATTATAATATAAACTGCCACACTCCTGTTCTTAAATATAAAAATAAGTTATATCTTTGGTTCAAGACGACTAGGAATTTCTGTTTGATCATGGTAGAAGTTAGATAGATAAACAGACAGACAGATACATAGATATCCTAATATATTAAACCAGACAACATGTGGTGTGTAATACATGTTAAAGCTGGCATTAAAATAGTCCTTACAGCAATTAATAGCAGTGTCTATGCACATTGGTAACTATTCTCCAGAAAAGAAAATTATGGTAGGAAACACTGTTAATTACAAGGTACTCATGTAATTCCTGAATTCTACATCAAAATGAAATCTTCTTAAAATTCCTTTTAGCAAGCACTGTCAACTAAACCACACTTGTTGGAATAAAAATGTTTCAATTCTGACTTGCATTAGCAGTATGCTGTTTGTGAATCATTGCACCAGCTCCCTGATATGCCTGCATAAAATCATATCATTCAAATAATAGACACCGTATGATGATACAGCTATCAAGTACTTGTCCATTTGTTTCTTTATTCAATAGCATTAGATTTAAAATAGATTTTTTTTATTTGCAAGGAAATATAAAGTTACCAACTGCAAAAAAACAAATATAGTGAAAGTATATGAGATTTATTTGGTCTATTTAGGCTGCACATTGTCCTGTCTCGGTAAATACTTATTTCACTAATGTACAGTAACTTTACTATAGCATATCTGCTTTTTATACATGGGTGATGGTCATGAGAAGATTTACAGGTAATAATCTTTGGTTAACTGTAAAGTACCAGAGACAGAGGCGTCGCTAGGGGTGGGCTACTGGGGCTATAGCCCCGAGTCCCCCCTTCATAGCCCCGAATGGAGACTCTGGGGCTAAAGTATTCTTTAGCCCCGAGACTCCCGGGCTATCCTTGTTAAAAAAAAATCCCCCGCTGAGCTTTCCTCCATCTGGGACATAGTCCCAGAATCGGAGGATTAAGCTCACCCGGGGGGGGGGGGACGGGGCAATTGCCCCACCGGAGACAGTAGTGCAGCACTGCCACTGTGCACCGATAGCTGTGCTTGCCTGCTGCTGTATCCTCCTTCCGATAGATGCGCTGAGTAATCCAATCCGCTCACACGTCTGCGCTCAGTGTGTGTGCGTTACTGCTGAATTGGAAGAAGAAGCCAGAGATGTGCTCGAGGAGTGTCAGTGTCCTCCTCGCCTCTGACAACACCCAGGTTACACTACACCAACCACCTGGGTAAGAAAGTAAATCATGGTAAAAAAACTTTCTTTCCCCAGATGTCCCAGCTTTTCAGCCCCTGCAACTGTTTTTCTTATGCTTACATTGCAAAGTTTTATAAATGAACTTTGCCACATTTAAGATGAGCAAAAAGGTGGCAAGGTTTAAAAAACAAAAACTTTGGTCAAATGTAAGCATAATAAAGCATCTGCAGAGGTTGAAAACTGGTGTAAAGAAATGCCTTTTCTGTTCTCAACCCTGATTCTTTCCCCAGCTTTTCAATCCCTTCTGCTGTTTTATTACCCTTACATTTGTCCAAAGTTTTTTGCACCTCAAGGTTTAAAAAAAAAACTTTAGACAAATGTAAGGTTAATAAAACAGTTGCAGAGACTGAAAATCTTTATTGGACAAACATAAGGATAATACAACTGCTGCATGTGCTGAAAAGCTGGGAAAAAACAGTGGCACCTATATAAAGAAAAGATGGGCTACACAAATAATAGGAAGGATGCAATGTGTGTGTGTATTAAGTGAGTGTGTGTGTGTGTGTATTAGTGAGTGTGCATTAATGAGTGTAATGTTAGTCTGTGAGTGTTTATGAGTGTGTGTATTAGAATGTGAGTGTGTATTAGTGTGTGAGCGTGTATTAGTGAGGGTTATGTGAGTGTGTATTAGTGAGGGTTATGTGAGTGTGTATTAGTGAGGGTTATGTGAGTGTGTATTTGTTAGGGTTATGTGAGTGTTTATTTGTTAGGGTTATGTGAGTGTGTATTAGTGAGGGTTATGTGAGTGTGTATTAGTGAGAAAATAGAGTAAAAAAAAAAACCAAGAACAATTGGTGGTGTGTGATATGCATAAAATATGTAAAATGAAATGACAGAGATTACATTTTAGTATCAGACCAGTCGGGAAACTGTTAAATCCCAAAATTAAAATACCCGCTAAAGGAGTGCTAGTTAACTTCTAACAAGCCAGCTACTGTGTCCTACTTTACTGACAGGAGTGAAAGCAGTGCTCAGTCTGCACCCCTGTAATGACAGAGATCACATTTTGTTCATATAATTGTATATTGTTTGTGACTATTTTGTTTGTAAATATTCTGTTATATCATCAGTATACAAACTGCTGATGAAAATGTCTCCTGAACTGTGTATCAATAACGTTTTATGTGTGGTTAAACGTACCTTATTTGTAATGTAAGGATCTGTAATGACAAACGCGATGCATATTTTACTGTATGATAAGATTAAATAGTCAGTACTATAATCAACACATTGTTTTGTGGTGGCGGACAGAAAATAATCAGGCAGAAGACCCTGAGTGGCGGTGTTCTGCAGCTGCAGAAACCGCAGAAAACATCCTCCTCCAACAGTAAGGCAAAAAAAAAAAAAATAGAAGAAATGTATGACTGTGTGTGGGTGTCTCAATGTGTGTAAGTGTGTGTCTGGGTGTTTCAATGTGTGTCTGGGTGTCTCAATGTGTGTAAGTGTGTGTCAGGGTGTCTCAATGTGTGTAAGTCAGGGTCAGGTTTGCGTATGTGTGTGAGTGTGTCTCAGGGTGTCTGTGTGTGTGTGTGTGTGTGTGTGAGAGAAAGAGACAGACAGTGTGTGTGAGAAAAAGAGAGACAGACAGATGGTGTGTGAGAAAAAGACAGAGAGATGGTGTGTGAGAGAAAGACAGAGAGACGGTGTGTGAGAGAAAGACAGAGAGATGGTGTGTGAGAGAAAGACAGAGAGACGGTGTGTGAGAGAAAGACAGAGAGACGGTGTGTGAGAGAAAGACAGAGAGACGGTGTGTGAGAGAAAGACAGAGAGATGGTGTGTGAGAGAAAGACAGAGAGACGGTGTGTGAGAGAAAGACAGAGAGACGGTGTGTGAGAGAAAGACAGTGAGACGGTGTGTGAGAGGGAGCGAGAGAGACGGTGTGTGAGAGAGAGAGAGAGAGAGAGAGAGACGGTGTGTGAGAGAGAGAGACAGTGTGTAAGAAAGAGAGAGACGCTGTGTGTGTGTTTTGTGTCTGAGAGAGAGACAAGTGTGTATGTGAGAGAGAGACTGAGTGTGTGTGTGACAGAGCTCATCTGGGCTCTAGCCCCAGATCATTTGAAGACCTAGCAACGCCCCTGACCAGAGACATACCTAACATAAATGTCACTAGGAGCGGATTCTACCTTTGACACCCCTCTACTCCCAACCTAGATTCCGTTAAACACCCTGAGTCCTTAATTTTTAAATACAGTTTACCAGAGACATACACACAGTGCCACCTAGCTTATCTATGTAAACAAATATTCCCCCATCTCCCCAGAACTCTCTGTCTCTCTCCTCCTTATTGGTCTCTCTAAGCATCACCCCCTTTTCTATCTCTCTCCTCTATACTCTCTTGTCTGTCACTCTCTCTATCCTGTCTGCCTTTTTCTGTCTATCTTCCCATGCACTTGTCTGGCTCTCTCCCTCATCACCTCTTGTCTGCTCTCCTTTCCCCCCATAAACTATTGTCTTCCCATCCTTCCACCTATACTGCTTTTCTGCTCATCCATATCTCTTATCTGTTACCTCTTCCCCAATGCTTCAATTCTCTCTTATCCTGCTAACTTCCTGGTCCATACTGCCAATCACCCTACATATACTGATTTACAATATCATGACTGACCGTGAACACTAGTGAGGAAATAAAAGACCCCTCTTCCTACTAAAACAATTAAATGACACAAGGGGTCAAAGGGTATAGATGTGCATGACCTTTTAGTTCTCCTAACTATGCAGAGAAAAGTGCAATGAAAAATTACACAGAGGCTCCTTGCATAGCGCTCTGCTAGTATGTTGCACTGGTTTGAAAAAAAAAAAAACATACACTAGCTCAGTGATGGGAAAGACTTTAAAGTCCAAGTGCCTGTTTAAATGAAATAAGAACAAGTTAACAATACTATGACCCATGTCCATTTTTATTCTAAACTCTCTTCCTGTTTTTGTTTCTTTTCCTTTAGTTTCTCCATCTTAGTTTCTCCATGTTCTTCACATCCCTCCATGTATGATGATGGTGACGACAGTGCAGTCAGATGCTAAGTACCACCTCAGTGGCATCTGAATGCCGTCAGTTTTCACCCATGTCATAGGCTCACCATCACTGCACTAACATGTCTGTCCAATCTATTCTTAAGGCAAGTCATATGCTTCAGTTCGATTGTTCTCTTCAAAACTTCATAGTACCATGAACTTAGAAAAGCAAGAGTTAATTTTATAAATACAGTTGTCCTTTAAAATCAAATAAAACTGGGGGAGGATTAATATTGTAAATGCTTACATTATACAGAGATGGGCTTATATGTTTTCTATGCTCCCCCTGAAGGTCTCAGACCAGTGGCTGAACATGGTACAAGTTAGTTTTAATAACTTTGTCTGGATAGATAAGAGATCTAGACTTAGTCACACTCTGTGAACATGAAAACTGAGAGATGGAGGACTGGGTCTGCCCCTGTTAAAACATACATAATGGACAAGTATAATTTCCCATGTATATAGACTACAATTAGATGACTCTGTAAAAGAAGGCTGGTACCATATAGAAAGGGAGGCGAGTGGTATTGAAAGTCTGGGTATCCTGATCTGCAGTTCCTTGAGGAAGGGAAAATTAAATCTATCAGGAAATCATCAAAAAAAGCATATATAGCAGATATCGATTTGGAGTCTTGGAGGCACAGAGGGATCAGTGATTTGGAACAATTGCTGACTCCAACCAGGCCTAAGTAATTTTTTCAGCTGGCCCAGGAGTTTCATTTAACAAATGCAGACATTTTTACATATTTAAGGGTTAAGAAATTTCTAAGTAAGGATGTAATCAGACCCCCAACAAAATCGCTAGGGTTATTGGAAAAATATTTAGGGGCACCAAGGTAGAGCTAGTAATGGCCAAAGGCATTGAACTGGTAAGATTGGCCAAGTCAATTACTCATCCTCCTGTTTTGCCTTTTTGGAAAAAAGAACTTGGTGGTACTATAGATTTGGAGGATTGGTGTACAACCTTTCAGGAAGTTACGGCAACCAATCATTCCCTTAAGCTGATAGAAAACCATTTTAAAGTAACAAATAATTGGTATCTTGTCCCTACTAGGATTTATAAGATGTTTCCAAACAGTCCCTCAATATGTTGGAGGTGCAACCAGGAACTAGGTTCGTATCTGCATACATGGTGGAGGTTGCCCTTATTAAAGACATACGGGCCAGGATATTCAAAGTAATTACTAGGCTTACTACTAGGAGGCTGGTTGAATCTCCCTGGAGAGCCCTATTACATCAGCTATATCTGACAGGGATAAAGGGTTAATCATTCATTGCTTCGTAGCAGTTAAAATTAGCATTGCACGTCACTGGAAACAAACATGTAAGATACTTTGGTCAGTGGTGCTTTCCCAGCTAAAATTCCAAATTGAAATGGAAAGACACTCAAGTTGGGTTTATTATAATTCTAAAAAAAATATTGGAACCATTGAAAAAATGAATTTGAGAAGGTGTTGGAACAAAGCCCAGAACGATTGACCGAAATATCTCTCAGTCATACCTCACCCCTGGCAGCATGTGTTGTAACCTGATGTTAGCTGTTGGTATGCAAGAATGTTTTGTTTGTTTTTGTATATATGTAATTATGTATTTTGTCTTTTTCTTCTTTGTATGTGATATATATTCTGTTTGTTTTATTATCTCTTGATGTACTTGTTGTTAAATATATGTACATTCTTCACAATATTTTGGCATCATAATTATGTTGTATATGAAAAGTAATGAAAAAGTCCAATAAAAATATAATTAAAAAAAACACTTCTCTGTGGTTGGAAAGCACTTAAAGGGACAGTCTAGTCCACAAACTCACTTTGGTGAAAGATGAAGATTACTGCTTGTGTAGTGTACGGGTTTTTTTCCAGTGTGATATGATACAGGCATTCTGCATAAATCACATTTTTAATATTTGACTCAAGCCCTCTCCCCAGTGATTACTCTGCATGTATACTGCAGGTGCAGTAGCACTGATTATATAGACACTGAGGATATAAAGTTTGCTTCATTTAGTCACTTCCTGTGCTCTTTAATACATTATGTGGACTCTGAGTGACCTTGCACAAAGTAGGATCTCTTAACAGTTCAACACATTGCCTGATTACATCACCAGAAAAACAAGATATTCCATGCACTTGAATCAAATTATTCTCATTGGTCCCTGCAGCAAAATAAAAAAGTAAATTATTTTTACTTGGTTAGTGTGGGCAGTCCTGGCTTTTTGCAAACTGTTTTAATGTTATTATTTCATCTAGCTGTGTGTATTTTATATTTTAGGCAATGCTAAATGTAAAATATGCATTTTAAAGTACTTTGAAAGCACATTAATATTTGGAAGATACATTTTGGGCATTAGACAGTCCCTTTAAGACCCTAACCGTCTAATAGTGTTTTCGTCAATGAGGATTTTAGCGATAATGTGATCACATTAATGGGACACAGAAGCCAAAACCCAATTAGGGTCTTTGAAGATCCGGTGGGTCTCTGGCAAAAGATTGCAATGCCTTTGGAAGTTTAGGCACAAAGTGATATAGGTAAATGTAACCGGCACTAAGTTTGAGATTCTGGGTAACTGTTGCTGGGGACTGCAACAGGATCCACACCATACCGCATCTTGAGGGGGACCATGCACACCTGTGTTCAGAGGAAATCTTTTGCGATATGTATGGTCATTTGGGTTAGCATTTAAGGACATTATAAATGTACATATTGTTAATAATACACCAGGTAAACATCTTCTCAAAAGTATCTAGTCTCACAAACATCACCACCTCTCATGCAAAATATGCATGTAAAGGATATAACATATGTTGATGTTATTGACTACACCCAAGAATTATTACAATGAAATAAATATATTGTCCCAGGTTTACCAATGATTCACAAAAAGGAAATTAGATATATATTAATATTGAAAATCCACCCCCTCGAAAACTGCACTGTATATTTATAAACACACACATTTATTAACACAGTATTATTTACTATATAACTTTCAAGACTGCTTAAATTCATAACCTTGCATTTGCCTATGTTGAAGATAACTTACCATCCCATAATCAACAAATAATTACAAGTTCTTACCACAATGCCCTTGTTACAGCTCTTCATGGATCATATGCTTTCTTCCTTTGATGAGATTAGCTCACCAATTAAAGTCATGGTTACATAATGTATGATTTATAAAATAGTTCACTACATTATACTGATTGTAATGTATTGGAAAATAAACAACAAAGTCTAAATTATTCTATTTTAAAGATGTGTCAGTCACATTAGAAGTAAAGGGCAGCTCTGTAGTAGGATCTTCTCATGCACTTGATCTCCTTATTTCTCTGGCTTTAATGTTTAATTAATTTAGAAATATGATAATCAAAGTTTATAGTTAAGTCAATCAAAAACCTAATGAATATAGCTGCCATTAATTGACAGTGGACCACAATGCTTGAAGCATATGTTTTTTTTCTAGCAAATGTAGCTTTTGTTACAAAACTGTATGGCCTAGAATTATGCAAAAAAACAAATGGACTTCTTGTCATCTTTGCTGTTTAATTAATAGAGTTTTAAACATAACTAGTAAATGTGATTAAAAATGTGATTAAAAAAAACTTCCTTAGTATTGGGACATCTGTATGCAAAAACACATCTTTTTAACATGCAGATGAGCTGTTTTTTTAAACATTAGAAAGGCAAGAACGGATACTGGGGACCCCTATGGTTACATGACCAAGAGATGACCTCACTGTTCTTTTCCCAAAAGGTATGCACTAAAGAACCATGCAGTGCTCTCAGGAAAACAATTTCACTTCAATGTATCCAGTAGTCTTACATGTATAACAGTGGAAAATACATTATTTTTATCCAGAAAACCTATATCCCTTGTGAATTCTCTGCCTTCAACAATGGAGTCATTGAAGGTTGTTTCATATTTATGCATTTATAATGGACACTTCCAAGTCTAAAATTGATACGATGTTAATCTTGGAAATATTTACTTTTTACACCCAATTTTACCACTAAAATGGATATGATGAAATGTTTTTTTCTTTAGCCACTTTGAGGCACAGCCTTGGGATTTAGAAATTCTTCTCTATATTTGTACTGTGTATTAAGAAGAAAGGACATTTTTAATGGATCTGCATGGCTAACGACATGGACTGAAAACTTTAGATGTTTCTGGTGGCCTTTTGATTTTTAAATATTGCCCTCACTTTAACCTAAATGGTGAGATGCAAGATGTCATTTATTTGTTTGTTAGTACTTCTTATCTTCTCTTCCAAGACTTTCCAAACTTTAATTACTATGTCAGAAAAAGACAAAGAGTTATCGTTTACTCATCAGTTACCTTTATGTTAACTTTCTGTGTGGAAAGCAAAAAAATGATGTCGGTTCAATGAGTGATAAAGTATCTGTTCAGCTCCTTTTATATCGAGCTACAGTGGGTTGAAGTTCACACCAGCAAACAACGAACCAAAAAGGTAGTCTCACTCCATAGTTAAACAATGTAAAAATCTTTATTGTCTACTGACAATAAATATTCAAATTCCAGTAGAGGCAGTATAATATAAACAGCAAACATCATGGCAAAAATAGCAAGTAGTGAAGCTGGAAGCCAGGTTATGAATCTGCCACGAAACATGTAAGGCTACTCAAAAACTGATAGTTGCTGCGCCATTATTGAGGTAAATATCAGTTACCAAAATCGCGTGTTATTTTAAATGGATTAGGCTCCACCCATTTGTCACAGGAAATAGACTTTGATTCGCTGTGTGCCTTTTAGCCACACTGACCAGTTTAACTCACATTCGAGTCCCGTGGTATGGAGTACATTATGTTCAAGGATCCAAAAATGTCACGCTTTTATAACTGCTCTCTTCTATCTCCCCCACGTTTAAAATTATGAATAGCCTTCAAGCCCATAAATCTCAGAGAAGCAGAGAACTCATGTCCCATCTCTCTATAATAGACATGTACATCTAATATTAAAGTAGTTACGATTCTTCACTATTCCTGGACCTACTTTTTCTCCCTTTGTATGGTTCATCTGATCGAGACCAGTGAAAGCCGTGGTTGTATACATAAGAGGTGTGGGAAGCCCACACATAGAAAGCGCATATATAGAGCAGTAACACACTGCTCCATCAAATGTGAGTGTACATTAAATTAAATGTACATGAGTAAATCAAGCATAAATCAAGTTTTATGCTACGAGTTTGTTTTCTTCTGTTTTCTCTTTTCTTGTTGCCTTCTACATGTGTGAAAAAGGGAAATAACTGGCGAAATAATGAAAAGAAGAAACTGAATATAAGTACTTATTTATTTATAAACACATTGTTAACACAGAGATGTCATTTTTAAATAAGCACTCCACAATTCTTTGTTGTGTGTTTTAATCAAGGGTGTTAAAGGGAATGTTCACTCTATTTGTGTTTGAGCTGCTAATCACAGTCAATATTATCATTATTATTTATAGCGCCACTCTATCACTTTAATCCTTCTCTATAATAGACCGCCATAGCATTACCTTTCTCTGTTCTGTACACATGATGGATTAGATGTTGGAGATAACTGATTTGTGTTGCCATTTTTGATCTATCATGGATGGTACAGCACATGGATATGTTGGTACAGCACATGGACATGTTAACCAATAGACCACATATTCTAAACTACACAACATATATATATTGCTTGATGAATATTTTATATGAGTGGTTCACATATTTAACATTGCTGGTGTTATGTCAATTTCAAGTTGCCAAAATTTTCCATCTGAGTTCAAGCTCCAGCTATTTATAAGTTGTACAGTGAAATATATCCTTACAGGTTGAACAGTTTCTTTACAAAATATAGCCTGTGATGCACGGCTGAATTACAGGGAATCTGTCATTGTTGGAATGTTGCAAAAGCATATACTTATCCATTATAATACATGTAAATATATCTATACATAGGTAGTAAATTGCAAGAAGTAAAAGAAGAGCCATACATCCATGATGCAGAAATCAGTATGTGAGCAGCCATATTTATGGAAGGATACATGCAGGGCAGAGTTAGGATGTTGGTTTTGCACTCCTATGAGCTGGAAAACCATGCTACCAGGTTGAGGAAACAGTGATTTGCTCAAGTGCACCCTGCAGAGACCTCAATGTGATTCAAGCATAATTAGTTTTTTGGGGAGTGGAGGCAAGACAGTATAGCCCATGGAATGCTCTATGGTGGCTGCAATTATGCAAATCTATGACAATGTCTCACTAATGTATTTGTCTGAAAATACCTTACTTACTTATTTGTATCAGTGTAAAATGCAAAGAAACCTTCAATTCATTATTTTATTCACTGCCTGCACATCTGTTGTGGGTTATGTGACAGAATCCCTACAAATAACTCCCAGTTTATACACTAGCTAGACAATAGAAAGTGTTAATTATTTTTATAGTTTTATGGTAGAGTAGGTGAAATACAAATGTGTCAAAAGAAATTGAAGATCCAAGACGTTATTAATGATTGATTTTTCCAATTCACATGTCAATTCACTAAATACTCCAATTAATGTCATAGATATCCTCATAGCAGTACCAGTAATGCATCTTTCACAAGGCACTCGCCTAGGGCAACACTTTGCTAGAGGGTGTTAAAGATCACTTCTGGTGCTTTAAACATTTTCATTCCCACCCCCACCATAAAGCACGCTTTGGCTCCTTCCAGTTAATCAGGGTGATGGGGGCATGTAATAGACGTGGTTGTGGTATGCAATGGGGGTGATGGTGGCATGTAATGGGGCGATTGGGCATTAAACGTGTGTGCAATGTGGGTGATGGGGCATGTCGTGGGGGTGCCCGAATTGTGTCTGCCATGGGCAGCACAAACCCAAGATTCACCACTGAGCAGTACGGTACTGCTTATACTCCCTACCAATCCACACCACTGGCATTCCACATTGCCAGTGGGAATGTTGGGAAACATGTCACGGATTTACTGCTAGGAAATAAGTGAACCTGAGATGAGATCCTGAAAAGTTCCTGGGGAGCAACTTTAAGGAACAGCACTGAAGAATACTGGCTCTAGACTTTGTATGAATATGAGCCTAAGAACTTATCTGAAAAAATAGAAACCTAATGTAAGTAACAGCTACATCACCATATTACACTATACCATAGACAGATTTCAAAATGTTTCTATATAGACACATATTAATAGCTTAAAATCATTTTTGAGGACTGTCCTGCTTACATGCTACTAGTGCTAACACACTCACTTCATGTATATACACATGCACCCAGTGCATACCCAAATCGCTCGCATCTGGTTACAGAAATAAACTCAGAGTTTGATAAGCATACAAGACAATTGGATAGAAAGTATTATGCACTAGTGCATTTAAATGTGAAAACTGATGCAGCCTCAACCCATTTAGTGAGATTAGAGACCATCCTGGGAGAATTGCCCCCCTGCCCTCCTTGCCAGCCCTCACCTGGTTTATCTATGAGGAACCTTGACCTGGTCTAACATGACACTGTGAAATACATACTAATTCTCTAATAATTTATTATTCCTGTCAATGCTATGGTTAGAGGGCCACCAGGCCTATCATGTAGTAAATTTGATGTGCATTAGCTGCATTTTTTTTATCTAATGACAAACCTTTTGATTAGCTGAAACAAGACTTGTGGGCTGCAGAGCTGACCTTTCTTTTTCTGTGGCTTCCTGTTTCTGTATATTAAGAGCTGACTTACCAGGCATGTAGGCAGGAGAGCTGATTTTTGCTGTTTGATATGTTGTAAATATTAGACAAATTTGCAACGGAACTGACATTTGCTGTATCCACTGTGTCTGTAGGCTACAAAATTGTCCCTCACTGTGTATCCAAAACATGTGGGCAACAGAACCTACCTTGCCATGTGTATTAATACTGCATGATGAGGGTGGGGTATATGGTGAGCGTGGCATAAATTAGCATTTCCGTTTCTGTAGGATGGGGCCTTAGGTGCCTTCTAACTAGGTCTTGTTAACTTACTGGATGCACACATACACATTACCATTACATCACTCCACAAAAACTATAGTTATGGAACGACTGCTCTATAGTTGTCTCTGCGTTTTTTTAACCGAATTCTATGTATTTGTCACTAGATCACTCCTTAAGCTGCCAAGTGGACAGACATTGTACAAACCCTAAAGAGTGGCTAAAATATGGGGGAAACAGAGGTATGCAGCTGGGGTTAAGGAAAGTAATGCACAAACTACAGTATAAACAACGTAGGAGATAATATTAACCCCTGCCAGAAATGAGAACCCACAGTACCGCAAAGCAACCAACGGTGCTCCAAATAATATGATTTAAACAAATAAATATTAATAGCAATGTGTAAAACTGTAACCATTATAAAAAGAGAATATAAGAGTATATATATGATCAGAATAAATATAAAAATTTACAGGGTATCATGATGGCATAGAATATAGTATAAACATACAATACAGGAATAGAAAAATGTATAAATGTACATAAATTACTAATAGAGGAGTAAAAAAAATGATTTTTATATGTGCTTTTTCTATTAAGATTCCACTATTATCATCGTCTCTTGCAGAGATTCACCTTGCAGTGCTGGGACTCGCCAGTGTCTCTCTTCATTTATGGACTTCATCTGTATACTTATTCTGTCCTGGTTGGTGGCCCCAGGGCCGCCACCAGGAATTTCAGGGCCCCTTACTGAAGAAACTTTCTGGGACCCCTTCCCCCCCGACAATATCTCCCACTGGCCCCACCTACCCTCACAAGCATGTTATGCAGGTCTAGTGTAATATGGAGGGTGGTTGGGAGCAGTCAATATGCCAGTAATATTTTGCCACTCAATATGCCAATAATATTTTGCCACTCAATAAGTCAGTATTTTGCCACTCAGTATGTCAGTATTTAGCCATTCAATATGCCAGTATTTAGCCCCTCAATATGCCATTATTTTGCCATTAACTATGCCAGTATTTTGCCCCTCAATATGCCATTCTTTTGCCATTTATAATGCCAGTATTTTGTCCCTCAATATGCCAATATTTTGTCATTTAATATGCCAGTATTTTGTCACTCAATATGCCAGCATTATGCTTGTTTTATGCCACCCTCTTCCCCCTTTCCAAGTACTTACCTCCTGGCCATTCTGTCTCCCGCTCGTCTCCTCCGAGCAGTCTTCCCTCCTGCACGGAGGAGGGAAACACCAGTCGCATTTTTTAAAAAAAAAATGTGTTAACCCTTCCACTGCAGTTTAAATCTAACTGCATCTAACTGTTTTTTGCTGTTTTTTTGTTTAGCACCATTGGTCTCATTATTACACAATTGTATCTACTCTCTACTATGCACATTTTGCCTTTACGAAAACTACATATTAATAATTGTTGGTGGTTTAGTTAACAAATGTGCTGTAAATGTTTCATTCTGACATTTAATCAATAATTTATTTAAGTTTTCCATGAGAAATTTAAATGTTCCTCACAAGAGACTATCATCAGAAGAAGCAGTTACATTTAAATTTGCAATTTATTCAACATTTAGGTACTTGTATGTATTAAAGTTAATGAACTAAGCAGTTTAGTGAGCAAGGATCATTGAAGGATCATTGAGAAGTGTATGGGTCATTAGGTCTATTAGAACCTGTTGTTCCTGTCTAGGTCTTTATATTTTGCATAAGTTACACTGCTTTAGTACAAATAGGTCCCAAAATAGACTTCTATTTTTTGACACACAGTGGGAGCCTCAGTTATTATCTACCCACTCTTCTCCTTTGCCTACAAAACCTTAGTAATACAATCATTAATATTTCTATATGGGATAACATCGAAGGGTTGACCTAATATGAGCAAATAATTAACACCAAAATGGTGCCTCTGCATTGCAGGTGGATTCAGACCACATTGGTGGTACATCGGTACCCGAAAGGTAGGTTACCCAGTTAGCCCCAATGTGCCTCAAATACACAATTTGGAAATCATCGCCGATTTTACACCGATATCTGCTGAAACTTAATGCAGCCAAATATGCTTAAAATGCAGAAAACCGAAGTTGTACCCTCATTATAGTCTCAGTACTCCACATTATATGTATATATATTCCTATGAGGGATTCTGCATACAAGAAATAGCCCAGTAACACTGAAATTAATATTAAATTGAACCTAAATAAACCAGACCTGCATAGGAAATATGCCCAACTCAAAAAGATTGCTACAAAAAAAAATTGCTACAGAATCAACTTACAATTAACCACTATCAAGGAATCTGTGTATAAATACTGAGCACATGTCAAGATCACCAGTTTATAGCTCAGCTATAAGGCACTAATGCCCAAATTAAAAAGAAAATTGGCAAGTCAAGAGTCAGGGCAGGGGGAATACCAGGACACTTGCAGAAGATGGGGGAAGGCAAGGGCAAAATTCTATGCCCTGACATTTTCAGTGGAGGAGAACAAGGCACTGCCCAGGAAGCTGTATCAACACTATAACTGGGTGACAGGGGCAGCAGCGAAGAAGACAAGCCTGACATCTGGCAGGAAAATGTCAATGAAGATTTTGAGGACAACCAATCCATGGAGGGGATGAAGCAAAGGTAAGAGCATTTAACATAGTTTTTCACCATAAGCCAAATGTAAAATAGCACTACACACACATAGCTCACACACCTGTGGTTAATGTAACACATGTAATAGCTGTGTCAAGGATAGCTAGGAATGTAGAGATAGGCAAGGTTAAATGTGGCTGCAAATGTTAAAATGGCTGCCACACACAGAGAAACGGTAAGGGTATGTGTAGAGGACTGTAGCATTAGAAATTACCAGCAGGGCCAGCCTTAGGGGTGTGCAACCTGTGCGATCGCACAGGGCGCAACACCCCAGGGGGTGCCCGCCAGCTTAAAAAAAAGAAAAGTAAAAAAAAAAAAAAAAAAGTAAAAAAAAATAAAAGCCGGTAGAGGCACTGGATGGGGGAGATCAAAAGATCCCCCCTCACCAGCGCTCTGCTCAGCAAGCTCAGCTGGATCTGGGGAGGGGGCTTAGCTATCCGTCCGAGAGGTGTAGCTCCACCCCCATCCTGTGAAGCAGAACAGTGTCTGCTTCACGGGGACCCACGGGCAGCAAGAGAAAGTGCTGCTCGGCTCCCCATGCTTGCATTAAGGGGAGGAGAGAGACAGAATAGAGGGAAGGAGAGAAGAGGGAGAGAGAGAGAACAGGTATGGGGGAATTAGAGAGAGACAGACATGGCAAGGAAGAGGAAAGGGACACACATGGAAAGGGAGAGAGACACATACATAGGGGGGTAAAAGAGACGGGGGTGCCACGGTGGAGTGCCACGGGGGAAGCCCGCACAGGGCGCTGGAACACTTAAAGCCGGCCCTGATTACCAGATACATCTGAAGTGGGTGCACTGCATATCCGTTGGCCTGTTGACATGTATATTCATTATACAAAGTTTAACGGCACTACAATAATCCAGGTAGTGAAGATTTTACTATATTTTGAAAACAGCAAATAGTGGGGTAAATTAAATGACTTAACATGTTTTGTGCTCACTCGCACTTATTCATAAGTCCATGGGTTGCATGGAATATCCATATCTCATGCAAGTCCCTCATTCTAGCTTGGGTAATTGCAATCACATATGCAGGGTCCATGGGTGGAGTTGTATGAATATAGCTTTAGTTATGTCAGTGGGAGGTATGGGGTGGTTCATTTAGGGGAAATTACACAATTAGCATTGCTAATGAGAATAGTGAAGATGTGACCAGGAGAAGGTATATGATATAAATATAATATCCATATTCCTTGCTATTCCACAGGTGGTGGTCTGTGATTGTGAATAGCAAGGACTATTGGTGTATATATATATATATATATATATATATATATATATATATATATATATATATACATGTACATCTTGGTACACGGATATACCATTCCTTTCACTGTGTATACACAGTAAGTGTGTATTGACACATTCCCTCTTTTCCTTGCACCACAATTGTACCTTTTTTTTTCAATATAATGTCCTAGTCTCTTCATGTGCTGATTAAATCCAGAATATGTCTATCTAGTTAAATTCTATGCTAATACTATTGGTCTTAATTTATGCTATTGTCTTTTATAAATGTATCTGTTTCATATATATTTTTATAATCTGACTGTGTAGAGTTCCTATTACTTTATTTTTCATACATATGTCTCTCTTGTTTACTATTGATTTCTGTGCTACAGACTCATATGTTTTTTCACATGGCCATGTTCCATTTATGTACAAATATCATCTTTTGATCAAATATAGTAATGCTATATATGTAGGCATGTCCATGCAAAAAAGTAATTTTGTTTTTAGTGTACTTTAGAGGTTTTAAAGATGAATTCTCCAGCTAAAATCAGGAGGTTTGCAATGGGGGAATTCCACCTATATTACCCAAATTCAGAGTGTATTTGGAGTTGATTGGCGCACATTGGTTAGTTGAAAATACATGGTTTTCATAACCAAAATATCCCTATATGAATGCTTTCAAAGCTTTAGTTTCTGAATGCCCTAAAAAGCTGAATTCAGGGATATTGAGTGGCCGCATTTTGGAGATTTGTGAAATTCTGCTTAAGTGCCTGACACATATACATTTTGTCACAAATCGTTGTATATAGACCCTCTTGATTAGGAACCCATGGCATTTGCATAATAATATTTGGCCCTGTTTAATACATTGTTAAAAAGCGAGAGTTTTTTTTATATTTTATTATTCCTAATCTACCAAATAAGCTCTTCTAGTCAGAGAAGCTCAACAAGTCTGTACAAAGACAAACCTGATGATTTCCTTGTATCAACTGCACTAGATGTTTCAGTACCTTTCTCTGCATGTAGCCGCTTCTGTTTGTAAGCCCATCACTTGAACTAAAAGAATATTCAATTTATACACTGACAGTTTTCCTGGATTAACAATGCCATCTTAGAGATATCACATTCTTCCCCACATTGGGCAACACTAGTTTGCACTGTCAAGTGCAAGTTCAAACTATCCATAAGGCAAGAGGCAGATGATTATCTATTTTTTTTAACAATGCCACAGGTAATAAGATGGCAGGACTGCCCATTAAGGGTTCTAACTCTGCCCATTTTACTTACATACTACATTTTTATTTTATCCCTTCCCTTGAAATATTTTATTTGGTTTTATATGTTTTAAAGGTTTGTAGAAGGGGTGGTATTTACTGCCTAAAAAAACCTGGGAAGTAATTCCTGGCCTGGTGAGGTAATTAAGATATCAGAATAAGGAAATACATGCATATCCTGCATTAATAGGATATATTTTTCAAATTTTCAGCAAGAGAATTTTTACTCTTGTGTATATGTCTCCATTTATTCATGTTAAATATATTTCCAGTGCTGTGGAAATATAAGCTAATTCTGTTTTGAAGCTCTTGGTTTCTTTGCAGTTGACAGAGCATAAAATAACAAATTAACTCCCTAAATGTCATAAGGCCTGCTACAACAGAGGTTAATTATATTCCAAGTCTCCATGTGTGTTCATTTAGTTGCTCTGTCTCCCAAGAGGATTATTATTAATGCTTAGAATCAGGTTGAAGGCTGAACAGGAGCCAGCTTTGGTCAAATGAAACAAATAGGTGTACATATAAAGGAATCGTTTAGTAATAGCCAAGGGATGTTATTAATGTTGGGCTTTTTTGGACCTCACAGCACATGCAGTCAAGTGACACATTTTATGATTTGCATTATTTTATAATAATAACATTTCAAAAACAAACAGTGGAGAAGTCACAAGCAAGTCCTCAGGTTTCAGAGGTGGTGCCCTATTGCATGATGCCTGCTATCTATATCTGATCTTGAGCTAAAGCATGGCAGACATGGACTTGCCATCTTCTAGCAAAAATACACTTGCATAATGTTATGTCACCCCCTGCCCCCCCCCCCCCCCGTCTATTTAGAACTATCACTGCCCGATCTAATTTTAAAAGTACTCTTTAGCATAAACACTCTTGTCATGTTTAACTAGTTTATATATGGCAACTCACAAAGAGATATATTTCCAGTGGCAAACTAAACACCGGCTCCTTCCAACACACTTGATAACGAGGATGAATAAAATAAGGAAGGGCCTGGATGAAGCTCAGTGATCGAAACATATAGCATGGTGAGCTATGACATGATCCTGGATTTGGACTATCCTTTATTGCTGCTAATATATTGCAGCTACTTTATGTGTTTGTGCAAAACCAGATGTTGGCTGTAGATGAAACCTGGAATTTTATGTGAGATTTTTTTTTTTACATTGAATTTTGGTGTTAAATATATATTCTGATTTTGGGTCTTCTGTGCAGAATTGAAGATTACCAGTTACTACATGCACTTGGGCTATGAGAGATGTCCATTGAGCAGAATATCTGAAGCCTCAGAGTAAGAATTTGTATATATTTTAGTCCTGGTGATATACACTGCTCTCTGGTTTTAGATCCTATATATGTCATTTGAGTTTAGCAGAATTAAATATACTCCATATTTGAAGTACCTGTACTTAGCTTATCCCTCTGTGACTGCTATAACCAGTGTTTTTCCAGTATTGCACTATTAGGTGTTTTTTTTTTTTGTATTGTTTTTTCACATATTGCATTGTATCTAACCTGTATTGGAAAAAACTGGCTATGGGATTTTTATTATTATTTTCCCTACATTTCTATATAAGTGTGTATACATTCCCAAAAAAATGTACACTGGTGTTACACCAAGCGCACCTCGCCTTACTTTATGTATGGTAGTTCACTTTTTATACATTATCCTGTACTCTTTGATGTACAGTGTATCTTTTACACTATTCATACTGTTGGTTAAATCTTGTATTTATGTTACATAGTTAGATAGTTAAATAAGACATGGAGTTTATCATTTCAACCATAATACGTGTGTTTTCTGTTCCAGAAGAAGGAAAAGAAGAGAAACTTTTAATTTTACCTCAAAGAGAAAAAAAAATCCTTTTTGTCTACAAAAGAAAGTCAAATTCACCTTGTGTCAGTATTACCTAAGCTACTTTTAAATTGTATAGCCCTGTATGTGTTTCCTTTCTACAAAGGAACATATTAACATAGTTATAAATAAATACTAACATAATTTTAACTAGTAAATAACAGACCTTTCTGTTCAGTATAGTTCTGATTTGTAATTATCTGGGTTTATAGCATTGGTTCTGTAATATACTATTCAGATTATCTACTCTAGAAAGGAACATATTCCCCCTACAAGCGTGCCTACCTCTAGGATACACTAGTTGAGAATAGAATAGACGTAGGCTTTATTCAAGAGACTCACTGGAAGCACCAAGTGGGTTCTCTATGGAAATATAGAAAATATCCAGTGATATACTGCTCTAGTATGCAAGATAAAAAAAAAAGGGGTAGCAATTATCATTTTTAACAAAATCTAATTTGAGCATATCTTTCATGAATCCGATCAACAAAGGAGACAACCATTATTAATTTGTAAACTAAATGATGTCCTGTTTACACTGTTGAACCTCTATATGCCCAGTGAGTCCTCAGCAAAGTTTCTTGGCCAGACATTTAAAAGGGTCAAAAATATGGTCAAGGGAACTCTTGTAGTGGGAGGTGACATGACCTGTGTATCCGATGTAAAAAAAAAGTGGTATGGGGTAAAAAGATAGATCCAAAACAAGTGACTGCAGCCCGTACATTTTCAAAATGTCTTTGATTTGGAACACAGAGTACAAAATAAATACAGGGTGGCATAGGCTTGAGACCCAGCAAAGTAGAAGATTAGAACTGGCGCATCTATATTGGATGAGACATGCTAATATAACCCTGAGAAATAACTATAATCCTATATTAAGAGGTTTATGGAAGTTCATGGACAAGATTAAAAGAACCTATGGGAATGAAAACTGGGTAACACCAATAACACCAATATCGGTCCTAAAATATTACATCCCACTTACAAATTAAGAACTGGCCAAGGGGGGGTATAAAAAACATGTCAGATCTATACGATGGACGTAGATTACTAACATTAGCTATCCGACTATGAGAGATTCACTTACTTGAGAATCTCTAGCTACCTCCAACCTAATATGATCTTTACACCTTCGGAGTTAGACCTCTTTGTGGCAAAGGGATATAAAAAAGGAATGATACCTAAATCAATAAGTTTCTTCTATGAGCAAACCGAGAAAGGTAAACCAAAAGCTTTTGAGAAATGGGAAAACGATATAGGGAGAAATTTTACAACAGAAGCATGGCAGCAAGCTTGGGTTAAAACTATAGGTACGGTACATTGTATCAACGTTCAGGAAACCTATTACAAAGTACTCCATTGTTGGTACATGGTCCCATCACGACTGCATAAAATTCAGCATAACACCTCTAGCAAATGCTGGAGATGCGAAGACGGAAAGGGTACCATGTACCATATATGGTGGGAATGCGAACGACTTGATGATATAAAACAAAAATTGGAAAGATGAAAAACCTTGGAATGGCAAGAGATAATCAAATAGATCACCAGTATAGAATGGAAAGATATATTTTTTTCTACTAGATCAAAAATCCCTATATATGATACAATCTGGTAACCCTGGTTGGCAATGCGGAAACGACAGATAGACCCTAGACCCCAATGGGAAGCCTGTACCCCACTTCTCCACCTACCCTATGACTCGACCGTGGAGGCCTATCCAACAATAAGATTATATGTGTATGAATGAAGGATGGGAAGAATGAATGCGAAAATATTTTACACAGGCAATTAAAGCACCACAAAGTGAGAATACCATCGTCTCCTCTCTTGTGTAAAATAAAATTAAGTAGCCTGCTGCACAAACAATAGACACAGCGAAAAAAACGAAACATGACTCACACACACTAGGGGAAAACAACAGAAGGGCCAAAAGATTAATAGTGGACATATAGCAAGATTACAAAATGGAAAATAAATAGATAAAGGAGAGATAAAAAGAGGGACAATCAGCCCGAATAATAGATAAACAAGCAGGGTGTTGAATAATAGTTACATTTGACATACCTGTGTATTTAATGTGTAATGGCTGTGATGGTGTGTGCTTTGCTCTCCACCCTTCCTTTTCTTTCTCACCCCTCCTTTTTCTGAGAGGTGTGAGACCGGAGGGGGACCGGAGGGGATAGGGGGGAGGAGGGGAACTAACGTATTGCGTTACTGAGCATAGTGCTCTAATAGGAATAAGGGACAAATGTCCACTGCACAATAACTGGAAATTAAATTTATAATTATTTAAAGCACTGTAAAATGTACCCATTACATTAGTATAAACATATGAGACAAAAACGAGTTCACCTGTCAATTCAGTCAACACTTTAACTGCTTTAACAGTTTAAAGAAAGCGTTCTAGTCTTTAAGACAATGGCTATTTTCTTCTAATCTTTACGGATGACCCATATGTCTGAAAAGTTTGATTTATGAACAGTTGAGTCCTGCCCTATAATTTGTTTTTGACTATTTCCGTTTTCAAGTACAAATACTTTTTTCCAATCCGACTCACCTCTGTTTTTACATTAACCACAATAGTTCACAGTGGTTAATTTCTATTTGAACTACAAATTAACTTACATTATGTTCTATCTACTACTTGCAAATACCATACTACAGTATATTTACATCATTACAACTTACACAATCCTTTTTCAGAAGGACAGCATGTGAGGATAATGTGTACTCTTATAAGGAATAACCAGAGCAGATGCAGACATTTTAAGCTCATATTTATGTTTATACATTAAGCACCAATATGACATGCTAAAAATGTTTTGACACAGATGACGTTATGTATAAAAGGTGTTTCCGTGAGTGCAATTGCACCAAAATTATTGTCTGCCCCATGTTTAAAAAAAAAAAAACAACAGAGCACCTGCCTAAATAAAAAAAGTGATCTAATTTTTTTCGTCACAGTATAAAAAATGTATGCCTATTTTAGATCACTTTGTAGGACTACAACTGTCCACCAGTCCTTATCTGTCATTATTTGCAATAAAGTGAGAATAAAAAGTTCCACATTGAGAATAAAATGTCACTGTTTTGCCCCTAATTTTTGTATATATAAAACCCATTATAACCGTTTTTTTTACATACCGTACAGGCACATGAGCAAAAACAAAGGAATCAGGATTAGACATAAAACAGTACCATTATTTATGCATAACCCCCAATGAGACTTTCCCATTTTAATAACTCAATAAACATATACTTAGAGTGCTTATAGTAGAAAACAAAACATATAGAGCATACACCCATCGGAATGGCTATATTATTTTGGCCATATGTGGAAGGCTAGGTAAATGTTTTTTACAAATATTACAAACTAGAGTAAAGAGAGTGAAACAAATTATTTTATTGTATCCTTTCATCAAAGCATTTCTACTTAAAATGTCTACACTTGATGCAATACATACGTTAATTTTATTGCCTACAGTTGTCTTTTAAGACCAGATGAAGAGGAAAAGGAAACTAGATGTTAATCAACAAGTAAAATTAATGTCCACCAGAACTATAGCACAGGACGCTAATACAGTATGTACTCTACCGCTGTTTCACTGTTTCTATGGAGCTATTCTACCACTGCTCCTATGATGCATCTAGTACAACTCTACTGTATTAAGACAGTATTATTTCACTATAACAATAAGCCTCCATAGGGATAAATACATAATGGTACCGTTTTACTTAGAAAAAGACATTGTGAGAAAAAGCAGAGATGGAAGGAGAGTGGGAAGGAGCGACATAATGTTGGGAAGGAAAAAAAGAAAGAGATAAAGGAGGTGGAGAGAGGAAAAGAAAGAAACATTTCTTTGAATAATAGGCACAGTATTTTGTGAGTTTTTCACTGTAAACAATATTGTAACATGATTCAAACCAGTCTTTATGACCCTATAAATTCCTACGTTTTGGACTCTTTCCAAGCTGGATCATTCCTCCCAATTTACAGTGCCAGGACTGATTTATATAACTGTGCAAGCATCTTAAGATGATCTTAGATAGACGTTACACAGAGTGTTCTTTCACACTGGAAACTCAAGGAATAATTTTTACATTTCCCAAATACTTTATCAGCTAGTGGCTTGGAAACAAGATCATCAACACTGATAAATATTTCACAAAGCAAAGTAAAGAATTGTATTGTAAATAACATCAGTTTACTGGACACATATTAAAAAAAACTTGATTTCATTTTTCAATAAAATTTGAATATTTTTTCATCTTACATTAATTGAATATTAAAAAAAATAAGGTCTAATTCATAAAGACTTTATTAAGCAGCAGTAAGCTAATACTAGGAATACAGTATATGACACTAAGACTGCATAAGTGGTGTAATTGTGTGCTCCATGCTAGCAGCTGGAGTTCTTGCATATTTTAACCAGACATTCAAGATCAGAAAATAATTTAGATGATACAGGATAAATGCTTCAGAAAAATAACACAAAGTTATTATGAAAGTATGTTGTTCAGGATGATACAAAGGAGACAATATATATCACATGAATTCATTGAATGATGGCTTGATATAAGAACAATGTGCCACTAAGAGAATATTTAAAAAGGCAACTTATAACACTAAAAGACTATCTTTTATTACCAAAAAATGGCTATTACTTTTTTTTATAAAGCATTTAACAGGAAGAATAAACTGGAGTTTCTCTTATCCTGTGGAGTATGTACATATTCCGAAGTCCTGGAGAGAGTACAAAGCATAAGGACATACGATTAGACCTTAAAAAATAAAATAGATATACAAACAGATGTATGTTGGACACATATTGACAGGTATATTTTGATTGTAGTTGCAGTGAGTCAGTCATTTTTAGACATTTTAGGCCATTGATTTAAGACCATTAAAAAGTTGATGGTATCTGGAAGGATATTTCACATTTTAAATTTTCTCCAAACACTTTAGTAATAAAAGAGTGAATTTCAGGGCATTTCAAGCATAAGGCCAAACTAGCCAAGTTTGAAAAACAAACACAAAAAAGTTATCTTAATGTTTATTTGAGAATTGTTTCGCTTAAGTAGTGTAGGATTTGTTCCAAACAACATGGACACCCTTTGTTAGTATATAGTTTGTGACTAGGGATCCAATTTTCAACCTTTTAGACACATCATCCTGGAGCACATCATGAACTTGAATCTTTGGTTTATCTTGATTAAGAATTGTGCACTGTGGGAACCTCATTAATAAACAATGAGAATGGTAATGTCCTATAAATGGATAATTGGGAATTTGAAGTGGATGGAAAAATATGTAGATATTGAATACTGTCAAAAAAGTAGCGGAAAAAATAACTATTTTTTAGTTGATCACCTATGTCAGACTGTTTGTATTCGTGTAACAGTATGTTATGGACAACTGTATAAAAGCCCTTTGCAAAACATTGAAAAATAGCTCCAGTAAACTCAGCTCATTTTATGCCATCCAGCACATGATTGTCTGTAGTGTGTATTAAAAAAGGGGAACAAACAGCACTTACACAGCACTCAAATTGAGGTGGTTCATTAAGGAACCACAAAAGGCATTTCAACCTAATTAAATATTTTTTTCAACTGAGACTTAATAAGCCACCTCAATTGGAGTGTTGTTCAATTGTTATATTTTTCCTAACTATTGGGGACCTGGAGTGAGGTCTTTGCCATGCACCCAGATATTTAATTGAGCTTTCCCAATTATATTGTCCTTTGAAGTGAAAAAAGACTGAGCTTCTCAGCCTGATAAGCAAATGTATAAACATAGTACAGTAATTCAGGTTGAAAAAAGGCCCTTGTCCATCAAGTTCAACTCCTTCTTCCTACTGCTGGTCCTAAAGGAGAAAATAAAATCCTAATTTAGAGATTTCAAATTGTGTTTCCTAGGAGAAAAAAGTTGTTGTCCAAAAAAGAAACTGATTTCTCCTTAGATCAACAAGATCTAACTATTAATATGAAGAGAGACGTTTTGGTTATACAATTTGGCCAGTGCACAAAAATCAAAGGACCTAACAGATCAACATAGACCTTTTTAAATGTAAAACATTTTTTAATCATCATAGAGATAGGAATAACTGGTTGCAGTTCACTGTAATGATCAAAGCTTGTGCCTGAACTTGGTGACTTTTTTTCTGAAAATAATTTTAAATAATCAGAGTAAATTGAGGTTAAAGCAGATGTTAGGGTGAATGTCTGAGAGAAAAATAAGTCAGGCCGTATCCAATGTAGAAATGCAATTTGAAACATAAACCTGAAATGCAGGATCTATGTCAAAAAATAAACCAACCAGAAGACAGTCAGTCTGTCACTAACAAAATAAATATTAAAAGATCCAATGTAAAGCTCTTTATCCCAGACAAGTAGAGAAGTAGAGTCTGCTAAAGCAAAGAAACCATATCGTGTTCATAGTGTTTCTTTTCAGGGTAATGGTCATGGGGAATACATTAAAGCAGTATATTTCCTAACAAGCTATTCAATTATACGTATCCATTCAATTATACAAAATCTCACTTTCTTACAGTATGCATATAAAACTCAATCAGGGTTTCAGTATGCATGGTTGTAATTTGAAACGTGTGACCTGTGTCAGAAGTTTCCACATGGAAGAGGCTGTCGTCGCCTATCACCTCACTCTATGTTGGTGGTAGTTTGAAGATTTAAATTAACAAAAAGTTATGGTAAAGTGTTTCAGACAGTTACACCTTATGCACTTTTTCAACACTGAGTCAATAATTAACTTAATTAAACAGTATTTTTATATGGGGGACTTACTTTACACTTTATTTGATGAATAACAATCATTTCCCATGATTCTGTAGTGGAAGAAGTCAAAATCGCGATCGTGCACAATTTGGCAGTCAGGTATATTCCGAATTGCATGGGCTGGGGACTCTATGAATCTCAGAGCGGCACAACTCCTGGCTGCCTCTACAGATTAGCTCTCTCTCCTCCACTCACGTTCCAAACAGCCACGACTTAAGCAGTGAAACCTGATCCGAGTTAGCCGGTAGGCACTTCTCTTAAGCACAGAGGAGGGGCATAGCTAACTCTGATCCGTAGTTTAAATGACCCAAGTTTCAGCTAACTCGCATTCTGGTATGGTCCTATTCGTGGATATTGGGATTCCTGTGTTTCTTGATGACTTTCTGGTTATTGATACCTAGCTTGTCTGACTTTCCTCCTCTGTGCATAATTCCTGGCTTGTTTGACTACCGCTCTTTCATTCTGTGCCTATTTGCTCATGTGCCAATCTTTGCATCTTCTGACTACAATCTCTGTACTATGTGTACTGTCCTTGGCACCATCTGGCCTATCCAGTATTACGTCCTGTCACATACCTGCAGAGTCAATACTATATTTGCCTAAATCTGGGTTCCACACTTTGGGGATCATCTAAGTCCTTGTCGTCACCTTGCTGTGTGTGGTGTCCTTGCAACATCTTCCCCACCAGACTGCCATCCACACTGCTTCTGGAGTCCTTAGGCTCCAGCATTGTAAAACTCACGGAGCTTATTAATATTTTCTATTGTAAAAAGCCACTAAGGCAGTGAGGATGTGCCATAAAAACACACTCATATGGGCTATCACAGAAATACACCAATTACTTATCTTATTATCCAGTAAAAAAAGGGACTGTGTTCATGCAAGACAAAATCAAACAAAACAGTAAAGACATGGTACATAAAAAGAAACAAATGAAATTCATATGTATCTAAAAACATTTCACTCACTCTCAAAGGAGCAAAACACTCTATGCATCCAAGAGACATAAATTGTATTTCCATTGTAGGGTGGAAAAACCACCTCTAGGTCTTTATGCTCTAACAAATATGTTTTTATAAATGGAACCATAAGACAATATAAAAAAGTTGTTTCTCATGTTCCATTAAAGTTAATAAAATACACTTGTGTAAACAATGTCTCTCCTATGTTATATGCCACCTTTACTGTTTAAAGAAAATTTATTTTTACCTTCAGGATATCTGTAACTGCCACCTTGTATTTACACAAGTATGATTTGCAACCTCTAGCAGACAACAATTAATGTAACTTGCGAACAGATATCTATGTAAACGCCTAATATAATTGAGTCCCTCCCCATTCCTAAATGAATTACTAACAGGTTGCAATCACAATATGTTAAGGCCACTCTGCTCTTTTGTTCTAACTGGACTCGATCGATTTCAGCCAGTCATTATTTCAGCTGGTCTATAAATAATCTTGATACTGGGTGTGGTTAGTGTTATTTTCCTTTTTCTTTGTCTTTCTTCTGATGGAAGTAGTAAGGTAGTCCCAGAGTTGGTTCTAAGAAATACTTGGTCTTCCTTACATGAAATTCTGAAGAAGCCATCCTAAGATGGAAGGCACCAGGCCCCTGGGTCACCAGCTACCTTCAAATCCTGAAAAAGAGTAATCTGTTCACTTGATTGATCTGTTGAATTAATAAGTAAATATTAAGGAGATCAGGACTTCCTGGTATGAGACAAAGACACTTTCTGGTGTCCATTACTATCTGCACCCCACAGACCCCCTGTAAAATACCTATGCCAGAAAGAATCTACCACCCTGTGCAACTGGGGTAACCTAGCAAAAACCAAACAGTGTTGACACCAGAGGCTAGGAGGAACCACAAGGCACCACCAGTATATAAACCATTACATTTAAGTAAGGATTGCCACACAGACTGTATTTTATGGGCAGGCTGGTAAAAATTAGCTAGACGCCAATGTTTCATTTATTGAGGCAACTTCATGGCCAGTAATATTTAGAAAAAAGAGTGGTGTTCACATGTTATTAAACTGTGATAGAAGTGATATTCCAGTATATATATCACTTCACAGGAAATATTGTGACACATTGTTCGTGTTGAAAGTCTGCTATAAAAGCTACATAGGTTCTCAAAGTTACCTTGTTTTCTGTATATATCTCAAACCACAAATTTTAAATGATATTGACTTGGCCATGTGATTAGGAATATAAAATATGTGAGGAGTTTTTTCATTGAAAAAAAATTGTAAATTTACCAACATCTGAAATCAAATAATCTATGTGGGTTAATTTGTTGACAGCCTCTCGTTAAGACAGCCTCTCGTTAAGATAAATTGACATTTCTACCTTAATAAATTGTCATTGGTGAGGGTGTCAGCACTCTCCACATATATTTACAAATAGCTCGATTCCACACAAAAGTCACGGTCTTTATCAATGCTAACTCAATCTTTTTGTTCTCTATTCTTCTATTGTATGTGTATTAAGCAAATCATAAGTCTCCCTCGTCCATCACAAATGTGGGTTTAACGCCAAAGCTTTTCAGGCCTTCACATGCCCTCAATGGAAGTAAATCAAGACATTGCCTTTATCCCCCTCCTCCTTCTCTCTCCCAGCTCTGTCAACAAACCCTGAAGCAAGGACAGGAAACTCGGTGACATGGAAATTGATTGTGACACAGAAGGTGCTAATAGTGATCACTAGCGATGTTGGACATATGCCAATGGGAATAGCCACAATGCTTAATATTCTGCATTTGAGACTTTCAGAGTGCTAGTCATCACCGCTGATGGGCAATACAGAAGTTGGAGTATAGAAATTACTAAGATACCTAAAATGTGGCAGGCTTCCAGTCTGCATGAGTCACAAACTAATTCTAGGGAAACAAAAATAAATGTTACACATTCCCTTGCTAATCTTGCTAGTCTGTGGTTGTCACATACTGTGTTTGTTTTATGTGTGCACTAAGATATAATGTGTTACTATATAAAACAGTTAATGAGAGGACATATAGTTTCAGCTGCCAGATTGTGGTTTTACCCTTTTAGCTTTATTTTTATATGAAATTTAAAGAAATAGTTTAGAATGTATTGCTAAGTCTTCTATTTATGTTAACAGGGCCAATCTATAATTTTGCTCCGACAGGATTACCTACAGCCAATTGGTAGGGGGATATGGATATTGCAATTACATAATGAAGCATCAGAATACATTGCTATTTTATATTGTAAGTAAACTTGCAAACATGTTCATGAAGCCATTTACATGGCTATTTTGATGTGATGGAAGTAACCACTGCTCACTTGCAAAATGTCAGTGATGTCTCCAGTGGTATCCCTTATCTGTTCTGCCCCCACCTAACATTTAATGTTAAGATTTGCTTTTGTTTACAAAATATGGCTAGAGCAGGAAACTGTTTAAGACATTTCCAAGACTTTCCTGCATGCATTTGTAAACAACTGTACACTGCACAATTGAACACTACCAGATGCTTCATAGTTCATTTGGACTGTCCCTTTAATGCAATGTATGTTTCAGAAACTGGAAAATTTGGTTCCAACACTTTCAGTAGATTTTTATATAAACTAGACCTACTAACAACACATGAATACATTTGCTTAGCGGGGGAAACTCACCAGGTTTACCCCTGCACAATGTATAGTTAAAATGGTGAGATGAAATGTTCATCTCACCTCAACTCACCTGCAATTCACCTTTTAGTGAATAAACCCCATAAAAATTCAGTTTGTATAAATGGTACTGCAAGAACCCACTATAAGAGCAGCAAACAGCACCTTGAACAATATATATATATATCATTTTCATATCTGTAGTATATGGATACATATTTGTAGTATCTGTGAAGTAAGCTAAATGAAAAAATAAAGTATCAAATTAATATGTTCCCAATGGAGAGGATTTGATGAATAGAAGCAGTTTTTTTATTTATTGTGTACATATTTTTTTTTTTAAATGAAGATGCATTAGCAATTTTAAAAAGTCTGAAAGACCTTTAACTTATTAGCACTACTAGGTTCAAGCCTTCATTTATGCATTTTAGATGCTGGTGAAAATAATTCCTTTTTTATATGTGGATTATTTTCAAATTCAAGGTCAGTGGGTTTTGACCTTTGAGTGTGCAAGTTTAGCAGCCAATTAGCAGGAGCAGAGGCTTGGTGCAAGGTGACTGCATTCCCCTGGTGTCTTGGGCAGCTGAAGTATCCAGTGAGATGTTAAAGGACAACTGTAGCAAAAAATGAAGTTGTGTTTAATTTAAAAGATTGCATCAAGTGTAGGCATTTTATATAGAAATGATTTAATGAAAGAATACAAATAAAGTATAAAGTACCTTATTGAGACACCTTTACCCCATATAGCTCAACCAGGAGGTAGCCATTTTGTTTAGAATCTTTGGTCAGATGGATCAGACCTCTCTTCATCTGAACCAAGGTGAGTGAAGACAGAGCATTACTATGGTAGGGCATAAATATGACTGGGCATCCCATTAAAGGGACTCTAAGACAGGACATCCCATTAAATGGACTCTACGACAAGGCATCCCATTAAAGGGACTATCGGACAGGTCATCCTTATTTCATGGACTCAAATCACCTTTTTTACAGGGTTTAGGGCATCCCCATTACAGGGACTCAGAACATGCCTTTTACAAGGGTCTGGACAGGACCAGAAACCATAACCAGATTGGGCACATGCCTCTCTGGAGGCCAATCTAGGATGCCGGTTTGGCTATAGTTTCTCTGGAGCCAGGCTAGGCAGTTGCCTTTCTGGGGCCAGGCTAGACAGGTGCCACTGAGAACAAGAGCTAAGGAACCATGGAGAGTGGCACTCTCTTTCCAGAACTACAAAAAGTGACACTTCTGTGGCCAGTACTATGGAAAATTCCACTCTGTGGCCAGAACTAAGAAGTGCCAATCTTGTGGCTGGGACTGGGAAGTGCCACTCTGTAGCCAGGACTGGGAAGTGAGGAACACACAAGGATAAAGGAAAACCCAGCAAAAAGACTAGCCAAGAATTAGATCAGAGTCAAGGACAAAGAGTAAAAACAGAGAAGCTGGATACCTACTAGATGAAAGAAGAGTCTGTATGCGGAATGGAACCTGACAGGCCTTTGCCTACATCTAATTCCTCAATGACGAAACCCATCAAGTGTGTGCCATTTGGCATCTATGGACAGCATGCTGCTACCTTTGTGACCTGCTCTGACTGCTTTTAAAGATGTTTCAATAAATTTCAAAAATGTTATTACTTCTTCCTTGGATTCCATTTGATTCACTTGTTCTCAGCATGGGGATAAGGCTTCATTACCGTGGTGTGGAGGTGGAAAGTAGTTTAATTATATTCGGATGCTCGTGAAACAAATATTAAACACATTGCTGGCTGTGCTAAGCCATACTGATTACACTTTTTTTCTTATGCGAAGAGCACTGTACTTTGCAAAGTTCATTCTACATTAGGATCACAAACAGTTAAAAATGTGTAATATTACAGACTACATTTATTCTTTTTTAAGAAATGCATTAAAATAAAAAAGAGGAAACCAGAGATTTAACGGCTATTGACAGTTCCATATGTGTCAAGCTTAGAAACAAGAATTGAAAATATGAAAAAAGGTAGAAAAAAAAGTAAAAAAAAATCCAACACAATTTTGCAGATGGATAAAAAGGATAAACCTGTAACTGTACGCTGCATGTCTGTGCATTGATGCACTTCTGTTTAGAATTGCTTACTAGCAAGGGGCTAATATAGAGAGTATGAGACAAATCTCTTGGCAAAGTACTAATCTGTCAGTTCTGGATCAACTTAGACCTGAATGAAGAAAAGAAAGCTATTCGGTGCTGCTGTCATTTTACATTTCAGACAAATGTGAAAATGGATTTTGCTTTCTACTCCTAGACATATAGAAAGCTATTGTGGACCCTGATATTCACTGTTTTTCTTTCACACATACACTTTGTTTCTCCTGTCCTCTACGCATTCGTCAAGCTAGCATTTTTTGTTTATTTCTATCTCCATTCATCCCTGCCTGTTTATCTATCTCTCTATTGATTTGTCTCTTCATCTCCTCTATCTGCCTATCCTATCCTTTTACTTGGGCAATATGTGGATTATGTATCCATCCAATGTTGTTCTCTTTCTCTCTCACTAGTACAACTTTCCTGTCATTCTTTCAAGTCCTTCCAGAGCCACCTCACTATTTTATTCATTAAGTTACAACTATTCCCTTACTCTTATGCTTTCTTTAAAAAAATGGACTTTAAATATTTAAAGGTCTGGGAAAAGAGGAGAGAAGACACAGTGACAAAGGCATTGAGAGGAAGTGGTAAACCTACTAAGTCCGTAACTTTTTTATTATTTTAAACTTTGCATTGTTATAAATACACTTAATAATTTAATTTGTTAGTTTATCAGGCCACTTGTTTTTATTTCTAACAGTTCAAACTTTAGCAACAAAAGTATTTCGGAATTTTTTGGGAATCTAGGTTAGAAGTGAATAGCCTTGAGTAGTACAAAATGTAGTGCTAAGTGACATTGCGACAGAGGAAAGTAGACAGACATCCATAGCATTCAACCTTTCAATGTATCTACATATTTGAATCCAGAACATATTAAAAAATGGAGTAATTGTCATTATTTCTGAAATACAAGGAAATCATTTGTTTCCTTACTCAAGTTTATTTTTTATTATTTTAAGACATCTGGTTTCACATTAGGTTTCACATTAACTCCTTAATGTTTGAAGGTTGCTTTGTGATTTTGTCCTTAACCCCTTCACGACCGATGACGGTCCTGGACCGTCATAGGGAAATCTCCCTTCGTGACCGATGACGGTCCAGGACCGTCATGCAGGTCTGATCGCGGTATGCCAGCGCTACCAACGACATGGCTAAGTGTCTCGATACCGAGACACTTCAGCCATGTCGGTTGAGGACCCCCCGGAAACATCCGGGCACTGTGACAGCCAATCACAGCGCCCGGATGTTAATAGCTGTCAAAGCAGGTGCCTGCTTTGACAGCTATGGTCTCTCCCTGCTCCACGGTGATCGTGGGGCAGAGAGAGACTAAATATAGTGTGTGAAGTCTCCCCCTGGTCACCAGCCCCCCAAAGGATTTTTTTTATTAAAAAAAAAAACAATTTTTTTTTATTTTTTTTTTTTTCCTATTGTGCTAATCCTAACTCTTGGGTTAGGGTTAGAGTTCATCAAAACCCTAATCCTAGAGTTAGAATTAGGGTTTGTACTAACCCTAACCAAAGGGTTAAGGTTAGAGTTAAATAAAAATAAAAAAATGTAAAAAAATTAAAAATAATAATAATAAATTGTATAAAAATAAGAACTTATTCCGTAAAGGACCAATGACATGTTATGTCTGTCTGTGGTCCTTTAGGGATATTTTTTTTTTTTTTAAAAAGACTGCTAGTGGGGCCAGTGCTTTGCATTGGCCCCCAGCAGTAGATAGGGGCCCGCAGCAGCTGGATATTTGATCCATGCAGCCGCAGGATAGCAAGGATAGAAAAAACCAGTGCTTCCTACTATAGACTACATTTCCTATTCTGCTACGGTAGCTTTTGGCTGGCTGAGCATGATAGGAAATGTAGTCACAAGTATTACATAATAAATACACGTTTTAAAGCTGCAATAACCATATCCTAAATTTTGCCCTGTACCTGCCACATAAACCTAGCACACCTATACATGTGGGGTACCGCTATACTCAGGGGAAGTTGCTGAACATATATTGGGGTTTTGTTTGGAAATAAAATAGAACAGCCCCTTTAAATTCATACCTAAGTTTCAAAGTGTGTGGAAATAAAACACACACAAAATTACTACGCCAAAACTTGTCAAAGATTGGTGGTAAAATTACAGAGTGAAAAGTGTCAAATTACCCCAAGTTGAATGCCCTGGGATGTCTACTTTATAAAAATGTGTACATGTGGGGGGTTATTCAGTGATTCATATCAGATATCGGTGTTACAGTGTCACTAATGCTAATTTTTTTTTAAAATGGTTTTGAAACAGCTAAACGCTACTTGTATTTATTAACCTAAAACATGCAAAAAAAAGCAAAAAAAATATAAACATTGGGTATTTCTGAACTCAGGACCTATAGTCGAATCTATTTAGCACGTTTTTTCATTCGCTTTTGAAGCTTAGTAAAAGAATTTACAAAGAAAAGTCAGGAAAAGTGTTTATTTTTTTTAATTTTAACCATATTTTACTATTTTTTACACGATACAATAAATGATATGAACAAAATAATGTCATGAAAAGAAAGCCCTTCTTGTCCTGAAAAAAACAATATATAATATGTGTCGGTACAGCAACTGACAAAGAAGAAAATTAAAGCTAAACACAAACACCTCAGACGTGTTAAAACAGCCTCGGTCACTAACGCACAACATTCCAAAAACAGTCTGGTCATGAAGGGGTTAAGGACACCAAATAGAGATCTTATGTGATCGGGGCCAGGAACACTGAGGGACAGGTCCGAACAGTATCTTTACAGATCCTGTAGGCCTCCGCAGAAAGATCATGAAACTTCACAACGTCACTCGTGATGTTGCTTAGGCATGCCCAAACCAGAAATTTAGGCATGGCACAATTTTGTTAAATTGAACTGGTGCTAACTTTGAAGGTTACATATGGCCTGTTAGAGTGAGGCCACTTGAAGTGGCCTCATCTGACAGAAGAGATCCAGAGCTTAGCTCCTATTCTGAGGACATTCTATCCCGTCCTCATGGTTGTCATCTAGGATGGCATGGGATTTCTTATGCGTTAAGAGGTTAATAATTAAAATATTCTACATTTGTATCAATGGGATTGTGCACACATTGATTCGCAAACTGTCTTTTTATTTTATTTTTTTAGATAATTCGGCTACAGTTAAATAATATCCAGTAATCCCAAAGAGACAGTATTTATATTAGACCCAAATTTAGACATATTCCTCCCACTCTCAGGAAATATGACATTTAGCAACACAGAAAATGAATAACCGTACAGTACTAAAATAAATTAATGTATAGCATGCCAAAAGTCTTCAGTAAGAGATTATTCAACTTTTCCAATCACTCTACCACTTGTAGTCTAGAGCAGATTAATTTTTGCTCAGCTCGGTGCTTGTTGACAGGGCGGTTATCGTTATGATACTGTTACCACTGTCTGAAAATGGAAACTTTTACAAGAGGTACCGTCTCCAGGGATGAAATGATTAACTGCTAACAAAATAGTGCTACTCACTAAGAAAAATCTAATAAATCTCCCCTTGTCTCTCCCAATGGAACTTGGCAACAGAATATATCATATTAACATTAATGACTATCTCTAACTCAATTAAATGGAAGAGATACCCAATCAAATAAAAATTAATATAGGAAATCACAGTTAATGAAAGAACATCAGGTATATTCCTTTAAATACATTGGAAACAAAATACCATACTTAACTACATGCTTAACTAGAAGCATAGCATCTGACATGGTATTAAATATATTCTTAAACATAATTGTTAAGAAAAAAGTGCAGGTTAGATGAAACATATATGATAATTTATAAAGCTAAAAATATGTTTTTCCATTGCGGTGGTATTTTTCTTACCTTCAATTTAACACAGCTAACATAACTTGATAAATTGGAGGTAATTACCCTTACTAATTAAAATTGATATTGCCATTGCACTGGAAAAAATCCCTTTTTATAAATTTGGCATGCCATATTAATTCTGGCTTATTTTAAATATACTTGCTAGGATGTAAAATTGAACTTATTTTAAATACATGTATAAAAAGATAACTAGATAGGTAGACAGAATGTGAAACTTTTATTGAATAGGTTTATTATATTATTATGTCATTGGAGTTTGCATAAAGTAGGAAAGTTTTAATATGGAATATTGAAAAAAATATCCCTAATTTCTCTCAATAAACAAAGCTCTGATGTGTATTTTTACACTCTTTTGTCACATTTGCAGTAACGCTTTAATTTTATCTCACCGTTAATTAGTAAGAAAGATGGCTGTCGCACATGCGCGAAACGGGTGCGCCATTGCAAACAAGGGGACAAGCATCTTAGATAGTATTCTACTGAATTTTGAATTCTCGTTATTTTTATTGATTCATCCCCCCTATCTAAGCATGTAGGGATTTGTTTATATATTTTATTTAATTATTTTAGGAGGTCCAGAGGCTTAGTGGGACAGCGCCTGAAACAATATCTTTTATTGGTGGAGAGGGGTTTTAATGTGGCCAGTGGTTTCTAGATTTTATTAATGCTTATTAATGGAGTCAGGGGCACTTGATAGCCCCTGGCCTCATTGATGTAGTGGGCAGCTCCTGGCCTCATTTCATTAAAAAGGGGACTGGGACCCTTTGGCCAGCTTCCAACCACATATCATTAAAAGTTATTTGTAAAGGGGGCAGCGAAGCCCTCATTTGCACAAAGCGGTTTGGACATCAAAGTCCAACTTGACTCCTAAATCAAACTCCCTTCATTTTTTTTTTATTCAAATATATCCTCCCAATTTGACCTCCTCTCATGAAGCTTATATTTGAGTGAATATCCTCCTTAGTGTATGGATAAGGAGTTCATGTATGCATTCATGAAAATTCTTAAAACCCATCCTTTAACTGAAATACCAGCTCTATGTAGGAAAACCAATTATGTGGTTATCCTACCTGTATCGTTAAAGAGACATTCAAAATTGTATTTAACTACCTTGTGTAATATAAGCAAAATTTAAAAACAGCATTGCTACTTGTGTAAATCTAACATGTCAAGGCAGAGCTAATCTGGCTGAGGTGTGCACTACTCACCGCCCTCGTCTGTCAGGTTCTGATATAGGCTTACTTGTACTTGTGAAGAGAGACCATAATTTTTACATCCAATAGGATCCCCATGCCTGATTACATGTAAAAATCAGGGTCTTTTACTAAGCTAGCAGTCAATGACAGTCTGCGACCAGGTCAGCTACCATGCTGCTCATGGAAGCATGGAAGCTTCCTGTCAGAGGGTAAAATTACCTGTATCTAGAAATATATATGCGTATCTTACAATATTTAACACATACGCTATTGTATCCTGATATTTTCCATTTGTGCTTCTATACAATTCTAGAAGATAAAATGTTTAGTGGCTCTTTAAAGTGCCATTGCTTTTTTTGTGTGAGTGTTTGAAAGTATCAGAAGTATACCCTAAGAGACGCATTTATAATACTTTATATTAGCTGTTAGTGTTTTAAGAGATAGTAATGGATCGCGAATATCGTAATACCAATCTGACTGTTGTATCGAAAATAATCTGTTACATCATATTAGAAAGTGAATGGATCGTGTCATATTTACTAATAGGAATATCTTAAAAAGAAGAACAAAAAAGTTTCCCTTAAAGGACTAATTCAGATAGTTTGGGGAGTTATTAGTAATGCGGGATATTCAATACATGCCAGTATTATATTACATTACATTAACATTTATTTATATAGAGCCAACAATTTATGCAGCGCTGGGTAAAGAGCATAGTAGGGAACTACATACTAAATTAGACAAACTAGAACAGAATGATACATGAGGTAGAGAGCCCTGCTCGCAAGCTTACAATCTAGAGGATTGTAAGCTAGCGAGCAGTAAAGTACTTAGTTCTAATTTAAATAAGTCCAAATGTTGAAAGTAAATCTCTCTAAATCTCTCTGAAACAAGCACACTGATTTAACAGTGTAACGCACAAACCATTCGTAACTTTGACAAGTACATTTGATGGAAAAAGCTGACAAATCCACTTTTACAGTGACGGATCCTCCTTGCTGGGGGAGCTTCTACACAGCTACAGTCCTGAAGAATGGCCCAGTAAATTATGTTGTTCTGTTATAACTGTGTGTGGATTGTGGAAGCCCTAACACTGATGTCTGTTACTGACAATTCTCTAATTTCTAACTGTTGAATCAATTAATGCAATATAGCATACAACTGGTTAAATTGGTTGAATTTCCCATAGTTATTTTGTATGAAGCATTATTTATTTTAGGTGCACTGTGGAAAGTGATATGGGGCAGACGTGGCACTGTGGATCGTGATGAAGCGCATGCATGGCACTGTTTCAAACAATGTTTAGCCTGTAAGATAGATTAAATAAAATATTGTCAGTTGTGTTCCCTCTACCTCAAAATAATATAGCAGTGCCTCTCCTGAGATCAGACTCTGTTTGCTGCTACTTCAAGATGTAGGTAGCGGAATTAAGTGGCCCAAACCACTCTGACAGCAATGGGGGTATATGATTAAAATCTAAGCTTTTATTTTCTACACTCACCTGTCTGCCGGGTACATTTATTTGCTATTTATGCTCTACTTTACTGACCCTGAAGAGCCTACTCCTTCTCCTTTCTTCCAAATTCTCCAGTGGGCCTGTATGAATTTCCAAAGGACGGGGGGCAAGGGGCCGTCATCCATAGTAATAGATTAAATGAACTAGATTTGCAGTAAACAATCTCTACCAAATGTATACTTATCAGATATAAAAGTATTAAACAACCAAGAAGGAAAATTAATGTAGAAAACAAAAATTGATTCTTCTTGTTTTCTTTTTATTTTAAATGCATTGGTTGAGCATAAGGGGATCTTGGTTTTATATGATTTAAGTTTTGTTTCACTTTTTTGTATTCTCATTTCTTTCCAGTAATAACGTTTTTTTGCCCCTACCAGTTTTTTCACGTCTTACATAACAACAAGTATATCTTTCACATCCTGAGTTAAGTTGGACGACTCTAGCCTGATTTATAGCTAAGTAAGCAAAAACTGTGTCCTGTTTCATGATTCTTCTTTTGTACCTTATTAAGTAGTACAGAGATATGATATCATATTCATATGCTCTATATGTTTAGGTAAAACCAATCATAAAAGAGATGAACAATATGCAATAGCAATTTTCACTCGTGAATACCGTATATACTCGAGTATAAGCCGACCCGAATATAAGCCGAGGCACCTAATTTTACCACAAAGAACTGGGAAAAAATATTGACTCGAGTATAAGCCTAGGGTGGAAAATGCGGCAGCTACTGGTAAATATTGCCCCCAATATGCCATTTAATATGCCAGGATATTGCCCCAATATACCAGGATATTACCCCAATATGCCAGGATATTGCCCCCAATATGCCAGGATATTGCCCCCAATATGCCAGGATATTGCCCCAATATGCCAGGATATTTCCCCCAATATGCCAGGATATTTCCCCCAATATGCCAGGATATTTCCCCCAATATGCCAGGATATTGCCCCAATATGCCAGGATATTTGCCCCAATATGCCAGGATATTTCCCCCAATATGCCAATATGCCAAGATATTGCCCCCAATATGCCAGGATATTTCCCCCAATATGCCAGGATATTGACCCAATATGCCAGGATATTGCCCCAATATGCCAGGATATTGCCCCTTACTATGCTCGTTATGCCACCCTCCTCCCCCAGACCCCAGCACTTACCTCGTTCCTGCTCTGTCCCCCGGTGCTCTGAAGCTGCGTGGCTGTGAGGGAAGCGTTGTGAGCGCCCCTCCAGCCGCTCGGTCAATAAAGTTTGTTTAAAAAAAAACACACTTTGTTGACCGCGCGACCGGAGGGAAGCTCACAACGCTTCCCTCACAGCCACGCAGCTTCAGAGCACCGGGGGACAGAGCAGGAACGAGGTAAGTTTTAGATTATTTTTTTTTTCAGCGACTGACTCGAGTATAAGCCGAGGGGGGCATTTTTCAGCACAAAAATTGTGCTGAAAAACTCGGCTTATACTCGAGTATATACGGTAGGTGGTCTGGGACAGAGAACATAAAGGAAAAAGTTGCTGTACAAGTGCACACAAGAAGGTTGGCACATGGCTCTCATGAAATGCCTCACCAAGGTAGAAAAACTGTACCTGCCTATCACATGCCTCAGTACTCAACTTTCTATTGATCGTGATAACATACATTCCCTAAGAAATGAGCATAAACTTCCCCAGCACTATAAGAACAGGATCTCCCAGCTAATACTGTATTCTCTAATTCTAGAGAAAGAATGGAGAATTCTTAAAACCCATGTTTTTCATTCAATTCTTCTCTAACTAATGTCAGTGTAGCTTTAATATTGGTTCTAAGGATTATCATTATTATTTAAGTTACAACAATTTCATTTTAGCACAGAACGTTAAAAAAAAATTGTATTGACTTGCTCATCAATAGCTATATTTAACAGATGACTCCAGCAGATTTTCCAGGCCTCCACAGCATATAACATTTTGATTACTAGTTTTTAATTAGTAAGTAATGAAATGTGTATGAATATTTGCTGATTTGTGTTATCTTGTTTTCAAAAGTAAAAACGTTTATTTGTGCACATCATAAAAGCAAAACTTGGTGTTTTTTATATCTGTTTTTAACCATCTTGCTTTGTATTTTTAAAGTGCTAAGCTTTAGTTCTAAAATGACAGAGATCTGTTTTTCAGGAATATAGGAAGTATACTGAAAAAAGTTGCATGCTGGGCAGGGAAATTGACTTTTTGTTACTCTTGAAAAAAAAACCTATACATTTCATTCATGTCTGCCACATTTTTAAGTAAAAAAAAAATAGGAATCTGCAAAAATTTTTTTCGTAAAATCTGTTAAAATCTACAGGGGTTCTGAGGCCTAGTGATATTTCTTCTCAATATTATATGAATAACTTGTTTGCTTGGTCTGTCCTCATTTAGTACAAATGAAATAATAACAAGGAGGCCTCTCATAAAAGATACATCATATTATTATAATGCTTTTTGGTTCTGTAGCTCTATTATTAAAAGCCAAATAATGTTTCAGACAAATAAACTAGATTTGTGGAATTATTTGTTCCAAAATAGTAAATATTTATGCCAGAAATATTTTGGGACCGGTGATTTGGTTGTGGGAATTACACAATGTTTCAGAATGGCAAAAATGAAATCTCAGTTAAATAAGGAACACATCCCTATTTTTTTATTTCTATGTAAAATATAATTTTATGGTCAAAGTTTAATATTTTTTTTTACCGTGTGTTTGTTTATATTCATTTAAAACGTATTTTCCTCAATAAAAAATGTTCATATTGGGCAATGCAGAGCAGAAATATTATCAACTTTTATGATGATAGTAGAAATATTATCAACTTTTAAAGAAAATTTGTAGTCTAAAAGTAATTTTTTTTCCTAATGGAACTAAATGTTTATTCAACTCATCTAACCCTTCCTAACGTTTGAAGTTTGATTCAAAGTATACATGAAACTCATTTTGTTCCATGACGTAAAAAGTTACTTTTAGATGAAAAATAAGTTTGTGTGCTGCAAACAACCAGCACACAAATCCCCAGAATTACACGAAATACGTCCCTCATTCTACGAAAATGTATGCTTGTCGAATTGGCAACAGAGTGAGTGACACGGTTGCCAAATTCACAGCTGCCGTCTGTTTCCCGAATGTGTTTCTGATGTTTGTGTGCTCTCTGTTCGGAGGACACAAACCCCAGAAATACACATCGTTGCTGCTCCATTGTCGGTGTGCGGCGCACACCTAGTACAATTGGAGCATCATAATATTTCCCTTTCTTTCTAGGGGCAGGTATGGCTCCTTTCTCCAGGAAATAGTACCATCTGAGGTCAGCTTTATACCTGAACTTTCTGATTTAGAGTTAGGGGCCTCATTCTGGAATACAGTAAGCAGTGTTGTTTTGTTCCAGAACATATTAGTGAGGGCTGAATACTTCCCTGACACAGTCTATTTACCTCCTTCTTCTCTGCAATATTATAAGGCTCTATGTTCTCTCCACTTAGTTTGATAATCATGTCCTGGCAACAGTTACCTCAGAATTCCTTCTCATTGACAGATATGCAGAAGCCTTTCTATAAAGGTGACTGCATGGAGATACATGTAAGCCATACATTCAGTAACGTATCTTATGGTGCCTATGTTCATGTTCATAGCACTTTGTCTTCAAAAAATGGTATCCAATCAGAATGGAAGTGCAGTTGTGAGAGTCCATGTTCACCACTGACTAACAGATAATTTGTTGTCTGATCAATAGTGGTTCTTAGATGAAGTCTTTCTTCCCAGTCAATATATTTCAATCTACACATTTCCCAAAATGTCTGCAAACCTGCTATTCCTTGAGGCATTTATAAATGAATCCATATCCCATGTGAAAACACTTATAACACAATAATTAGCATGTTTGCTTGTTCCACACCATTCCTGTTACATATTCTTATTGAAGATGGAGTATTTTATTGTCTTATAGATTTTTGCATCATAAACTGCAGATACCATTGTAAGTAAATGTATATAAAAATACAATTTTAAAAAATCACATGCATTAAAATATTACATACACATATGTTCTCTATATACACACACATTTAAGAAAAGTTCAATTTTCACAAAATAAAATCTAATTATGCATTCTCAAACCCATGGCTCTCAAACAGTTAAAAAAGCACCAAATTCTGTGCATATATCTTTTGTTAAAATTGGCTAGGAATAAAACAAAGTAAGAAACTTAACAGCTGTGTGTTTTAGGTACTGCACATCTTATAGGTATATGAATGTGGTATAGTTACCTTGGAAACTAATTGCTTTTCAGGAAAGTGAGGTTTTATTTTACTAAATGAATGCAGATTATGGAGTTGGTTTGGGGAGAACATGATGGATTAAAAAAACTGTATATTGTTAAACATCGAAACTAAATTCATTCCATTCTTTTACATCGTGATGCCTTTCCTTATATGATTGAGACATAGCACAAGGTTTCTAACTCAGTTAACAGAACAAAAACAAACAAAAGATTTTCTTAACTTAAACAGTAATCGTTAAATTTACGGTCAGTCATCCTAAATTGCCATTGAAAATTGCTGTTGAAAATGGTGTGAAAATAAAGTTCTTTTTTATTTTGTTTGAGTATTGAACACTGAACTGGACACTTTCATCCTGTTGAACAAAAACAAGTTCAATGGCACACACTTTAGATAAATACCCCTGCGCTGTACACTTGCCAATGCGGTGTCTAAGATCTGCTCTGTAAATGTCATGATCCTTAATGCTATTGTGGAAGAAGTGAAGAGTGTTCCTTGAGCCCATTTGGCCAAACTCACTAGCTTACTTTGTTTCCTCTGGAGAAGAAAGCTGAGTAGTAAACCATTTTTGCAGAATGCCATTCTCCCACAACAGTTTATGAAAGAAACATCTGTGACAAGAATCTCTAATGCTCTTCTCAAACTGAAAGCTGATTCTAGAGAACATTGCTAAAAGTGGAAATCAGGCTGTTTGCTTTGCTTGTAGGACATAACTTATTTACTATAAATCAAATTAGCAAAAGATGAAGTATTTTTGTTTTCATTTGTCAGCAATGGGTTGAGAGACTGGCTTGTTTCCAAGACTTGGCTAAATAATCACTCTTATGGTTGAGTGGACAAGATTGTCTGTCTAACTGTCTGATACACAAATAGCTATTTACAAGTTTTTAATAACACTGTTGATAATTAACAAAAATTGCAGATAACAACGGGGAATGATAATTAATTAATATAGTGTTATGATGAATCATGTTATAATTGTTTACATTGCAAGATTAAAAGATTTATTTGATATATTTTGATTCTTTTGTTTTCAAACATTTTTAAAATCCCCTAATGTTCCTTAACCCCTTCGCGACACAGGACGGACTAGGTCCATCCTGTGTGGCGAAGCGTTAGTGACACAGGACGGACCTAGTCCGTCCTGTGTCAAAACGAGCACTGAAAGCGGAGTTTTTCCGCTTTCAGTGCTCTGATGGTATTGTAACGATGCTTCCGTGTGGAAGCATCGTACAATACTAAAAAAAATGCCCGTCGGCATTTCGATCGCTCCGGAGAGCGATAGAAATGCCGGTTTTAAAGGCACAGTGCCTTTAAAACACGTGCATTAAAAAATGAGCATAGGAAGCGAATTTTTCGCTTCCTATGCTCAGAAAGTGTTCCTGATTGCCTCGCAAGTCGAGGCAATCAGGAACACAAAAAAAAAATGCACGATCTTGGTCACTGAGTGACCAAGATGGCGCTGCCCTTCTAAGGGCAAGAGCACAGGAGGCAGGAAGTACCTGCTTCCTGTGCTCTCTGGCTGTCACACGATTGCCTCTTCACAGAGGCAATCAGTGACTGCCAGGCACACTGACAGGCAGTGGGGATGTTCTGCTGAACATCCCCACTGACTGGTCAGATCAATATTAACCCTATATTGATCTGACCAGTTATGATCTGCCTCCCTCTCCTCACATTTTTTTAGTGAGGGAGAGAGACAGATCAAAGTTCTAAAAGTAAAAAAAAACAATAAACACACAACACACAAATATTAAAACAATAAAAAAAAACTTATTAAAGCAATTCCCTGCGTTTAACCCCTTCCCTGCCACTGATCTTGCACAAGCAGTGATCGTGCACATCAGCGCATTTATTTTTGCCGTTTGTGCATTTTTTAGGGGTTAATTTTTTTTGTACTGTAATTTATTACAGTACTAAAAAGGCTCTTCTAAGAGTTATTAACCCCTTCTTTGCTGTCGATCACTGCTTACGCAATGATATTGACGCCAAAGCAATTTTTATCTGTCTGCATATTTTTATTTTATTTTTTTTACACATACCCGCTAGGGGATTACATGTAAAGTAAAAATATTTGAGTTTTTTTTTTTTTTAAGCTGCCTGAGCGCATAGCGATCAGTAACAGCGAATTAGTGGCAAAGGCGGTTTGGTGATTTCTCAATTAAGCTCACCATTCGCCCTGGTCAGATCAAAATTGGTCGGATCAATATTCACAATTATTGATCTGCCTCCCTCTCCTCACTTACATTTTTGTGACGGAAAGAGACAGATCAGTATTAGTGATATAAAATAACATTTTATAAAATTGTCAGGTTTTATGAAAGTCTTTCACTGTGTATTAACCCCTTCCCTGCCATTCATCACTGTGTAAGCAGTAATCTTGCACAGCAACAGTATGTTTTTCTGTCTGCACTGTTTTATGGATTAATTTCTTTGTACTGTAATGTATTACAGTACTAGATAGGCTCTTCTAAGAGCTATTAACCCCTTCTTTGCTCGAGATCACTGCTTACGCACTGATTCTGAGGCCGCGGACTCAGGGTTCGATTTTGACCCTATTCAGCTTTCTGATACATCATCTAGCGATGTATCGGTGGCTGCTGAGCCCTTGCCACAAGTAGTGATGGGGGTCTACCGATAAAAAAATATATGGTTTGGTGGGGGTAAATTACATTGGCTGGCTTCAAAGATATATCCCATAAAGGACACGTACGCAGGTTGACTACATGTCAAAATTCCAAGTTGGAATTTTGAGATGCGCATCTCACAAATGTTGCCTTCTAGCCAAAAACAAACCAACAAACCTATGCATGGGTGCTATCCCTGTACTCGGGAGATGTTGCTGAACACATATTGGGTTGTTGTTTGGCAGTGACATATACCAGAATCTGTGAATTCATGCCTGAAGTACAATGCATGTGGAAAAAAACCTCCCAAAAAAGTACTACCGCAAACTTTTACAAAGGCTGGTGGTAGAATTAGTACCTATACAGTATTAAAATACCACCATTTGAAATACCTTAGGATGTCTATTTTCCAAAAATATATGGTTTGATGGGGTAAAATTCATTGGACGGCTTCAAAAATGTTCCAAATGGAACATGGGCGCAGGCTGACTACATGTCAAAATTCCAGGTTGGAATTGCGCACCCCCTAAATGTGGAATTTTAGACCCAATACAAACCAACAAACCTATGCATGGGGGGTATCCCTGTACTCAGGAGATGTTGCTGAACACATATTGAGGTGTTGGTTGGCAGTGGCAAATACCAGAATCTGAAAATTCCTGCCTGAACTACAATGTGTGTGGGGAAAAAATGACAACCCAACCCTTTGACATAGGTTGGTGGTAGAATTAGCACTTGGAAAGTGTTAAAATACCACAATTTTAAAAACCCTAGGATGTCTAGTTTTCCAAAATATATGGTTTTATGGGGTAAAATACTTTGACAGGCTTCAAAAGTGTCCCAAATGGAACATGGGCGCAGGCTGACTACATGTCAAAATTCCAAGTTGGAAATGCACCCCCCCCTAAACATGGCCTTTTAGCCCCCAAATAATCTAGCTAACCTACACATGGGTGGTATCCCTGTACTCAGGAGATGTTGCTGAACACATATTAATGTGTTTTGTGGCACTGACACATAATAGGATCTATGAATTCATGCCCGATGTACAATGAATGTGAAAAACAAATTACTATCCATAACATTGACATAGGCTGGTGGTAGAATTAGTGCATGGAAAGTGTTAAAATACTACCATTTGAAATACCCTAGGGTGTCTAGTTTTCAAAAATATATGGTTTTGTGGGATAGAATACACTTTTTGGCTTCAAAAATGTCCCAAATGGGACATCGGCGCAGGTTTTCTGCACGTCAGAATTCCAAGTTGGAAAACCAAAAAGCGCACCTCTCAAATGTGGCCTTTTAACCCCCAAATAACCTAACCAACCTATACATGGGTGGTATCCCTGTACTCAGGAGATGTTGCTAAACACATATTGAGGTGTTGTTTGGCACTGACATATAACAGGATCTGTGAATTCATGCCCAAAGTACTATGTATGTGAAAAAAAATTACTATCCATAACATTGACATAGGCTGGTAGTATAATTAGTGCATGGAAAGTGTTAAAATACTACCATTTGAAATACCCTAGGGTGTCTAGTTTTCAAAAATATATGGTTTTGTGGGATAGAATACACTTTTTGGCTTCAAAAATGTCCCAAATGGGACATGGTAGCAGGTTTTCTGCACGTCAGAATTCCAAGTTGGAAAACCAAAAAGTGCACCTCTCAAATGTGGCCTTTTAACCCCCAAATAACCTAACCAACCTATACATGGGGGGTATCCCTGTACTCAGGAGATGTTGCTGAACACATATTGAGGTGTTGTTTGGCACTGACATATAACAGGATCTGTGAATTCATGCACAAAGTACAATGTATGTGAAAAAAAATTAAAACATTGACATAGGCTGGTAGTATAATTAGTGCATGGAAAGTGTTAAAATACTACCATTTGAAATACCCTAGGGTGTCTAGTTTAAAAATATATATGGTTTTGTGGGGTAGAATACACTTTCTGGCTTCAAAAATGTCCCAAATGGGACATGGGCACAAGTTTTCTGCATGTCAGAATTCCAAGTTGGAAAACCAAAATGAGCACCCCCTAAATGTGGCCTTTTAGCCCCAAAACAAACCAACAAACCTATGCATGGGTGGTATCCCTGTACTCAGGAGATGTTGCTGAACACATATTGAGGTGTTATTTGGAAATATCCCTTCACATTTTAAGGTAATGTTTACCTAAATTGCAATATATGTGAAAAATTTAAAAAAAAGATTTTTTGCTGCAAACTTTGGCATAGATTGGTGGTAAAATGGCTACATGAAATGTGTCAAAATACCCCAAGTTAAATGCCCTGAGTTGTCTAGTTTTCAAAAATATGTACATGTTGGGGGTCATTCATGGATTTAGTACAGAAATCAGTGTTACAATGTCACTATCGCTAATTTTGAAAGAAAGGATTTTAAAATAGCTTTGCACCACTTATAGTTCTGGCCCTGTAACATGAATAAAAAAGCACAAAAACATAAAAACATGGGCTATTTCTGAACTCAGGACATATATTAGAAACTTTTTAGCAGTGTTTTTTTGTTGTCTCTTGTACATGAGTATACGATTTTTCAAATAAAAGTCATAAAAAAAGTATTTTTTCAATTTTTTTGCCATATTTTTTTTTTTTTTTTACATCAAATGATATGCTATTATCAAAATAATGGTATCAAAAGAAAGCCCTTCTTATAACGATAAAAACAATATATAGTTTGTGCGGGTACACTAAATGAGACAGAAATAAATTACAGCAAAACACAAACTGCTCAGAAATGTTAAAACAGCCCATGTCACCAAGCGTCGGACAAGCCAAAAAAGTCATGTCACTAAGGGGTTAATATACAGTTGAAGTGGCACTGAAGTATTTTGTTATTATTATTTTTGTTTTTTTTATAGAAGCAAAAGTTGAAAACATAGTGTATGGATCAATATGCATGCTTCACAGTTATGGTTGGTGGTCACATGATAAAATAGTCGTATCTTAAAAAGTATGGGGGTGATGACGTAAGGACGTATACGTCGCGTGCGAGGGACGTGTCGGAAGGTGGGAGAACGGGAGAGCTGTCGATGCAAACCGCCGACTGAATCCTCTTGGCAACGAGCTACCAGCAACGGACTTACCTGCATGAGCACCTAGAGAGAGGACAAGGTGAGAAAGCAAGGAGGATTTAAACGGAGGAAAATTCCATCCCCTCCACGGGAGAAACTCCAGCCTGACTCTACTGCCCAGCCCTAACGTAATAGAAGGGCGGAGCCCCCTTGGCCACTCTGAGCAAGCAGCTCCTCCAGGATGGGCAAGTACAGTGGCGTGCACATTAAAACACACTCTCTTGTCTTTCCTTACCGAAGATATCTGGAAGTAACTGTTTGCCCCAGTCAGGGCTAATGAACAAACAAATAGCGATCGTTATACAAATCATTGATTGCCGACTTGTCTACTGTGCCAAAGGGAGGAAAAGTGGAAAGGAAAGAGAGAGAGATTTAAAAGAGAGAGGGAAAGGAGGAATAGAGAGGAGTAGCAGAGAAATCGACTGTATTTATTGCATTTATTGCTAAATTGTATGTGTATTGTCCTCCCCCTATGTCAAAATTTAAAGACCGCCACTGAGCCCTCTTTAAAGTATAAGTTGTTAAGGAATTAAGCTGTGGACTGTCTAAAACATTTGAAATCCCGTTTGCCGAATTTTCGCTTGTGTGTCTATAAATAACTTTCTCAGTATTGAAAGACATAAGGCATTAACTCCTCTTTATACGAAAGGACTTTTCCAATAATATATGACGTGGATATGAACTGAATTTACTGATTTACTAACGCAAAATCAAATAACCTGTTTTTTTTTAAATGACAACTCAGGGCTGACTGGCGCAACTGTGGGTACATCTACATGCTCTTTACTTTCCTCCGAAGGACATAAAAGAAACAACCATCCCCCAAGGATAAGGCTCTCCTATGAGTTAACAATATTGTTATAAAGAGAATTTGCTGAACCGCCTAATGTACTAAGAGTAACTGTCTGTTCGAAGTCATCCAGATCTAATTGTCGTATTTCTGCTCCTTGAAGGAAAGCTATAAGGTGGTAGAGGACTGCCCATTTTTGGCATTATTATTGAATAATAACAGTGACCCATACGGTGACCCATACAAAATTCGTTGAATTGACTCAGATTAAATCAATAAATCTGATATATACCGGGTGAGGCACCTGAGAAGCCGAACCTATTAGTATTGACTTGGAAGCCTCAACATAAAAGTGTGGTTTCGCCCTTCTGCTACCCCGTCAATCTAAAGCATTGGAAAGGGGTGGGAAACTTTATAAATCCTGAAACTAACCTCCTGCAGATTCTACAGATATTTTGTAAACTCAGTCTGACCAGAACACACAAACAACAATTAGTGCAAACTAGGGGAACTCACCAAAGATGCCTCCTAAACAGGATATAAGTGAAAAAGCTAAAAGTGCCCATAAGCTGGGTAAACCTCACCTCATCGACTCATTCTACTCCCCTAAAAGCACGAATAGTCCATCAGCTGCGGAGAAGATCTATCCTGACGAATCATTAGAATCATTCCCACAAGAAATAATGGGGTATATAACTCAAGCAAACTTACTAGCCGCTCTGGACTCACTGTACTTAAAAATCAAAACAGACCTGGACCTATAACTTGCAAAAAAGCCCCAAAACATTGAAAAATAAATGTAATTAGCTTTTGTAGATGTGTTAAATATTTTTCAAGTAAAACTGTTTATTTTTTTAATTTTCCATCAGATTTTTTTTTTTTTTGTTAATGATAAAAAATAATGCTATCTGAAGAAAGCCCTTCTCACCAGTAGCCCCCAAAAAACAATATATATAATTTTTGTGGGTACAGTAAATGAGAACGAGGAAAATTACAACTAAACACAAACACCACAGAAATGTTAAAACTGCCTAAACAGTCTGGTCACAAAGGGGTTACATATGATGATACACAAATATCTGGATACACAGATACTTATAACTAAACAAATGCTAAGCGTTCTTTCAGTCTTCTAAGAAGATATAAAAAGGCATTCAGTCCACCAAACAATCTCAACACAACTAATCTTAACACTAAACTGATCACCAAGCCCCAGGGTTTCACAAAGTTAAATAATTTAATGTATTACTTTTTTACTGTTAAGGAATCCCAGTGGGTAATGGGAGAAGAGCTATTGTTCTTAAGGTGAAAGACTACAAGCTTTTAATAGACTCAAAGCCCCCAAGGTCTGTGGTAAATTAAATATTCTGTTCCAGGGTATTAATCTCTGATTCTCATCACTTTGACTTTCTTTGACTAGAAGTACCATGTTTAGTATAGGACTTGTTTGGCTTACCTATGCCTCATGCTGCACATTCTCCTAGTATATAGACACCCTATCTTCTTTGGAGACCCTCTCTATAGTTTAACCCCTTAGATAAATTTAAAAAAAAGATCTTCAGCTCAGGAAACAGTAGGGGTTATTTATAAAAGTTATTTGAGTAAGAAATCTGCCTTTTTCCATCAATACAACTAGAACTCTGCCAAGCAGATCTTTTATCAGCAAGATAGACGAATCTGGGATCTCTGCCATGGTACCTTTTTTTTGCTCTGAAGATAAAAACGTTCCCCTAGAATTTTGATGGGATCTCACTACCAAACTTAGCTCTGACAATGAAGATCTTCACTGTGGGTCTGCCTCTACTAAGAAGCCCATAACAAAGCATTCCAACCATACATTATTATTTTCAATGATTCTCTGTTACAGACTCAACTTTACAAATATACACAACTGAGTGTTTAAACTTTTAGAGACAAAGGTATACATCTGCTTTTAAAGTGTTTTTTTAATTGACAACAACATTGTTTTACAGATTGTTATTGGAATCTGTTGCTATACTGATGAACACTTATCTTGAATGTATTTTGAGATTTTTACAGACAAGGTCCTATGTTTAGATATGGCTTCACAAGTGGTTGTGCTCTATTTTTTTAGGATTGAGTGCAGTAAATATTAAAGTGTAGGAATAACATCCATTTAGTCACTGAAGAGTGATGAATAAAATAATCTGTATGACACCTGTATTGTTTTTTGATAAACTAGGAAATAACAGTAGTCTTAGAATAAAATGAAAAGGCCATCTGTAATGGTGTGATTTACTCAGTTTACAGGAACAATCATTCAGAATGCTATATTGGAGCTCTTTAGTTAAATGTCAGCACATACAGTGAAGAATAAAAAGGAAATAGATGTGATTCAGAGGATACATTTGTGCATGTGTGATGGAAATGCCATAAAGTTAAAGAAATTTGGAGGAAAAGCTTAATGTTGTACAGGGTAAAGAGGCCAACTGGCTGATCGGGTTTGCCCCCTAAATCAATTATTAGTTTGGTTCACAAAAAGCCAGAATACGTTACTTAAGCTAGTTGTGCTTGAGTGTAAGTAGCACAATATTCTGTGTAGGCAAAGTGACCTGTGTTGTGTCTTGTGTGAACTTTCCGAGTTATCATGCCCCCTGAGTGGGATTTATTAAGCAGCAAGTGAAGATTGTGTCCTCAAAGCTGATGTGTTAGAAGCAGGAACAATGGCCAAGCATAAGGATCTGAATGACTTTGACAAGGGCCAGATTATGACTGGGTCAGAGCATCTCCAAAACTGCAGCTGGTGTGAGGTGTTACCGGTCTGCTGTGGTCAGTACCTATCAAAAGTGGTCCAAAGAAGCAAAAGCGCTAAACCAGCGACAGGCTCACTGTTGCACATGGAGATCAAAGGCTTTCCCGTGTCATCTGATGACCTCCTGTAGCTCAAATTGATGAAAAAGTTAATGCTGGTTCTGTCAGAAAACACAGTGCATTGCAGTTTGCTGCAGACCAGTCAGGGTGCCCTTGCTGACCCCTTTCCACTGCCAAAAGCACCTAAAATGTACATGTGGACCTCAAAACTGGACCAAGGAGCAAGGGAAGAAGGTGGCCTGGTGTGATGAATCAATTTTTCATTTACATCATGTGGAGGTTAAAATCTCTTACATAAAATCGTGGTGACCGCTCTCACGAGTGTCACTTCAGCGCTGAGAAAGTTAAAAAGTCAGGAAGTATCACGATGGTGGCTGAGTCTCGCGTATTCTCCGGAATGAATGATATCACAACATGTTTCTCCCAGCCCAGGACTACACATAATTCCCCCTTCATTTCACTTCTTCTGCTCAGCTTTTTTATTGCAAAATATTGCTCCTATAGGACTTATTATTGCACCCAATGGACTTGCCCTTTGTATCCGCTGGACTTCCCATTGCACTCAAAGGACGTTTGAGGTCTAATTATAAGATGAAACTGAAATATAAGATGAGGGGTCTTTTTCAAAGCACTTGCTCTGAAAAAAACGTATCTTATATTTGAGCAAATATGGTATATATGAGTACATATAGTAATTTCATTATCTTTTATTGTTTATATGTAAACTTGCTGGGAATAATGGTGATTGTTGTTCAAAAACGTATAGAGAATCACAGGCTTATTATCTCTGCTCTAACTATATAGTGAAATATAAATTGCAATGTTAATAGCTTTATATAATGCTCTCTATGACAAATTTCCAAAAGTGGAGCAATCACCAAAGTAATACTCCTGCTAATTACTGCACTTCTAGAACCTGTCAAGGAGAGACAGCGAAAATGTTTCAGAGGATGTGATTTAGAGGATACATTTGAGCACATTGGGTGAAAATGCCCTTAAGTTAAAGAAATTTTGAGGAAATGCTTAATGTTATACTTAGTTGAGAGGTTGAGCTGGCTGAGCTGGTTTGCTTCATATATTCAAGCATAACAACAACAGAAAGCTACAGTATGTTAATTAAGCTATTTGCATGAGTGTTACAGAGGCACAAAATACATTTTGTTTTGTAAACTTCAATGAACATGAGTAAATTACAATACATGATTATGATTAAGTCTTGAAGTGGCCAAGTCACCTAAACATTATTCATACTTGGAATGTACAGAATAAACATTGATCACAAAAATGGGCTGTACATTGTGTTAGCAAAACAGAAATTTAATGCATAAATTAGGAGGAAAAAAATTATGTGTCTCTGGCATTTCCTAGCTTGATCTGCAAATTACACATGTTCAACTGAAGTTGGACCAGTTGCATGTCAAGTCACAGGTGATGTCACAGTAACATTTAACAGCACAGTAACATTTAACACACATTTCATAATTTATGCCTTTGCTTGCGATTCTGTATAGTTCATACATGGCAAATTTTATTCTCTACATTTATATGTAGAATAAACAATGCCAATTTAAGACTATATGAAATAATTGCTTCTGTTTTGAAATGTTTATCTCAAATCCTTTTAAGCATTTTTATTGTACATCTAAAAAGTCCAATATTTTTTTTTTTTTTTTAAATGGGCCTTTCACATTAGTTATATCATTATTTTTAAAGTATCACGATATGACGGCAATACTGTACAACACAGCTCACAAGTGGGAAGAATCCTTAAAGCTTACAATCCAATGTACATATAATACAAGAAACCATTAACATTCATTGAAATACTTCACATGGCACTTACACTGCATTGTTCACACAAGCAAAGCTATTTGTTCTATATTTGTGATATATTATTTTTTGTATTCCCTGTAGAATCTCTATATCAGGAACCCCATCCTTTTTTGTGATCACACCTCCTTCCATTTTTGGTCAAACTCTTACACCCCCTCCATATTAGTGGCACTTAGACATCAATGACTTCGGCATTAGATAGATATTCTTTTGTCAGCAGCTTTGATTAGTTTGTCAGCTGTTTAGTTTCCACAGAGGATCTTGGTACTGTGGTTGGAAGACAACTTGGGAGCCTGCAGATTAATTACTTATTATCTAACATAGTATACGAGAAGAGGCATGTTACTTTTCCCTTTAGCGATACTCATTTTACACATTAGTAAAAGCTTTCTATTAAAAAGAGTACCATTTTTACTATGTATTGTTACCTGTTCACATGTGTTCATTCTCACAGCAACAACTCTTTTAGGTGAACAGAGTCTTTGGATTTTGAAAACAGCTTAATTAAAACTCTGTTAAGTTATGCAAATAAGTAAGGATTAGTTGGATTTGGCTTTTTTGGGATGGAAAATACTGTTTCATTATAAGGATTGTCTTCTCTTTATCTTTTGTTTCTTTTAACAAAACAGGGAATTAGCTAGACCTGTACAAATGGTTCACAAATCTGGTGACCAATCAGAAGTTTTACAAATCAAAAAAGCTTTTTTTTTTTAAGTTTATTTAACAATGCCAGTGAACTCCATTGTGAAGTTCAAAAGATCCGCCTTAGTCAGTATAATTGCTTAGAGATGCACAACTAATTATATGCTTTGTTTTTATAATGCATATGATGTTCACCTGTATTTGCAGTTGGGCGGAAACATTTAAGCCTTGTATTTAATTGTGAATCAGACTTGCAGATCCGTGCGATCTCAGATCTAATCATCAGTGAAACATTTTATTCAGTGTAGTTGATTCTACATAATCTAGTGCAGATTTCAAATCATGCATGCAGTTTATATATTACTTTAAATGCAGCTGCTTACTCTTTATCAAGTAGCAATGGGTTGCGATGAGCAAGCCAAGGTTGCACAAAACATTTACTTTGGGGTATGACAGTAGCATTTGTGCCTTGTGGTGGATCCAGGTGGTTTCTCTCCCTCATATAGTCCAACAACGACTGAAGGTGCAAACAGATTGACTGAGTAAGGAAAGAAAATGGTATTTGTACTGATAAATGCACACAAATGGATATTCCAATTGACAGGTCCTGGATTACATAGGATGTGTTTAAAAGTGGCATTCTGCTAGGCTATAATGAATTTAAAGTAGCCATGCTAGTAAACATAAGTCTACATAACATAATGCCGGTTACAGTCACTCTATTAATATTTTAAATCAAAGAAGATGTTCGGATCTCCAATAGAGGATGCCATGACGAGACACCACCCAAATCTCCAAATACACAGCAATAAATCAGGATGCACAGCACTCCCTGAATTGTATATTAAGACGCGAGGCAATGTTTCAACTCTTCCTGATATATTGCTGCCTATTAATATTTTGACATTGGGTATATGCAAGCAGACTCAACCAAACTTATCACCTAATTTTGGATGGATAGAAATGAATACCGTATTTGCTCGATTATAAGACTACCCTAATTATAAGACGACCCCCCAAACTTTGGATATTCCATTAGGAAAAAAATTAAAAGCCTGAATATAAGACTACCCTATAGGAAAAAAGTTCAACTTGTATATATTCACATGTAAATTGCTTTTTTAATAAAAAATAATGATATCAAAAAATGTATTTCTAGTTTTTATTTCTTTTTATGTGCCAATGCTGCCTTTCTCTTTCCCTTGCCCCCATTTTTCTCTCTCTCGACCCCCTCCCACCCCTTGTCTCTGTCTCTTAACCCCCTCCCCTTGTCTTTGTCTCTTAACCCCTCCCTCCCCTTGTTGCTCTCCCCCCCCTCTGTCCCTGCCCCCCATGTCTTCCTCCCCCCTCCCTCCCCCTCACCTTTTTCTTGGTCCCTGGTGGCTAGTGGGGGCAGCCGGGGGATGTCTGCACGATACGTGCAGACATCCTCCATGCTGCCCGACACTGCAGTCTATTATGACGGACAGCCGGTCCGTCATAATAGACTGCCGTGTCGGGCAGCATGGAGGATGTCTGCACGTATCACGCAGACATCCCCCAGCTGCCCAATTCTCCCTGGTGGCTAGTGGGGCAGCAGAGGATGTCTGCGCAATGAGTACCCGGCTTCTTCATAGAAGCCTCGGCGGTTGTGCTGGGCAGCAGCAGGGGAGTCTGCGCTCATCGCGCAGACATCCCCTGCTGTTAGAGAGGGGGATCCAGGTCCCCTGCAGCTCTGCTGGGGACCTGGATCCCAGTCTTATAGTCTGACCTCAATTTGAGGTCAGATTATAAGACGACCTCGATTTTCTGAAAAAAACCTTGTCTTACATTCGAGCAAATACGGTATATTGAATGTATTTACAGATAAGAACCATGTGTCCCATCTTGTATACCCATGTCACTAGCTGTCTAATATAGTCTTACCTTGTTTAGTCCTTAGCCTTATCTTTGGCTCAGAATTGCACTATGCTTACTCCATGCAGGCTTAAAACTATTCACTGTAGTAACCTCTACCACTAATGCTGGAAGGCTATTGCATGCATCCACCACCCTCTCGGCATATGTTTGGAGTTAGAAGGTGGTAAACTATGGAGACATTGGGAAAATATTGTTTTAATATATGAGCAGTAGATACAGGCATAACCTTCCTGTAGAAGTATAAACTTTTAAGGCTGTGAAGCAATTCAGTAATGATTGAGAAGTACATTAATGATATTATGAAGAAAAAAATGATTTATATTTATTTGCCTTTTCAAAGCAACAAGAAACTTCTGTTTGCGTAGTTTATTTGTTGATAGAAAGAATGGATGTAACAATAAATGACTAATAACTAATTTAAACTTAGAATCAGATATAGAATAAAAATTAATATTTAACCATACATAGAATTAGTGTATGATGTGTTGGATATTTTAATAATCTAATAATAAAGGGCTGCCAACTGTTAGCCCATGTGGGGGGAAAAAGCTATTTAGTGGCCCAACTTCATCAGCTCACTTGTTATCATTCAAAACAGACAGAAATGTTGCCAGGCAGGGTACAGAGATAGACAGACAGACAACACAATTGGACAGAGCAGTGTCGGGCTCTTATGCATTTTTATCCAGTCTCCACTGGTCTTCTCTACCTCAGATCCAGAAATGTAGGGGGGAGAGAAAGGTGAGGGGCTGTCCTCTTACACATATGCATGCCTATGGGGTCTGCGCTGCCAAAATACAGAGCATACCCAATCCAGGTCAACTATTGATCCCAGTAAGAACCTCATCTAAGAAAAATGGCTGCCTAGTAGATGCAGCTCATTGAGTCTGTCTAGAGAGCCCAGGGGGCAATTTTCATTCTGACCTCCTTGCCAGCCCTCCCTTGGTAGCATGAATTTTGTTTACAATATCTTGAAATGCTTTGCTTACTATCTTAGTCAATGAAAGGGTAAACACGCCTTAAGTTTATCAGTGAATCATCAATTAGAAAAGGCTTGTGCAGGATAACCTTTCTTGTGTAAAAGAGACTTAATTTGTTTCTCACTACATTTACCTATGAAGAAGTGGAAAAATCTGTTGTGCAATTGTGGTCTTTTTTGATTTAAGAATGTACATTTCAATATTAGCAATAATGGAGGAAATTTGTATCACAGCCAGAAGTTTAACATTTAATATTGAGAACAGAGGTTGCTTTAGTCTTATCATTTATAGGCTATCCACTAAAACTGTTTATATTATCTATACTAATAATTCTATTTCCAATACTAAATATTTATTATGATGTGAAAATATTCAGTATTCTGATTGTGTAAGAACCTGATAACCAACCATTCTGTGTGTTTAAAGTTATATAAGCTATTAGATTGATGTTTTTTTTTTGTCAAGAGTTTTTATAATTATTCCCATGTGTCATGGAAAAACTTTTTTTTTCCTAATTTTTGTGGGCATTGGTCCATTCAGTGCTAATAAAGTGCTGCATTTCAGATTTCCAGATTTGTAAACAAGGCTCTTCTTTCTCTATCCACTCCATCCAATATACATTTTATTCCCAACAACATCACAAAATCTATCAATTTAGTAGTAACTCTCGGGGTATTAACAGGGAGATCATATTTTCCCAGGAAATGTGATGTTCATTTGTCAGTTTCCAAGTTCAGAATTGGTAAGTAGAATCTTTTTATTACTCAGCAGATATATTATATGTACGGACATAGCCATAAGTTATGAAATATATCAGCTTTTCCAGCTCCATAGGCATCACTATCAATATGTTAACTATGATGTAGTAACTGATATAACAATTCATCAGAATATAAAAAAGAAGCATCAGTTTGCCATCCAGCAATACTTTCCTTTATGTGTCTGCAATTTTGTTATAGGTTTATTAGTTTGAAAATAAATGAAGTACACAGTGATGTAGCTAAATCTGGGTTTAAAGCTGAGTCTGTGTTGTTTTCATTAAGTTGATGTTCAGTGGCGACTAACAATTTTTCCACATTACTTTTAATTTGTAAATATAAACACATGTGACCATTTGGAAGAGAATATTTTTTGTAATGTGTCGAAAAGGATCATTTTTCCTGTTATAGGACTAACCAAGTGATCTACTTAAAAAAGAAACCTTTGATGTCATATACTAAATCTTGGATTTGCCACTCTACCTTGAAAAGTAGGATTTTTGCATATTGGAAGAAACAATGAAATATATGTGCTATTAAAGCGCAATGTTCTCATTGATTGCCATGCTTTTATGGTTGGGTAGATTAAACATTGAGAGTACAGTGCTTTGGCATCTGTTATGGCTTCGGAAAAGAAAAGTTAGATTACAATAGGAAACAAACTTTTGATCTCTTTCCCAGCTAGTAACATATGATATTCTTGTGATTTCTCAGATTCTTGCTATTCTCAAATGACTTGATATACTGTACCATTATAGGTTTTAAGTTAGGCATAGCTAATTCTCCTTTTAATCTAGTTTGCATCAGCTTTTCCAAACGAATTCTGTTGTTATTCCCCAATTGAGGTCAATCGATTTAAAAGTTTAATAATATGATTTGGTATCAAAAATGGAAGTATTTGGATTTTCAAATAGTTTTGTTAAGGTTCTTAGGTAAGATGATTCCTAAATGTTTTATTTCCTAATTTGAAAGGACAGGGAATACTATTTTTTTTTTTATTATTATGAAATTATGAAAAATAGATCAATTACAATAAATATATGAATATATCACATAATTTGTACATTTAATAATTTCATTTACCCAGTATTATCCTATGTAATTAGAGTATAACCCTTGCTTTCTTCCTTATCCCTTCACCCTGCTCTATTGTGTATATGCGTCTTCCACTTTCTTTCTTTTAATTTTGTACTTTTCCAGATTTTATTAGTTTTTATTACTCCTTTGTTTTCTCTTCTTACCTAATAGTCTAGGATTAGAGCCCTTCTGTTGCACCATCCATGTACCTTCTACTTCTTCCTGTATACTTCATTAGATACAGTGGATATAAAAAGTCTACACACCCCTGTTAAAATGTCAGGTTTCTGTGCTGTAAAAAAAATGAGACAAAGATAAATCATTTCAGAACTTTTTCCACCTTTAATGTGACCTATAAACTGTACAACTCAATTGAAAAACAACCTGAAATCTTTTAGATAGAGGGAAGTAAAAATATAAAAATAAAATAATGTGGTTGCATAAGTGTGCACACCCTCTTATAACTGGGGGTGTAGCTGTGTTCAGAATTAAGCAATCGCATTCCAAATCATGTTAAATAGGAGTCAGTATTCATCCTGCCATCATTTAAAGTGCCTCTGATTAACCCCAAATAAAGTTCAGCTGCTCTAGTTGGTCTTTCCTGAAATTTTCTTAGTCGCATCCCACAGCAAAAGCCATGGTCCACAGAGAGCTTCCAAAGCATCAGAGGGATATCATTGTTAAAAGGTATCAGTCAGGAGAAGGGTACAAAAGAATTTCCAAGGCATTAGATATACCATGGAACATAGTGAAGACATCATCAAGTGGAGAAAATATGGCACAACAGTGACATTACCAAGAACTGGAACTCCCTCCAAAATTGATGAAAAGACGAGAAGAAAACTAGTCTGGGAGGCTACCAAGAGGCCTAAAGCAACATTAAAGGAGCTGCAGGAATATCTGGCAAGTACTGGCTGTGTGGTACATGTGACAACAATCTCCCGTATTCTTCATATGTCTGGGCTATGGGGTAGAGTGGCAAGACGAAAGCCTTTTCTTACGAAGAAAAACATCCAAGCCAGGCTACATTTTGCAAAAACACATTTGAAGTCTCCCAAAAGCATGTGGGAAAAGGTTATGGTCTGATGAAACCAAGGTTGAACTTTTTGGCCATAATTACAAAAGATATGTTTGGTGCAAAAACAACACTGCACATCACCAAAAGAACACCATACCCACAGTGAAGCATGGTGGTGGCAGCATCATGCTTTGGGGCTGTTTTTCTTCAACTGGAACTGGGGCCTTAGTTAAGATAGAGGGAATTATGAACAGTTCCAAATACCAGTCAATATTGGCACAAAACCTTCAGGCTTCTGCTAGAAAGCTGAACATGAAGAGGAACTTCATCTATCAGCATGACAACGACCCAAAGCATACATCCAAATCAACAAAGGAATGGCATCACCAGAAGAAGATTAAAGTTTTGGAACGGCCCAGCCAGAGCCCAGATCTGAATCCGATTGAAAATCTGTGGAGTGATCTGAAGAGGGCTGTGCACAGGAGATGCCCTCGCAATCTGACAGATTTGGAGTGTTTTTGCAAAGAAGAGTGGGCAAACCTTGCCAAGTCAAAATGTGCCATGCTGATAGACTCATACCCAAAAAGACTGAGTGCTCTAATAAAATCAAAAGGTGCTGCAACAAAGTATTAGTTCAAGGGTGTGCACACTTATGCCACCACATTATTTTATTTTCATATTATTTCTTCCCTCTACCTAAAAGATTTCAGTTTGTTTTTCAATTGAGTTTTACAGTTTATAGGTCACATTAAAGGTGGAAAAAGTTCTGAAATGATTTATCTTTGTCTCATTTTTTTACAGCACATAAACCTGACATTTCAACAGGGGTGTGTAAACTTTTTATATCCACTGTATTTCCCCTCCATCCATCTTCATTTAGTGCTTCCTTTCACATCACCACACATACATATGGTCTCACGGTCTCTTTCTAGACTATACTTTAAGTTTATGTTCTATCTCCAGTTTGAGATTATCCACCTTCTTCTTGGGGCCCCTACCTTCTCCTCCCTAGTTATCAATCACTATCATTCTTCCATATATCCCTTATTTGGTTATATTTTTCCAACGCCCCTATCATATTATAATGCATCCTTTCAAGGAATACTATTTGTATTTTCTGAGTTGTTCACCATGTATTAAATCCTACAAATATATCTTCTGACCAGTAGTGCGTAATGCCAACTTAATAACCACAATTCATTTCCTTCCTTCCCCCCCCCCCTCTTCCCTTTTCTGAGTTGTTTAGAGCTTCATTTTTAGAATAATTTATTTGTAATCCAATACTTTTTGAAATTGGTCTAAAAGGTTTAGAAGGGGAGATATACTTGAGGCAGTTTGTTTGAGGGAGATAACTAGGTCATCTGCAAAAGCAATGTTTTTCGTGATCGTGTCTTCTGTCGTGATACCTTTAGTTGCTAATGAGTAATCCAGATGTTGAATAAAATACTTAAGAACAATTATGAATAAGATAGGAGACAGTGAGCACCTTGTCTTCTTTCTTTATGCAATCCAAAAATTGAAGAGTTTAAGTTGTTGACTGATAGAAGGGCTTGTCGTTTACTATATAGGGTTTTTATATACGTTATGAGAGAATGTCCACAATTTAGCTGTTCTGGTGTTTTAAATAAATAGGACAATTACACACGGCCAAATGTGTTGTTCGCATCAAGCATTGACAATACATTTGGAAAACCCTTGCCTTGACCACAGCTAAAATTATTCCTCTTAATATTTTCAATGTAATTTATCGAATGTCTACCTGCTATGAAGTCCGTCTGGGTGGTGATCACCTCAAAATATTGTGCACTTTATTTGTCAGAATTTTGCTTGATAATTTGTGATAAGTGTCTAACAGAGATGTCGGTCTATTTGATTAATGTAGTCTCTGTTTTCTTGTTGTATTAGGCTTATCCATGGCAGCGCATAATCTTTGGGTATGTTTTGATCCAATATGTAAGAATTTAAAGTTTTAGTTATGATTTAAGAAATCTGTTCTACAAGAATTTTGTAAAATTCAGCAGGGAGTCTGTCAGAGGCTGAAACTTTACCTAGTTTAAGTGTACCCAAACATGTATTTAATTCTTCTATAATGTTTGGTGCGTTAAGTAAGTCATTATGAGCTTCAGAAATTTTTGGTAGCTTGGCATCTTATAAGAATTGTTTTTGTAATTGAGATTGCAAGTTATCTTTTTTTATAAGAAATGTTATAGTGTGTCATAAAGATGTTACAAATCTCTATGTTATTAGTGTAAATTGAGTTACTAGTATCTTTTATAGCGACTATGGGTTTGTATTTGTATTGATGCTTCATTAGTCTAGCTCGTAAGTGACCAGGATTATTTGTTTCTGCAAAATAGTTTGCATTTTTAAATAAAATATTTGCTTGATTTTATCAATATTACATTATATGAATCACTGGCTGATAAATTGTTTAGTATGTTCATTTTGGTGTTTTAGCCAATATTTTTTGAGCTTTTATCAATGTCTCACTCAATGTGCTCAACCTACTTTTTAGTTCTATTTTTTCTATAGATATTACATTATATGTCCTGTCAGTACAGCCTTTACTGTTTGCCAAAAAATGATTAGGTTCACTTTTGTAAATGGTATTATTTTTGCATAACCATTGCATGCTACTATTAGACTTGCCTTGAAATCTGAATTGTTAATCAAATAATGTGGAATCTGCCAGTTAAATGAGCTTACATGTGTAAGTTTAAAGGCTATTCTTTTTTTTGTTTTGTTGGTTTTACTTTTTTACAAAGTACAAAAATACAATAAAAAAACATTTAATATTTATAATTACACATATCAAAATATCCTTTAAGAAATAACCCCTTTCCATAGTTGCTTAATAGTCTAGTTGTATAAAAAGATCTTCCATCAGAATTTGCCTAGTAGACTTCCAAGCCCGTGCAATCAGGAGTTTTACTGCTGAGAACACATGGACGAAAAAGAATCTCATTTCCAATTTATATTTGTTTAATCCTATATGAATTTTATATATTTTTTTATTTTGTTTTATTTATTAGGAGAATGAAAACCAAATAATATAAAGTTTCTACTTTAAATGGAATTCCCCTATTAAATGAAAAATATACAAAAGCTAGTGAGAAAAATGGAATGATATCCGATACAAGTCTTATAACAACATTTTCAAATAAAACTAAAGATATTGAGGAGATCATCAGAAGATATTGGCAAGTCCTAAGAGGCGATCCCAGTACATTTTTTGTGATGTATATTTTATTTCTGATATATATTAATTGTCTATTTATCTGATATATTAATAAATGAGTTTAAAATTGTAAAATTAGGTATAATAAAATATAAATGGTTTGAGTTGTTTTTTACTACTATCTAATTTACATCAAGATTACAATTTAGCGCTGTCTTCTTAATTTTCAATTTGTTTTTCGTCCCTCAGTGGTTTTCCACATATATATATGTGTGTGTGTGTGTGTGTGTGTGTGTGTGTGTGTGTGTGTGTGTGTGTATATATCTATGTATACCCACAGCAGAACAAATTTGGACACCACTGTACTAGACTTTTAGGATGGGATTCTGTCCCCTTGCCAGCCCTGCCCTGAGCCATACTACAATATTAAAATAACTGTGCTGAACTACTGCCTCGTGATGTTCCTAGTTCATTTGAGCCTATATAAGAAGAGCCTTATGTTCCTGCTCAAAGGAATACAGGTCTTAAAACAAAATCCCTCTGCTTCAGATAACAAAAAAGTTTGAAGACCCAAATCTCTCACTGGCATGTGTTATACTATTGCAAGGTGTGTGAGGGTTGGTGGAGAGGTTAATCGTTGTTCAATATCTACTGGATATCAAGTTTAACTTGGACGATGCACATACATGTAATCATTTTATTCAACAGTATAAATAGTCTAGATTACAAGATATACTTAACTGAAAATGTTTTTTTTTTCAAGCAGAATCACATTTAAATTCCACCAATGTGGGCCTAAAGCATGTTCATCATCATCCACCTGCAACAAATGGTGATGTCAGCATCCCACAGTTCTTAGCATGCCAGAAGCAATTTGCAAAGTTAAGATAGAGTTATTGATGAGAAATAGCTGCGGTTATGTGTTCAGTGAAGGATTACAATACAGTTAGACTTAAGTTTAAGTAGGGCAATTGAAAGTTTATTTAGGACATAGCAAAAGCTGTCAATAAAAACGAGATATAAAATACTTTTAAAAAAACTGTGTTTGAGCAGCTCTACATATGATTAAATGGAATTACTCAAGACTATTCTGAAAAGAAATGTAGCCTTATTTGAGGCCTGTAATGTCACTTAATATGGAAACTGATGTACATGGAGTTTAAGCTTTACCAAAAGGTGAAAATCCCCACTGTCAATCAATGGGTGACGTTTTGCTTTACATTCTACCTAATCATCAATCATCCAGCAACAGTTGTTGATAGGTTATTTCAGTGGAAAGATCTGTGGTACTATAATATAAAATGTATGCACAAATAAATAAAAAAAAAGTAAACTATATACCATACCCCTAAAAAAAACACTGATTTATTTTTAAAGCTGGCTCAGTATAATGTGAAGTGGGATTACGGTAAATGTATGGCTGTAAGCATTTCATTTTTATTCTGTGGTGTTGAAGTGTGAATAAATTATTTCCTGCTACTGAGATTTGGAAACAAGCCTTTGACCCAATGAAAAGAATATTTTTCAATATCACATTGTACTTTACCAATAACCCGTAAGAATGAGCAAATCTTTTTTTACAAAAGCCTTACACACTAAAGATGACTTTAACAGAAATCCAAGTTAATTTAGAAGTCTTCTGAAGAAAAAGACTGGTTTCGCTAAACATTTCCAATCCCTGTGGTCCAATATACTAGGAATATTTAAAAAGCACATGCTTTGAATCAACAGTGGCGTATAGTGTTTATATATCAGTAGTGCATTGTACTGTGCTATGCTGTGTGTTACACTGGTAGTGTTTGATACATTGGTGTTATATTTGACTTATTGCACACTGGGCTCTATTCAATGACTTGAGCTATTTTATTTCAGGTCATTGAATATCATAGATTACAATAAAAAAAATCACAAATGGTTTTTGAGTCAATGAATTCAAATATTGTATATATTTCAAGAAATACCTTCAGCATACCTTTAATTATATGCCAGTATATTCTGGTAAAACGTGTTTCAAATGAAACACATACTTTATAAAATATTCTGTTTAAATGCTCATGCATAACTGCACACTTGCTTTCTTACCTTACTATATAATTGTATGGCTATATACATGCACAAATACAAGGTATGCAATATACTGGGTCAGCTTACTAAACAGTAAGCTATAGTGAAGTTGTAAAACGTGGGTTAAAATAGCTGAGATTCAGAAATTTGTTTGCAACTCACTTCTCTTCTAACTCTAGCTATGTAGGCATATTTCTTCACAGTTCACTTTTTGGTCAGTAGACCCTATATATATATACAGATAGTATGCTTTCTTAAGGAAGGCCTACTCACTTGTATAGCAGTCTAAAAGTGTAATACTTGTCTATGCTTTTGTTTGCACATTCAGTACTGTAGAATATGAGGTAAACAAAAAAAATACTATAGTTACATTGGTCTGTCCTTGTGTACATATTTTTTTATCCGATTTACACAGGTATACACTACATAAGTACACATCAACCTGCTTGTGACCTTATAATAGTGTATGTATTAAACAGCAGTCTCTCATTCTATCCCTGTGCCGGTACAATGTTAAATCCACAATATGTAGTTACAGTCTTTGGGATGCTTTTAACTATATTTTAAAGGTAGCAGCAGAGTGATGTACCTAATGAGGCTTTGCATTTCAGAAGTATAAAGCAACAAAACCTCTGGCCCTAGGGCTACATGTTCAAATACAACAATCCCAAAGTGCAATATACCAGTCAACACTTCTTTTCAAATACCACCCGCATGACAATTAACCTCACTTCAACCTTGAGGTCTCTGATTAGTGATGGCTTATTGTTTAGGTTCCATTAGCATAGCCTTGTGTTGCCCTATTTTCAGTCAAATAGACTAATCAAATCAGTCACTAGGGATTTAAGCCCAGTCCAGCCTCTTTAGAGAGCCATTATTTTCAATATATTACTGCACAGCGCATGTTAACCAGACACATTTAGGAAGACGGAGGGAAAAAAAAGAAAATAATTGTTGTTAACCTCATTTCTAAAATGACTCCTGTTCATTATTGTATCTTTGTTTTCTCTGGTACAGGTAAACAGCACACAAGTATCCTCATATTTTAATCTAGCACAGCTGCTTTATACCCCAAATAGCTCCACAAATGCATCTAAAACAGTGGGGAAAAAAACTCTAAAAAGCCTACGTTGTTTAAAGAGCTACTTATAAAAGTGTACATTTTATTAAGCCAGTCTATAAAAAAATATATATAATGTGATAACACTATCTGACCACGTTGGAGAAATCAATACATTTGATTTCTCATTGCTCCTTTTACATTAATTGAACATTAACACTGCTGAGTATCCTGTTAAAACTGTAGTTCCACTGTTCATGAACACATTGCCTCCTGCAGGTCCATTCAAATCTTCAAGAAATAGGTGTTCATGGTGCAGCATGGATTTCTTGATTAAACATAATTTGGCGTCTATAATGTTAAGATATTTTAATCACACAAGCTATTTGAATTTCTGATGGAAGTCAAACAGTGGCCTCTAGGCTGCCATGTTGCAGAGAGGGTCTTCCACAACCTGGCAGTACTAATTGGTGTGCGGCATCATAGAGGATGATCATCTTCTCCCCACTGATAGGGGACAATATTTGTTGAATAGTGCACAATTAGTGAAAATAAAAGAAATTAAGGTTTACTTCATATTTAAAAGACCACAACAGAAGTACTCAAATGTTTTCATCGGGAGTCCAGGCAAGTTATATATCCATTCACACTAAAACGTTATCATTTATAATGGTTTATTCAGAAAAACCACATAAATACATGTGACCCAAATAGTATTTACAGTGGGAATGTATAGCATAATTAGTGAATACCTTCAATCCCAGGTACATCCAACTATTTCCCTCACTCCTAATTTTCAAAAAGCTCTATATAACCTCTATATTACCTATAAAATAATACACTGATCAGTCATAACATTATGACCCCCTGCCTGATATTGTGTAGGTTGCCTTTTGATGCCAAAACAGCCCTGACCTATTGAGGCATGGACTCCACTAGACCTCTGAAGTTATGCTGTGGCATCTGGCACATAGACATTAGCAGCAGGTCCTTTAAGTCATATAAGTTGCGAGGTGGGGCCTCCATGGATCCAACGTGTTTATCCAGAATATTCCACAGATGCTCGATTGGATTGTGTTATGGGGAATTTGGAGGCCAAGTCAACACCTTGAACCTTGTTGTTGGTTCCTCAAACCATTCCTAAACCATTGTTGCTTTGTGGAAGGGTGCATTATCTTGCTTAAAGAAGCCAATGCCATCAGGGAATACTTTTTCCATAAAAGGGTGTACATGGTCTGCAACAATGCTTAGGTTGGTGGACTGTGTCAAAGTAACATTCACATGACTGGCATGTTTCCCAGCAGAATAATGTCAAAGCAGCACACTGTCTCCGCTGGCTTGCCACATGGTAGTGGTCATAACATTATGGCTGATCTTGTATACATATACATATACCGCTGTATATATATATAAATGTGTGTGTGTATATATATATATATATATATATATATATATATATATATATGGTAATATAAATTCAGGAAGATGCATAGACTAATGAAAACATGTTTTAAATACCTGGTAAAATACTTTATAAATAAATGTGCTGTTCTTGTTTATGACATCCTGACTTGTGGCACCATATTCCAATAAATAAATAATGATTAATAAGACTCGAACATTGTTTGAATGTCACAGGACATCCTAGCCTCATTGCCAGCCAAGTGCATCCCTTCATGGCAGCAGTGTATCCCATCTGCCATTGATATTTCCAGCATGATAATGTCCCACTGTGAATTCAGCCTCCTGCAGTAGCTTGCCCAGTCACCAGATTTCAATGCACCTGAGCATCTACTGGATGAGATCGAATACATTTTTCCGAGATCCACGATCACTTAACTTGACGCAAATAAAGAAAATATTAATGTTATCATGGACCAGCATCCCTATGGATTCCTTTTTGGAATAGGGTTTTACTAATCTTTTGTGTGCTCAGTGCATGGTATCTCAGACCTCTGTTTATCTTGAGTGGAAATATTTCAGCGACAATGCACTCATCCTGGATGGTGGCATGGCAAACTAACACAAACAATATAAGCACACAATATTTATTAAAGCAAAATAGTTTACCAGGAACAATAAATTAAGATTTATTTTCAAGAATATCTGTTCCAAAAGTGCAAATCTGTATTTTATCATTTTTACATGCATACATATTAAGGAGTGCAGTATACATGTTGGTTTTGCTTAGATATGTCCAAAAATTAAATTCAAACATTAAAGAGACCGTCTAGTGCCCAAAATGCATCTTCCAAATATTAATGCTTATTAGTGTGCTTTCAAAGTACTTTCAAATGTATGTTTTACATTTTGCATTGCTTAAAATATAAAATACTTACAGCTAGATGAAATCGTGAAATTACAGCAGTAAGCAGCAAGAAACCAGGACTGCCCACACTAGCTCAGTAACAGTAATTTCCTTTTTTTGCTGCAGGAACCAATGAGAATAATTTCATTCAAATGAATGGAATATCCTGTCTTTCTAGTGATGTCATCAGACAATGTGTTACACTGTTAAGAGATCCTACTGTGTACAAGAGCAAGGTCACTCAGATGCCACACAATATGATCAATTTGAGAAGCACAGGAAGTGACGAAATGAAACAAAACTTTATATCCTCAGTGTTTATATAATCAGTGCTGCCACAACTGCAGTAAACATGCAGAGTAATCATTGGGGAGAACTTGAGTCAAATATTAAAGATGTGATTTATGCAGAATTGCTACATCAAATCACACTGGAAAAAAAGTCTGTGCACTATACAAGCAGTAATATTCATCTTGCAACAAAGTGAGTTTGGGGACTAGACTGTCCCTTTAATTCAATAATATGTAAATGTAGAGAAAATACTAAATTGTGTTAAATGTATTGATGGTGAGGAATAGTGTTTATCTTAATGTTTGTATGTATACATTAGTATGGATTGTGTCCTGTTAGGTTCTGTTTTTTTATGGTTTATACTATCCTAACATATATGATTGTACTGAAATACAGTAATGTTTGCTACTTAGTGTGTAAGCTCTGAGAAGCATGTTCAAAGTGTGGCCTAAGTTGCCCGACTTTACTTGATCAGTCCATGAGCAGTTTGAGTATACTCTGTAGCTTCTTCAGGGATCAGTAAGATTTACTTAAAGGGACACTGCCACCAAAACATGAAAAGGGTCTATTTTTGGTTTTGTTGATTTCAGATATGTCTTTTGTTTTAGTTATGTGAGTTTATTTGATTAAATATTTTACTAAACAAGTGTGACTAGGTGCCGCCATTTTGTGAAATACAGTGTTTTTGGGTTCCACCCCCAGTCACTTTATGGCACTAGTATCTCACTTTGGGGCTGGGGACACAGAATGCAGTCTATAAGTCAGAAATCTGATCATAGACTTGAATGGGAGGGTAATGTAACTATTACATCACAAGGAGCAGAGTTATGATCCTGTTTGATCAGTTCAATCTACTCTCTTTGTGTTGGAAGGAAGATAATCAAAGTTGTACACAGCCACCTAATCCTGTCCACTATGATACACAGGAGCCAGTAAGAGAGCAGGGGTGTATCTTATGACATCATCATGCAGGCTCTGGCCACAGTTGTAAAATGAGACTTGCTGGAAGATTTTGGAGACTGCTGCATCAAGGGTAAAATTCTCAAAATGGATGCTGGAGATAAACACTTTTACTTTTATATGCAATTAATTCAAACCTAGAAGAAAAACAGTGGCATATGTCTTATATGTGTGTTTATTTCAAATGCACAGGTAATCTAGCTACATCTTATGTAAGTGGTAGTGTCACTTCAAAGGGCCCCTCCATTTTAAGCCTGTGTTTATCTAGGTGATGTAGGGAAAAAAAGAACATCCTGATCAGAAGCAGCTTGGGATGATCAGGTCAAGGAAAACCTGTGCAAGAGGTAATTACGATCATACTCAAATATGCTTATTTCATATTGTACTTGTTGTTATAACATTGATGGCCCCATTATTAAATGAGCATGAGAATTACACATAGTATATAGTTTGAATACACTCTGTAGCTGTATCGATGTATATGCTCTTAACATTTCCTATATTTTTAACATAAGTATGAATGGATGTAGCTAGTAAATATCACTTACCTCAAATGAGAATTTTAATTTAAAAATTGTGTCCCTTTAGTTTACTGAATACAAAAATCATAATTTTAAAGGCTTATTATAATAATTTTAATGTAAAGAAGTTTTGAATTTTAATATAAGTCTTAAAAAAATGTTTTATATCTACAGATTTAGTTCCTGATTCACTTTCCTGCTGTATGTCACAGAACACAAGAAATTCAACTCAAATATTCCAAAAATGGTATCTTTCCAGACACTTATATATTCATGAGCCATGGGTAGATATGACTCAGTGCTATAATTTATAGAATAATTATTAAAGACTCGTTGGCCAAATTAATATTCATAAATCTTTTGTTTTCTGCCATGAGCTGCCAAAATCGAAATGAAAAATGAAGATCATATTATAGTTCGATGGCAGTTTTGATCATGTATTTGGCAGACTGTGGAGCCATCAGATTAGCATGCAGTTTCACTACTGCCAACATTGTTTTAACAATGTTTATGTTTAAAAGAATTTAGATGCTAAAATTACATTGTGAATAGTTTAACACTGCTTTTGAAATATTTTATTTGCTGTTTTTTTCTGAGTTTTTGGGGGTTTAGGAGGGGTAATTGTTTCATTTATATATTTTTTAGTAAGGGGTCCAATACTTCAATCTTTTTTTGTTAAACCATCTTTATTTTCAGAGGAAATCTCTTAGGGATTATGGGACAGAATGGATCATTAATCCCTACAGTCTTCTTTGTCTACATATCACTTTTCAATTCCCAAAATGATGATATTCATTAGCTGCAGCATCTGTTTGAACTTGTCTATCAACTGATAAAATGCTGGTCTATGAAATAATAATGCAGATTGTATAAGGTGAGTGTCAGATGTTTTCTAATGCTATCTATTGTTGGAGGCATTTGCTCTCATGTAAGCAGTATAATAAATATGGAAATAACACATGGCAAAACTTAATATTGATAAGTACATCTATATTTTACACTTATTTTGATTCAATAACTCAATTTAGTTATTTTAACGCACTTAACCCCTTGTGTGCCACAGTTTGAAAAGTGCATTTTGCGCTACTTTGGAAATTCGAGCTTTAACAGATAATATTTTAATAATTCAATTAAACAATATGTGCAATTTCATCGGCCACAGGGAATTTACTAAAGCATTTAAGAGTATTTATGTTTTTAATACTCTGACCCATAGTATATGTTATTGAAATAAACTTTGATATTTTGCACTATATTTTATTGGTCACCCTCTCTTCCCCTACTTTCAGTCCTCTGTAATGTAAATCTGGCCTTATTTGCTCTCATCTCTAAATTTATTTTCCATCCTGGCTGTCCTTTTCTGAATATAGCTCTTTCTTGCATTGCTGAGAATGAATATTAATGAACCCAGTGATGTCACAGCAGACAAATTTGACCAGGGATCTCTTTTGAGAAGGCATATGTATTGATTTTTGGCTCCTGCTGTGGCGTTCCGGCCAGTCATGACTTGAAGAGCACCAGGTGCTCCAACAGAAGGCATCAAGCAAACCAGGATCCTTCATGTGCATACACTGGGCATTTATTCCACTAATGTCCCCAATTAGAAGCCATGTACTAGGCATTTTGCTGTTAAAATGGAGGTTTAGTGAGCGTCTGTACCCAAGAAATGCAAATGTGTTCAGTCACCCTGAGAAGCCAAGTTAAATTGGTTTTCTAATCAAGTCAATTGGCTTTAAGATGAAGGTAGTCATGTCTAGCTTATGTGAAAGATGTGTTGCAATCTGTTTTCTATACCATGAAACATGACAGTACATCTCACAAATTGTCACTGACATGTATTTAAATACCAGTGTAAAAATCTTTCCTGCCTGAAAAAAATATATATATACTTATACTTATATGCAATGCACCTTAAGTTACTAGTGGACGTGAGAAAATTAAGGATCATGTGTCAGCATTTTAACAAAGGTAAAACATTATTTGATTCTATTTGAGTCCAGCTATTTCCTAGTCTTCCTCCATTTATGTGCTGTTAGGGGTTAGGTTCAACAAAAAAATATGCATCTAAGAAAAACTCTATGGTGTCATCGATGACTTGCAACATGCTCGGGATTCTCCAAAGGGTATGTCATATCATTTTATCTCATACCTCTCTAACACAGAATTGTTATTAGTAACAATTATTGAAAGGTGAGGTAATTTGGACCACAAGGAATGGACACACACAAACCTTAGCAAGTAATTTGGACCACAAGGAATGGACACACACAAACCTTAGCAGACACTTCTAGACATTTCCTGATTATTTAATGTGTATACTTGTTAAGCCTCTCAACTGATCAAAAAGCTTTAAGGATTTACTTTTGTAAAATCATATTGCCCAGCTTATTGAATGGTGAAAGACATTGTAGGCAAATAGTTTACCACATTATTATTAATATTATTCAACTCCTTCCTACTTAAACAAGATCGGTAAGTTGGAAGTATCAGAACAACTATTTATTTAATGGGTGGGATGAAGTTTTGAAAGGCATAACAATGAACAAGTCAAAATGATACTTCTTCGGATACAAATTATTTTTGGTAATAATGCCTTTGCTTGTTGGGGTTCATTTCAGTTTGCAATGCTAGATGCACCCAATAGGTCAACGGAGTAATATATTGTCTGAGGTAGGCCACAACTCAGATTATTTTTATTTACAGTAATGGTAAAGAATAGTTTGTTGGCCATAGACAAAATGTGTGGTAATTTAGCAATAATACACAAGCAGCCAAAAAATGAGTTTAAGTCAAAACTACACATATGTAAGGCCACACACTGGATGCCCCTGCAAATGGCACTCATTCAAATACTAAACATTGCTATCACTAATACAGCAACTGTGTAAGAAAGGACAACTGTAGGGGGAAAAAAACTTGCATATTATGTTTAACTGAAGGATTGCATCAAGTATAACTACTTTAAACAAAACACACTATAATGATAGAATACAAATAAAAAAAGGTCTCAGCAGATAGATGGTTAGGTTTGTTAAAAATTGTTTATTTTTCATTGTTCTGGTTTTAGCCATTTCAAACCAGGATTTTCTGAAATGGAGTCAAATATCCTGGTATTTATTGCAAGATATTTCTATCTGAATCCAAATACATGTCAGTGTTCTAAAAAAATTAAAATAAAAAATAATAGAATGTTAAAAAAAAACTTTACAGTTTTTTTTTTATTATTGTGCAAAATTTTACTTAGTATACTGGTCCCAAAAATTCCTTAATACATTAACTGACAATGTACATTTATCTCAAGAAGAGTTTGATTTAATAGCATATTGGTTGCTTTGTCAAAAAACACTGCATGTTGTATTTGTGTAATTCATGAATATTTTTCACACAATGTCCAAACATTATAGAGAGATGGGATATGCTTCAGATTTCACTGCAATTCCCTGGAGGAAATACTTGTAAAATACTGGTAACAGTCTGGGATTGTGTTGGAAATGAATAAATGTTTCATATAAGATGCTGTCTTACTGTTGCAAGTTTATTCAACATCAACTTCCAGATGGGAACTATTTTCCATGCTTCATAAAGCTAAATCCAGCTGTTACATTTGGACCTGCATAAGGAATCCACATTTATTACTTTACCAGTGCATATAAAACAATTGCTATTGTTTCTCTCAGTTGCTCACCTCAAAACACTCAACACATTTTAGTTAGCTGAAATTCAGGCAGATTTTGAGAATCAATTAATAAGCCCTATTCTGTAATAAGACTCTCACTTTTACAACATGTTTCAGATATCTAACATAACTGGTAGATAAACTGGCTACAAAGAAGTACTGTGCCATCAGCATATAGCTGGTAACACAAAGCATGCCAGCATAATTATCCATGTTTTAAACCAAAATGACAAATTTCCAGATAACCTTTTATTTTTAACTTTACTATCCACAGATAGATAGATGATAGATAGATAGATAGATAGATAGATAGATAGATAGATAGATAGATAGATAGATAGAAACACATGTATATTTATATAAACAATCACATAACCAAAACAATACATATTATAAACTTTATATAAAAACAACATGGCACCAGGCCATTTATGTCCTGGTATTTAGTCAAGTTGCAGCCTTATTATTTTGCTGTGCAAGATATAGTTGTTTTTGGAAACCACAGGTTTTAACTAAAGAAACACCAGTTTCACTAATTCAAGACAATTATTCCTTTATTCATCTGAGTATCTGGCCAGAGAAAAAAGTTAACAGAATTGCTACCCTCTTCTGGAGGAAGGTGAGCACCACATATTTCTTTCTTTCTATAATCATGTATGTTTCAAATTAAAAAATATATACACACAATTAATATAATATTCAAGTGTGGTTCTCTGCATGCATGGGTCAAATTTGGCACTTGCATCCTTACCCTTAGAAAATTGCAGTGGCTGTTTTTTTTGGAAATGTACACATCACTCAGCTAGTTGAGGAGATTTCTCCTAACCCGCTCAGGAGTCCAAGCAGCAAGAAGGGTCAGAGTCAGGGCCTCTAGATGAGTCGTGCCTCTAGATGGATGCTCTGTCCATTCTTGCTGCCTGATAATCTGAGCACTAGGTGTCACATGACACCCCTGCACTCTCATTCACTGAAGAGCGCTGGGCAGCAGTGGAATCTGGCCTAGGAGTCACATGACACCCCTGCACTCTCATTCACTGAGGAGCACTGGGCAGCAGTGGAATCTGGCCTAGGAGTCATATGACACCCCTGCACTCTCATTCACTGAAGAGCGCTGGGCAGCAGTGGAATCTGGCCTAGGAGTCACATGACACCCCTGCACTCTCATTCACTGAGGAGCGCTGGGCAGCAGTGGAAACTGGCCTAGCAGTCACATGACACCCATGCACTCTCATTCACTGAGGAGCACTGGGCAGAAGTGGAATCTGGCCTAGGAGTACTAGTGATTCAGATCAAGAATTATTATCATTGTGATTTTTACTTATAAAGCCATCATATTCCACGGTATGCACAAGGATTGCAAGCTCTTGTGAGCATGCTGCTCAACTCCTTCTAATGTCACTGAACCCCTTTCAGTTGACAGAATATATTGGCACTATATAATAATGCTTTTCTTTGTGTGTATACATGGCTTAGGTTATTTCCTCTATACCTTCATGATATCCCTATATATATATTTATATAGATTACATTATTAAGTGACAACCCACTGCAGAATTTTCAGCACAACCACAAACTCAGCATAAAATGTTTTACAAAGACTATTAGATGTGGTTTGTGATGTTACAGTGCATCAGCATTATATATGGATTAATTATATATTAAAAATCACTATCATCCATTGCTAAAAAAAAATAATTAAAAAAAACATAGTACAAGTGTAAAACATAAAAAAAAATATAAAGCAGTGTTAATACACAAGTCTGACAGTGGAGTTTAGAAAGAGCTGAGAAGCAACGGCTAATGTAAACCACTGGATAATTCCCACCCTGCTGAGTGGCTTCCCTAGAGGTCTGATACAGTGCCAAAGACTCTTACGCATATTGAGACAAAGCTTATTTGAAACAGAATTCAGCTCCAGCATCCACCATACTGCTTCCTGACAGCCTCCAATTGCACTACCTCTGTATTTGTGTTTCCTGCTGTTTGTATTTACTTGTCCCCAAAGCCACAACAGCTACAAAAACAAACAGTTGTTATTGCAATGGTTTATATCAGTTAAGGAGTTCAATTTTCCTTGATGGTTCGTATATATCGAGCAAATAGACTAAAAACACATTGAAGAGACTAATTGGCTAATTGCAAACTAGTTCAGAATCACGTTTCAAGATTGGTCATATAAACACTTATTTCTCTGAATATAGGAACTTTTTATATCTGATTTTCTATTATGACTCTAGCAAGTCTAGATTCTCAAATAATAATACATGTTTAACCGGGAAATTCATTTTTAAATTCATTTGGAAATTTATGAAAATAGAGGCTAAAAACTTATATATTTAAAATTTCATAAGAAATATATTTATCCATTTTCAGGTAAGTGGTATAGTGCAATGGAGACAAGGCAAAAGATTAAATACATCTTGTGAAAAACATAGCTATAAAATTAGGGTGGTTTAAAAAAAAAAATACATAATCTTATTTCAGATAACCTAACATTTCCTTTTGACTCCAAGTAATGCACAAATTCCCACCTGATATATAACTCGTGCTCACAATAGAATACTGTATCGATCATGACACCAGAAATAGACTGAAAGTTAAAGTAATAAAGAAGAACATAAACATTTTTACATCCAGAATCTGTGCTCATGTAAAGATGAAGGAATCACAATATTACATAATGGCATTATTGCAAGCAATATAATAATGGGGAAAAAACATTATAGAACAAATATAATTGTATGTATCCCCTGTGTCAGTATTCAGCCTTTTTACAGCACTAATGAAAAACATTTAGGATCAGCAGATATGAAAGAATGGTAAGGCAGTGTCTTATCATTTCATCTTTTCTTCAAGTTTAACTTGGGAGTTAGGGAGTGTTTCTCCTGTACACTTAATTAAAGCCTCTTGCCATGAGGATCATAATAATAAAAAAAAAAAGGTTAAACAAGGTACACATACATCTCTCTTATCTCTCTCCTGATTTTGGGTACTAGTTAAAAAATTACAAGTATTTAAAATAAAGAGACAAAGTGAGCAGCCAATAAGCAAAGCATGTCAGACACATGCTGGTGAGGGTAAATATGTTTTTATTGGTCACAAGGCTTCCATTAGTCCTGAGAAAATTATCAGGTCTATTGCCCAGCATTGTCCACAGGGATCGATACTGCTATTGGACTCGCTACCCTAGGTGGCCCGAGGAACCCATGTGACCACTGCACTTACAAGTGGTGTGATGACAAAGCTGGTACAGTGGATAGTAGGGGTATATAACAATGGTGGTCTCATTCGGTGGTAATCAGAGACCCACATGGCAATGTTACCACTGTGGCCCAATGATTTCACTGAAGCAAGCCCTATATTCATTGTTCTTGATCTCATTATAGTCCCATTACCTCACAAATTTGCCCATCTGGAATGCAGGACAGCAGGGGGTGTGGTTAGGGAGGAGAACTGTCAGCACTATCATACCTGCACACTAGCACTGTTGCTAAAACTGATTTCTGTGTATGCACAGTATTTTATATTCTGGGGTTCCAGTATCCTGCAGTTCCAAATTGGGACAGTCCCACTAAACATAAAAGAACAGATGAGCACTCCTCTTGTCAGTGGAAAAAAGTGAATAATTTATTCAACGTGGATTCGATAAAGAAACTAAATAAGAACAACATGTGGGAGAAAAAGCTGACTCGCCTTACGCGTTTCGCGTGACACCCCGCTTAATCATAGGCCTATGATTGCTCATCTGTTCTTTTATGTTCCTGTTCGAAATTGCCTCAAAAGCTTGGTGAAGCACACTCACACTAGTGCATCCTAGCCACGAGAAAAAACGAACTGCCATAAGTGGAACCGGCTTACCTCCCAAGGGAGATCTTTCTACAGTCCACTAAAATCCATCATGATGCCTTCCCTTCCACCCCTATACAGGCTTCTTCTCTTACACTAATTTTGTCCCCTTATTTTTATTTTACCTTCCTATGAAATCAAGTTCCTTTCATGGGGCCATCACATCATCTTCTCTCCTACCACAATCAGTAGTGTATTTTGTATTTTTAGGCATGACTAAATTCTGGCACCTCTGCACCCACATTGCACAACCAGGGCATGCCCCAGAACCAGGACATATCCCAGCACCCCAGAACGTGATCCATCACCCATATTGCACACCCAGGACAAAGAACATCACACACATTGAACTGCCTGGACATTCCCATCACCCACACTACACACCCAGGACATAACCCAGCACACCATTTGCACATGCAAATACAAAAAGGGAAGAACTCATCTGATCTAGAATTTCTTATAAGGCAATGCTTCTAAGATGGTAATTTCATGGACTGTGTTGATCTCTGTGGATTGTATATAACTATACAAATATAAATATGCTCTCAATATGTAGCTTGGTCACAAACACCATTGTGTTGTAAACTCTGAGTACATAGTGCATAGTTGCCAACATTGGCCATGTTTCCAGGGACACAAATGTGTTCCACATGCTGCAGACAGAGCATGCAAAGTGCAGCCCGGCAGTATGTAGGATACATATACGCACAGACACAATCCAATTAATTAATCATGGTAGGTCCTGTGAGATCTCCACCCTGATTAATTAATTGAAATGTGTCTGTGTGTATATTCATCCTACATACTGCCGGGCTGCACTAAGGATGGTCTTTCTGTAGCATGTGGGATGAATATGTGTCCCTGCAACATGGCCAATGTTGGCAACTATGATACTGCTGTAGGTGCTGATCCCATTGAACAAATTGCTCATGCGCACAGTCACTCACATCACAAATTTGACAGCTGACAGGAAATGTTGTCTGAAATGCCAACAGCTACACTTCCCATGATGCCTGCCGTATCCGACAGTATTAAATGTGAGCGATTAGACCAGGGGTGTTAGGGTTACAGTGAGGGAAAGGATTATGGTTAATGCTAAGGGGGTTAGAGTAAGGGTAGGAGTTAGTGTAGATTATAACTAACCCTTACCCTGACCCCAACCCTAAACTCCAAGGAGTAATGTATGTACCATGGTTGAAAAAAAGATGAGTTAACCCTAATCCTTATACTGACTGTAAAGCTAACTACCATGGTCTATTTGCTCCCATTTCACATCGTTGGAGGCAGGAGGCATCATGGGTAGTTGTCTAATAATTCCCTCCCAGCTGTCAAATCTGTGATGTTAGTTATCATGCACATACGCAGCTGGCATGATAAGTACCTAAAACTAACTAAACTTATTAATGAACTCAAGGAATATATATATATATATATATATATATATTTATATATATATATATATATATATATAGTGAATTAGGCAGAGGTAATGTACTAAAAGGGAGGGATTTAGACCCAGTACATAGAAACATAGAATGTGTCGGCTGATAAGAACCATTCGGTCCATCTAGTCTGCCCAATTTTTAAATATACTCTCTTCCTTTGCTGTGTTGATTCCCTTTATGTATTTAAATGTTTCTATCATATCCCCCCTGTTACTTCTTTCCTCCAAGCTTTGGATTGCTGGATCTTTTCCATTTTGTTGCACTTGCATACTAATTAACTGAGGTTGTGCCTTTATAATGAAGGAAGGCAATCAGCTGAGAGAGTTTTCTTCCTGAGGATTTAGTGAGTGCAAAAGCCAAAGGAAGCTGGAAGGTATATCCAACAAAGAAACCACATTTTAACACTGGCACTTTGTGTGTATGTTACAGGGCAAGTTAAATGCTAGTAAGGCAATTTCCAGCACTAGTCAGGGCAGACTTTCAGTTTAGTTATTGCTCTAGAGTGGAGCTATGTGGTTTTTTTTGTGTATTTTTTGTTATTCTCTCTGTAACAATAAATCTGTTTTGAATTGAATCTAATGTTTCCTGCCTTGTTATGGGAGTAAAAGATTCTGCAACGTGAGTAAGCCTCCTTGGACTACCCAAGTAGGAGTAGTACCTGCTCACCAAGTAGAAGTAGTACCTGCTCTACTACATGATGTGCTACTAAGTCAAATTTTTCCTGTGTTTTTGGACTTATGGGCTAGAGAATCAGTTATAATAGAAGATCTTCAATCCTCTCCAGGCACACACATTTATTTGGAGGGTTTTGTGAAATAGTTGGGTTTAGAGGAGACCCATGTCACAAGTGAGATAACACTACTTTAAGTATTGCTCAGGGCCAAGAACCCTATTATTGAAGAGCATGCTAACCCAGGTGTCAATTTTCCTGATTCGCAAGTTGCTGCCATTCACATGCAAAAGCCAACCAGGAAAGCAAAAACCACAAGTAAATTTATCATGCTAACCTGTTAAAATCAAATATCTGAAGACAGAAAGAAAGCATTTTAAATATTGTTTTCTTCTGTTTATACCAAGAAAGAACCAATGGATGAGCTTCTGCTGTCTGAATTTACAGAACTGATACAGCAAACATGGGATTGGCTGACACAGGAAAAGGTGCTTAAGCAATTAAACAGTGTTAAGATAGGCAAGGCCCCAGAAACAGATGGTATACAACCAATGTTACTGAGGGAGCTTCGCATAATTCTTGCCAGACCATTATTTGTGATCATTGGAGATATTTGCAGTGGAGTTATCATGCCAACAGACTGGCGCAAGGTGGATATCATGCCAATATTTAAAAAGGCATCAAAATCCCAGACAGGTAATTATAGGCCAGTGAGCTTGATATATGTATTGGGAAATTATTTGAAGGATTGCTAAAGGTATACATTCAAGAATACATCTTGAATCAGAATATAATTAGTACAAGTCAGCATTGTTTTAAGAAAGACAGGTCTTGTCAAACCATATCTTAACTTGTTTATATTCACATATAAATAGCTTTTTCATATTTAATACAAATTATGATATAAAAAAATGCATTTCTTGTTTTTATTTCCTTTTATGTGCTAATGCCGCCCCTACCCTCCAGACTTGCCAACTGCCCCCCCCCCCCCCCCAACTTGCCCAATGGTGGCTCTCTGCCCTCCCTCCCCCAATGATGGCTCTCTTCCCCCCTCCCTCCCCACAACGCTGGCTCTCTCCCCCCTTCCTCCCCACAATGCTAGCTCTGTACAATAGATATTATAACAATGCAACATAAATGGTATTTCCCTGGGAAAAACTACTCATGAAAAGAATTTAGGAAACAGACTTACCAACAGTGTACAAAGTCATTCAACAGCTGCAAGAGGCCAATGAGATATTGGCATGTATAAAACAGGGTATTGATTCAGCAGAGGAAGATACCATTGAATTGTATAGAGACAAGATAAGACCTCACCTTGAATATGCAGTACGATTCTCGGTACGAGTCCTTAAAAAGGATATTATAGAACTAGAAAAAGGAGGGCTACAAAATGAATAACGGGATTGGAGAATCTTAGTTATGAATATAGAGATATATTCTATTGCATATAATTTCTATACGCTAGATAAAAGGCATCTGAAGAGGATATGATAACATTATAAATATGTGCAGGGTCAATATAAAGAGCTCTCCAGAGACCTGTTCATTAAAATAAATGTACAAAGAACAAGAGGTCATTCAGACCTTTGGACAGACGAGACCAAAAATGGAGATGTGTATCAAAGTATTGAGGCCATCTTTCAGACAGCTAAAACGTGGCTCAAAATGGGTCACATAACAGGACAATGATCCCAAGTACAGCAGCAAATCTATAACAAAATGGTTGAAAACGAACAAAGCAAGGTTGCATTGGCTCAGTCAAAGTCCAGACCTCAACCCAATTAAAATGTTGTGGCAGGACCTTAAGAGAGCAAACCTCAATAAACTGAAGCAACATTGTAGAGTGGGAAAAAAATTCCTCCACAATTATGTGAGAGACTGATTAAGTCATACAGAAAACGATTACTTAAATCATATGGTGTACTTTTTTACACATGGCTTTTGCATTTTGGCTTTACTTTTGTTAAATAAAGCATGATACAGTGTAATATGCCATGTGTTGTTGTTTATCTGAGATTGTATTTACCTAATTTTAAGACCTGCTAAGGAACAGATGATTGTTATTATGTCCTGACATGTAAAACCATAGAATTCAAAGAGGGTGTACTTTCTCCCCATGACTGTATATGAAAGAGATTCTTATACTCTACTGGACAACACAGTGTTGTTCAATTTGTCCTCTTAATTTGCAATGACCTAAAAGGAAATAGAACATAACAGAAACATGTATATGGGTCTATTAAATCAAGAGAGGATATTGAGTTGGGAATCTCAAACGTAAGGCCAAAGTAGCTGAGTTTTGGGTATGCAGACTAGAAACCATTAGGCACAGTGTCAGGAGAATGCAGGAATTTTAACAAGAAATCAGGAACGTAGAGGGCTAATCAAAAGAAAAGCTGGGGTCACAGGCAAAAGTCAGGAACAGGCAGGAAACAAGGAGATTCAGGAGCAAACAATAGTCTAAACTAGGAAACAAATGCACATATGCAGGAATACTAGCGAAGGACAAGGCACTATCACAGGCAAACATTAATCTGCTACTGAATGTTTAAATAGCCCTCTAAACATACACACCTTCTGAGTTTATTAGGGAGGAGCAACATCAATATACTAGCCCTTTAACTGCGCTCAGGAATATTAATTATTTGTCCATCTGGGTAATGAGTGGCAAGGCTAGTAGAGCCTGGGGATGTCTGTTGTGGACCTCCAGGAAGGGGCATATACTGACCAATCCAGATGGAGACTGAATGCGAGTTCTGCCACTCAGTTCCCCCACAGCCTCTCAAATCACACTACAGGTAACATAAGTACTGTAACTCAATCAATGGGATGCTCAGCTCTTACTCGTTGTAACTTTAAAATGCAAACGGGGGGGGGCGTGATGACGTAGGACGCACGCTGTGAACGCGCGGCGTCAGGGGGAGCCCGAGAGAGAGAAGTAAGAAGGTGAGGATGGAGAGAGAGCACTGAAGCGTTGAACCAGAAGGCAGGGAAAGACTCCGAAGAAAATTTTACAGGCTCCGACGGAGAGAGGTGACAAAAATCCTTAGATATTGTGAAGGTAAGCGTCCCTGGATCTAAACCCGCAGCTGCAGGGGCCACCACAGAAGCAGGCAGGAAGCCGGAAGTTGGAAAAGAACTATTCCCGCGACGGCTGCTGAGTGGAGATCCAAGCGGACAGGCATCAGATAAGTTTTATGGCTCATTTTCCTTTTTTTCCTTGTTGGGGAAACATAAGTATACGGAGATAGGTAGAAAGGTCTTATTGCTTTCCAGTAAATCAAGCCCACCAGCGGGGGTGAAGTTGCAGCACCTAGTGAGCTCAAATAAGACCAGGACTATACACAGTAAGCCATAGTAAGCCTACAAGCTTAATATTCCCCACGTGACCCGCTTACTTATAGGCCTGTTTGCTCATAGAATGAAGGTATAACCTTTGACTTACCTAAAGTGTTGCCTAAAGTGTTACTTAAGGTGTTACCTAAAGTGTTACCTAAAGTGGTACCTAAAGTGGTACCTAAAGTGCTAAAAATCCTCATATCATACCTCACTGGGGATTTATTCATTACTATATCTTTGCCTATCCCAGCTAAGAGTGGAAGTAAATTGAACCAAATTAATATCATTTAGAGTTACCCCAGTATAGGAAGCAATACTGCAAGACACTACAACCAACACAGGGGGCTCTATTCCTATTTACAGCTGGAATAAAAGTGTATTGACCACCACCTCTCTACAAATTAACGAAGCCTATCAACATTTAAAATAATAGCTGTGGTCACCGAAATACCTCTAACTCCATAGAGAAGAATAAAAATAAAAATAGAGGAAGAGGTGAGGGGAAGATAAGAAGAATAGAAATGGCAGGGAAAAAGCCTCTAGATAAAATCTCAAGAAGAGATAAAAATGAAAAAAAAGAGCTAAGAACAGAAAAGAGGCTATCCTTTTTCTCACCACAAACACAAAAACCTGATATAGAGAACCCTCTGGAAAGGTCAAATCCAAGTGAGGGCGAACAAAATCAAGGTAGCCCACAAACAATGGATCTCAAACAGATGATACAGGAACAATTGAGGGAAGCCCTTGACTCCCAATTTGAAAAAATAAAGGGTGAGATCCAGACACAAGTACAAGATTTAAAAACAGATCTTATGTCAATTGCAAACAGAGTCAGAGTTAGTGAAGAAAAAATTCAAACATTGGAATTTAATGATAACAAAAGAGAAGAAGAGTCCAAAAAAAATCAAGCAAAAATAGAACTTCTAGAACAGAAAATCGCGGATCTAGAGGATCGCTCTAGAAGAAATAATTTGAGAATACGTGGTATCCCAGAATCCATAACAAATGAGAAATTAGAAAACTTCCTCAAAGATCTATTTAAACTCATGGGGGTGAGACAAGAGAATGATATCCACCTATGGGATCGGTGTCACAGAACAGTGAAACCTGCAAAATTAAAGGAAGAACTACCAAGAGATATACTGATATGTTTTTCATCTTTTAGGATAAAAGAGCAGATTTTAAGATCAACCAGAGAAAATCCCCTGAAAGACCCAAATCAAAATATAAAATTTTTTCCAGATATCTCCTTTTACACAAGAGCTAAAAGAGCCCAGTTTGCACATCTAACGGCGACGTTAAGACAAAAAGGCATAAGGTATAGATGGGCCTGGCCGGTCAAGGTAGTTCTAACATACAATTTTGAGACCCTAAGCTTCGACACTCCTGAGAGACTTACAAAATGGATTGAAGAAGTTAAATTAAACTAAACTACGAATATCAAATCGAGATAGGAGGGAGACAGGAGAAAAGAAAAAGAAAGAGATTGAAGAGGAGGTTCTCTGTATGTTTGTTTCAGATCCAGATATTAATTACACCTTCCCCACTAAGTAAACTTACTGAGGATAGCACGGAACCTAGGGCACTACACAATAAAGAAATAATAGGAAATGAGGGTGGAAAAATAAAGCAGGGAAGGGTTGAGGGGGCTAATAAATATAAGAAATAAGAGGGAAGGAACTAAAAGTAGGAACCAATGTGTAAATGAATTGAGGGAAGAGAGAAGCAGGAGAAAGGAAAGGAAAGGGGGGACTATATTAGGAAGGAAATGATAAAGGTGTGATATTCCCACAAACACACACATAGAGTTAATATAAAGACACTATTGAAGTTAGACACACTAGCTGCATAATTAGATGTTCACATCCCTTTTTTTTTTTTCCTTTTGTTCTCATAAATAGGTATTTTTCACAACTCAGTAATCATGAGTATCACAGTAGATAGTTCTCACACGCATATTTACTACACTTCGTTTATTAGGTAAATTGATTGAGGAGCACACGAAACTAAGGGCACTGTGAATCAAAGAAATCATAGTAACTTTGGGTAGATAAGTAAGCGGGAAAGAAGGTTGAAGGGGTAAATAATTATATAAGGAATAAGATGGGGGGAAGTTAAAGGGAGAATTAATATGTAAAACATGCAGCTCATTATTTTCACAGTAAAAAAGAGAGAAGAATTGGACCACATGAAGAAAAAAAAAGAAGGATAAAGATATTTTCCTTTTCAAACATACACACTGCTATTACAAGGATATTAGTTAATTTAGATACACTAGTCGCACAATTAGATACTCACATTGTTCGTATTTCTTTCTTTTATTTTTTTTTTTTTTCTTTCCCTCTTCCCTCTCATCATCATCTTTTCTCCTCCTCGAGCCTCTATGATGAAAAAAAAAAAAAAATGTTTTTATTTATCTGATATAAGGCCAAATAATCAAATCTCTCACTAGATCTCGGGCCCCCCCAATTGCCATCAAAGAATGGCAAATCAAACCCATCGGTTAGTCTCGGGACACACCATTGGGAGTATGCGACCCCATTGGGGGAATCCCGCATACAATATGTGTTTGTATTTATGTGTTGCTGTATGTCTGAGTGTGTATGTGGAATGTGGACCCCGCTTCTCATTCGGCGCGACAGCAGGATAATGTAGAAGGGAATAAGTGAGGTTAGTTAGGGAGGAATATGTTGAGGTTTGATACATTAAATGTGCAGGGCCTTAACTCTGCACAAAAAAGAACAATTTTATTGAACAAATTAGCCCAAGGAAATATTAATATATGTTTCCTCCAAGAAACACACTGGAGGCGAGAAGACAAATATAAAGTTAAGACCCAGAAATTCCCATTACTTATAGAAGCCTCATTGGAAAAACAAAAAAAAAGAGGTGTGGCGATTATTTTTGCAAGGGACATGGAGGTTAAATTGAAATATGTAGATACAGATAAAGAAGGTAGATTCATAATCGCAGTAGTAGAGTTAGAAAAAAAAGTATACACTTTAGTAAATGTATACGCCCCCAATACCTCTCCTGTCCGTTTTTTAAAAAGTATGGAAAAAAAGATATCAAAAGTAAGACAGGGAACTCTAATCTGGGCAGGGGATTTTAATTGCTTGGCAGACCCCTGGCTAGATAGAAGATCACAAAGAAAACCAATACCAAATAAAAACACAATCTACCAAGCCCAAAGACTACAAAATTTTTTGGATAGTAACGCTTTATTAGATATGTGGAGGGTCTTTCACACAACAGAAATAGACTTTACATGCTTTTCTAAAACGTACTGCGCCTATTCACGTATTGACCACATCATAGGAGATGCAAATTTAGCAGCAATGATACACCGAATCCATATTCAAGATATAACATGGTCAGATCATAATATGATAATCATGGATATTAAAGACCAAAACAATAGATTAAAAACTGAGTGGAGATTGAATAACAACTTATTAAAGAAAGATCAAGATATAGAATATATTAAAAATACAACACGACTATTTTTTGAGGAAAATGATGTGGAAGATACGGAGATAGCGACACTATGGTGTACTTATAAGGCCGTAATTAGGGGTCACTTTATTCGAATGGGAGCATATGCGAAGAAACAGAGAGAGGCAGGGTTATCTGACCTATATATTACTCTATTCCAATTAAACAAAGAAAATAAGAACAACCCAAATAGAGAAAAATCTGAGAAAATTGCAGAAATCAGGGAGAAAATTAATCTACAATTAATAAATGAAGCAAATAGGTCATTGAGAGCCCTGAAAACTACAAGATATTATAAAGGTAATAAAGCCGATAAATTAATGACTAACCAACTGAAGAAAAAAAGGACCAAACATAATATCTCTAAAATTGTTCATGAGGGGAAGACTTATATGGCCCCCATGGACATAGGTCATGCTTTCAATACCTTTTATAGTTCCTTGTATAATCTCCCACAAAAGACTAAAATAGAGGAAATACATAATTACTTTGAAAACAAAAAATTCCCCAAAGTCCCGCAACAGATCCTGAAAGATCTAAATAAGGAGATCACATCAAAAGAACTATGTGAGATAATTAGGAAACTAAAAATAAAAAAATCCCCGGGACCAGATGGGTTTGATGCCCATTTTTCTAAGATTCTAAAAAATGAAGTAAGGCCATATTTAGTAAAGCTATTCAATACAGCGATGAGAGTACTCCCACAAGAAATATTGAAGGGTAATATCATCCCAATTCTGAAACCAGAAAAAAATCCAGAGTCACTGACAAGTTACAGACCGATATCTCTTTTAAACATTGACGCAAAGATCTATGCGGGGGTATTAGCAGAAAGACTGAAGCAGGTACTGCCTAGCCTGATACATAGTAACCAAGTGGGATTCACAGTAGGTCGCTCGGCTATTAATCAAATAAGAACACTGGCAGACCTCCTAGGAGACACGAAGGAGAGGGGTGTCCCCCGGCTGATCCTGTCATTGGACGCAGAAAAGGCATTTGACAGGATCAGCTGGGGATACATGTCCAGGGCTCTGTTGGCCTTTGGGATAGAAGGAGAAATACACCAGGCAATTATGGCATTATATGGGGCACCAGAAGGCAGAGTAATTGGTTCAGGTATACAATCAAACTGGTTCCCATTAAAAAACGGTACACGCCAGGGCTGCCCCTCTCGCCTATCTTATATGTCCTGGCACTAGAACCATTGGCCAAAGAAATAAGAGAATGCCCAGGGATAGTGGGATGGGGAAAGGAGGGAACCCAGAAAATAATGCTGTACGCAGATGATGTACTGCTTACAATACAAGACCCTATACGATCCCTAAAACAAATAATGTTACTGATAGATCAATATAGTCATTTATCAAATTACAAATTAAACATTAATAAATCGGTTGCACATTTAATATCGATGAATTACACTCAAAAGGCTGAAGTAGAAAGATACGGTTTTACAATAGCAGAAGAGTTTCTCCCATATCTAGGTATTAAAATTTCAAAAGACCCAGAAGAATGGACTCAGATAAATATCCTACCTTTGATTAGAGAGACAAATACTCTATTTAAAAACTGGCGAGGACTGTTTATATCCTGGATGGGTAGAATTAATGCAGTAAAATCATATGTCTTACCAAGGTTCCTTTATGTATTTAGAATGCTACCTTTCTCCTTTCCAAAATGCTGGTTGGAACTTATTCAAAGATCCTTTAACAGATATATATGGGCTCAGAAACGACCAAGAGTGAATTTACAGACCTTAACAAAAAGCAAGGGACAAGGGGGAGTAGGGATGCCGCTAATACAAGATTATGCACAAGCAACTTTATTGGCACAGGCCTTCCTAACACTAAATAAAAGATCAAGTAAAGAACCCTGGTATAACTTAGAACTAGAAAAAAATTCACTCTCGGGAGATTTTTTAGCATACTTTTGGACTCCAGAAAAACATATAGGAAGGAAGAGAGATATGGAGTTAAATCATCCCCTCTCACATATTTATAAAAACTGGAGAACAATAAAAAAAAAAATGGGAATGGGAGACAGGCTGTTCCCCTCCCTCCCACTCACTGTCGTCCAGAGCCTGAATGAAGGTCTGGACCTTAGGGAGTGGGAAAAGAGGGGAATCAAGAATATCTCAGATCTGATGGAAGGGAACAGGATAAAACCCTTTGGGGAATTACAGAAAACCTTCTCTCTTAGTGGAGAAGATAGCTTTAAATATTTGAGGGTAAGGAGTTTTCTTGGGGATTTGGTGAGCAATGACAGCCTTACTAAACCTCAAAGGATACTACAAGATTTATTAGAGAAAACTGATTTTAAAAAACTAACTACAAAAGCAATTGACCTAATTAGAGCAATAAAACAATATAGGCCACCGATAGCTTTAACTAAATGGGAAAAAGATCTTAATCTGACAATTGAGGAAAGAGAATGGAACCGGTCTTTATATTACAACTATGAAGCAATGCACTGCCTGAACCTTAACGAACTTCAGTTCAAAGTGATGTACAGGACCCATTTAGTCCCCACAATTTTATCAAAAATATCGGAGATAAATATACCGAATTGTTGGAGATGTGGGAATAGGAGGGGCGATGTTATACATATATGGTGGAGTTGTCCGATAATTAAATCTTTCTGGCAATGCATCTCTGACAAACTAGTACGGAATATAGGCAAAGACTGGAACCTAACCCCGGACAGAGCTTTACTCCATTTAAATTTCCCAAAGAAAACCGGGAAAGAAGTATCATTTATTATTCACTTAATGGCAGTAATAAAATTAGAAATTGCTAAGAACTGGAAGTCTATAGTACAACCAAACTGGGCAAAAATTAAGATGCAGCTGATAGATCACTGTCTTATGGAGAGAGGAATTGTCTCGCAATACAATTGGAATGCCGATATGTATAAACAATGGGATGACTGGGTAAATTTTCTTAAAGAAGGCCATTTAGATTGAAAAAAAAAAATGGGAGAAGAATAAGGGTAATTTGTTCAATCCCTTACTAATTACCTCAAGACTAAAAACTGGGCTGAGAAGTGCGGAATGCGAAGACGGGGAATAGGATCCACAGACGTGTGAATGCGTTATGAATGTGTTGTATGTGATATATGTGGGTACAAAATGTACAATTGTCTCTATGGGTAGCCCATGCTCCCTCAATGAAGTAGGGGAGCTACGGGAACGGCAGGGGGGAGGGAGGGAGGGAGGGAGAGGGGGGGGAGGATAGGGGTAGATAGTCACAGATCGGAAAGATTTAGATTAAAATAGATTAAGGGAGAAAGTGGAAATAAAGGCACAAGGGAAAGAGAGAGTGAAATAAGGCAGGTGGAAAAGAGGGGGGGGAGGGAGGGGAGGGAGAATATAGATAGGAAGCAACAAATACTCTTACGTTATGCAATCACTTCAAACTATGGATAAATAAGGAAAACATTTTTTTTGATACAAGACACAATGATGTGAATTAAGGCAAGTCACAAATAGATTAGCCAACGCTGAGTGTTAAAAATAAAAAAAGAAAGGAAAAAAAAGAAAGAAAAAAATAAAAAAAATAAATAAAAAAAATGCAAACTTTGAGTGATGCATCATATATCAACAATCTGTATGACCAGGTACATAAAAAAAAGATATGACATTTGCTAGTCTGATGATAAGCAAACCATCTAAATATTATGAGTTCCTGTAATAATCCACTTTGTGGAACTATTTTTATGAAAATTGTGTAATTTGCATATCAAGTCACAAAGGGATTTTTTTCACAGCATAAACAGTGTTTATGTAATGGCCTCTTTAACCCCTTCCAGACAATCGACATGTCAGGCAGGTCCTAGGAGAAACTCCCTTAACGACAAAGAATGTGCCTGACACGTCCTGCATCAGGCCTTCCGGGTATATGAGGGAAATGATTGCCACCTTGACCCTCTAGGTTACCCAGAATATCTGGGAGCCAATGCCAAGATTGTTTGGGACCTAATACACCCCCTTCTGAACGACGGGTACCACTTGTATGTAGATAACTTCTATAGTGTCCCTTTGTTCAAGTTACTGTACTGCTTTGATACAGTAGCATGCGGTACTGTACGACAGAACTACATAGGTGTCCCCAAAGATCCAACACAAACCTGGTTAAGAAAGGGGGAGACCTCAGTACTGTACCAAAAGAAGCTCCTCTTGGTTGTAAAGTACAGAAACAAGAAGGATGTGTGTCTTCTCAGCACCATCCATACTGAGAGGACTGTGGAGGTCGCTGTACGTGGCGGAGGTCACCAGAAAGCCAGTGTGCATCAGGGCCTTAAATAAGCATATGGGTGGGGTTGATCTCTCAGATCAGCTGCTACAGCCCTACCTCATCATGAGGAAATCAAAGGCCTGGTACAAGAAGGTGGCAATTTACCTTATGCAGATGGAAACCCACAATGCTTTTTTGCTCTGCAAAAAAGCAAACCCCGGAATGAGACTGACATTTTTGCAGTTCCAGCTCCAGATCATTTCGAGGGTCTTGTACCATAATGCACGTGGTCCCCGGTCGGTGATGGGGGAGAATATGGTTGGGGCTACTCATTTTATTTTTTAAATCCTCTAAGGAAACAGAACCCCCCAAAAAAGTGCACAGTGTACTACAGCAAGGGGCAGAGAAAGGACACCACTTTTTACTGTCCTGATTATTTACTGGTCCTGTATCAACTTTTTTATTCTTTTACGTCATGCTCTTCTACATCACAATAAAAAAACAAAGTGTGTGTAAAAAGCAAGATTGAAAAATTACCACCACACACGTACTTCATTATTTTTTTTTTTTAAATAGTTGCTTCAGAGACATCAATACAAACCGTATGCAATACTTTGGGGTACAAACTTTCTAAATATATACGATTTTCATGGCAAAAAAATTTAAATGGGGTATGCAAAAGCCCCCAAGCTGAAGATAGACCTATTCAAACAAATAACTCAAATTCAATCCAAAAGGACCAAGTTCTTCAATTGTGCCTCAACCATCCCAAAAATACTGGCAAACCTATGCATTGGGGGCATAAGTATATTCAGGGGGCCTTGCAGAAAACAACCTTGAGTGTTTTATTGCAGTAATGGATAAAAGGCTCTCCTAAATCACCATCAAAAAGCAATGTAGGTGGAAAAATCAAGATTGAAAAATTACCACCAGACATGTTCTTCCATTTTTTTGGTTAAATGGTTGTATCTGAAGCATCAATACACCCCATATACAATATCTTGTGGTGTCAACTTCTGAAATATATACACTTTCATGGCAATAGTTTGCACTGTGTATGCAAAAAGTGTCCAAAAGAAGACAGGTAAAAGAATGTCAAATTAGAAAAACGACTGCATGTGTCCCACATTTGGCATTGCATCCCAACAATCCAAGAAACCTATGAATGGATGAAATCACTGTATTCAGGAGATGTCGCTGAACACATATTGGGGTGTTGTTTGACATAACAGAATCTGTGAATTCATGTCTGTACAATGTATGTAAAAAAACAAGGATGGTGGTAGAATTAGCGCATGGAAAGTGTAAAAAAAAAACACTATTTGAAATAACACAGTATAATACAGTATAGCTGTACTCAAGAGATGTTGCTGAACACATATTGAGGGGTTGTTTGACTATAACACATAACAGAATCTGTGAATTTACTCCTAAAGTGCAGTGAATGTGAAAAAAAAAAAAATGATTACCCAAAGGCTGGTGGTAGAATTAGTGCATGGAAAGTATTAAGAAAACACCAATTGAAATACCCTAGGGCAGGGGTGTCCAAGTTTATTCTGCAAAGGGCCACTTCGCTAGAAATGTATGCGTGCGTGGGCCGCATTCATTTTTCATTCATTCAGAGAATAATATATATAATTATATACATGTGTGTGTATGTAAATATATATATATATTTTACACTAATGTGTAGTGGTCACATTAACTACAAACACACACATGCATACACAGTCACACTTAACCCCCCCCCCCCCTTCCCACACACACAGTCACAATTACCCCACACACACATACACATTTATACACACATACTCACATACATACACTTACCCCACACACATACACATTTATACACACACTCACATACATACATACATACACTTACCCCACACCCACTTAACATGCACTCACATAGATACACATTTATACACATACTCGCATACATACACTTACCCCACTCACACACATACACATTTATACACACACACACTCACATACATACATACATACAGTTACCACACACACTCACATACAATTACCCCACACACTAATACACATACATACACACACTCACATACATACATACACTTAACCCACACACACATTGATACACACACTCACATACATACATACACTTACCCCCACACACATACACATTTATACAGACACTCACAAACATACATACACTTAACCCCCACACACATCCACATTTATACACACACTCACATACATACACTTACCCCACTCACACACATACACATTTATACAGACACTCACAAACATACATACACTTAACCCCCACACACATCCACATTTATACACACACTCACATACATACACTTACCCCACTCACACACATACACATTTATACACACACTCACATACATACAGTTACCCCACACACACACATACACTTACCCCACACACACACTCACATACACTTACCCCACACACTAATACACATTTATACACACTCACATACATACATACATACATACATACACTTAACCCACACACACATTGATACACACACTCACATACATACATACACTTACCCCACACACGTGGCTGTGGACTCCCGGTGACCTTCTTCTCTCCCTCTGACCCTTGCGCATGACCTCATATTGAAACCTTCTAAAGTGTGATTTGTGGGTTCATATGACCCAGACATGCATGTTTTTCCTAGCAAGTCCAATAAAGACACATACTCACGGGACTTGATTAAGCATCATTGTTTTCTTGTTTTTCTGTAACGGTCTTGTTCAGGAGATGGACCACAAGTGTATTTCATGTGTGTCCTGTCTGGACGAAATCCTCGCCATATCTACGGGATCCATATTATATGGCCTGTGATAAATGTAACGGTCTTGTTCAGGAGATGGACCACAAGTGTAGAGGAGGCTATAGGGACACTCACTAAGTACCGTAGGTAGCAAGTATTGGTCTTCACCTTAATGACTACACACCCTTGGTTGAGCCGCCGGTGGTATGTCACCAAGGATTTTGCTGGAACACTTACTACCGGATACTCAGCAAGTGGAGCCCGTATAGGATCGTACAGGAATACAGGCAAACGGAGAGTCAGGAGACAGGCCGGGTCACGGACAGGAGAGATACGGATAAACAGGTCACTAGCAGAAATCGAGGCAGGTGGCGGACGGAGAATAGTCAGGAACAGCAGGGTCATACACAGAATAATCAGGAATGCAGGAACAAACGGATGGAGAATACAGGGACGAACCGGGTCAGCAACAGATAAACGGAGTCAATCAGGAGTCAAAACGCTAGTGAGGTACACAAGGCACTATCACAGGCAAAGGTAACCTGTGAAATGACTGTTTAAATACACTACCAATTGATCAGGACACACCTCTGATCAATTGGCAAGGGAGTGGTTAATTTAATAAATAGCCCTTTAACTGGGCTCATGAATATTCATGAAACACCCGTTCGCGCATGCGCGAACGGGTGCGTGACGTCACTGAGCGCGCGTCTTCGAGGGATGCTGGGGCTCTCACTCTGAGCCCCAGCCGACGGGATGGCGTCCTCCTGATCCGCGATGGCGGCGGATCAGGAGGAGAAGCAAGGTAGGTGACATTTTCATTGTTTTTATTTAATTGAGCACATGGAATCTCATATAATCATCAACATTTCGGTCTGCAACATGGACCTTTAACATCGAGTCTTGACCTTTATTGGACTTTTGTATATGGAGCAGTGCGTCACGCGGCAGAACTATTTTATCGTTCTTTAAGCTGAGTGCACTTTTCTTGGATCATATATATATATATGTATATATATATATATATATATATATATATATATATATATATATAAATGTTAGTTTCCCTTTAAGAGCCATAAATATATCTGGCTTTGAAACAGTTAACAAATAGTTCCCCGTCACTGGTCATTTTTTTCATATTTTCAAATCTGTGGTTTTAATTTTGCTAAGGGGAAGGAAAATCAGAGGCATCCATCTTGTGTGTGTGTGATTGAACCTAATGACTGTGAAGTCCTTTCTGAGGCTGCGGTGAGGATACAGCACATTATTGCCCAGACCTTTATGTGTCATTAGTCTACAACGTTATCCAAGATTCATAGAGGGTTCATACCTCATACTGCTCAGAGATCCCTTATATCCTATCTTTGTGGTAAACAGAAGATGACTTGTGATCTCCATTCGATACAGGGGATTGTGTTCTGATGAATCCCAGTCATTGTCTCAAATTCATTCCAGACCTCAGTAGCATGATGGAAACAGAACTCCTTAAGTCGATGTACTTTTTTTTTTGTATTATAAGAACTGTGCTCTCAGAAAGTCGGCTTAAATGAAATGTAATGATGTTATCACGTTTAGAAATTAATGTAATGTACCAGATAAATTATGTTAACGACCAATCATCTTGCGTCACATTGCGTCTTCCATACTTTGGTAATATGTCCGATTCTAAACAGGAAATAATTATTTAAAAAAAAAAACATTATGAGTTAAGTTGTTGCTTCACTCCTGGGTGCCAGTTTAAATTGAGATAATTTGTTTTACCAGTAGCTTAAAAAACCCCAGCACAGTAACAAGGCAATTATATCCAGGTGCAAAAACTTAATTCGACAAAATCAAGGTGGATCCTTTCAACCAACTCTGTGGGCTCCATATTCAGCTGCAGCTAAGCACAGATGCCCTTGAAAAAGATAATATGATCCATTCAGTCCTTGTGTGTGAAAATTGAAACGTGTCCAACAAAGTATAATAAGAGGCACGTCAGTCCAGAAAATGTAATGTGTACCACGAATCTATGAAGGAAAAGTTTGAGTAAATGAATGCATCAACGTTAATTGAACCCTTCTGAAATAAGAACAGAATAAAAGGTCTGACATTTTTTTTTTACTGTGCATAAAAAAAAATCAGAACACACAACAGAAGTTTCATTTGACGTTTGGAGATCTTTAAATTTTGCATAATATGTTTTGGTATTGGGTAAAGTAATTTGAAAGAATTCCTAATATTAAAAGCATATGGAAAATGATTTTTTGAGGATAGCTTAGAATTTTTAATTTTGGTATTGGACATACATTTGGTTTTGAAAGCAATGGGGTCCTAACAAGAACATATGAAAAATAATTTTTGGAAGAACCCTCAACAATTTTAATTCATCTGCAACATTATAATAAGTGACAAGAGAAATTTTCTGGAGTTAAATTGCTGTTGCAACTAGTTTAGTTAGTTCAGTATGTGTTTGTTCATATAGACGTTTGCAGAAATTGAAATCTAGGCTTCATGAAAGGGGGGGGGGGTGTCTGGGACAAAGAAAGGTGGATTGTGTAAGGTCATAGCTTTTACATACACCTATTCTTTAATTGCCACCAGTTTCCCTTTTCTTAATACCTTCATACAGCATTTATGTAACTAACAGTATAACAGTGATTGCAGCTGCTACTGATTGCAGCATAACAGGGGGGGCTGACCCAAGACAGTTCAGCCAACGTTCTACTTTCCTAAATCAATTACTACTGGCACATGCAGCTGTCCTGACTGCTGGTCTCCTGTTAAACAAGTCTCAGGTCCCAGGTAGTTTGTGAATTGACAGGTTGAGATGGTACTGAGAAGTATTTGACCATCCTAAATGAAACATTCATCTGCTTGGTGTCAGTTGTTGTTTGTTTTTTTCTGGGGGGGGGGGGGGGTTAAAAAGTAGCATGTTATACACCTAAATTGTGTTCCTTTCCCATATTTATATGTGATAGGAAGAGTTTAATTTATTTTTAAGGAAGATAATTACTGTAGATATGGAATGTTTTCATATTTCTGGGGGGGTTGTCTTTTTTCAGGTCTTTTTTGTATGTGAAGAAAACATAGGCTTTTTGTACAACATAAAAGTGAATGGTAAATGGTATTGGAAACTGGATTACATTAGACAGTGCTAGGAATGAAATCAGCAAAATAGCTGTCACTCAATTATACAATGGGACATACAGAGTGATTTATACGTCCAGCTCTGATGTAGAAAAATGCCAATTGCGAAGGTAATATTATTAATCTGACAATGATAAGTGAGCACATAGATCAGTTCCATATTAAAAATAGTGAAAACTATTATAAAACAATTAAAAAGTAAAAACTTAAACATCAGAAAAGGTAGTCTTTAGAAGAAAAAAAATATGCATTGGTATATACACTGATCAGCCATAACATTATGAGTACCAGCCTAATATTGTATAGATCTTGTTCTAGTTTTCAAAAATATATGGTTTGATGGAACAAAATTCCAAGTTGGAAAACTAAAAAGTGCACCATTCAAATGTGGCCTTTTAACCCCCAAATAACCTAACCAACCTATGGGTGGTGTCCCTGTACTCAGGAGATGTTGCTAAACACATATTGAGGTGTTATTTGGCATTACCCATTCACATTTTCAGGAAATGTTTACCTGAATTGCAAAAAAAATCACAATTTTTTTTTGCTGCAAACTTTGGCAAAGGTTGGTGGTAAAATGGCTACATGAAAAGTGTCAAAATACCCCAAGTTAAATACCTTGAGTTGCCTAGTTTTGAAAAATATGTACTTGTGGGGGGTTATTGATGGATTTAGTACAGAGATCACTGTTACAATGTCACTATTGCCAATTTTAAAAAAAAAAAAAAGGATTTTGAAATAGCTTTTCACTATTTCAACTAGTTCTGGCCCTGTGACATGAATAAAAAAGCACAAAAACATAAAACATGGGCTATTTCTAAACTCAGGACAAATATTAGAAACTATTTAGCAGTGGGGGTTTTTTAGTTTTCTCTTGTAGATGAGTATACGATTTTTCAAATAAAAGTCATATTTTATTTATTTTTTATAACAAATGATATGCTATTATCAAAATAATGGTATCAAAAGAAAGCCCTTCATATGACGATAAAGGGATTTATAGTTTGTGTGGGTACACTAAATGAGAAAGAAATAATTTGGCAAAACATGAAGAAATGTTAAAACACCCCAAGTCACCAAGCGTCAGACAAGCAAAAAAGTAATGTCACTAAGGGGTTAAAAGTTCCAGAAAATGTTATACCTTGAATATTTTTTCCACATCTGACTACCTCCTGAAGAAGCCCGGAACTTGGTGAAACACTTTGAGGGACAGGAGTGCAAGTTCTTACTGCTGGACAATTAATCTCTTGGGTCTGGACACACTGCTGCTACTCCGTTATATGCAATATTTGCACACCTACTTTGTAAGTGCAATATATTCCCTTTTATGTTTACACCAGTGGCACTGTGCAATGGCTGTCTGTTTTTATCCTTTTTTAGAACTTGAAATTCCATTCAGGTTCACCAGTATAAATCTTTAATCTTCAAGTCTGTGAGTGCAATCATATTATTTGCTGCATATTGCACCTTGTTATACAGAGTCACACTATATATTGGTTTTATTGTCTTTTCCACATGTCTATGTGTGGTTGAGATCTCAAGGAGGAAGTTTTTTCTATGAAGATTAAATACATATTTTCATGAGCCTGACTGAATAATTTTGTGAGTGTAAATATAGCCCCCATCACATGTAATTTTCCTGCATACAGTATTATGCTATACTGCGCTATAGTAACCTGCATCCGGTTCTTTTTTTTATTTTATTCCTACATGTTCCCCGCTTTAGAGTGTGTTTGTATCTGCCTGTCAACCGATTTGTTTAAAATTTGTCATTAAATAAGTTACATATTTGTTTGCCTTAAAATAAGTGTTTTATAATTTTTAAACATTACAAGCCAGCATAGCTTTGTCCAGAACCATCTGCCTAACATTAAACCATGAAGAAATTGCATAAGGAGAACAAAAAACATCTGAACATCCAGATAAAATAAAACTAAAATAAATCAAAAACATTATCACCCCATATTACCATCCAGTTCCAGCAACCTCCCTGATGTTCATCCCAGTCCATAACCCCTCCAGCAACATATCACCCCTATCACTTTCCAACATCCCCTCCTGCAGCATATCACCTATATCCCTCCCCAGCATCCCCTCCTGCAGCATATTACATTACATTACATTAACATTTATTTGTACAGTGCCACCAATTCTCGTAGCGCTTGGTACAGAGCATAGAAGGGATCTACATACTAAGTTAGACAAACTAGTACAGACTGGTACATGAGGTAGAGAACCCTGCTCGTAAGCTTACAATCTAGAGGGAATGGGGTCGATGAGACAATTAAGGGATTGAAGAGGTCAGAGGGATTTAAGTTGTAGTAACAGTAGAGTGGATGGGAGGCACTAGGTGGGATAGGTCAAAGAGGGAGCGTGTGTTCCAGCTAGGTGGGATCGCCTAGAGGCAAAGTGACTGGTAACTAGTGGGTTGGGTAGTAAGCCTCTCTAAAGAGATGAGTTTTGAGGGACTTTTTAAAGTTTGAAAAGGAGGGAGAGAGCTGGATGCTCTGGGTAAGGGAGTTCCAGAGACAGGAGGCAGCTCAGGCGAAATCTTGGAGACGCGAGTGAGAAGTGGTGATGAGATTAGAAGAACAGAAGAGAGGTACCGGCTCCACCGTATCAACCGAGTAGAAATAATCCCTCTGCAGCTTCTGGTGAGGTGCTGCTCCAAAGGCGCCAACCCAGCGCCCGGCAAACAGCCAAAATCAAAAACAGGAACACAGAAGAGCGCACTCACATTTTCCAGGTAAAAAAGGTAGTGGTTTTAATCTTCAAACGTGATAGGAATACAAAACATATTCAAGCAGATAAAGTGGGAAGTAGCAGAAACACTTGACGCGTTTCGCACGGTAACCCGTGCTTAATCCCTTGTGATGAGATTAGAAGAGAGTGTTAACCCCTTTGAGGAGCACAAAGGTCGTGCAGGGAGGTAACGGTTAACAAGGGAGGAAATGTACGTAGGAGCAGAGGAGTGGAGGGCTTTGTAGGTTAAATACAGAATTTTACATTTTATCCTCGAGCAGATGGGAAGCCAGTGGAGGGCGTTGCAGAGAGGAGCCGCCAAATCAGACCGACGTGCAAGAAAGATGAGTCTGACAGCCGCATTTTGGATAGACTGTAGGGGAGCCAGACGAGCCAGAGGTAGTCCAGTCAGAAGACTGTTACAGTAGTCCAGGCGAGAGATCACAAGCGAGTGCACTAGTATTTTGGCGGTCTCTTCTCTGAGGAACGGGCGAATGCGTGCAATGTTCCTTAGGTGCAGCCGACAGGATTTGGCCAAGGCATAGCTTTGTCCAGAACCATCTGCCTAACATTAAACCATGAAGAAATTGCATAAGGAGAACAAAAAACATCTGAACATCCAGATAAAATAAAACATCAAAAACATTATCACCCCATATTACCATCCAGTTCCAGCAACCTCCCTGATGTTCATCCCAGTCCATAACCCCTCCAGCAACATATCACCCCTATCACTTTCCAACATCCCCTCCTGCAGCATATCACCTATATCCCTCCCCAGCATCCCCTCCTGCAGCATATTACATTACATTACATTAACATTTATTTGTACAGCGCCACCAATTCTCGTAGCGCTTGGTACAGAGCATAGAAGGGATCTACATACTAAGTTAGACAAACTAGTACAGACTGGTACATGAGGTAGAGAACCCTGCTAGTAAGCTTACAATCTAGAGGGAATGGGGTCGATGAGACAATTAAGGGATTGAAGAGGTCAGAGGGATTTAAGTTGTAGTAACAGTAGAGTGGATGGGAGGCACTAGGTGGGATAGGTCAAAGAGGGAGCGTGTGTTCCAGCTAGGTGGGATCGCCTAGAGGCAAAGTGACTGGTAACTAGTGGGTTGGGTAGTAAGCCTCTCTAAAGAGATGAGTTTTGAGGGACTTTTTAAAGTTTGAAAAGGAGGGAGAGAGCTGGATGCTCTGGGTAAGGGAGTTCCAGAGACAGGAGGCAGCTCAGGCGAAATCTTGGAGACGCGAGTGAGAAGTGGTGATGAGATTAGAAGAACAGAAGAGAGGTACCGGGCTCCACCGTATCAACCGAGTAGAAATAATCCCTCTGCAGCTTCTGGTGAGGTGCTGCTCCAAAGGCGCCAACCCAGCGCCCGGCAAACAGCCAAAATCAAAAACAGGAACACAGAAGAGCGCACTCACATTTTCCAGGTAAAAAAGGTAGTGGTTTTAATCTTCAAACGTGATAGGAATACAAAACATATTCAAGCAGATAAAGTGGGAAGTAGCAGAAACACTTGACGCGTTTCGCACGGTAACCCGTGCTTAATCCCTTGTGATGAGATTAGAAGAGAGTGTTAACCCCTTTGAGGAGCACAAAGGTCGTGCAGGGAGGTAACGGTTAACAAGGGAGGAAATGTACGTAGGAGCAGAGGAGTGGAGGGCTTTGTAGGTTAAATACAGAATTTTACATTTTATCCTCGAGCAGATGGGAAGCCAGTGGAGGGCGTTGCAGAGAGGAGCCGCCAAATCAGACCGACGTGCAAGAAAGATGAGTCTGACAGCCGCATTTTGGATAGACTGTAGGGGAGCCAGACGAGCCAGAGGTAGTCCAGTCAGAAGACTGTTACAGTAGTCCAGGCGAGAGATCACAAGCGAGTGCACTAGTATTTTGGCGGTCTCTTCTCTGAGGAACGGGCGAATGCGTGCAATGTTCCTTAGGTGCAGCCGGCAGGATTTGGCCAAGGACTGAATTTGAGGACCAAAGGAGTGAGCAGAGTCAAAAGTGACCTCAAGACATCGAACAGCCGGTACTATTGTAGCATTCTCAACGAAGACTGTGAAGCCAGGTGTAGGGACAGCGGTTGAGGGAGGGAAGATAATCAGTTCTGTTTTGGAGAGGTTAAGTTTCAGGTAGCGATCAGACATCCAATCGGAGATGGTTGACAGACACTCAGCTACACGTGACACTAGAGAGGGAGTGAGGTCAGGGGAGGAGAGGTAGAGCTGAGTATCATGCGCATACAAGTGGTAGTGAAAGCCAAAAGAGCAGATGAGTTCACCCAGAGAGGTAGTGTAGAGGGAAAACAACAGCGGACCAAGGACCGAATCTTGCGGAACACCAACAGAGAGCGGAATAGGCGACGATGTCGCTCCAGCAAACGACACTGAATAGGAGTGCTCAGATAAGTATGACTCGATCCAAGAGAGTGCCACACCACCTAAGCCAAGCGAGGGTAATCTATTAAGAAGGAGGCGGTGGCCAACGGTGTCAAAAGCAGCAGAGAGATCTAAAAGGATCATCACCCAGAAGTGGCCTTTAGATTTGGCAGCAAGGAGGTCATTTGATACTCTAGGAAGGGCTGTTTCAGTAGAGTGTAAGGGTCTAAAGCCATATTGAAAAGGGTCAAGTAGTTCATTGTGAGTCAGAAAGTCTGTCAGTCACGAGTGCACTGTTTTCTCCAGCAACTTGGACAAGAAGGGGAGAAGGGATATAGGACGGTAGTTAGATGGAAGAGTAGGGTCAAGGGAAGATTTTTTCAATACAGGTACGATTTGGGCATGCTTGAAGGTTGACGGTACTATTCCAGAGGACAGGGAGAGGTTGATGAGATGGGTTAGAGTTGGACAAAGTAGAGGGGAAAGAGAGGATACAAGGTGAGACGGGATGGGATCAAGTGCACATGTAGTAGATTTCGAGCAGGAGAGCAAATCGTCAAGCTCTTTCTCAGCTACAGGGGAGAAGATATTCAGAGTGGGTTTGGGGGATGGGAACGAGGCAGGAGGTAGTTGAAGCAAGTCACAGGAGGTGAAGTTACACCTGATAGCGTCGATTTTGTTTTTGAAGTGAGAGGCAAGGTCTTGGGCCATAAGAGCGGAGCAGGGCGGAGGAGCAGGAGGGCAGAGCATTAAATGTTGAGAATAGACGTTTGGGATTCGATGAGTGGGTGGATATTAAGGTAGAGAAGTAGAGTTGCTTGGACTGAGCGAGAGCAGAGTTGTAGGAACACAGCATGAATTTGTAATAAAGGAAATGCTTCTTGCAACGTGATTTCCTAAAACGCCGCTCAGCCGTGCGCGTACATTTTTGGAGGTATCGTGTTTGTTTAGTGTGCCACGGTTGTTGGTTGGGTCTGCGGCACGTTTGGCAACAACAGGGGCAATGTTGTCAAGGGCTGAGGTGAGGATACTGTTATAAGAGTTAGCTGCTTTCTCTGGACATGAGGTGGATAGCAAGTAGGGGAGGGAGGTTTTTAAGAGCAGTGGTAAGTAGTGGGAGGGTGGAGTTAGATAGCATTCTATAGCATATAGCATATAGATAGCATATCACCTATATCCCTCCTCAGCATCCCCTCCTACAGCATATTGCCCCATCTCTCTCCAGTATCCCCTTCTGTAGCATATCACCTCATATCCCTCTACAGTATCCCCTCCTACAGAATATCACCCCACCACTTCTGATGCATATCCCTCCATCCCACCTCAGCATCTTCTCTTGCAGCATATCACCCCCATTAATCTCCAGCACCTCTCCTGTAGCATATCCCCCCATCCCATAGAAATAATATAAATGCAAGTAAAAATGAATAGTGGCAGCAAACAAGTTTATGTAGATAATTACAATATATCAAGGACACATATGTAACAGAACAAAATGAAATAAAATTAAGTAGAATACAAATAGAATGGTACAAAGTTCACAATGGTTATGATTATATTTGCGTATGTAATCACTGAACAAGAGGTTTGAGCAAACCCCTTCCACTCCTCATTCTCCACAATGTTTAAACTACAAAGGAATTTGTTGCCACTTTATAAACTGTATATATATATATGTTTTGTTATGCTTTAAGGCTGTTACTTTGGAAAGGCAAAGAAGTAGTTTTATTTTTTTTAAAATAGTTTTTCTTTACCCAAGGCCATTTACCTAAGGCCATTACTGTACATTGAACAAGTCTACTTTATTTTGTAATGATTTTGTATGTCAGAAACCAGTGGTACATTTCTTATTTCAGCATTTCATCTCTTCATTTAGGAAACTTTATTTATCAGGAAATAGACATGTGATCTAATAACATGCCCCCCTGAGAGATATTATGAAACCAACTAGAACCCTACCTCATTTGTGGTGTATCCACTGGAATTTTACTGTGAGTGCCAAGATATTGGTCATGGTCACACTAGCAGTTAAGTTTTAGAGAGCATAAAACCCTCAACATTAATAAAAATAGAAATGTTATATAACAGGGCAATAAATATCTGTTACCATAGAGGTACAGAGGTTCTAAATTTAGTGACTGTTAAACTGTGTACAGCAAGAACCAAGAGTCTGCTGCACAGTTCAGAAAACAGTGGTTATAAAAGAGGACTTTATGTAATAGTCAGGGCTCCCAGTTCAGCATCCAAAGTACACTACTTTTTATTAAAGACATAGTGCCCTATGGTAGCTCCAAATTTCACCGAAATCAGCCTGAAATTCAGCCATAATGACTGATTTCGGCACCAACATTTCAGCAGCCGAATTATTTTATATTTGGCCATACTGAAATGGTAGTCCATTTTATCATAGGGGCATTCGAAGCAAGGCAAGACTGGCCCACCAGGATACTGGGAAAAATTAATTTAACAAATTTTGTGGACGTCGGCAGTGTTCTGGTGCTGGGGGAGGAGGTAGGAGGAGAAGAGAGGCACCAGAAATGTAAGAGGAGAGAGAGAGAAGAGAGACTACAGTGGGAGAAAAGAGAGAGAGGAGAGAGACTACAGAGGGGAGTGAGTAGAGAGAGAATACAGAGGGGAGTGAGAGAGAAGAGACTACAGAGGGGAGAGAGGCTTGAGACTACAGAGATGAGAGAGTGAAGAGACTAGAGAGGAATAGAGGGAAACTACTGAGGGAAGAGAGAGACTGCAGAAATGAGAGGGGACAGAGGAGAGAGAGAGAGACAGACAGACATGGTGGAAAAGAAAGAGACAGACAGACATGTGCAGTGCTACTCCAGAGAGCAGACTCTGGATTCACTTCTTTGGGGAAAGTCCTGTGGTACAATCTCAGCAGTGGATTGTGTGCTGAGGCAAGTCCTGTGAGGGCAATCTCAGTGCTGGGGTAAGTCCTGGGTGCTGGAGCAAGTCTTCAGTGCTATATGGGTGCTGGGACAAATCCTGTGAGCGCAATCTGCATGCTGGGGTATGTCATGAGAGGGCATTCTGGTGTTAGGGTAAGACAAAATATCTACCCAGTATGTAGATAAGGTTGTATTCCACACACTGCTGTGATTTAAACCCCTGCACATGGCAATATATGCCCTCAGTATGCACACAAGGTGTTGTCTCACACACTGCCCTGTTATATATCCCTGCCCAGGACAATTCATATCAGCTTGTGTACATACTGGGGCCTATGTATTGCCTTGTGCATGGGGCATATATCACAGCTGTGTGTGATATAACCTTGTGTACATCCTGGAGGAGTATTTTGCCCTATGCAGGGGTGCATATCAGTACTATCTATATGTAATACACATTTCATATATGCTTTTAAAATGCATGGTTTTCCCTTTTATGAACAAGAAAAATAATGTTATGCTATGGGGCTGGTATAAAATTATTTCCAGGGCTGGTTTTCATTCCCAGTCCCCCACTGATTCAGTGCTACCAATTTTGCTATTTTTGTGAAGCAAAAAGGCATCCTCGAATTCACCATTCTTTCCTATTGCAATACACCCCCACTGTCCACTGTTCCAGCTTTGTCCACACAACACTTGTAAGTGCAGGTCACACCCGGACACCCACCATGGCCAGTCCAGTTCCAGTGGCAACCACTCCCACCACTGACTACAAAGTGTTGTGTGGACAAAGATGATGAACAGTGAGGCTCTATTGCAATGGTGGTATCATGTGGTCATATGCCATGTAGCCATAGGCCCACATGGCAATTTTACCACTGTGGCACAGTGTTGTCTATTCATGCCATTCCTTAGCGCAATCACATATGTAATGGTATCCTTTTATATACACTACACTGTATTTAATGTACAGGGGACAATGGTGCATAGACAAACAATTTGCCCCTCCCCACTGTGATACACGTGACATGATGGTGGGAGGATACATAAAACCAGCTGTTAATGGAGAACAATAACCAGTGATGTGATGCCAACATAAAGCTAGCATTAGTTATACCACAAGAACTGTTATGGTGATGTGTAAAATAATTTTATCTTGCTTCATGCAAACGCAAGAATGACCAGACATATTCATCAGAATGGAGGTCTAGAAATAAAACATACATTTTTGATAGATGTCTTAAAAAGTTTCCAAGAACAGCAGAGCACATATTTATACTGAATGAGTTGGATGTTTGGACGAGTAGACTATGAGTAATCTCACTTGGTTTGTGAACTAAATTGGTGAGAACTGAACTACACACCCTAATTTGTGGATCTTTTATATTTGCTTTGGGTTTCTCTCAGCAATGAATACCGTACTATTGAAATACAACATAATTCTGAATACATTTATCTATTTATTCAGAAAGTGTTCTGCCAAGAAGAATACATTGAGCTTTAGCTTGTTTTCAGGGATGTCCTGGGGACCAAGTCCAGAACGTTATTACACAGAGTTACACATTTAACAGTAGATTAGAATACATATATACATATATTATATGTTAGGAAGACAACATACAGGGTAACGAGTAAACAACATGTGCAGTATATATACGAATTTGTAAACTAATAACAGGTACATTCTGTTTTTACAAGTTGGGAGACACTCATTTTCAAGCATAGACTAGAAGATGATACATTGGTGGCTTATTATTTTGAAATATTTAATGATAAGGACTATGTTGATGCTGACACTTAATTTTGATGCCTTATGTGGTTGCCATCACAATCTAACAAAAATGTCCAAAAATAAGTGGAATGACTGTGAACTCGGGTAAATATTCGTTAAACTGCAAGGTCCATAGAGGTTCATTTAAATAAAATATGTCACTCTTAACAAGAGTTGCAAATAATCAAGTACAATATTTGCTAGTGGTTACTCTTGTTTTAAGTAGGTCTGGTAACAAAACATGCATTCAGAGGCCTAGTTTCACAGCATGGGGCTAAACATTATATTTAACCCTGATTGTCACAGCATAGTTGTACAGGTACACAAGGTTCCTCATCAAATCACCTCCTCTCCCTGCTGCCTTGTCTATTGCCCTGCACTCTAATCAGAGAGCAATAAACACAATATCTTAAAGTTCTTCCTTCAGGCACATGGGATTGCATGACTACAGGATCAAAAGTCTATGCTGATGATGGAATTCATAGATTCTGTGTTAACCATCAGACCACCATAGATTGTGTCCCCTTGCTCCAAAAGCAAAATAACATGCAAAAGGCAGGATAGTGAAACAGGTGGAGGGGGAGAAGTTTCTTTAATGCTGAGATTCTAATCTTTTTAGTGACATGTTACATGGGTTTATAAATGGTTAATCATGACACCGTAACAATCATGTTGTCATTTTATGCCATAATACAAATAGAATTTATTGTTGATTCAGAAGTGTGGTTAAACTTTCTGTTTGAATCTTGAGTACTAAGGACTGACATTCAAAAAAAAAAAAAAACATATTTGCATAAGAAAGAAAAACTAAGTTAATCATTTTCTACTGTTTCTATGCAATAAAAATAAGGTCCATGTGTTTACTGTTCATTTTTCACTTTTGAATAAAAATGTTATAAAATAAATGTTAAATCATGTTTTATTACATAATACGTCTATTGTAAAAGTCAAACAATCACTTAGAATAAAGGAGAAAAAAATTAAAATTTGAATGCAACCATAATCCTTTAAAAAGACCTGTGTCTGTCATTTCACTTAACAAAGCGGAGCAGCTGTTGGATGTGCAGTATCAAAAACGTCACTAAATTACGAGCTCAGCAAAGCACATTTATTTGGGGTTAGTTCCTAAAGAGTCTCCTCAATAAACAGAGAATTGCAGGGAGGTGAGAATTTCAAACTTAAGGCAAAAGTTACTTCTTCTCCCATTCAGCTACACTGAAGAATTTTTCCAGCTTTGCTACATTGGCCTAAAGTTTGAAATTCTCATTTCAAATTCCCTGCAAAGCTGGAAAGAGTCTACAACTTGCCTAGTATTCTAACACGGGCATGTCTGTCTCTCATATTTTCACAACTCTGTTTTCTTGCTGATGTGAAAATATTGAGCGGAGCATGGTTCAGGTTTAAATAAAAAGATTGTGAAATCATTTTCAAAGTGAGTGAAAGCTATCAACAGGAGAACAAGTACAATGAGTCTGAGATATTTCATTCTAGTCATAGAATCCTTTCTAGTCCTTGTTTCTTGGTCTGTACTGGGGAGGCAACTTAGAGAATGAAGAATAGGTTATATCAAACATCCACATGTGTGAAACAGACAAGCTCAGGTTATCAATAGCCATATTGGATTGTCCATTAGTCATGTTTTTAGAGTTTTTGGAAGTTGTATTACAGAGGTCAAATGGGAAAGGCCTAGCAGTGGCTCTACATATTTGTGCTAGCCACCTTTTTGGCAAAAAACTAGTAAAAGATAAACTACATGGGTTTATTTCTCCTGTTAGTTGAGTTCAACATGCTGAGTCTAAAGATTTTTGCCCTCCTCAGTCAGGAAAGTTTTTGATACCGTAAGACTATGATCTGATGTGACTATTGTTCCATGGAAGGCCCAGGAGGACATAAATCTATTTATATTTACATATAAGTGGATATGAGGAAAAATATTTAAACATAGTCTACGCTTTTATCTTGTCAAATTTTGACTGCATAGGTACAGAGTTAAAAACTCTATCATGTTCTCAGATTGGTGGTGTGTGCAGCCAACAATTATAACAAACAAAAACATAAGACTGTAAACTTCCTGTTTAATTTTTCTCTCTTTAACTGGCAGCATATTTGTCTTGCTCAGGAATGAGAGTTAATTTTGCTTCAATCAACACATGGTTTTATTTTTTTTATTTTTTTTTCTGCTTATACCTCACAATAGATAATTACCAGTGTAATCATTATTGGTCATTGGCCATTAATTTGTTTTAGAGTATATACCTCAGTGGGCAGTAATTACTTCACAGCCTTTGAAAAGATATCATTAACAAAATGAGAAGACCAGAGAAAATATGTTAATTACTCTAAGTGCTCCATTGGTTTCTCTATGGAATAAACAAGTTGCACAATTAAGATTTCACATACTTTGTGCCAGGCTTTCTTCACAGCTAAATAGAAAAAAAAAACAGATCTACAAAATAGCATTCGTAAAGACTATAACTATTCATGTAAGGTAAACAGATGTCCAGTTCCTTCTATTTGGTTTTTATAATTGCAAATACTATCATAGTGTGCTGGTATTATTATTTTTTTTTTAGATAACATTTGTAATTTCCTCATTTGAAATGCCATTTGTGAAACTCCTCCCAGATACAGTGTTTCTATAATTTATGAATGGATGTTCATATTGTAAAAATAATTTAATAATTTCTATTAAATTAACAACATATGTAAATATTATTTTACATGAGGGGCCCTGTGCATTCCACCTGTACCTTTTGGTTACTCAGGGATAGTGAATTCCTGATGAGTTATTGGTATACACATTACCCTAAAGAATATTATTATAATGTATTGTACTATCGTAGAAATCCTACATGTAACACTTTAATGCATTAGTAATTTTCTCATTTCTTTTATTTTTTAATAGGGTTGAGTAGTTTAATTCAGATATCCCATGGGTACAGTTCATTTAAACCAGATAACTGTGCGACTATATTTGCATTTTTAATATATCTAGGAAATGGACTATTATTATCAATAGAAAGAGTATTGTCATTTTTGTATCAATGTTATTACAAAAAAATATAGGTAAACCTCTTGATTCTACAAAATAGAAAAAAGGAAAAATACATCCATAAATGTAAGAATAGATTTCACACAACAAAAATAAGTAATAATACCCATAACACAGTAATAATAGACATGGAACATATTTGTTTACATTTTATGAATATAGCTATGTAGGTAAAAGGTATTATATATCCATGACACATGCTCCAATCATGCCACAGAGCTGAAAATACTGAATTTGTTTTCACTTTGTTCCTTACCTCATTGGAGTGGATAGGATACAAGCTGTATAGATTAGGGATCATCGTGCACTGCAGAAATGTTGTATTCTTGGCACCTGGTACATTTAAAAAGTGAGGTCATATAGTTGCATCACAGAGCTCATTACACAGAATGGGTCATTATCACAGAGCTCATTACACCAAATGCCCATGACAGTTGATCAGTTCCCTAGTCTCTTTTCCTATCCTTGACTGAAGTAATTTCTACACATTTCTATTCATTGTTCTTTACTGGATAACTAAGATATCCAGAACCTACTGTCCACCTAAGGGCAAACGAGTGGAACCTAACTTGACCTAGGTGGGGCATATCTCCTCTCCTTCAAAATATCTGTTGGTCTACCTGGCTGTATGGATAGCTGCCTTGTGGTGTATCTCCAGGAACACATTGCTGTTTCTTCAATAGCAGGAACTCTTGTAAAGCCAGCACACATTAGCTCCCTGTGGGCTTTGCTTAGCATTGCTAGGCTAACATGTGCCATAGCAAGGAAAAGATAGTCCCCCTATAATGTGGGAAATGCATACCCCCTCAACTGTCCCACCTTGCATGGGACAGTGCTAATTTGGTTCCACTGAGCTCTACCTCTGTCCCACTTTTTAGAACTATGGTAGAGATTGACGGGACCGCAGGATTCAGGACCATAATCCTTTGACACCAGAGAATGCCTACTGAGCATTGCCAGAAGAGCTAACGGCAGTGATTTAGATACCACCAGTCCTACAGTAAAGTAGTACATATAGACCTTTGAGTATATGCCTGGGACTGGGTTGGTTTAAATGTGTAAATCTGAGTTAAAAAAATGTGCAATTACCTTTTGCTCTGGGGTTGTATCATGTGGACTAAGCAGAGCTTTCCTGAATGGTGAACCCCAGCTCCTCAAAGTGTCATGAACTGGAACAGACCCAACCATTTGTGATACCACATAATTATTATTATTACTATGCTTAACTGTTATTTTAATGAGAAGCGGAATGTGCTGGTGGTGTGCAAAGTGGCATTTGTACCTTGTGCTGCCACCTTGGAGGATTAAAATGTTTGACAAGCTATTCATTTACTCATACTATAGGGTACACATGTGATGCTGCACAGACATACATCTTATGTCCACTGTAGTGCATTCCATGGTCTATACTGTCTTACCTCCATCATCCACCCCTCGAACAAAACATATAATGATTGATGCACAGTGAGCTCTCTGTAGGGTGCACTTGAGCAGAACACTGTTTTCTCAACCTGGTAGCATTGCTTGCCAGCATTTAGGAGTGAACATCCTAACATTACCCTGGATATATCCTCCCAGAAATACATGTTTCTTCCTTGATTCTTTCACTTTAAAACCTATGTATATGTATATTTACATGTATTACAATAGATAGATGTTTTTGCAATGTTCCAATCATGACAGAGTCCCTTTAAGCCTAATTCTGGCTAGTACATTTTTAATCTTTAGGGATCCTTTCAGTTCAGAAAAAGTGGCAAAAAATTGGTGTAAGGCAAATGCTAAATTTGGGCCCAAATGGGTCATACTGAATAGCCGAACTTCAGCCCAGATTAGGGCTTTATGAATAGACCTCCATGTTACTATGTTGTTTCTTGTACTATATCATGAAGGTTGAGTCGCCTTTCAAAAACAAACTTGAGAATTATTGATTCTAGCCATGAATTAAGTAACCTGCATCACCAATGTAATCAAATAAAGTGACAAATAATTATCTCTATTGAGGAGACTGAGTGCGGAACTAACATGATCATTCAACTTCCTTTGAACAGTGGGGGAGCTATATGATTTTTTTTACCATTCTGCTATCACTTTATCATTGATGTGATTGCTCACTAATACAGGGCTATACTGTAGACATAATTATTTAATCCAAATTACGATGTACAAAATAATACAAACAAGTTATGTAGTGTGATTGTTCAACATAAGACAAACATCATTGCATTGTAAATCGCTTTGTAATTAATTTCCCAGCATGAATGCTAGATTAATTGCAATATTTTTGTATTCAATGGAATGTCACAAAAAGTATTGTGAAGGTGGACATATCTAACACAACTAGCATTTTAGTACATTCAAAATTATCCTGTGAAATATCCTGTGTGAAAAAGATGATATGAATGATGTTTTGAGATCTTAATTAGTAAAATGTATCACACGTTGAACAAGAAAATTTTTATTTAAATTGAGAGAATTGCTGGTTTTGTTCTCAAATCTCCAGTTTGTAAATTATTCTTCCATTATAGCAGCAAAAATGTAAACTATTGTGGCCCCAGCATAAGGCTACAATAGTCTGTGCCATTTCATCCTCTCACCGACACAATATGTGCTTCAAAGTTAGGGCCTAGGACAGTACACCACGGGCAGTTCATCGCAGTAGTAAGATAGCTCGGCTGTTTCTGCGCTGAACTATCAGTACCCAATACTAACCCACCTCCGAATAAAACAACCCCCTCTTACTCTAAAATTCCCTCTTAACCACAAACCCTACAACTCAAACTAAGCTCTAATAATAAATTGAAAAATAACCCCTGAACCTTCACCCTAATGCTAACCCTAACACCCTAAAAATAACCCTAAACGAGCCCTAAATCTAACCTGCACCACCTAAAACTAACCTCCATTGACAGAGCACCTGATAGCAATGCATTGAAAGGTGCTTGAACTCCCATAATAAAGTGGTCACAAAGAATTGTCCCAGTGCATAAAGTTAAGCTTTCAAGCTGATCCGGTCGGTCAGTCAGATGCAACTAGTAATACCGCATCCTAAATGTTTAAAGTAGTACAACAAATACTGCAGACCAGTTGACAATATAGATCAAGCACAAATCATTCAAAGACACAAGTGAGCTTTATTGTGCACTTTACTAAAAGAAAGCAACCTCTGTTATATGTGTGTTATACAGTATATAAGCCCACCAGTCAAATTCACGACAACATGGATAGACCATACCTCCACCATAGGTGACATCACTATTGGCTCTGTGGGTCTTCTTCTGTATAAAGTATCAGCTTCATGTATCATCATGGACAAAACTTGCCTTAGGGGCTAAGTGTATAAGTATATATAAATCCAGATAAAAACTGTATTCAAATACAAATTATAGTTCGACAAATATTTCAATTTTTGGTCCTCTTCCACTGGTGTGTTATAAGACTAATCATATGATGACATTTCCAGAGGGAGGATTATGTTTTTGTTTTACCTAATGCAATAAATATATCTGTATATATATATATATATATATATATATATATATATCTGTATATATATATATATATATATATATATAAGTGTCCTGAGAACACATGAGGACACTTGAAAAAGCCTCACCTAAGAGGAGAAACACGTTGTGTGCTACAGGAGACAAGGGATGTGCAAACACTGGACTCTTTTTCAAGGATTTTACTGCTTTTACTGCTTTTATTGAAATTGAGGACTCTTCAGATTTTAAACTGTAAGAATTCTATGTTTTATTTTAATTATATATTAAACAGTGTTCATTTACATCCTTACCTTCCTTCTTCCTCATGTGTTGATATATGGAGTCTTCATGGATGAAGTAACGGATCATCATTAACCCTTTCCCTGGGCTCCCCTCTGCTGATATCCCTGAGCAAGTAGTTGCTCAGACGAATGTGAGTGGCCATTTGGCACCATTCATTCACTTTATTTCACTTTTTCTTTGATATATTACACTATTGTGTGTTTTATTCTTTTATTTTTCATATTCCCTTTGCACAACACTGCAAGATACATACTTGCTTTAAGGGTAAATATACAGTATATATATATATATATATATATATATATATATATATATATATATAATTTATATGTTACATTGCACTAAATAAATTTCTTCGCTCTCTGCCAGCATCAACAACAGCAGTGCAGTACTGCTTAATCAATAAATTATTTTACCCTTTATGTGCTTATGACTTCTGCTATAATTTATTTACTACTTACAGGGGGAAAAACTTTGTTAGCCAAGGGTGTGCCAAGATAAATACAGGAAATATCAACATACATTAAACATACATATTTGTTTAGAACACCAAACATTATCAGTGTTTATTTTTATTTTTCCTTTAATTAAGCTCATTTAATCTCCCCTACCCTCCATTTCACCACACAAAGTGAACATATGGAAATATAAACTCGGAAAGGTTTCTGATTTATTTTGACATTTTGGGGCATTTCCTTCTTGAGTAAACATCTCCAATGACAAAAGATATGGATAATTTTACATTTCAGAAGTGTTCATTACTGAAGGTAGCATATGTTTTTGACTCCTGAACCATGAGTGAAATAAAAATACCAGACTTACCAAACAATAAATTATAAACAGTTGGTACAGCCCTAAGCAAAGACCCGAATAATCACTGTATCTATTCTTTTAAGTAGGCAGTTCTCTCTCATGTTATTTTACGTTTTACCATTTTTTTTTCTTTTTTTATTTCAACAATCTTATTTAATAGGTTTATTTTTTTTGCAAGGATTGTGGTTGCAAAACATATATATGTGTTTTGGGCCTGCAGCACAACTGTTTTGGAAGAACAGATGTCAACCGTGATTTGCAAAGCATCTGCGCGAGCACTTGCTCTAAACATTACGTAGCCACACTGTAGTCTGCCAATTTGATTAGAAGTCAATAACCATATTATTCATATAGGAGATTACTGAGCCAAAAAGTAATCACTTCTTATGTTAAAGCTTTGAAGAATTCTTTATTGGGAGGCTAAATGAACAAATGTTATTACCTCATCTGTCTTCTATTACATCTCATGTGTAGAATGGTTCAGAAAAAAAGACCAAAAAAAAGTGTGTAGCGGTGACCCATATGATTTCAATATCACTCTAAAGTGCCTTTGTGAAACATAAGAAACCAACCTGTCTTCCCTTATTCAACATCAGTAATGGTCTAGAATAAAATAACTCACTCTATGGTACTTCCATTCACATGTCACATCTAAAATGTGTGTGAATAGCACATCTATGTAGATACATACCTAATTAGTACTGACTCCTAGTGCTGACTCCTGCTGTAAGACACTCTAGAACTGAGAAACTTTTTCTCAGTTTCAAGAGTGTATACTATTAAATATACACTCAGTGGTCATTTTATTAAGTACACCTGCTTGGTAACCCAAAATATCCAAAGAGCAATGTGAACACAACATTAATAAAATGACTTGTATAGTCCCCTTGTAGGCTCCCTTTGTAGAGTCCTCAGACCTCAGTCCTACAAAGCAGGAAGTTCGCAGTATGAATGTGTTGCCTAAAAATCTGCAGATAATTCATTATTTTATTGAAGCAGAGTTTTAAAAGAAATATCAGAATGCATTGATGAGGGAGTGTTGGGTGCATGATATAGTCTCCAAGTAAAGTAGTAGATATTAATATAATACATAAATTGTATTAGCATGAAGAGGATAAGCATAGTGCTATAAAATAAGACAGGATTTAATAAAATATGAGGATTTTACAGCAGGTAGAAATATGGAAAACTACATAGGCAGAATGGTTCTTATTGCAGTGAAAAAGGAATGAGAAAAATGTGGGAGCACATCCAGGTGGAAAATAAATCCAGTATACATGAAGTCCAATAAAATATTCTCTATTCATTGGTAATTTCTAAAATTATCACTGGAGAAGGAAACAGTCTCACGCGTTTCACCATAAAAAATGGTGACACACGTGAGACTGCTGCTTCCTCATGATGTGATGATTTTATGAATTGTCAGTAAATAGAGATTCTTTTAATGGACTTCACGTATGCTGTTGATCTATTTTCCACCTGAATGTGTGCCTGAATTTTTCTCATTCCTTTTTCACTACAATGTGTTTGCGGATGAAAACCTGGTGAGTGGACATGGACTGTATCCCTGATATTTACTACCTGTGGTTGGAGCATATAACCGACTGAATGGTTCTTATTTGCACACATGTTCTATGTTTCTATGTTGAGTCTGCATTGAAAAAATGTGTAAGGAATATTTCCTGGGCCTTGTTGAATACATGTGAATAATCCAGGCTGTTCTAGAGGCAAAAGGGGTTTACATAAAATATTGGCCAGTGATTGTATTTTATCTGTATGGATGAGAAGACTCTGCTATAAAAACTGTTGATACTTTGTACAGTAATTTTGGAAGTCCCTTGAAATGTTACATTTTAAACAAGCCCCAAATGAAATCTTTGGTAGAAGGTCCTCAGACTTTCTAGAAAGAAATCCATAAACAGATCTGCTACCTAAATATTCTTTAGCATACCTCCCAACTCTTGCCACCAGAAAATCGGGATGCCGGTGGGCTGAGCTTGGGCAGAGCTTGGGCGGAGCTTGGGTAGTCAAGTGTCAGTGCTACCATGTATCCATGGTAGGTGCTCTCACTCCAACTGGCAATGCTACTACACATGTACTGGAGACCTCCATTTTTACTGAAAGATTTTTTGGGCTGCAGACCAAAGTCCCTCTGTCCCGCTGAGCTCTCTCTCTGTCCCCAGTAGTGGGACATAGGTAGAAATCGTCAGGACTGCGTGATTGTCTCCCAAAATTGGAACTGTTGGGAGGCACGGTTTACTGTGTTAATATAGAGTTTGTCATTTGCGTGTAATCATACTAGTACAATGCATTTATTGTTTTGTAAACTCTGAATTTACAATAGTAAACATGTTCAAGTGACATTATCTAAATTAGAAAAGTAAGCAACTTTGCATTATAAAAATGAGTTTTAGGGTTTGTTACTCTAAGAAAAGTTTTTAGAATCTAGCTTACATATAACTAACTGTAGGCCATGTGTACCTTTAAGAGTACTGTAATGAAAATGTCTCTATACTGTGTTTCTTGTCCTTTAAGCATTCAGCAGGATTTCATTGGTAAAGATCAATCACCTTTTGTACAGTCTTTTTATTAAATCTGACCATTTTTTTAAAAATGTCCTCTTGTTATTCTGCACCGTTCTCACTGCATTGTGTTTGGTAATAAAATATAAAGATTGTTGTTGTCCCAGTCTTAATTACGATGATGGCATGCAGGTAGATTAGCAGTATTGACTGCGTTTATGCACTGAGCTGTTTCTGCACCATTTGACGGTGAACATTATTTCTCTTCTCCTAGAAAACAAATACAAAAAAAACATATTCCTTGCATCCAGACAGTGCATATGTTTGTCAAATCGAGACTCCAGGGCAAAATGCTGCTTCAGACACTGATAAAGCTGCTAAAACTTCTTCTGCTATATTACTGCAGAATGTGGAATCTAGTGATTATTGCTTAAATCCATTTTTGACGGTGCCATTGGATTTTTTTTAACCTTTTGAGTCCAAGCAGATGGAGCAATGGGGAATCTCCCAATAAGTTGCATGAAGGACTAGTTCCACCTATATTGTCCTAAGCATGTTTTTAAATAAGGACTGCATCTTGTAAAGAAAGGGAAAAAAGACAGATCTGTTTTTTCCTCATCTCATTGTGTCTCCCCAAAAACTTCAAATAAGATGAATCAGATATATTGCCTATCTCTCCAAGCCCCCCATATTGGATGCCTTTTGCAGATTCTGTGTAAAGTTGAAAGTGAATCTGTCATCCACACAAGTAGAGATTTAGGTGGTTATATATTCCTTAAATACTTGTTGATCTGGAGACATACATTCCTGTATATCTGTAACCTCTTGCAAAACGTCCAACAATACAGCCAATATGGCAATATCTTTGTAGTTTTTCACCATAATGCCAGGGTTGTCAGAAGTGGAACATGAACTAGAGTAGTGCTGTCTAATTTGGAGGCTTGTAAAGCAGGCAAAATCCTAGGCTGAGGCTCCAGTCATTACCAATTTCAGGAGGTAATACCACAGAATCTATGAGAATTTATGCCACATAAATATGAAAAGAGATGGTAGGGAAATAAGTTTTGATAAGTGGGAGAGTTAAACGTTTACAGGATGAGACAAGGGCTTCAAACAAAAAAAAGAAGCCAAGCATAAATTGGTCAAAACTTTGCAAAGTTAGCCCCGAAGGCACAGAGTGAGTGATTGTAAAAAAGAAAAGTGTGAACTTAGAAAGAAGACAAAAAGCCATGGGGGTTTGGGTATATGAATGCTGTGCAGTTAGGGTATGGAAGGAGGTCAATACTATCACCTATTTATCTCCTGGCCTCAGGGTATGGCTAAAGTGAAAGCCACCAAAAGAGAGAACAGATACATGCAATATGATAGATATAAGATAAGAGTGTTTGCTAATGAAAGTATTCAGAACATTGGATAGAGTAGATGCCGAATGGTTCTTATCTGCTGACACATTCTATGTCTGTCTATAAATGAATGGACAATAAACAGATCATCTATGGTTACAACCTAATTCCACACAGAGCATTTGTTCATAAGAGAACATTCAAGAAAAGGAAGGAGTTTGTTGCAGTGGATGGTTATGAAGTTATAGAAATTACACTTGTTTATGGTGGTGCAGGCTGGATGAGTTCAGGATAATTTAACATGTGGATATACATGATTAAGGAAGATATCCCCTGGTGATAAAACCAGGAGGAAGGAAAATAGAAAAACATAAGAATTACACTTGTAAGCTTGGGGTGATTGAAGAAGGGAGTGGTGAATATAGAAGTGGACATGGTTAGAAAGCACAGGTGAGTACATAATGAGTTCTGGAGAAGTAAACAGCTTTGTATGGAGAGGGCAGTAAGTAGCTGGTAAACTGAGATCGGTAATTAGAAAAGGTAATGAGGCTCTATCTATTTTAGAACAGATTCTGGGGATATTTTGGTTGAGCCTTTGTAGGGTGGAAGGGCATTGTTTATCTGTCTTTTATGTTAAGGAATGGTTGGACCAGAATTAGTCCTTAAGGCTAAAAGAAAGTGATTGACTGTAGATTGAGGTGATTGGGAACATTTGGACATTATAAGATAAAAAGTGTGGAGTGAAAGGGATTAAAAAGATGATGAAACAAGTACCAACCAAGCAGATGTTAAATATAAAACAAATGTATTAAAAACAGTCACAATAAAATATAAAAAAATTAAAATGATCAAAAAGGGCATTGTGCATAGTGAAAATACAGCTTTGTTTGATATATCATTGCATGCTATTATACTGGTTGCCATGCAATGTAAGGATGATAGATCAGATATCCTTTAGCAAACTGTCTAATTAGTTTATTACATTTATATAATCCTGTCTTTCTTACTTCCATACCGGTGGCAGAAGGGATAGGACTAACTTAAACACCAGATGTAAACCTTCACTTTAACCCCCAGACCCAGACACAATCGTCTGAAATATCATATGAATAATCTTTTATTTATTTGTGTTACTTTTTTTGTTTGTTTTTTAAAGAAACAGTCGGGGAACCACATTTTTTAATTTGCACAAATGAAAACTTTATTTGGCCAATTGCTTACAAACAATTAAACCTTAGATGAACTGAGAGTTAATATAAAAAGAAATTAACAAATGCACTTTCAAACTTATGATTACCTAAAGGGAGTTCATATATGTCTAATTGCATAGTGTGTTCAATGTTGACACTAGTTTGTTGCTTGTGCCATGTCTAAACGAAATGTGTAAACTGCTCATTTTCAGATTACCTTAATTACAGTAAACATTAGCCTTATCAGACTTTTTTCGCTTGGACAGATAAACAAAGATCATCAGAAGAGAAGAAGAAGAACATGAAGAAGGCAAAATCTTCCACTTTTATCTCAAAATACAAAAAATCATTAATTCCACAGAAATTTATCTGGGTAACAATGTTGTTCATTCTCCATTTGTTTTTAAATCAAGTTTTTTACAAGTGTCACTGTAAGCACGGTTGTTTTTAAAAATAAAATTATCTTTAATAAATATACCAAAAGAAATTAATAGATAACATGACTCATGATACCTGTACCTAAAACTCAGAAAACACTTGACTGAAACAGTATTTCAGAAAGAGACAGAGTCTGACTATTTAGGTTATCTCAGCTCTACAGCTATGAAGAAACAATGGCATATGCTTAAATGTCAATATATCTATGAGGCACTTACTTCCTGATTTCCAGCATATTGGACTATTCCTTCAAGCTTTTCTGAACTCCAAAACTGGTTAATCCACTAAACCATGCTGCATTTGCTTTTGGTGACCTGTCATCCTTTCTCAAATGTCCCAGAGGTTTTGACTAATGGGGGGTATGACTAAAAGTGTGGCAGTTCACTTTTAGTTGTACATCCTAACTTTGTAGATTGGTGTCACAAGATGCTAGCGGGCATTGCCTCGGGGGGGGGGGGGGGGGTGATATACATTGTCACACAGCGTACCTGTGCAGGTATGCTGCGTTGAGGTTACTTATTCCACACATGAGCAGACCTCTTTACTGCCCGGTGTCCCAAAGAATTGGATGAAAACGTGATTGGCTGGATAATGGTCCCTAATTGGATTTATACCATCAAAAGCAAGATAGTTAAAGGGCATGATTTTAGAAATTTGAGTGTATTTGCACCCACTGTGCACAGTTAATTGTAGCAATGACATAGGGTTTGTCAAATGGGTCTATTCCCTAAAATTCGACCTTGGAGGTCAACTTTCATTCTGAGACCAAGTCATATTTGTCATCTGAGTTTTACTTAGTCTCAAAAATAGCTTCAATCATTTCGCTTCCCATTACTTTCAATGTGGAAGATTCAAACCTGGGGGGGGGTTTAAAACTCAAACTCGGGTGCCAAATGGGACTTAGTATCGACCTTAAAAGCTGATTTTTAATGAATAGACCCAATTCTTCCTAAAGAGTATTTGGACATTTTAATTCGTTTATAGTTCATTAGTACCTGACTCAGTGTGCCTGTATTTTGTTGATGTTACTTTTCATTTAAAGTCAATTTTAACTTAAATGCAAAAATAAATTGATTACCGTATTTGCTCGATTAGAAGACGACCCTGATTATAAGACGACCCCCCAAACTTTGGATATTCCTTTAGGAAAAAACTAAAAGCTCGAATATAAGACTACCCTATAGGAAAAAAGTTAAACTTGTATATATTCACATGTAAATTGCTTTTTTAATAAAATATTATATTAAAAAAAATGCATTTCTTGTGTTTATTTCTTTTTATGTGCCAATGCTGCCTCTCTTTCCCTTGCCCCCAGCTTTGTCTCACTCCCCACTCCCCCCTCACCTGTCTCTTCCCCCCCCACATGTTTCTCTCTGCCCCCCTTCCTCTGTCTCTCCCCCCCTTCCTGCTCTGTCCCCCCTGTCTCTCTGCCCCCACCCTCCCTCCCCCTGTCTCTCTGCCCCCCACCCTCCCTCCCCCTGTCTCTCTGCCCCCCACCCTCCCTCCCCGTCTCTCTGCCCCCCTCCCTCCCTCCCCCTGTCTCTCTGTGTCCCCCCCCTTACCTGTACCTCGATCCCTGGTGGCTAGTGGGGGCAGCCGGGGGATGTCTGCACGATACTTGCAGACATCCTCCATGCTGCCCGACACGGCAGTCTATTATGACGGACAGCTGTCCGTCATAATAGTCTGCCGTGTCGGGCAGCATGGAGGATGTCTGCACGTATCGTGCAGACAACCCCCAGCTGCCCGATTTACCCTGGTGGCTAGTGGGGCAGCAGAGGAAGTCTGCGTGATGAGCGCAGACTCCCCTGCTGCCGCCCGGCACGCTCGCCGGGACTTCTGTGACGAAAGCGGAAGTACCCGGCTTCTTCACAGAAGCCCCGGCGGTCGTGCCGGGCGGAAGCAGGGGAGTCAATTTGAGGTCAGATTATAAGAGACCTCGATTATAAGACGAGGGGGATTTTTCAGAGCATTTGCTCTAAAAAAAACCTCGTCTTATAATCGAGCAAATACGGTATTTTTGTTTTCTAGCTATATTGCTTTTTGTTTGTATTTGTATAAAGTCAGATTATTTCCAGACTTTATAAAAGGTAAAATATAGTCACTAAATATGTAAATTGCATTTTTTGCAAATTTAGACTTGTTGTGCAGAAGACCAATCAGCATTCAAACACTGGACTACCTGTCATATTGTCACTTTGTAATTTCATATTTTATGGAAGCTGACAATACAATTAAAGAAACAATTGGAATAAAAATAATGCAAGATATATATTTTATAAAATGTTCTCTTTTTTTCAGGAGTAAATCATTACTTATGTGCAAATATTGTTTGAATGTAGCATACTCAACCCTCAGGGTTAGTATTGGTATTTATGGAATTGCACTAGTTAACCTAGTATCAATCCATCAAATACCAGTGTGCACAAACTGTCGCATAAAAAATAAGTTATGCTTAACTGAAAGATTGCATCATTTTTATAAATAAATAATGAAGAATACAAATAAACTACCTTATTGAGTGCCATGTGCCTATCGGGGAGCTGACATTTTGTTCAGAATCTTGGGTCAGATGAAGGAAGAGCTGGCCAAAAATGTCTGCCACCCAATAGAGTATACAATATAGGGGGCTCAGTAAGTTGATTTGTTTATATTCCTTCATTAATTCATTTATTTTCTAAAATGTCTAAGTTTGATTAAACATAACTTGCTTTTTGCCAACAGTTGTCCTAAGCTATGCAATATATTTGTAGCAGGAAATTATTTGATTTACAATAAGTCTACATTATAAGAACCTAATATTATATGGAAATCATATGAATGTTAAGACTAATATGGCTGTCATGTGGCCTTGATTTCATGTATAAGTTGTATACAGAGCAGGTATGCACATTTATGCTTAGAACTTTTTTCCTCTTTACTATTAAAAACATATTGGCACTATTGTACTATTCCGGAACCAGACATATACTAGTATGTGCCTATTCCATTTCAAAATTATAAACAATGAATAAACATTACTAGCTTATCAAAACTCGGAGCAGAATTTTGGGTAACACACTTACCTTTGGGCTGCTGTGAGGAGTTACCTAAGAGAACATGTTGCAATTGTGAGATGGTCGAAAACAATATTTTAAACAAATACCAAATAAATGTACACTTTATAGTAGAATGTAATATGCAAACAACCAGTGTCTTTATGGACATTTTAAATATACTTTGTACAGATAATGCGTTTAGAAGTAGCGTAACATTACAACTTTACAAGCTACGAAAATTAGCTACATACAGTAACAGATGGAATAACTGGTGTGCTGTAAATTGTCAGTTTATCACCTTAAATCTCTAACCCTTTCACAAGCTAACACCATATACTCACAAAAAAACAATCCTTTGCTGTCAATGAAAGTTGCTTTCTAACAAGCGTTTTGATTTGTTTGTCGGTTCTAAACCGCAGTTGGGATTGTGATAAATTCTTGGAAATTTTTGTTTACTACAATCATTGTTTATGATAGTGTTCCATTTAAATTAATTGTTTGTGTCTCAAAAAATAATGCTAATGGTGATCATTGAATACGTTTTGCCAGACAATGTAGAGACAAGTTTCTATAAAATACAGGATGGCCTATTAAGGAACAGCCAGCGAGTGGATCGGGAATATCCAAAATGAAGTATGACACTGGAATTTAACACGCAAGAGAGTCTTCCTGGTGAAAAATAATACATAGTTATATTTACGCCATCTGGAGTTGATGTTAAACCACACAGTTTTGAATTCTACAGACAAAGGAAGTCATGTATGACAGTTGAGAATTCTTTTGTCATATTTATTTAATTCACAGCCAAAGAGTGTTGTGGTTTTAATTTCACTTCTATTCTGCTGTAAGTGTAGTAAATATGTGCAATTTACTATTGGGCTAAAGGGTTTTTTTAGGAGAGTTCTGGATACATAGTTGAAAAATGAGGTTAAATAAGGGTATTTTTTATTTAAAACTTTTTTTTACATTTATACAACAATGATCCAAACAAAAGTAATCTTCATTTTTATATTTGCATAGTGAAAATTAGAGACAGGTTTTCATAGTTTGAAGAAAGTATGCATATTCATTATGCAAGGCACTATTTTACCAATGTATACTAAGCATATGAAATCATTTTTATATAATGGGATATTTTAATTCAAGGTTACAATTTTATGTATAAACCATTATGTATAAACCATAAACATTGTCACACACCTTGATTGGATGAACTATTTTTATATGAAAACCTTTTTAAAAAGAAAGGTCCAATACCTGAACATCAATACCACAGGAAGAGGGAAGTAAGAAGCTTGATTTTCAGTAATATAATAACTTTCCAGTTAATATGCCAGGTCTCCATTGAAGACAATTTATAACTATTTCCAGTGATTCCAACGTTTTTTGTTTTTTTTTCCCCAACCACTTCAAGAAAAAACATGATGTGGATGGAACTATGCAGAACTCTAGTGGACCACCAGTTAGTAATGCCCAATTGACTCCATCATACCACTAAACAAAATGGGTCTCTGAACCACTGTCCCACGCTCCTTATCGGAAACCCAGCAACTGATTAGATGTGGAATTCACTGCTCATTATAATGTCCAAGTAAGAATGTTCTGTTCATTGAGAAACAAAATATTTACAGAGAAATTAGAACGTATGCTGGTCCTATTCTGTTAGGCACATAAATTTAATGTAGTGCAACAGGCCCATTTTATGAGTGACGCAAGTTGCATTAAAGTTAGGAAATGATGGCAGCTTTTTTTTTTTTTTAATACTGTCCTATTCCAGTTAGCAGCAGGAGGGAATAAGATGCTGTGCTCAGTGACTTTTGGCTTTAATGTGCAGTGCAATTTTTTTTTCTTTGAAAACTATCCTGTCAGCATCTCATAGAAGGACAGGGCCTGTGATAGAATTCTGGTTGTGCAGTGTTAATGGTCCACTTCATCCATGTGTTATTCAGTAATGGCTGTTCTGCTAATCAGTCAAATTCCAGTCTGGCAGCCATTCACAGAATCAACAGGCTCAATGGTAGACTCCATACATAGAAAACATGGAAAATCTGACTGCACTAGTTGCTTTTACCATTATAAAATGTTTAAAATTATTACTGAGGCCCTCTTAAGGTAAGGGATGTAGTTTTATTTTTTCCTTACTATATATTTTCTTCATACCAAGTCGTAGATCTATTTGCTTGTTTTCCCCGCTCATGAAAAACATGAGAAACAATCGTAAATAGAATATTTTAGAGTAGCAGGGTTGTATGGCACTGAGAACATGAAACGCTAGTAGCTACAAGATTGGTCCTTTATAGGAATTAAATGAAACCCAAACACATAGATCCAAGCAATCCATTGAGTACATGTTATTGTAGGAAAGTAAGATTTTAAATATTCACAAATATGTATGCTCATTATTAATACTTTGATAGTATTTAGCATGAATTAAATGTTACTGCTTTGCTGGCCAAGCAAATTTACTTCCATGTAAAATCTGAGTGTGCATCACGAACTCTCGGAAACCATGTTGAATGATGGTTGAATGATGAGGTTTTAAAGGTACTAAGAAGATAAAATTACCGAATGCTAGTTGAAATTGAACACTTTAGTTGTGTCCCTCACAGACAACCTGAAATCTCAAGACTCCTTTTCACGAGCAGAGTTTCAACATGAAATTGTACCCATGTCAGTAAAGGTGAAAAGTATGAATGGGTCTGCACACTTAAAAGTATTCATGTCAGTAAAGGTTTTTTTTTATAGTATAAACTGTACACAAGGTTTTCCTTAATGTTGTCAAATGGGAATTAGCGCATACATTTGTACACATATTGTAGCTAGAAAAAAACGGCCCATCTAGAAACCCTAGTTGTAGGTTGCAGAAGACCCCAATATTGTTGTCTGTCCTACGGCCACATGATATTTCTTAAAACCAACTTTCTGTTCACATAACATCGGCTGGGGTGGAGATAAAAAAAAAATTTATAATATTGTTTATAATATTAGTTCAATTCTCATACCCAAATATTTTTATTTCTCACCAAAATGCATCTTCTTCCATCTCACCTGTGGGAGAATAAGCATGCAGACAGATTTAAATCAAATGCATACACATTGGGTTTTTTCATGTATGTTTCATGTATGAGCATCAGTGTGTGTGAGCGCTCGGTAATCATTGTAGCTATACTTGTCTGCTGCTCAGTTGAGTCTTTGACATATGAATGCCCTAAAGAACAGTTGATTTAACACAGTTTATTATAAAGAAGACAGTTGTTCATTTAAAAGGTTTGTGTCACATAAAAAGGCATGTAAAATAATGTTTTACAAATACATCTTTCAGATCTGTCCATCTCAGTTAGTGAAGCACTTGTTTAAGGGCTGCATTTTGTCTTCAAATGATTTTTTTTTTTTTCTTGTACTCTGAAGCATGTATAAACTACTGTGTCAAGTAGCACTATTACTCTTCAGGACCAGAATATTTTGCCCATGACCATAATTTATTCATTGCACCAACCTTTCAAAGAAGTGAAGGATTATGGGATATATATATATACATATATAAAACAACAAATAAACAGCCACAACTGTGAAACTGTGATTCAACTCCATTTTACATGATTTGTATTAAATCTGTAATCATCTCATTTGTATTTTAGTTCCATTAAATTTATGCAAGGACTCCTTGTCCAAAAGTGTTTACAAGGTCTCCAAGATATTTATCTTGATGCTTAAATGACTGACAACATCGTTCCTTTAAAAATCATAACTCTAGAGTAGAAAGATTCCTCTTAAACAATGACAATACCTAAGAAAATTGATTACCATTGCAACTGTACTTCTTATTCTGAAAGCAACTTGAATTTGCAAGTTCCTAATTATGATAGACCATTACATATTCTGTTGTCTTGAACATATGTCACAGGCCTATGTCTTGCATGCAAAGGAATCATTTGTTAAGATTACAACTGAAATTTGCAAGAATGAATCATGCATTGCAGATTACAACAAGTTTCGCTGATTTGCTAATTTACAGGAGACCCTGATCTCAGTTGTGGAATAGTTAATCACAAAATAATCATTTAATTTATGTATATTATAAAATATTATCATTTCGGAACTAGTAAAATCCTAATAATACACCGAAGAATAAAGATTCTTTTTTATCCCACAGACTCATGAGTCAGTATAAACTAGTGATTGTGAAAGGTTTTGATACCAAGTGTCCATTATTCCAAAGGAAATCAAGTTAATAATCTCAAAGTGCCATTTTACACCACATTCTAGTCCTCCTCTTTTATTGTCATTGTAAACACTTTTTATTTTAGTTTCCCTTCACCCTGTTTCTTTTTCCTAAATTGCTCCATTTCAGTATCCATGTGTGCATCACTTCCTTTAATAAATGATGTTGACCCTGTAGTCCAAGGCAGAGTGCCACCTTAGAGGCTCCTGAGTGCCAGATGTGGCACCAGTGCCATAGCTTTGCCATCGCTAGTATAGACTATAAACATGTGAACAAAGCTCTCTCCACCTTGTGTATCAGTTTGTTGTGGTTTCTTTAATTAAGTTGTTAATACCTTTTATGTTCTGCATCAAGCACTATGTAACCTGTTAGCACCATATAAACATTAGCACAATGTATGTATATGTAGTCTTTTAGTACTTTCCAATGCTAGTGTATATTATGATACCTAGGAATTCCCATCTAAAGTTACCTACAGCAAATGTGTTTTGATCTCAAGATCTACACTTTAAAATATTACACTCATTTTTTTAAAGTTTATTTTATTAAAATATTTTGAAATACAATAGTGAAACAGAAGGATATGGAAAGAGAAAAACACAATAATGGATTATTTTACATAAACCATTTTAACAAATGTGCGTCCTATAACTGTGCAGGTAAAAAAAGATTTTCATAAAGAAATTATTTAAATCTTTAGCAGTACAGAATTTCCTCACTGCTCTGTGTTGAAAATTATTTTCAAAACTAGAAATAGATCTCTAGTATTTATAAAACCAACGTAAAGCTACAATGTTTTAAATGAAAAGATACAATCCAGATGTTGTACAGTCCAACGCCTCTAGTAGAGTGCTGATGGGGATTCACAAGTCAAAGTTCCTGCTCTAGATGTTCCAGATGTGATTAAACTTAAGTCAACCAAAACTGTATGACGTGAAGCCAGGTTTGCTGAACACATTTTCAACACTGTGCGTGTTTCAGGTGCTAATCCCACATTCCACTACAATATAAATAGTACCAGATATTGCTACTCTCAACACTGAGGGCTAAATAAAATCCATTTTAGAGTAAGTGCATTACCATAACTACTGGATTCTTTTGCTTCCAGTCCCATCTGCTAAGTGCTAAAATGTGTTGTACTGGCCTGCCCTTGGGCATGTAGGACAGTTAATCTCATCCATTTCACCGCTGACATTAAAGCGAGGCAGTTTCAATACTGAACTATAAGAGGTGTATGACAGCACGGCCATTTCATCACAGAACTGTCAGCGCTTACAAATACAGTAATAACATACAACCCCTCAAAAGTAACTCTCAGTCCCAATACCAACCCTAATACTAGCCCGGAACCACAATACTAACTCCTAATACTAAGCCCTAATACTAACCCCAAACCCCAATACTAACTCCTAATTCTAAGCCCTAACAGTAACCCTACAACTAATCCTAAGCCCAAATACTAACCCCTAATAACCTGAACCCTAATACAAATAATACTTACCTTCTATGCAATCCGTGATGAACTGTCCTGCGATAAACTAACCCCCCTGAACCCCAATACTAACTCCTAATATGAAGCCCTATTACTAACCCCAATACTAACCCCTAATACTAAGCCCTAATACTAACCCTGAACCCCAATACTAACTGTGGTCAATGCTCCTGTACAACATTTGTTTTAATATGTTAATGAGGGCACACCTCCAATGACCTCACAAGCCATTCAGTATACCTGTTGAATGAACAATCTTATTTCAGTCTCTTCCTGGCTTGCCTGCCTCCTGCATGCATGGGGCAATCTGTGATGGGTTATAATGGATCTTATGGGTGAAAACTATGATTAAGGTTAGTCTTGGGAGAATGTGGTATTGTGTGTTGGACTGTCACTAATTATTGTATGTTACTGTGTTTTTGCCTCTTATTAAATATCTGTTAAAGTTGACGGACTCATTTATATATTTTATATTAATCTGGTGTTACACCACACTAACTCATAATTCTAAGCCCTTATAGCAACCTTAATACTAATCCTAAGCCCTAATACTAACCCCTAATAACCTGAATCCTAATACAAATAACACTAACCTTCAATTCGAGCCCACGATGAACTGCCCCGCGATGACAATGCTGCGTAGAAGTAGCTGCAATGAACCGTCCCACCCATGCCCAATGTGCATTAAACTTGTTGTGGAATTAAGTGTCCCAGTTGGGTAGCTTGCTATTTTCAATACCTTTTTTGTTATTTTGGTCTACTATACTACAGTACTCTTTTTTTGGTCCTCTTTCCTCCGGGGATAAAATTTCTGAAGAGTCCTTCGGCTGTTTTTTTTTCCTTTGCTTTCTCATTCTGTGAAATCCCTACTAATAAAATTTGGCACACAGTGGTCTATTGACAAAATGGTCAGATGCAGGTAAGTTAGGGTGAAATAAACATTTCAACTCACAGGCTCCCCTATAAATTGGGCCATTGCTAACTTGGTGTCTCTCCTCCTCACTTTAAAATCTTGAATTTTTAATAGTGAGTTATGCAGGGTCAACTCTGTTCTTCTGCGTGTTTTTCTCTGCACAATCCACAAATAGGTGTTAATCTGGGTATTAAAAATATACAGAAACAAAATTGTACTGTATAATTAGAAAGCTTTAACTAGGCATGCTGTGGAATGCATCTTTTTTTGGTGGAGATTACAAGAACTCAATACTAAACTAAAAATAGATTGTACAAGAAATGAAACATAAGTTGGAGGCTGTGATAGCTAAACTGAGGGTTTGGTCACCCTGATAGTGACATCAGCTTCCTATCATTATGCAAATGCACTGTCAAAGCACTGCAATACTACATTACGCTGGGAGTAACTCCTGCTCTGCACATGCAGAACATCTGTGTCACAGCAGAGAAAAGAGGCTGTGAAAAAATCCTATATATCTCATCTCCTGCCAAAAAGGCTCTTAACATAGAAATTACTTAAATATTCTGTACAATACAACATATGGTAAATATGACCACATGTGAATACAGCAGTGATTGGGCGGAAAAAAATATATATATATATATTACTGTAGGGAATAAATAAATTTTTAAAATTATTGCAAAGTTCTAATAAAACAAAAGTTCAATGCAACAAATAGTAGTGGAAAACTCCCCAGCAGAGAAGATTAGGGGCTGGGCTTTATTAACAGTGATAAATTGACCACTGGGTTTATCTCCATTTTTTTTTTTTTTGTCATGGCTTAAGGGGGATAGTACAGGTAAATCTGTAAACAGACACAAGATGATAGATATCCAGCCATTCGTTTTATAACTACCTGTTTAGAAAATAATATACACCAAGGTGTTGTAAGAATCTTTGTTAGAAAAATGTCCTTATTAGAACATATCAACGGAGAATAATGCTTGACCTCAGGTAAAAAAGTTCATAATACGGTCATCATAAGTTTAAGGCAGTGTTGAGATCAGTGTTTTGTGGGTAATATTTAATGAAGCTGCAAATTTAGGCCCTTTGGGGCTTTTGTTTTTCAAACTAGGCACTCTAATTTATAGAATGCATGAGGATGCACAAAACATACATTTTTAACTTATCATAAATGGGATCCAGATGTGGTGATATTGGAAAAGCACAGTAATATGCAGGAACTATATATGGGGGGAGGGACATAATGATATTTATTTTTATTTTTAAAAATTTTTTATTTTAAATATAAATGTAAATATTTTTATTTATGTATAGATAGATAGATAGATAGATAGATAGATAGATAGATAGATACATACAAAATATACTTGGATCCACTACACCCCGCTGACTCCAAATTTAAATACACCGGCGGTATCGGCTTAAGCCACACAAATTCCAGTAATAATCATCGGTAGGATTTCTTGAATATTCAAACGTTATTCTTTATTCGTAGGAAAAAGAACCAATCAACGTTTTCAGGAAATGAGGAAAAGTATTAAGTAAAAAACTGAAAACGTTGATTGGTTATTTGCCCTACAAATAAAGAAAAATGTTTGAATATTCAAGAAATCCTACGAGTGCTTATTACTGGAATTTTTATATATATAAAATTCCAAAAGGTTGTGCACTCTGTTTTATATATGTATAATTCCACTCTGTCCGGGGGGGTCAAATCACCAGTATATATCAATCCAAAAAAGTAGAACATGGAATCACAGGTTCACTTGTAGAAAAATAGTCACTTTATTCAAATATGATAATGCATTGCAGGAAACTGGAACATTTGTCAAGATCTATATTCTTAATTTGATTCCCTTTAGAATATATTAGAAGATTAGTTCTCCTTGTCCCTATAAACGTATATGAATGTGATGTTTTTATGTTATTACAAGCAGTAGTATCTACCGCGAGGCAAACAAGGCTCTCGCCTAGGGCGGCACTTTCCCAGAGGTTGTTAAAGCACACTGGTGCTTTAAACCCTTCTGGTGAGGCAAAGATTTTTACTTTCTTTTCCGTTGTGTAAAAAGTTGTTCCCTCCCCTCCCTCTCTTTTCCCTTCCCTGATCCACCCCCTCCCCTCCCCTCTCAGTGTGTGACAGTGTGGTGGGAGTTAGTGTGTGACTGAGTGTGATGGGTGTCAGAGTGTGTGTGATGGGAGACAGTGTGTGTGACTGAGTGTGATGGGAGAGTGTGTGTGATGTGAGGCAGTGTGTGACTGAGTGTGATGGGAGTCAGAGTGTGTGTGATGGGAGTCAGTGTGTGTGACTGAGTGTGATGGGAGTCAGAGTGTGTGTGATGGGAGTCAGTGTGTGTGACTGAGTGTGATGGGAGTGTGTCTGTGTGATGGGAGTATGAGCTTGATGTGAGTCTGAATGTTATGTGTGATGTGGGGCCATGTAATGGAGGTGATGGGGCATGTCATAGCTGTGTAACGTGGGTGTGCAGCTTGGGTAGAGGGGTGCCCGGATTTTGTCTGCCTAGGGCAGCACAAAATCAAGATACACCACTGATTACAAGTAATGTAAAGGGTGAAATCCTTGGAATTAAACCTTGCCATATAAGAGGAACGGAGGGATGTCAGTATTGTACATCTTTGAGGAAGCTGACTATCACAGTGAAGATTTCTGATGCCACACGCAGGAAGAGGAGGAGCACGGCTGCATGTTTCACATACATGAGTTTTGGATATTCAGTGCAGACCTGTTTCCCGTTTACTTGGTGCATAATATGGTTGCAGACTTTCAGGTAAAAAGGAAATTAACCTGGGGGTGGGTGGTGGGGAAGAAGGGAGGGCATTATATGGTCTGATATTTTTGCAGAGGGTTGATGTGAGTGTATGTGGGTCCAGGAGAATTATCAAGAACATGCATGGGACAATCTGATCTTGTTGTAGATGGATCATGTGAGTGTATGTGGGTCCAGGAGAAATCTCAGGAACATGTATGGGACAGTCTGATCTTGTTGCAGACGGATCATGTGAGTGTATGTGGGTCCAGGAGAAATCTCAGGAACATGTATGGGACAGTCTGATCTTGTTGCAGACGGATCATGTGAGTGTATGTGGGTCCAGGAGAAATCTCAGGAACATGTATGGGACAGTCTGATCTTGTGATACAGCTATAAACTAACAGTGGCTTCTCCTGCTTCTTTTGACTTTTTTGTTTCTCTTCGCTGCTACTTACATAGTGATTTAGAGAATTCAGAAGTTCTGATATTTTGGACGATTATTGTTGGATACTTCATCAGTGCTGGATCCTGTATCCCATCTTTGCAACAACTGAAGTCCTTGAACCTGGCCCCATTAGGCTAGCGTTTGCTGAGTAAATTACCAGTGCGAACTCAGTCTTGTGGGGATATAGTTAAACCAATATCACATTATTCTGTATATCCTTCTGTTTTTTCCCATATATGGTTTCTGTATAATACTATGCTTTTCCATTACCACATCTGGATCTCATTTAAGATAAGTTTAAAAATGTATGTTTAGTGCACCCTCACAGATTCTATACACTGTTTTTCTTTGGTGCTTATTTAAAGTTATATTCACTAGAGTTGTGGCAGACAATCAATATTTTTCATTTTAAAGGACCCATTCTTTCTCGTATTTCCACTGTTATTAAACAGTATTGTACTTTTCCTTTTTCTCAGTTGTGCACCTTTATATTCTAATTAGAGCTAGTTTGTGCTGTTCTGTGAAGTGAGTAGTACACAGCGTTGTAGGAGATCTTCAGTTGCTTACCAATTTCTCGCATGGATCAGCCTTCATTTTACAGAGGGAGAATGGACTGATTTGTTACAAAACAAAGTTCTTTGAATCTGAGCCTGTGATCAAAGGCAATAATGGAGATGCTCCAGATATTCAACTAGTCTAAAGATGGAGAGTTTTACTGAGATTTGAGTATGTTCCTGTTGCAGCACCCTTCCACCTGTCAGGCTCCTTACTGTTGCCTAAAGCCATATGTCAGGGATGGGTCCAGGATGTTATGTGACCCTGAGTGCCAGATGCAGGAGTTCAATGCCCTCGGTGGTTTGAGACCCCAAGTTAATTCAGCCACACTCCCAGGTCCTTTGAAACAGCCATTAAATCCAGTGTAGCAGGCTAAAGCAAAGAGATGAGCCAAGCAGGGCATAGAATAAATACAACATACGTTTATGAGATATTGCTTTAGAGCATTAGCTATAAATGTACACATGAACAATACCTTTGAATCCATTAAGTTTGTATAACACTGTTTAAATATTTGATCATTGATCATTGAAATGGGATAAACTTTTACTAATCAGCTTAAAAATAATATCTTGATTCTTCTGAAAAAGGTAAGTGACTAAGATTTTCTTCTAGGTCGTCCCCTGGTTGGTTAGCAAAGCTGGAAAACTTCTCAATTCCTTATTCCGTGCATATATTTAACTAGAAATACCAATAACTTTATTAGAAACTTCAGACTCCCAGCTGCATTGGAAATAAAGAAACAAACACATTATATTCAATAATGTAAGAAAAGGAAAAATTACTACTGAAAAATAAATAAAAGCTGTGGTAGTTGCCACAAGTGGGAAATTCATTTAAGATAAAGGGATTTTTTAAGGAATATAATCTGAAATCCATTTCTGCTACAGTGTAAAGGAAAATTGGTGCCTAAATTTATATTATTATAACCATAATTAGTTTCTCTGTTACCTTGAGAGACACAATCAATGCATGAGTTTTACTAAAAGTAAAGTGAAAAAGAAAGAAAAGAAATGGGTGATTGTTAATGTGTGGAGCTAAACCTCACTACAAAAACCTATATAAATGTCCATGTAAGAATTGGTTTAAAAACTATTATAACTAACTGTGTTCAGAGCGACATGTTAAAGAAAAACTAATATGCAAAAAAGCAAATGCACTCTTTAAAGGGACTCTTTATTTTTTGATACACTGTAAAAGTGATAAATGTTTGTTCAATAAATTAATCGTCCCATAGCCTTCTTAACTTCCAGTAAGTCTAGCAAAGAAGTGCTTTCTCTGCTGGTGACTATATCTAAAATTGCTGAATGAGATAACTGGCAAACTATTAAGAAGGTTGAATATGGACTGATTAACTGCAATTACAACAGCAGTTTTGCTGCTGGTTATATAAATTGAAAATAACACCTATTGGGCTGATACTAGTTGCTTTTAACTAAATTATTTATGATCTAACTACTAGTAAAGGAGTGATTATTACAGAGATTGTAATATCATTACATCTGCTGGTAATACCTATTGGGTTAACACTGACTCTACTGCTCTCTATTGCCGTTTACTGCAGAATAATCATCAGTTTTAAAATGGTAATTTTTTCTGTCTAGCAGTGGCAGATCCAGGGGGGGCAATGGGGCAATTGCACCCCCGAGCTTTTGCCCTGCTAACAGAGGCAGTGCTGTTGGGGGCAAAGAAGCTACCCTGTGGTAGTCCTGCCCGCTTCACTGTCTTAATGGGCAGGCTAATAGTGGCATATTAATGGACAAATTGTCTATGGTATATTAATGAACATAGTGGCTGTGGCATATTACTCGGCATACTGGCTGTGGCATATTAATTGGCAGCACTGGCATATAAATGGGCAGGCTAATAGTGGCTTATTAATAGTCAGGATAGTCAGTGGCATATTAGTGGACAAAACAACACCGGTATATTAATGGGCAGGCTAATAGTGGCATATTAATGATCAAGTTGGCTGAGGCATATTAATGGACATACTGATTGTGGCATATTAATGGATATACTGGTTGTGGCATATTACTCGGCATACTGGCTGTGGCATATTAATGGGCATACTGGTTGTGGCATGTTAACGGACATACTGGTTGTGGCATATTAATGTTCAGGCTAATAGTGGCTTATTAATAGGCAGGCATAACACTGGCATATTAATTAAAATGAGCCCGACCGTGGCTCATTTTAATTGACAAAGTGACACTGTGGCATGTTCTGTGGGTCAAAATAACATGTACTATGGGGCAAAGAAACACTGTGATATGTTCTGTGGGGAAAATTGAAAACTGTGGTATGCCAAATCATGTGGAGTGCAAGCCAAGTGCCATGGGGGAAAAATAGGCAAATCCTGTGGGTACTGTTTGGTTCTGTGTTGAGTCCTTTAGGTGCAATGCAGGTGCAGAAGAAGGGAATAAAAAAAAAAATGCAAAGGAGAGAGTCCGGCATCGGAAAGAAGAGGACAGAGAGACATGGGAATGAAGAGGAGAGGTACATCCATGGCAAGGGAGAGAGACATCCATGGGAAGGGAGAGGAGCGAGACAGACATGAGAAAGGTAGAGGAAAGAGACAGACATGAAAAGGAAGAGGAGAGAGACTGACATGGAAATGAAGAGGAGAGAGACAGAGAAAGGAAGAGGAGAGAGACTGACAGGGAAAGTAAGAGGAGAAAGACTGACATGGAAAAGAAGAAGAGAGACTAACATGGAAAGGAAGAGGAGAAAGACAGACATGGGAAAGAAAAGGAGAGTGAAAGACGAACATGGGAAGAGAGAGGTTAGAGACACATAAGAGAAAGGGAGAGAAAAAAGACAGACATGAAAAGGAAGAGGAGAGAGACTGACATGGAAATGAAGAGGAGAGAGACAGAGAAAGGAAGAGGAGAGAGACTGACAGGGAAAGGAAGGGGAGAAAGACTGACATGGAAAAGAAGAAGCGAGACTAACATGGAAAGGAAGAGGAGAAAGACAGACATGAGAAAGAAAAGGAGAGAGAAAGATGAACATGGGAAGAGAGAGGAGAGAGACATGGGAAGGAAGACAGGCAGACATGGGGGGAGAGGAAAAGACAGATGGTCATGTGCAGTGCCCCTCCCATGATCACACTCTGGATCCACCCCTGTGCCACAGTGATACATTCCTTTTTCCCTTCTAGCTTGCTATAAGCACTGACTATTCTACCTACTGTTATTCATCACTTGGTGAATGCAATGTACTTTTGGTGTGACTCATTATTCCTGATGACTGACTGATCTTACGATGATGTTATAAGCAGCATGTCCTTATTTTGAAGTTATCGAGTGATTCCAATGTGTTTGTACTCTATATACATTTTTGTCATCAATTTAAATTAATTATAGCTTTACCTATTGATCAAAACACAAGTCATCAGTGCCACCGTTCTTATTTAAACCAATAGGTTTCATTTTATTTGTGTTGTGTCACTTTATGTTTGTAACAATTTTAGTAGGTGTGCACATCTTTTTGGTTTACATATTTCTTTTAATAAAACTTAATAAAGAATTAAAGTTTTAGCTAAATTTTTGATGTGAGTCTATTTACCCTAATTAACCCCCTACTTGAGTTGCCTGAACTAGTTTCAGTATTCCTCATTAGAGTTTTCGTTGTTTAGGTTTAGACTCAGTTCGTTCATTGTCTCTAACTAATTTACTTTCCTTGCCCATTTTCCTCCAGTTCATATACACCACATTACATCATACAAACATTAGTGTATCTGAAATTAAGCTGTATAATTCTCTGTATTCCAACAAAATCTTAAAAATCCCACTGACCATTTGAAAGGCAATATCAGCATAAAAATAATGTATATGAATTGTTATATCAACATAAAAATGGAAAAAATATCATATATAAATATTAGACTTGGGTATCCACTGACGCATTCGGTTCAGAAAATTCACCAAAAATTTTCATTTCTGGAATTCCACGGACGAACGGTCAACTCATTAAGCTCAGATTTTCTATGAGAAAATCAGAGCTACACGTTTCGGACCCAATTAAATCCCTTCGGTTTTCCAAGTAGCACTTAAATTCTAGCTTGTCAGGCTCCAGGTCCTTCTACCCCCAGGAGTGGTACTCACCTCCGGAACTCCGTCTTCTGGCAAGGTGGCAGCACTATCGCGTACTAGGCTGCATCCCCGTTATTGAGAAGTGCACAACTCACGTGTAGCGAGCGCTCAACAGAGGTTCAGGGCAGGAGGTGGAAAGCAGGTAGTGCCTTCTACCTGTTATTCAGCATCTCAGTAGGGGAGGTACTTGCTATTGGTGGGACGGGTTATGGTACTCACTCCCTATATAAACCCTGCTCACTTCCATGCTTGATTATTTCCAAGCTGGTACCTCATTGTGCTTATCCTATCTGTGTCTATTACTGTTTTTGGTTTACCTGGCCTTGACTTTTTGGACTCCCTTTTGGACTACATTGCCTTCTCATACTCTGACCTTGACTTTGCCCTTTTTTTGCTCAAGAACTCTATATGCCGGCCCTGACCATTTGGACTCCCTTTTGACTACGCTTTCTGACTATCCCTTTTGCTGTGACACCTGGTTTATGTTCTTTGGAGTTCCCCTGCACTACGCTTCCACTTGTCAGTCCTGGCATAGCTACTAAGAGACCACCAAAATGATCTTTCTAACTAGCCAAATTATTAGCCATTGTGATGTGATGACATTTCAACAGTCGAACTCCTGCGGATAGGAAGAATTTGGCTATTTCTATATTAAATGAAGACAATAGGATTGGCACTCCAAATTCCGTAATAAAGGTGCACAATTTAATGGCAGAAAATCAAATCATAAAAATATACACAGTGAAAAAAATATATAAAGGTGAGAGGAACGCACTTGATCCGTTTCGCGTGTTACCAGGTTTAATCAGAAGTGTAACTTAGCAACTCAGTGACGCCCCCAATTATCAGACATTTAACCTATGAACTCAAACTTGTAACATTTGAACTCTCACAAAATGGCAAACAACCCCCTGGAGAAAGTGGTGGACTATTGCCTGCAATACAGGGTGAGAAATATTGGTGGCAATACGGTTTGTTCCATTTCCACTTTCAACCAGCCCCGCTGTAAGCTCCTATAAGTGAATCCTAATTACTTGCAACTTAAATGTTAGTAGTTTCTGTCTCCTTTTATTCTCAATGTCTCAAGTAATTGGTAGCATAACACATTTAGACCTTCTAGAATGCAGGGTCTGGTAGGATCGTGCTCAAACAAAAATTACTGTTTAAAGTAAGGATACTAAACCGAAAAATAACTAAATTCCTATTTGGCAGCAATATAATGATCATTTGTCAAGAAGGCTATTACAAATCCGTGCCACCATATGATCTTAAACATTCCTGTAAAACTCCAGTTACTGACCACAGAGGCGGCTCTCTAATTAGGCGAGTTAGGCAGCCGCCTAAGGCCTCGCACTCACGGGGGCCTCGCGGCTGCCTAACTCACCTTATTGCCTTTGATGTATCAGGGAGCTTAACGCTGCCGTTAAGCTTCCTGTTACACTAACCTGGGACGTTTCCTCCGTGCATCTTCTCTCCTGCACGGAGGAAGGAAGTTCCGATCGCGTTTTTTTTTTTTTTTTTAAACTTTATTGAACTCGGGCAGCTTCAATAAAGTTTAAAAAAAAAAACCGCGACCGGAACTTCCTTCCTCCGGGGGGGGGAGGAGGGTGGTACAAACGAGCAAAGCCTGGCATAATGAGTGGCTAAATATTGGCACAGTGTGGGGCAAAATCCTGGCATAATGAGGTGAGGGGCAAAATCCTGGCATAGTGAGAGGCAATATCCTGGCATACAGTGGCAAAATCCTGGCATATTGAGAGGCAAATCTGGCATAATGAGGGGCAAAATCCTGGCACAGAGTGGCAAAATCCTGGCATAGTGAGAGGCTAAATCCTGGCATTGTGAGGGGCAAAATAGTGGCATTATGAGGGGCAATATCCTGGCATACAGTGGCAAAATCCTGGCATAGTGAGAGGCTAAATCCTGGCATTGTGAGGGGCAAAATAGTGGCATTATGAGGGGCAATATGCTGGCATACAGTGGCAAAATCCTGGCATATTGAGAGGCAAAATTCTAGCATTGTGAGTGGCAAAATTGTGGCATAATGAGGCGCAAAATCCTGGCACAGAGTGGCAAAATCCTGGCATATTGAGGGGCAAAATTCTTGCATATTGAGGGGCAAAATCCTGGCATAGAGTGGCAAAATCCTGGCAAATTGAGGGGCAAGATCCTGGCATACAGTGGCAAAATCCTGGCAAATTGTGGGGCACAATCCTGGCATAGAGTGGAAAAATCCTGGCATATTGAATGGCTTAATCCTGGCATATTAAATGGCTAAATCCTGGCATATTGAGTGGCAAAATTCTGGCATTTTGAATGGCTAAGTCACAGTGCATCCGGTGCTGTGAGGAAGAACAAACTGCCAATCTTCTAGCACAACGTGGTCTGTGAGACCACTTTCAACATTGAGCACCTTTCCTTCTGGCTGAGTGTTTCTCTTAGTGTGTGATTGTGTGCTTTCTGAGTGTGTCTGTGAGTCAGTGTGTGCTGGCTGAGTGTATCTGTGAGTGTGTGCTGGCTGAGTGTGATTGTGTGCTGACTGAGTGTGTCTGTGAGTCAGTTTGTGCTCACTGAGTGTGTCTATGAATGACTGTGTGATATGTGTTAGTGTTCACATTTAGGACACAGCAATAACAATGTGAGTTAGTCAGCCGCACACAATTTTATCTATACCAAATGTTTATAGATGTTTGTAGAATAATTATGAGACAAATAAAATTCTAGGAGCTGTTCATTTCTAGAAGCTGGGATTTGAGTCTGATCTTGAAATATGCTATTTCTACAGTTCATTTTTATTATCGCTTGCATATATTTTATTTAATAATGTGTGTCCGTGAGGGCCTCATGTTCGACTTTCGCCTAAGGCCTCACAAAGTCTAAAGCCGCCACTGACTGACCATGCAGTGTAAGTTAATGCAAATGAACAACAAATGAGAGTTTTTACTCCAAAAGCTTCACATCTTAGTAAAACTGCTTCTGTTGTTCTCCAGCATATCAGTGGAGCAGCATACGTTACAAGCCCCTCTCCTTGGATACCAGCATTGAGAGTAGACTTTAAAACACAACATTCTAATCTTTTGATATGGTCTCTGAGCGATAAATAAGTATAATGAATTTCAGCATCCATTTAATAGCATGAAACCTATTTTCCCTGCTTGATCCACAGGTCCCTAGATCTCTGTTTCCTGCATGGCTGTGGCCACGGCATTAAATTCGAAATTCACAAAAGCAGTATTGTTTCAGTAAAATTTATAAGGACATTTATTAGAGTCAACTGTTCAGTTCTTTTTATGCATATAGCCAAATTGTTCCAGATGTACTTAGATCTCAGCGAGGCCTCGGTTTACACAGTTCCACAATTTATGCAACTTCATGAAAAAAAAACAAGTTCAGCATTTGTAATTATTGGAAAGATTACTGTGCAATTATGTTTCAGTTTGCTTCTTTTTTTTTTTTTGCAGGGTGGATAACCCTTTGTGTACAAATGTGGGTTTTCCAGTGTTTTCACCGTATGGGTTACAGACGTTCAACAGTTTTTCTTTCACGTCTTTCTAGCACTGAATTAGTTAAAAGTGCAAAGCCGTCTAAAATACATGGGATATTGCAATGTGAATGGGGATGTTCTGCACTTTGTTGAGGTCTGTTTCACTCCAGTGAGCAATATGAACACTAAACTGGAAAAACTCCAGACCAACATAGTAAAAGAGGGAAAGTAGGACTAGATTTGCTAAGTGGTGGAAAATCAAGAAAACTATTCCACATTCCTTCTCCTCACAATCAATCATTTTGGATTGTCACCACAAAGTTTATGCATTTACTGTTCATTGGCAAGACTTACAAAGTTTATGCATTTACTGTTCATTGGCATGATATACAAAGTTTATGCATTTGCTGTTTGTTTGCATGATATACAAAGTTTATGCATTTACTGCTCATTGGCATAATTTATGCATTTACAGATCGTTACTTCTCATTAGCTGCATATAGAAGTCAGTTTATGCATTTCACTGTGTAATTCCCTGTGCACAGGCAGTATTGTGCTTAAACCGTGCGTGTCCATGTAGACAAATGTTGCTCCATACACCAAGTAGTTATACCGGGGAGGGTGGAGCTCAATTTTGTGGTGAATATGGAGAGCCGCATTACATCATATGACCCCTTTTGGCTCTACCCCTTTTGTTGCAGCCTTTTGGTTCTGTCCCATGCTTCCCGGGACATTTATTATTCAGTGACAAATTTTCCCTAAAATAGGCCCATCCTATGGTGAACTGACAAATTGCAAAAATCCAGCATCAGTAGTTGAGCTAGAAAGAAAGGGAAGATGGATAATTTTTCCGTTGCAGCTACTTTGGTCTGATTCAGTATCCTTGTCAGGTCACCAGAGTTCAATGTTTAATGAATAGATCTCAGTATTAATGCACAGGCTGAAACTCTGGCTAAGTAGTACTGCTACAGAAGCTTTTCACAAACTAATGTTTTGCATCCCCTGATTCTCATCAGCTGCTGTCGTATCCAAATCCCATTGGCTCACATTACCTTCAGGAAAGACATGTATAAGTCCCTAATAACACAAATCCTGTATTAAATTTGTCCCCAATCTCTTGATACTCTTTATAGCTCCTTACAACCACTTCCCCCTCTTGGATTCTATATAAGATCCACAGTTCTTAAATGTACTAAAATGTTTTTTCTGAATTATTCCTTCAAGATAGCTCCCAAACTGCAGACTTCAACAGCAGACGGTAACTTATTATAGCACAAAAGGTAAGTCATAATTAATCAGCTATCTAATCTGTAGTCACACCTGCTATCATTTGGTTGTGTTTCAAAAATGAATTCTGAAATGTTTTTGTGATATAATGGGAATATTTTCTTTTATTCTCATAATAAGTATAGATTACTGTTTTAAAAGGTGGACTTCTTATGGTTATTGGGTTAATGTTCTAATCATTTCAAAATAGTAATACCTTTTCCTGATTTGAACTTGGGTGTATTATGTTGTGTTTGTAATGGTAATATGATTAGTAAAAAATAAATGTCTCCGGTATTTTATTTATTACATAACTGCAGACTTTCTACGATAAGACCAGTTGCTTATCTTTTCCCTGTTGCCGTTTGTGGTTATTTTGACAGTCGAAAACTAAAATTAAGCTGCAGCTATTTGTTTTAAACTCGCCAGTTATATTTTCCCTGGATATTTATGAATTAAAGAGACACTGTAATTAAAAAAACATGTAATGAGATTGAACTGTGTATATAGTCTTATATAGTAAAAAAAAAAAAAAAACTTTTTAGAGAAACTTCTTGAATGTTATTTTCTTTACAAATTGCCAGTGTTTAGATCTGGTTTTCTATATACTATTATCCCCTTACTAATGTTGTAACAATCTCTGGAGATTTTGCATCTCATACATTTGTATGTAAGTATTGCTCAAACTGAAATGAAATAAGGTTTTAACAAGTGATTAGTAAAGCATGCTAGTCACTTTGAACGTGTGCATTACAGATTGCATCTTGTATGATGATAAAGTAAATGCCAAACAGCAGCAGTGCTTTGCTATTCTCATTTGAGTCATTTACTTGTCTCTCAGCAGATGAGCTATTCTCCTCTGTTCCTCCCTAAAATTGACCTCCTCCCTTCCCAGCTTTTTTCTGTGATCTCTTCTTGCAGTCAGTTTTATGTCCACAGTCTAAAGTGAACATTCATAGTGAACACTAATAAAAAAAAAAGAGCTATCTCTCCACTGCAATCCTTCGTGTCAGTGTATATAACCTCATCAAACTGATAAATAAGCTCTAGTGTGGATTATTCTTGGAGATCATTAAAGTGCAAGAAAAGACATATTCGGTTATCATGGCTCAGTGGGTTAATGCGTCAAAGTTAGGAACTGTTGCAGGTTTGCTTCCTGGATCGGTCAACTCAACCTTTCATCCTGCCAAGGTAGATAAAATGAGTGCCAGTCAATTGGGTAATGGTAACATTTTCTGCATGTTGGCCAGTTGTAACATCTCCAGGATAACCTTGAAAATTAGAAAATTTCTCAATATAAATGTGCTGGTTAGATACGTTATTATTATTTTAGGCCTCTCACAGTATAAATGGTTGCAGTGTGAATACATGTGCACATTATCTTCATGAAGTCTGTATTTCAGATGATTTTGGATTAGCCATACTACATAGACACTTGTCAGTGTCAGTATTGGTACAGTTGGTATGGTAAAATGGGTAATAGGACTTCACAAAACCAGGTAGCCATTTTCTATTATTTTACATACAATTATATGGGTCTACCATTCACCTGGCTCCTAAATGGGTCTCTTCTGCTCCTAGATGCTACAAAGATTTGTCAAGCCCTGGTCTATGGTTTCTTTTTTGTATTCTTTTTTTCTTTTAATTCATGGATTTGATGGGGAGTGTCAGCACTATGGTGCATGCACATTAGTACTGTGCCAGTGCTATTCACAGTGACAATGTTACTGTAAATGAGTAAATCTCTATCCCAGACACCGGAGAATGACAAGTGTTCTTAATTCCTGCCCTCCTCACTGACTCCATAGCTTCCAGTGAGCACACGTGGGTTCTGCTTACTAGCCAAAGTGGGCAGTTAGTGGGCAGTTTATTCATATCACTGCACACCACACATACAATGGCCTAGAGCAACACTTTTTAGGAAAACCATGGAAGACACCATGGAAGATAACTGCCGTGCAATTTTAACTTTAAATTTGCATCTCACAGAGACTATCCCCTGGGCTACATGCATTTGTTGTATTATTGATTAAAAACTTGTATAAGAACAAGTTTACATACTGCAGTTTTTGTAGTAAAATATTGTTTACAGATAATGACTTTGGGTCCATAATATTTATATGCTTAAAACTAGCTACATTTGTGATTGATACTGTTCCTTTAAAGGTAATTTTGATCTTTTCCTGAGTACAAAGTGACTGTAGGAAACAGCAGGAAGTAAGTGGTGCAAAGGAAATTTGTTTCCCCCTTCTGTCGAGAAATAACATCTGCCATTTAAGCTTTTGACGTTCCATCAAATTCTGTACACATTTTAAGCAGTATATTTATTTATAACTGTTAGAAAATGTCCTTTCATTTAGGAAAAAAAAATACCTAAAGCTTAACTAATGCATCCCTGGTAGTCTCTAGACGTAAGAGATTGGACACATTTTTAATAAGTAGAAGACATGTTAGTTAAATATTTAGAAACACAGTAATATTAATCATATTACTTCTCTATTAAGACTTTTGGCTGTATATGAAGTAATACTGTACTCAAATATTGTGGTCTATTGAGGAACTTTATCCCCAAATATTGTTGTTGATATTCCTACAAATCAGCATTTGAGTACAATATTTAATTATAGGCAAATGGAAAAATATATAAATAAAATATTTTTAGTCTAAATTAATAAAATACAAAACATAACATATTACTAATCTTTTAAATTACAATGTATTCTACACACATCTTACTCAAGCGGTTCAATCACTATGATGTGTTACACTGAGAAAATCTTGTAAAAATATATAATCTCCAAGAATTTGGTTACATCAGATTTGAAAATGATACATAATCCCTTATGGTGCTAGTGGGACCTGTAACACATTGTACAGCGGGGCATGTAAAGACTCTATGGCACTAAAGGGTTTAGGTACCTGCCATCTGATCTGATTTTACAAGCACTATAGCCAGGGGAGCCTTTGTTATAATAATTAAGTTATCATAATAATGCATTCAGCACGTTCCTGTGATGGGGTTTATCAAGCTTCATCCTTACTGCATTCCTCAGAGATCCATAATGAAATTCTAAATTTTGCTTTCACCTTATCACACATATCAAATCAAACCAACGAACACTGTAGCCAATGTTGCCTGCTATACCAATGAAGCAATTGTACCAATCATAGAATTTGTAGGATTAATCCTTACATGCCAATGAACTTTCTCTATATATATTTCATGTCAACAAATATATGGATTTAAAAATTGTGCCATTGGCCATGTGATTCTAACCATTCATTAACACAAATAATACATCACACTTAGTGCTTCCAGTACTATATAACATAGCTTTGCAGCCCTGTTTTTTTTTTTTACTACAATTCTGACTAACCCTTAAATTGCCAAGGATCATAGGAATTAAAATATAACAGATGAGATCTTCACATTTGACTGAACTGATACATCAAGTCAAGGTATAGCATACTTTTATTTTAAATTATGCTATAGTGGAATAGATAGGGTATGTGGAAAAGTTGTTGGAGGTATTGCCATACTGAAGGCATTATAAGTACATCTCATCTGAGGGATAGATTAATTCTTCATTCATAATCCCGGTTAGAAGGGCAATATACCACATCACCATCACCATGATGTACAGTGATCCATGTAATTTATAAAGACAAAATGAACCTAAACTGTGATATAGAGATTAATAAATTATTACAAATGATCCATACATTGTGTTAGCAAAACTGCATGCAAATGCATCAAATAAATATATGTTCGATATACAAACTACACATTTACTATTGAAAAGTAGTTCAATTGCATATCATGCATAGACGATGGCATAAACTGGGGACACCACAGATAATTTAAAAACATATTTTCCCCTTTATTTTATGCAATTGTTTGCAATTCTGGTAACAAAGTGGATGGATCATTTTTCATCATTTTGTATTCTCTGCATTCACAATATGAGCAATGCTTAAGATGACAGAGTCCCTCTAATGGTCCGGTATGCACCACATCAACGTAAATTATAAAATAATTCCTGAATATCCAGTCATATACTTTAGTGCAGGATACTTGGGAAAAGACAATCTACTTGATTGTTCCACAGCTACATTATTCAGATTGGAGGAAACAATTATCCTGGCGTTCCTCTATTGCTTATAGCCTCTTCCCTCAGTATGTAAAGTCAATGTTGCCCACCTTTAAAGATAAACCATATGTGTAGACAGAACTTTCAGTGGGAAGCAATGTTAGATAGTGTACTGCACTGTGGTACAGTCGAGGTGGTGAAATGGATGAGGAAGTCAGCCCAGTTAGAGGGCCCACAAGGGAGTATGATGAAAAGGGATGTAGGAAGAGATTTCACACCATATATAAAGTCCTTCCCACAAATATAAGAAAAGTCACTTACTTGTTGTAGATGAGAAATATTTTGTCCAAATATCTGACTGTGCGGCTTATAACAGAATGGTAGTTCAAGAGGCGCTTTATTTTCTTAGAGTCAGGTCTGAAGAATTGTCTGCTAATCATATAATATTATTAAACCTCCAAACCATGATACTCTTTGCAGCATTAGTTTGCCAGAAAATTGTAATTGTATATTAGTAGCATTTTAATTTACAATATGAGAAATCGGTTTTGATCTCATTTAACACATAACACTATAAATTTGCTAATACACATCTCTGAAATGCATAATACAACTCCAAAATGATTTCTATCGGGCTATTCCCATGCTTAAATTCCCATCACTTCCAACATCCAATGACTGGCTAAGATTTAAGGGAGTTGTAGAAATATAAAAACCTGTAGATTAAGCTATGATTCCTTTATATAACTTATATTGTGAAATGACCAACCAGAAATAAAGTAAAAATATTGGAGGAAAGCAGATGATAAACAAGACTCAAAGGAGATTTCCCATATTCTTGATAAACAAGACTCAAAGCATATTTCCTATATTCATAATACACATGGCTTTTGTCGCCATAATTCATGACACTGAGTTTTTTTGTTGCTGCATTTAGTTTTGAAAGAAATAGAGAGAAATAAAAAAATAAAAAATCATGAAACATTTAACATGCTGAAAGTTGTGTTGCAAGTCAACAAAATGCTTATCAGGCTCCGCAGACCATAGAAAATGCTGATCTATTTGCTTGTTTTTTTTACTTCCTTTCTATGATTATCTCAACATTAATGTCTCACCTCGTTGCATAGTTTAATCTTTTCCATTCAGTTTATTTTATGTAGATCCAGAAATAGAGATGCAAATGTAGACATGAGACAATATATGAAGGAAGTTTGTTTGGGAGAGGGTAATATTTATTGATTTATTTTTAATTATTTATATTTCCAAAATAGCTGTTAAACTTCAAGTAGACCCCATTAATTTCTAGTAATTTACCGGACATGAAATATTTAAGAAGATTAACACCCACATAAAGTACCCATTGAAACATATTGGTGTATAAAGCACCCAGCATGACCCATGCATCAGTCTGTGCCACGCTATCCTTTGTTATTGTATAGTGATTCAGTATACATCAATACTTTATAAATAAATTAAAATAATGCTTGTAAAATATTAGTAATAGCAGTTCTCTTCACCCACCATAGCCTGCCATACAGCATACAATATAATATATTGTGGTTTGAGGGTTTTTTTATATTTCCTATACTTGTAAAAGTCAGTTTGTATCTGTAAAAAGACAGCTGTTTATTTTAAGGGGAAAGAGAATATATATATATATAGATCCAGTAATAAAAAAATATATATGTTATTTGTACCTTTATACAGATTATACTTGTGAATTTTTTTAAAAAATTCATTTCTAGTAAACATTACTTTTTAGTTTAATGTTGAACTTCTTGGGATTTTACTTTAAAATATATACACTTCTAGGAATATTAATCATGTTGTAGAACATTCTGCGACTAACTGAATTGCACAAAAGCTACTGTTCTAGCTGTTATTGCTATTGTTTATGTTATAAATAGTATTAAATGACATATTAATCAAAAAAATAATTTACATTAGTATAAATTTAACAGTTACCCTCCATCACAGTGTGTGCTTTGTATGTTATCCAAAATAAGGCAGTATGTAATAGATACAAAATATAATTTTATTTATGCTATGTCATTGCAATACAATAATCTATCAATGTATACTGATTATTACTTTCAATGTGGAAAATGTTTTTTTTTTCTTTTTTATAATAGTTATTTCACTTTTAATCTAATATTGACCAATATCCATCTTAAGATATTGCCATAGTTCCAACCCCATTGAGTAGAGTGCACTGTCTATTCACTACTGTCAGTTATTGCCTGAGACTGTAATGACCCTAAATAATATATGATTGATAAACTCTATTAGGTCTGGGGAACATTACATATTTCCCAAAGTCTAATGTTATGTCTGATGTATTTAATTCCTCCATACATTTGTTGCATAGTTTTCTTGATTAACCCATGTGTACATGGGTTAATCAAGACAAAGATGTTAAATCTTCATATACACATCTGTGTACTAAAAGAGAGGGGGGGAAACATGTTATTTATATTCCCTATTGGCTTCTCTAAACTGTGTATGACTAAGCAAATCGCGCTTTCTTGTGAGGGTGACTGCATCATGACACTTTGTGAATGGCTGTACAGAAAGTAAGTATGTCTGACCATATGCTCTGCGGATGCTGCACAAAGTACAAAGCATTTGTGCCATTACCTACAGATGGCATCTTTCCAGTGAAAAAATAGGTGGTGCATAGACAAAGATTAGTACAGTTCTGCATGATGCCCTAGAGGGAGCATTAAAATGAATAACTTTGGGTTCGTTTGTTCTGCTGCATTAATATTTTTTTAATAGTCATTTGTGTTTTGAATTTTATTATAATCAGTAATGTTTTTTTTTTTTGTTTTTTTTAAAAACTCTTCTTCTAAGACCACAAATATTTCCAATGTATTTGCTTTTCCACCACTTTCAATGTAACCTCTGTACAAGTGCAGACACCTGCGGAGTTCAGTGTGCTGTGTAGGTTTTTCTGAGATGCAAAGAGCATTATACAGGCATTAAAGTGTGAAATCGGGGTCTGGAATATATTGCAATTTTACAGAACTCTTAAACCGTATTACATGCTCTAAAGAGAGGGTGACATAGAAAAAATAAATATTACATAATACCTACAGAGCAGCAAATATGTGTAAGAGACAGATACACAGTTCACTACACAGTAAAATCTGTAGATAGATAGATAGATAGTTAGATAGATAGATAGATAGACAGACAGACAGACAGATAGTGCCAGAATATTCTGAGAATATTATATATACATATATATATATATACACACACACACACACACACACACACACATATATATATATATATATATATATATATATATATATATATATATATATATATATATATATATATATATATATACACACATACATGCATCAATATATGCATGTATATGAAGCACACAGATAGATAGATATATATATATGTGTGTGTGTGTGTGTGTGTGTGTGTGTGTGTGTGTGTGTGTGTGTGTGTGTGTGTGTGTGTGTGTGCATTATGGGCATTACATACCTAAGTCGTTCTATTGCTAGAAATCTAGCATTACTACCCACGCTTCTATGTTAGTGTATCAGACCATCTCACTATCTACTGAAAGGGATTTCCCCATCATACAGCATTTAAATAGTGCAATATATTATTGTATTCCTTTTTATGTGCATAATCATAAAGAAATTGCATTATATAAGCAGGGTGTCTGTGTGTAAAGAACCGTGTACTGTTTGTGAGATATATATATATATATATATATATATATATATATATATATATATATATATATATTATAATTATTAATAATAATACATAACTTTTAGTATAACGATTACGTTTAATAATCGTTATTATTATAATCTTTACAACATTTATTATAATTATTAGAAAACTAAGCAATTACATATTTATCTTTACTTGATATTTCTGCAATAATGTCAAATATGTTGTCGTTATGTTTAATACATTTAGTTACTTGCCGTTACCCCACAAAGATATGAATTATAATATGTACCCTCGTTTGGTTAACCCCTTCGCAGCTAGGATACACAGATGGCTGCGAGGGACATATTTTATAGAATTATCAAGTAAACTCCATCTTTATTTACAGTGTACACATGAATAATAATTTAAAATACGATCACGTCGCTCTCATGGGAGGACAGACACAAACTGTCTCCAATCTAAGAAAATATAAGTATAGAGTGAAATGTACAAACAATAACTGGTTGCACTTTAAGAGAGGTGAAAGTTGTGTAAGTCTCTAAGATATGGAACACGTGACTGGATTTTGCAGCTTGCAGGGAAACGTTCCATATAGTCACTAATACAATGAGATTATTCATTGCAAGGATTCCTGTGTATGCTAGCTGCAAAGGGGTTAACTAAATGAGGGTGCATATAATAATTAAGATCCTTGTTTTTCGAAAGAGGTCAAGAGGTGTATAAATATTTATCTATGGGTAGTTTCCCTTACTGCTATACAGATGAGGTATCTTTAGAAATCCCATAGCTAAACCCTACAACCCTGAAAGGTTTGGCTATGGGGTTTTCTTCCTGCCAAATTCCTACAATCAGATGTCACTCAAAACCCCTTTTTCCCATACAAAGTGTGTCTTGTTACAAGATAATTAAATCTGCACTTTGCACATTAAACACTTGCTCTCAATGTGACTTTCTGTGTTTGCAAAATAAATATAATCATCCAAATAAACAAGTGTTAAAAAGAAGATAGGAGGCATTGTGCCAAATATGATTCAGCACTGAACTTTAATATTCCAGATCTCAACTTAAAACTACACAGAACGGCGATTCTTTCACTTAAAACGCATCGTACAACAAAAAAAATATAAAGAAATCTGCAAATAAACCATTTTAAATAAATTCGATTGCTAATCAATGTTATTTTCAAACTACAATTTCCTAACATGCACTTTTCGAACGGATGTATTCAAGTTTTGCAGCGATGATTGCATTAAAATTTATTAAAATCCATTGTTACATGATCTGAAAAATGAACGGAATACATGATAAATATTGCTATCCGATGCGTAGTGTATTAAATATAACATATAATAAATATAAATGCCAGCGTGTGCAGCCAAAGCTAGCCTCCACATTACACACAACGATCGATACCTTTCAAACTTTTCCTCCAAATGGTAAAGACGCAAAGAAAGAGCTTAACGCCATCCATGTGGCTCAATCTGCTGGTTATGTGTCACTTACCAAGTCCAGAGGAGAGTCAGCTCTGGTCTGTGAGCAGAAGTTCATGTGAAGACTGAAAGTTGAAACTAAATTTGTGGGGGAGTGGGAGAGAAAGAGGCAGAGAGGGGGTGAGAAAGAAAGAAAGAAAGAAAGAAAGAAAGAAAGAAAGAAAGAAAGAAAGAAAGAAAGAAAGAAAGAAAGAAAGAAAGAAAGAAAGAAAGAAAGAAAGAAAGAAAGAAAGGTAAAGGGGAGAGAGAGAGAGATAAAGATGGAGAATGAACGCCCTGCAATCTCACTACCTAAAGCAAAATAATCACTGGCAGACCTCTGCCACCTCACTACACAAGCCCCACGCCAGCCTTGGACTCTTCACAATCTCCTAGGGGAGAGTATAGTTTCTGTAGGGCATGCCTACAACGCCTTCTCTGCTCATTCAACCCACACAGAGGGTTTGTCTCTTGTTTTTATCATTTATATTGTATATTATTTACTATTGCAATTCCTAAATGCTGCTAAAAAAAAAAAATAAAAAAAAAGATTGTTTGTGGGTGTATATCAAATGGTTGGCATATAAGTATAATATTTTAAACTCCGATTGGAATTTTAGGTTGAAGGTTCACATATATTGACAGATATGGGTGTATCCATATTATAAAGTAAGAATTGTCTGAAAAGTATGTTATGGGGGATTCACCGTATTACATTATTATTAGTGCAAATATTGCTAATGATATAAATAATAGAAACATTCATATTACATATTTATTAGTATTATTGTTTTATAGTCCAGCTAAAAAAACTATGTTCTTAATAAAAAAAAACTGCGGCTGCAATGTGTATATTGTTTTTCAATTTGCCTATCTGTAACGAAACCGCATAATGTTCACAAATGTAAACAGATGTTATATCTGAGGTGTATATCTAAATCGCTCTTTCTCTCTCTCTCTATATATATATAATATATATAATATATTGTGCTGTTACATGAAATAATATTGTATATCTTGATTTGCAATAAATTCAAATTCTTTTTTTAATCTAAACCTGTTTAATGTATATATTTTTTAAGCTTAACCTGTTTTACATTAACATTTTTCGAGGGAACTAATGCTTGCAGAGTAAATGTGCTCTTCTATACAGTACAATCCCTAAATATACAGTCACCCAGTGTAAAAATGGATCGGATAACTTTCTATCAGTAAATTTAAACTAGAATATTCTGTTTGTATACTTGCTTTCCTGTTTAAAAAAAAAACATTGTGAGGACATTTGTCATTATCTGACTGTTCAAGTCTACGTACAGTATCCCACACTGACATCAGATGTAGACACCTCCCTGGCAATGAGCTGTATAACTGTATGTGGAGTTTAACGTAAAATAATGCTGCTGATAGCTTTGCAATATGATACTTCATATCCGTTGATAATTCAATACTTATTATATCGTACTGAGTGGCTTTATTACGAAGATTATACTAGGTGATGAATATCTTTTTATCAATAGAAATATTGATTTTTATTTTTTAAGGAAATGATTTTCTCGTGGGTTCAGATTGCAAAAAGAAATGCAAGATTTTGTCATCATTTTACTGCTGACGTCAGAAGAGACAGTATTGGATAGATAGATAGATAGATAGATAGATAGATAGATAGATAGATAGATAGAGGGCTGGATTGTATTAAGAGTGATAAACATAAGTTTAACAAAGTAATAAAATCCAGCATCCAGCTAGAGTGATACAGATAATGGGGCCTATTCAATGACCTGAGTTAATTTACCTCACGGTTTTGAATACCATAGACAGCAATAGAAAAATGTGCGTTAAACCCAGTGCTAAGTGATATTGTATGTCATTGAATAGGGGGCAATATGTGGGAGGAGCGAAATCCTGCATATATACATAATATATATTTATGTATATATATAATTGTCAGAAATGTAATATGTAATGGTTCTGAATCTTGTGTTTTCGTAGACACAATGTGCATGGTAACTATGTATTTCCCATTGAATAACGCAATGATATAGAATAGTATATATAATATAGTAATATTATATAAACAGCGTTTCCTGTATCTGCAGACAGACTGTGACTGCAATGAGCACAGTATGGCACCTTTTACACTCTGGCTGTGAGTTGTATTTCCCATGACGCTCAGCCAGCTAAGTAGCTGGTTCGCTGGCAGACAACTTGAGAACAGCTGAAATGGCAAAGGTTAGACAGGATTGCTGCATAACATGTTATTGGTGTTCAGCTTCATGTATTTGATATGAAATACGTACTTTGTAGCCCAGGCCTGCCAGGGATTCGCAGTGTTTCCAGTGTGATGGAGATCATCATACATATTCATCAGCACGTGGATCCAGGGTACCAGATGTAGTAAACGGAGCATGCGCAAAGCCAGCTCCCTGTGCTCAAGCCATGGATCCTAAAGTCAAGATTGGCTAATGCTGGGGGGAGGGGTGTCTGTCTTAAGACTTAACAAATAGTGTATAGTATGAATGAAATTCAGTTAATATAGCCAGGATACTTAAATAATATGTATCTATATTCATTGTATACATACATTTATATAAATATATATTTACACATCCATATACGACATTGTCTAGGATTGTTATCAGTGATGTAATCAATACAGTCAGATGTCAAACAAACAAATTATTGTAGCTTAGATACTTTTCCAAGACACCTTTTCCCATAATGTGTAGTTTAATGAAATTCCCTAGTTGAGACAGATTTGGGGTAAGAGACATCTTAAAGCAACACTGCACGGATCTAAACCATCACATTATGCACACCTATCAAGCTGTGTGTAGGTAAAAGACCACTGAATGTAAGTCCCAAGTTCTTTTGTGTTTATCTATAGAGGACACATGCCAATCTCTCTAAATGCAGAATACTGTGATGCAATTGGTATGTACATGTCATTATTACACGTCATAGTGCTGGAAAGATAATATTTGATCAGACTGTTGTGGAGTGTATAAGATACTGGAAGGTGTATATATATATATATATATATATTCTTAATTATTACTCAGATTAGTAGTATGTGATCTCATGAACGCTGAGTATATATATAAATGTGTGTACATATATATATATATATATACATATATATATATACATATATATATATACATATATATATATATACATATATATATATACATATATAAACGTACACACTTATATATGACATTCGGTCACCACATGCACACCTATATATGTTTCTGTCAATAGGAATATAAATTGTTTGGGTGATTATATACATTTCATATTTATTTAATGTTATCTAATATTTATTTGAGTATCATTTCAAACACGCAATGATATATACACACTGTACATATTGTATATGTACATACATTAAGAGGGGAAAACATTTTTTTTCTCCATGCTATAAGGTACACCACAAATAAGAAAGATCCTTATTAATAAATAGCTGTAAGTTAGCTGACAATGTGAACAAAGACACCAGAGCAAACCAGTAGGCTCCAGTCCTTGAACCCAGCCATTTGCAGCAAGGTCTTCATTCCTGCTAAATAGTGTTGAACAACATATTTCACTGATAACATTCATGTATTTCAAAACCTAATAGCCCATGAAGCAAAAGTCTGGAATATACATCTCAAGAAGCAGACATTAAAGGTAGGAGGAACAAAGTAATAGACTACATTTAAGTTAAAAAGGCCATTTCCAATAACCTCCATCATTAATATCCGTCTGAGAGATACTATTTTTCCAGACTACATAAAATGGTAATGTTTCTAGGTAATTAGATCAGGTTTGGCTGATAATTCGCTATTTTTATAACATCCAAAACGTAAGACCCAACGCTAGGCTGGAAAATGAACCACAATAGGTGCAATATTAGTCAATTCCCAAGACGCAGATTTGTATGGAAGATTTTACAATTTATATCAAAAAGTCATAAAAGGCCAAATCGCATAAGTTTCCTCTGCAAAATATCACACACTATTTTAATATCTAGATATGATTGTTAATATCCATGTGTCATTTTGATGTATTGGGGGCTGCACGAAAAAAAAACAATACACTAGGTAATACATTTATTTTGTATTCATTGTAAAAGTGTAGAGTTCTAGTGTTAAGCTGGTCTCTTATTTGCTGTGTTGTTACTACCCTGCATATCCAAATATTATTCGTATTGTATAAATGTATACACCGCCTGCCTCTAACCCTGCTTATTATGAAACATTAACCATCTGTGAGATATTCACCCTGATCCTTAAATTCTCTGTTCCCGTTACACTGTTTGAAACAGTAAATCATATACAGTGTTGTTCCTAAAGTTGTTTTTTTTTTTCTTCCTATTTTCAATGGGGTTCTCGCGTAGTCTAAAACAGTTATTGCCTGAAGCTGTTTTGTCAGCTGCTTGATATCAGAGAAATTGTTATTTATTGTCATGATTATATTATTATTTAAGGATAGTGTAGGATCTTTTCATTAGAATGTTAATGGTTTTCCTATACCAGTAAGAAGTAACATTTGGCACTCTTCCGGGTGTGCAATACCCTTCCCAAGATGCTCAGACAGCCAAAATGTTGGCTGGGCGTCATGTTATAGTAAGCCACAAAGCGCTGGATATCCTAAAACTATCCATTACTAATCTATACGGTGATATCATTCACATTTCAGTGCATATTGGCTTTCCTGAAATAGCAGAGAGAAAGCATTGTTTTTTAGGGCATCTCTTGAGCCTGCTGCCCTCTATCCTCCTCTCTGCTATGTGCAATGACTGCTGCTGTTTTCCTTTCTTTTTCAAAGTTAACCCATGATGATATTGTTTTTGCATGTTAGAGCTGTTTACTTTCCAATACATCGGCATTATGTTCAGGATTGTAGCACACACATGATATTTTGCAATAGCATTTGAAATTATGTAATGGCTATCTATATGGCTAACTATATGCCTTCTCTATGTTGTTTGTCTGAAATCATGCAAGCATAGTCCTCCAAACATAACAACAAGTACAACTAAGTTACAAGTAAGCTTGCGATAACCTTAGATACGCTTTATCACTGATTCGAATCTCCAACTTGTTTTTATTGTAGTCTATGGGAAATTTGTATTCAATTACCAGATATAAATTTATCTGTGGTAATAGAATCCGGTCCTGAGCCTGCAAATCTATCAAAGTAAACTGCTACAAGTACAATCTGATTTAAAGAAAAGGCTTTCTGCTACAGTCATTAAGCACAAGTCATTTACATGTTTAATATCGCCTCCTGGTTTACAAATCTACTGTATCAACGCCAGTCAATGGAACGAATTTCTTAACTAAATTAGAAATAAATAAAAGAGATAGCAAAATAATCAACTTAAATACAATAATTATCCCTGGATTGTTTTTTTTTTTTTTAGGTAGTCTGATAATAAAGACAGTAATGATAAGAACAACAAAAGTAATTGATTCCGATCAACATCAAGATTTAAGGCAAAAATACTGTAAATGTATTTATATTTTTAAATCTTGTTTCTGGTTCTACACAGGCTAGAACATCAAGTCTGGGAAGCCCTAAGAAGACGAATGCATATTTAATTTATATAGTAGAGAGGAATATTAACTAATTAAGTAGTCATTGCGAGGAGGTCTGACATATAAGTTAATGTGTAAATTGTAATGTTAATAATAAGCTTTATTATTTTTTTAAAATTTATTGTTCATAAAGGCGTGTTTGCTTTTACGTTTTAAACACATTAATATTTATGTACCCTGTGCAATATAGATCTTTGGATTTTATGGTTGTTGTTTTTGTTCTCTCTATATAAAGGTCATTTAAATTATATTGCAGCCGAAAATTTTCATAAATTTTGTTCTAAATACTAATTACCTACTGTAGTACTGCCAGCAGGGATCCGTTCATACATCATGTTTATAACACTGTGGGTTACTAAGAGGTGGCATCAGGGTAGAGGCACTGGCATGAGGGCTCAGTATTAAAATTCTAAAGCTAGTATTATAAATAATAATAATATTAGCCTCATACCTAGACCTCAAACTGAAAGAGGCTTATACATCGAAAAAGGATTCCTACCACAGTAGCTGAGATTTTCAGAATCTTTAATAATGTACGAAATGTTACCAAACAGCTTTGCAAACTAAATTTTACATACGAATTATTCTATCCATAAATATTGAATATCTGTTAACATGTATAGCCGGCCTTGTACATGCGGATAAATATGAAAATTATGAACTATATACATTATGCTGTTGTATTTGTCAAAAGCAACGGACAGATATAGTTTTTATCTTTTAATATCACTTTACATAAACAAAATGTAACAGTTTGACACGAAATTTCAGCTTGCACTGTACGAATTATTGACATGACTTAAAAACAACATTTTACTGCACTAATAGGACTGGACTTTGGGACAAAGATTTGCACTTTATACAGAAAAGCACATTTATACCAGTAATAGTCTGTTAGATGGACGCTTAGACTGTAATAATACAATGGATTTTTTTCACATTTTGGTACACATTCACTAGATCATTCTTGCCATTCAAATAAATTGAATTTCTTCCTCCCACTGTTCCCCCTGAAACACATAAATGCAGTGACCACAATTCCACATATCCCTTTGAGTTGTAATATAACTATTTACAAAAATCAACAGTACATTTTAACTAATAATTCTGTATTTACAAAAAAAGGCCACTGCCAGAGAAGACATGCAGATTGAGACCCTAATTAGTGGTTCATTAAACCCTACACAGTTGGCATTTGGCCTGGTAACCTCATCTTCTCATGCATTCTACAAAACCCTTAATATATTTTTTTCTACCAAGCCTGCAGAAATAAAGAACGTCTCTTTCTTCATTTTATTCGGTCCTGGGTCTACTGGCAGCTTTAGGATTTGATTGGAAGTGTTCATTAATCTGGAGTCTTTTTTTTTTTTTTTAAATATGTGTTTAAACGTACCATTCGTTAAAATTTGATGAGAGCGTGCTGTGACTGGACGTGTGATGGACTGCTGAGGAAGAAGGGGATAAGGAACTTGTGGTCTGGTTTTCTGAGGAAGGTGACACAATTGTAGGGGGTGTTGAAGATTCATAGCCTGAACTTGCTGCTGGAGAAGGCTGAGACCCCTGGGAAGATGATTCGTGGACCTTTAGAGGAGGAGGGGAGGGGGAAAACAGCATTTAAAAAAAATGAATCTACAAGACATACACCAATCAACACAACTGGATCCCTACAGATCTGTATTAACCCTTTGTGGAAAGACGGGGCGAATAGACCTGTCTCAGAGCTCTGGGCTGAACTAAGTTTGGAAACAAATTGTCTATTCTCTCTAAAATCAGATCAATGAATGCTATAGACTGTTAAATGTAATTTAGCAGTCATTTTAATTGGTACTGCTTGTATATATTTTTATATATATCGCAACAATAATATAATAACAATAACAGCAATATTAATTTTAAACCACTGGGTAAAAAAGGAATTGGCCACTTATATTGTTTCAGTGTTTTCACACAGTATGATTCAGACTGCATCTAGAACTTGACACATCAAGATTTAACTATGTCTTCCACGCCGCAAACAAATATAGTGCAACATTAGAATAGAGATTCTAGAATGCAACAGAAAAATATCTGGTTCTAACAACATTAAATCCAATAAAAACAAAACTGCACTCACATTTTTTTTTTTATCAAAACAAGTCGGACAGGCTCGATCTAAAAGCATAGTAAGCAACGTGTTGTTTATCCCTACGGGACTCTAATGGTTAAAATAAACTGCCAAAGTGTAGCTTGTTGGGTTAAAGTAATCTGCCCGCCCTGGAGTGCAATCTAAGTATTTTTCTTTTACTATGCAGTTTCGTTTCGGTCGATTTTGCATGCATGCAAACGGAGAGAGAAACATTACAATATAAAAGCAGGTATAGATCAGCGAGTGGGTTTACCTTCATGTGTTTTCTGAGAGAGCTCGGGTGGGTATAGGATTTGTCGCACATTTTACACAGATAGGGCTTGTCTGACGTATGGACGTGCATATGTTTTTTGCGGTCACTGCTATTTGCAAACCTTCTGTCACAGCCTTCAAATTCACACTTAAAAGGCTTTTCACCTATCGCAAAAAAAGTAAAATCAGCAAATAAATAAACATACAAACCGGATTTTTATTTGCTCTTAATTTTAGTACAATAATAATAACAAAATAACAGTGTTGATTGTACTTTCGCTTTCAAATTTATTCAAAAAAAAATTTTTTTTCTCCTATACAATTACAATCGCATGGGATATTATAATTTTAATAAATCGTATTTTTTACTATTTGTCTTATTTAACACAATATATGCGTTTTAAGCAATTTAACCAACTACACATATTAAAAATAAATGTTTTTTTTTATTGTATATGCATGCACCATAGACAGATTAACGCTATGAACGATTGAAAAAGCAATACCTATCAGATCACATATTGTTTAACAGCAATTCCCAAGATTTCTAGTTCATCATAATAGCATGAATTTGATTGATGGCATGACTAAATAACTCAATTTTTACACATATTTGTCAATTCCAGATGAAAATTGGCTAATTGAATATTTAGCCCGTTTTTCCACAGTAACATAATTAGGATTATCCACTGCTCAGGCAAATCTGACAGGTCGGGTTGTTTTCTTTTGTAAAATAAAAGTGTGTATTTTGTATATAGTATTTAAATAAATAAATAACCATTCCATGTGCACAAATTGGTACAGTTGATGGGAATTTGAGGGGATTTTCGTTGCAACACGTTTATTTCATTTTAACAAGTACAAGAGATAAGATTATATATTTTTTTAAATAGTATACCAAACCTAATATGTACGAAGAGATAAAAGATCGAGGATATATAGATTGATAGATAAACGAAGGATCAATACAAATAATTTAGTAAAGGTAATGAAAAAAGTACCTGTGTGAGTTCTTTTGTGGATCTTGAGATTTTCTGATCTTGCAAATACTTTCCCACAGCCAGGGAAGGGGCACGGGAAGGGTTTTTCCCCTGTGTGAACCCTGATGTGATTAACCAGTTTGTATTTGGCTTTGAAAGGTTTCCCTTCTCTGGCACACTCTTCCCAGAAACATATATGGTTGGATTGCTCTGGTCCTCCAACGTGCTCCACTGTAACGTGAGTGACTAGTTCGTGCATTGTACTGAAAGTTTTGTTACATGATTTTTTGGGGTTGGACAACTGTTCTGGTTCAATCCACTTGCAGATTAGTTCTTGCTTGATGGGCTGCCTCATGTAACGAAAGAAGGCCCCTGCTCCGTGGTGGGCAGCCATATTCATGTTCATAGGGCCATAACCGTGCAGTTGGCTGGAGGCATAGTGCTCAGACCTTGGGCTAGTTACCTGACCATACTGATCTGGTCTACCATACATGTCTCCAGAGAATCCTAGCCTCATCTGCCCGTTGACCACATTAGGGGACGCGTGGCTAGTGGCTTGCTCGTGAAGACCTGGGAAGATCAAGTGACCTGCTGAATCAGTATGGCCGTGGGGTCCCGCAAAGCCCCCAGCAGCGGAGGCGAATAAACTGTGTTGTGCGCTGGCTGCTTCCCCGAACCCCCGATTTCTAAAAAGAAAGTCCCGGGTGGAGTTAAAGGCAGCGCTGGAGTAAGAGCTGACATGACCGGGGTGGTGGTGATGTCCCAGAGCCGCGTAACCTGGAGCCTGCGAGGTGAAGGCGGTCTGGCCAGAGGCTAGGTCGTGGCTGCTGGGATTAATCTTGAATGCTCCCATGCCATCTGCGAAAGGGTTGATCCCCAAACTCACTTCTCGATCCGTCACGTCTCCAGTGGAATGGTGTCTGGAGGAACCGAAAGTAGTGACTCCAATGGCTGGATACTGAGGTCCTGCGTCCAGCAGCATCTTCAGATCTTCCTCTTCCTGATTGCCAAACAAATGGACTCACCCAAGTCAAGGCTCCCAAAAAAAAAAAAATAAAACAGAGGCAAACCACTGATCGCAGGAGAGGAGATAAATATCTCGAGTTTTGTTTTACATGGAGGGAGACGGAATATCTCAGCAATGAAGTAATATCTTGCTTGGATGGTCACATCTAAAGCACTGGCCACCGAAAGATTGCAGCATGGACAGATCTAGCTTCTTTCATGGGATTTTTATTTATTTTTGTTTTGCACTGAAAGATGTTTTCTTCTACTTCTTCCCCAGCACTCCTCTTTCTCTGTCTCTCTCTCTCTCTCTCTCTTCAAATCATGCACAATATTGTCTTTTGCGGTTTATCTTCCTGGGGAGAAACTTTCACCTCCTCAGCCGGGCGTTGAGCTGGAGACTGATAGCTGCAATCATTCCTGCAGATAAATGAATTGAAAGGACGACTCAGTCCCCCCTTGATGAATGGGAGGAGGGGGTGGAGAAACGTGAGGATGGACGTCAGCTGCCATTGGTCCTCACCCTCTCCCCCATCACCCCTGCCTCTCCAACTAAGGACTCCCAGAGCACCACACAGCCTGTGATTGGCTATTCCCACTCATCAATCCCAGGTATTGTGAAGGAGGCTGACACTGCTCATGACAAACAATGTTTTTAGGAGTAGCAACTTTTTCCCCCCCTACCCAAATTCTACAGGAGAAAAAAAATTCTTGCAAGATCCCTGTTTCTTCATTTCTCCACATCTTATTTTTGCTTCTATCCTCCTAGGTCTACACTTCATAATTCTCAGAATATACATCAGCTAGGAGGGCTTTTGAAATCCCTCTGTTCTCTTCAAGATTTCTCTCTCCCAAAATCCCCAGCCTCAGTCTGAAACCTCTGTTCTGTTTAACCATTTCCAGGGAAGTGGACTTGCAGGATAGTCCAAGTCACTTTTTTTCTGAAATATTCCTTGTAATCAGTACCCATCACAACACAGGTGGGTGGAAAATGTTGACTTCTTTTTTTAATTTATTTATTTTTGTCTTTTTTTTTTTTTTTTAACTGCTGTTCTAAATATTTGTAATTGCATTGCAAAGGCATTGGGGGCAAAAGCTGGATTGGATTTTGCATGTGAGAATCCTGGACCCATATATACAAACATACACATATTATTTTGATTTTCTGGATTTTACATCTTCTATAAATGGACCAATGTAAATTTCTTGATATTCAAACTTTTTTTTTTTTTAAGTTCACAAATCAGTCACCCTTGTCACAGTTATTGAAATTCCTCAACTTGCCACACCAGGATGGTGGAAAAAAAAAAAAAAGCAGGCGGCGTCTTTGTTACTGACCGATCTTTTGATCGGCAGAGAAAATTCACTTACCCTCAGATGAGTGAACAGAAAAAGAACTTACACTCCCTTTGATTTACTCAGGAAAATGCAGACATTTGGATTCAGTGCAAACATACAACACTTGGTTGTTTTCAAGATGCAACCCTCCATTAACCTGTCTATTCCCCCCCCCCCCCCCCCCTTTAAAGTCTATAGAATTACTGACCATAGTTTCTTCTTGTACCCTATACAAAGGCCAGCCTTGACTATGTATTAAAATCATTGGAGATGGAATAACTGTGGGATTTAATATTAATCTCCCCACTGAGCCTACAAACTAAACTTGGGAACCCATGGAATCTTCATTAAAAAAAAAAAAAATTCATATTAATTTGGGATTAATATTATCCCTGGAAATAAGAGATGGCTAATAATCGGGGCCTTTCATTTACAACCTATTCTGCATATTCATTAGGCGTAATTATTTTCTTGTAATAAAAACCTTAGAAGCTAAATCCCAGATCGGAATCGTTCTATTTATCCTTTGTTAGTTGTGTCAATGAGTCTTTTTATTCAGCTATATCCATGCCACTAACTCTCACTCCTTAACAAAGAGACCTTAGCCCATCTTTTCAAAAGAATACTTTGTAAATAGCTAAGTGCAGGTAGCAGTTTAATTAAAATAGAAATAGCCTTAGTTAACATATCCTTTTCATAATAAAACGGGACAAGGAGCCTCTCACACTTCAATTGAATGCAAATCGACATTTCTATTCAAGCACTACTCCTTACTGCAAAGTCTGCCACCTTTTCTACTTATTTCTAGTAATTACACATATCATCACCCCAAATATAGTACAGAAAAGTATACACTACATCTGCATTATGGGAGTGGTGATTTCATTTTACAAATTGCACGTAAACATATTTGCATAATTTAAAATACAATAATAAAATGAAAAATGAAAACAATATACGTGAATATATATATACACACACACACATCATGCATGGCAAAGTAGCCCATTGCCCTTGCATCTGGTGCCCTTAAATACAGCATATGGGACCTGTGAGGTGACTTTTGTTTTTATTATTATAAGGATAGGAAGATGCAGAGTAGTTTTGTAGGAACTGATAAAGGAATATTTAGGGAATGTATTTAAACTTACAAAGAGTCACTGTATTAAAAAAAAAAAAAGTTGTGGGTTGTAGAAGTTATCAAGTGGGATTTGTGGCTTCTCTGCAGGGAAGGAAAACTGTTCTAGTTCAAAGCCACATGTACCAACGTGACAATATAAGCCATTAAAATATCATCCTGAAGGCTCATTTCTGCCTCATCATCTTTCCCTAACTGCTTTCAGAAGGGCAGAAAAAGAAGAAATGAAGTATGACCACATAGGAGCTGAAAAGTATTTTTGCTTTTCACCCCTGAAGTCCAACCTAAGAAGATTTGAAACTCATTCTGCAACAGGTGGGGTGATCAAGGTAAGAGATGGCAGCCAAAGACCTCTTTACATAACCTGTGTCTGACCTGCCCTATTACAGGTTTTTATCATGTAGATGGAGGCAGAATTGGAAATGGCTTTCACGTGGTTTGTTTGTTCGGAGAATCTTTTGTGCCTACCCTTAAATAGCAATGCCCAAAGACAAAGCATTATCATAGGTGGAGATAAGGTCGGAGAGGGCTATCTATATATATATATATATATGTATATATTCCAACCAGCAGCCTGTGAAAACAGGAGAGATTGGCTTCTTTCTGTTGTACTACAAAGATCCACTCCCCTGTCTTAGCATTGCCCCAGGATGAGGGGAAAACACGAGATAGAGAGGGAAACAATTTATTGGGTATTATATTAAATTACCAGGTCATTTGTCCACTCTGATTAATATATTTTACACACATTTACTTAATCCCAAAGGTCTATATGATGTATTGACAGTCTAATTCCTTATCCTGAACCAATTTAAGTGCTGACAAAAAAATAAAATAAAATTAATAAATAAATGTGATTTATGGATTTAGGGACAATTGGAACATTGAGAGATTTAATATTTTTATGCAGTTGAAGGCGTTTCATTTTGGATTTAAAATGTGCTGATCACATTGTATTAGCTGTGCAATCTATGTATTTCTTTGTATTTAACAGGCACGGTCTGACTGCTATATTGCTACAGCTGCTACTCTAAAAATAAATAAATAAATACATACAAAAAATCTGAAATAGTGTAAATTAAGCAAGGATTGCACGTGGTTGACAATTTATTTTGTATTAAAGCAACGGTGCAGATTTAACCTATCGTATATAGGTTTGTGATGCTCCTATCCAGTTAGTGCCTGCATTTTTTTTTTTTTACTCTGTTACTGGAAATGTAGTTAATCGGTCTGGATGAGTGTTGAAGGATAAATCTCTTGATGTCGCCGACTTTTGAAATACCATAGAGTTTGACCTCTGACCCAAGAACAACCACATGTGCACACGCAGAGCTTGGGTGGATAAATAGACCCAGTCAAATAATATGTAATCAGTCTGCTTCTGCTTGTATGTAATTCGATCAATAGTATTTGGAATTTGGAGCGCTTCAAATCATATTCATCCTCATTATAACGTTTGCCCGTATACAGTGCTGCTATTAAATATCATTTTTGTTTTACATATATTCATGTATTATTGCAATAAACTGTATATTTTATTCACCTCTATACCACTGTCTAATATTACCATCAGCATTGTTACCACGTGTTCCACCCCACAAAATAACACCCACAGTCATTGAAATGTTTTGCCTGAAATAAAAATAAATGTGCAGAAAATACTATTATTCCAAGAATAGTTAACTATTAAAATATCCCTTGGTATTAGATGATCATTATGCATACAGATATACACCTTTGACACAAATATTAATTCATACTAAAAATCATACCTATTTCTAAACTGTCTATAAAGTTTCACATGAAAGAAAACTGTTGTGTTCTGTATTACGATTTTAGAAGTAATAATCATAACCTTATTGTCCGATCTTGGAACTCGTGTGAGTTAACTTGATCATACAGTTCATATTAATATAGTCGGAAATGTTATTTGCTATGCTATATGTATATCGTCAAGCCAGATAAGTTGCAAAAGTTTTTTTTTAACACCTAATACTACCAGAGGGACAGACAACGCACCCTGGTACCCAAGGGTTACAGCTCGTGCAGAAATGTTTCAGAGAATTACAAAATATGTAATCCAAGTAATTTAAACAAGAAACGCTAGACAACAAACGGATAATCCTGCAGGTTAATAAGACTACAAGGAGGATATCTATCTATCTATCTATCTATCTGTCAATCTATCTATCATCTGTCTGTCTGACTATCTGTCTGTCTGTCTGTCTATCTATCTATCTATCTATCTATCTATCTACAATTGCTACACTTCTAGATAAGCATTATATGTATAGGAATATGGATATGTTACGATACAAATATAATATTTACATAAAATAAAAACAGCTTAGTCTATATATTACGACGAAGATATGTGAATAGAATGAAAATGGAATTTAATATACATCCCCCCCCCCCCCCTCTACACACTAACTTGAAAAATATATGTGTGTGTGTTTGTGTGGATATATATATATATATATATATATACATACACACACAATATATTATAAACATTCATATATTTATATTTACACATATTACACATGCAGACAATATTCAGTGCATGCACATGTATGTAGTTAGACAGGTGTACAACATATACATGCTCAAACAGAGTCATACAAACACACACACACACACACATATATATATATATATATATATATATATATATATATATATATAAAGGTATATATATGTATATATATATATATATATATATATATATATATATATTATGTGTGTACATAAATATATGTTTATATATGAAACATATGTCAATATGTTGTATCATACAATCTAGATATGCATATTAAACACATGCAATACATTTAATCATTATGAGTGAAATGGATTTATAAATAAAATAGCTGCTAAGCATGGTAGTAGAATTGTACCAAATCCAGAGGAATGCTAACAAGAATCCCTAGCTGTATGCCATCAATAAGTGAAACCTGAGCAGCACATTTCATAGTCTTCAAAATCATACTTAGAAATCCTTAAGGGAAATAGGCATGCAGAGACTGGTCATGCTTCAGATGTATGCCATACCATATAGATTTGGTATAGTACATCAGAATCCAATAAAACGTGCATTATGAAGAACAAATAGGAAAATGGCGCTAATGTGTTACTTATTCAAACAAACACACACAACAATTGTTTCAATTTTGTAGCTTGGAGTGTGATCCAAAGTCAGCTCTAGGACTTTTTAAAAGACATTGAAAGAATGAGTCATTGGAGCCTCCATGTAAGAAGGAGAAGAATGGGAGTCTGTAGCAACATCAGGAAAAAGCCACGTAAGTTTCACATGTGTCATTTTTGTGGTTCCCAAGAACGTTGTGAATTTTAAGCTCTGTGTCTACTTTCCTTGTGCAAACATAAATCAGCGATATAACACCCAACCAGCATCTGTTTAATCCTGCTCTCTGTCCATTTACTTGGAGGTGCTGGAATTAATATTTGACGAGTTTCTCATTGAAACAAACACCCCTGACCCCATTTGACTGCATTGTCACATTATTCTATGACATATTCATCTTGAATTCATTTACGGACGATTTGATTGGAATGAGCTTTGACATGTATTGGATCCTATTAAAAAAGAACACTTTGATCTTCTTGATGGGGTTTACATGATATGTATCATCCTTACTAGGGATACCATGCTTTCACAAAGTGGTGGCTACCAGGTCTTAACAATGAGGTCTGACTAGTTAGTGACTGACGCCTCATTTGACAGAGATACTTTAATCGTGAGCTGGTTTGTCACAAACCTTATGCGAGAGACACATATATCTCACCCACTCCCAAAGGGACAATTGAAGGTCCTTACAACAGAGTCAGACATGTTCCCTCTGCGTTCTATCTAGAGATCTAGAACAGGGGCCTTGGGAACGTACAAATGTTAGTCCTAATGGGTTTCCTGTACTTTTTTAAATAATTCAATTGTTTTGGGAGATAGGTGGTGAATTTTCTTTTTACTCACTGTAGCATCACTGCAAAGTTTTATTCATATGCAGTGTTTTGTAAGTGTGAATTTGTTTAAAATATTCTTATTTCATAATTTGCATAATAAAGCGTATAAATAAGGTCAGGTAGCTGTCAGTTTATCGCCTCACAAATTCCACGTACCACGTAGAAATAAATAGTAGATATAGATTGAAAGATAGATAGGTAGATAGATAGGTAGATAGACAAGTAGATATATGGAAGATTGATAGATATTTTGGGCAGATGAATTAGTATATAATTCATTTTTTTTTTCACTGCAAAGTTTTATATAGTGTTTTGTAAGTGTTTTTATTTTGTAATTTGCTAAACATTGCATATTAATAGTCTGGTAGCTACCAGTCCATCGCCTTATAAATCCCCTGTGCGTTTAAAAAGAAGAAGTAGATCGACAAATAGATGTATAGAAGATAGAAACACACACACACAGATAGATAGATAGATAGATAGATAGATAGATAGATAGATAGATAGAGGCGAGCTAGGAGTATTTTTGAGACACTGTACAATGTATTTTAATATGCTTTTAAAAGTGGATTTATTTTATTTTCCTCATAGTATATATACTGACACTGCTCATAGGATTTGAAAGGACAGATGAAAATAGACAGGTATCTCTTAAAATAGGGGGATAGATATTTTAAAAAACTGATACATTATATATATATATATATATATATATATATACATGCATATATCTGCAATATGAGTTTATGGTTTTATTGTATAAAAATGTTGTCTGTTTGTCCGTTTGTCTCTCTAATTACCTGATTGTCTGTCGCTATAAATATATGTATGTCCTTCTGTCTACTGCATGTATTATAACGTCTACCTTATTTGTCAAAAGCATCAACACATTTAATAAAACAACAATCAAATTATACCTCTGTTTTCGTGGAGCACAGTCAAATAGTAAATGGGCATGAAGCACACGGAGGCCAAGATCAGAGAGTGGAGGGCATGCTTTAATGAGACCTCTGTTTACACGTCGGGTAGAATTGGCTTTACTAACTTGTCGAAACGTTATCTTCACAAACCAAAAAACTATTTGCATTGGCTTATGTAAACATATATTTATATATATATTATATATATATATATATATATATATATATATATATATATATATATATATATATGTATACGGATTATTCCATTCAGTATTTTGAATGGTTCGAGTGCATAAATTATGAACAGTTTCAGAATCAGCACCTGTAAAATAGACCGATATCTGGATGGTTTTGCTGTTGTTGGTTCTGAACTATAGGTCATCAGGATCATCCAGAAAACACACATAGTTATGCTACATTTGTATGTTATATTATTGTGTCCAACAACTTATGCTCTAAAAATAAGTTTTGTATTTTCGAAACAAAAATAGGCATCAAAGTTTAAGAATTTATAGGCAATTTCTTTCTTTTTGCATTATTTGCATAGGCCTAAGCTTTCTCCATAACTTGCCTATCTGTCTCTCAATATATTCCTACATATCTAAACAATTTCTCATTAAAAAAGAGACATCTATCTAAATACATTGCTTTCACACACACACACACACACACACACACACACACACACACATATACCAACAGAGTTCTACGGCCACTTTTGTTTTTGTTACAATAATGCCCTATGCTTTTATTGTCGAGTTCGGTACATTGAGTATTTAAGTTGTTATTTTGTTAGTATTCTAATAATTAAGTTAGTAATTGACTATCTATTTTAGTACATTGAAAATATGGCAGTTGGTAGCTATTCTGATCCCAGCAATGACCTTCTGTTTTGGACTACAATTCCCATCATTCCAAGTCAGCCAAATGGCTGAACAAGCAAAGAGTAGAATTCAGTGAGCGATCTCAGCTGCCAAAAAGCTTTATGTCACATAATCTACTGAATACTGAGCAAGAATATTGTTGTGAAATGTCCTGGTCTATTGCGTAAAGTTTTTGTAAAGTCCAATTAAAAGAAGGGAAAAAAATAAAAGGAATTGTTACTTTTTGGTTGGAGAATTATATTGGTATGTGACATGTTTAAGAATAAGAAATTCTGGGAAGAGGAAACAATTTGGAAGCGATCGCGAAATTAAGACATTTGACTTGACAGTTTTGTATTTTTTTATTTAGTTTTGCGTCAAATTATTAAAATAAATAAAGAAATAAATAATAATACGATAACCCCTTACCCGACATGCTAATAACACACGGGACATATAATACGTCACAACACAGAATATTGGCACACAGGATATTCAGTGTTGTTGTACTTGATACATTGGAATACAACATAACTACTTCATAACGGTTTTTGCATTGAAGACACAGAAATCTGACCTGACCAATTACCGCTCAGGTAAGTCGTATACTGGTCAATAGTAATGAGCAGTGCTGATTGCTCTTTGCCACTCCACCTGCTGTGGACTTCGACTCCAGTGATGCTCAGCGAATCCATAGGTGGCTGAGCAAAATAGGAACGAAAAAGTTTATTAACTGGTCTATAGATTGTACGTTTGTACTGCTTTGATGAAAATGTTGGCGCTATTTTAAATATATAATCAATACAATTTAATAAGCTTTATTGCTTGGACAAGTAATCGTGCTGATGATGAACTAAAGCAACAGGCCGAACAGTTTCCTACAACGGAACCAGCTGATTAGAGAACATAAACACATAAGTTTGGAATTGGTTGCCCTTTTTTTTTTTAACCATTTCAAGCCCCACATGCTTATAGGGTTTGAAGAGTAGTTGCTGATTTCTCTGGCACTGGCACTTAAAAGGTTAAAAAGCTACTGAGCATTATTAAGAATTTTATATCGATTAAAAAAGTAGGACCGGTCACAAGTTTGATCTATTGTCACATTTACACATGGGAGCTATTCAATCACCTGTGACATTTATATCTGGCTATTGAAAACCATAGACTGTAATAGAAAAATTGGTGACTAGCAATACTGTAAGTCAATTCACTGAACCTACCATGATATAGTTTCTTTAACCCCTTCTGCCCCATAGGATGAAATTACTGTATTCCATAGCATATGGTACTCAAGTGTTAATTGTGACTTATCATATGACCCTTATGTTCATGGAAAGATTTAACAGCACATAGAGCGGCATGTTGAATGATTGCTCACAAATACAAACTGCTACATAAAGACATTTAATATGTCAGATACAATCAGATCAGCCGCAAAACGGCGCCTAACAGAAAAGGAGCAAAATGAATTTAACAGAGCCAATAACAGTTCAGATTGTATCGCACTGCTGCAAAAAGGTAGGTTTCGATTTTTAAAATACAGTAACTGCATGAATGAGATACATTGTTCTCATAATATTTTATTATCTTAGAAGAACACACAAAAGTCCTGAGAATAGAAAGTAATTCTATATATTCTATATATATATATATATATAAAGGTGTGGGGTGTGTGTATATATATATATATATAAATCCACACACATATATACACACATATATACACACACATACACACATATATTTCTGGGGGAAACAATATGAATATATATATATATATATAGTGGGGGTACAGTGGGGGTACGCGGTTACAATTTACACATGCAAACATCCAGATCCCAGTTCATGCTCAGCAAATAATAATTAAAGGCTAAATCAAACACATAGCACACAAGCAGCAGTGATATGACCTCTTATTAACTTTTTCTTGCCGCACATGTGTTTTAATCGTTTTTTCTGAAGATAAAAAAAAAAAATAATCTTTCGGTTGTCAAAGTCCAGCATTTGTCCAGCACGCTTTACAGTTTCATTCGATATAGAAAAATGTCCTCTGCAAACACGAGGCAACAGGGCTGTCGGTAGTAAGTGGGGGCCATAGGGTCAGCACGTTCTGCTCTTGATGGCCAGCGTTTGGCACTTCATCTGTTGTGAACTACTGTTCCCATGCTCAGCTTGTAATTTGGGTGGCTGAGCATCATGGGAACCGAAGTTCATAACAGCTGAAGTGCCAAATGTTAGCCATCACATCGTTATGGCTTGCGTTGCGCGTGCGCAGTGGGGAGAAATTTTTCTTCCTCGCCCCCCCGCCCCCCCTTCCAATCCTTTCAGGCTTTCAGCAGGACCTGTTAGAAGTGACGTCAATCATCTACAGCCAGCCAATCCGTGAGGGCTTTTATTGTTAAGCTCTCTGGGCAGTAGCAGTGTCTATGAATCTCTATTCAGTGTCTCAAAGCTTCCTGCTGCTCCTGCTTCTCAAGCGTAGGGGATTCCACGTAGACACAAAAGAAAAAACTTGAAAAAAAAAAACTTTTTGGTGAAAAGTTTTTATTTTATTCTTTTCCTACAGCCCGGTGATTGTAGAATTAGCAGCAATGAGTGTGGATGCTTTGGGGAACACAATGATGGACCCTGTTTTTCCTAAAAGGAACCCGGCGCTGAGATTACTAGATTTAGCAGGGGCTCATCATCATCATCACCATCATCACCCCCCTCAGAGCATGACAGGCTTCCCAGGGTATGTGGGTCATTCCCACTCAATGGCTCATATGCACCCTGGGGAATATGCTGCTGATTCTCGCCTAGGGCCAAGTTCTGCATTCCGGCCAGAACACATGGGGCATCATCCAGGGGCCCTCAAAATGAGCCCTGCCCATAATCCACACCACCACCACCACAACCACCATCATATGGCAGGCCATGCTGAGGTTGCCTCCAGTCAAACAGGAGCTTTTGGCCCGGCTCAGTCAACTGCCGTATCTTACCCAAGTATTCCCCACACAACCCAGCCTATTTCTGCAGGTAGGGACTTTTTAATAGGCAGAGATCTGACAGTACAAGTCATGCCAGGTCTGAATGAGCAACACTCTACTACAGCATCTCACCATGGAATGTTTGTTTCAACAACAGGTAGCTACCATGGACAGCATGGGCACCACACAGAAGCTGGGAGCCATTCCTATTTCTCTGGACCTCATGAGCAGCCTTCCCATGCAACCCCAGGTGGTCAACCTCTAAACGGACAGATAAGACTTGGGCTACCTGGAGATATGTACAGCAGGTCTGATCATTTCACTCAACCAGTTTCTAGGACAGACCCTTTTGCTTCAACATCTCTCCACAGCTACAGTGGCATGAATTTAAATATGAACATAGCTCCTCATCACGGACCTGGTGCCTTTTTTCGTTACATGAGGCAAGCTATTAAACAAGAACTTATCTGCAAGTGGATTGAGGATGAACACGTTCCAAAAAAACTCTGCTCAAAAACTTTCACCACCATGCACGAACTTGTCACTCACGTTACAGTGGAGCACGTTGGTGGGGCAGAGCAAGCCAACCATATATGTTTCTGGGAAGAGTGTCCAAGAGAAGGGAAACCTTTCAAAGCCAAATACAAACTGGTTAACCACATCAGGGTCCACACAGGTGAAAAACCCTTCCCGTGCCCCTTCCCTGGCTGTGGGAAAGTATTTGCAAGATCAGAAAATCTCAAGATCCACAAAAGAACTCACACAGGTCAGTACCCATTGGTTCAGTTGTCTATATGTTGTTTTTATCTCTCGTGCTGTTGATAGTAAGTTTATTTTACAGCCTACTCTGACTAGTCCATCTTTGCATATGTCACTTACCGACACTTTGTATTGCATTTTTACAACATCACACATTAAATAGCCATATAAATAAATTGATTATAATCCCTAGGGATATTTTATGACCGTTTCCATCTTGTGATCTGATTGATTTAAAGCTCTGGGGATTATAAATGAATGAATCAAGAACAAGGTAAATAGATTTGTCCACGTGCTTGTAAACTTTCATTCCAGCTAATTAATATTTATGAAATAATACAGCACAATTTATACGACCACCGCAAAAAGAGGATTTTATGGTCAAGCTAAACTATGAAATATGGATTACTGTGACAGATTGAGCTGAAGAGATTTAGTTATAATTCAACGTGACAGGTTTTTTTTACTCTTTTAAATGTAAAGTGATATTATTCTAAATCTGTTCTATAGTTTTAAAATACTATTCCATTTAAAGAAAGACAATGATCATCTATTATCAAGCATATGCATTATATATATATATATATATATATATATATATATATATATATATATATATATATATATATATATATTCATATATTTATGTGTGTGAGAGAATATATCTATTAATATATGTGTATATATGTATGTATATATACTATTATGTATTTGTGTATATATATATATATATATATATATATATATATATATATGTACAGGTATAGTGCATATATTTTTTTCATGCATGTTTTTTGTTATTTTGTGATTTAACTGGTCTTTAAAACGCCAATTACATTAAGTAGCAGATTAAGTGAGTGTCTTGTCATTCAGTTTATATATATATTTATATATTTAAATAAATATTTTATTTATTTTATTATCAGACGCCCCCAAGCTGTCGTCTAGCTCCCCCCCCCCCCCCAACCTAACTAGTTGTTCCTTACATTCAATTTATAATAAATTACAAATTTATAATTTTGTTGATAGTTGGGAGCAGGTGCTCTGTCTCCAGACCAGCATCTTCTCTTTGATGACAGACAGTCTCTTAACTAAACAAACTTTCTCTGCTCCTTGGAATATCCTAGTCTTAAGCTTGTGATGGAGACGATTAGACAATTCTACGTGTTTCACCTAAAGCACAATCCTGCATTTGAAACATTACGATTGGAACTTTTTTTTTGTGTGTGTGTGTGTGTGTCTTATCGCTCTTGGAAATAAACCCCAAACACATAAATACATATAGAAATATATCCCCCACATTTTGTATCTTGGATGATGAATGTGTTTTTTTTATTTTTTTTTTATAAACAATCCTGCAGGGCCCTTGCAATTAGTATTTTGTTTGAGCTCCCAAACTTGTAGGGAAAGTAACAAAATTGCATTTCAATTGTTAGAAATAATTAATGGAAACATTTCTTCTTGGAAGAGAAAGGGTGATTGCTTTGTAAAATATTAATGGACGACGTCTGACTCCTTGTGAAGTAATGAAGTACAGCGATTGGTTCATTTCCTTGAATAAATACAATTTGGTTACATTGAACTGATAGGATCCGACTGCAAAAGACTCTGCTAATAATACTGCTCAAAATGCAAATAGGAGCAAAATACGTGTTAACACCATATGTTTCATTCTCTATACACCACACTTTTGTTTTGTGATTCTCCTTCATGTGTGTTTGTAAGCCTTAGTTTTCCAATATTCCTGTATTCTTCTGCAAGTGTTAAATATAATGAGAGCCTTGTAAAAATAACAGCTCTGAATGAATTAGCACTATTTCTTGTAGTGAATAACAAAGGCGAGGCAAAAAAAAAAAAAAAAACAACAACAACTAAATTATTTATATATTTACAGGTAATATTATATATTTAAAATCGAAATCAAAATTTTAAACAATTATTGACATTGCAAATAGAAACATGTAGTAGGTTTATTTTTATAACATGAATATTATATGAAGGGACAATACGATACAATACTAAAATACGATGTATTTGATGATTAAATAGGTAACTGCATCTGATTTTTTGTCTAGGGAGATAGCGAAATAGGATTCCTAAGTTAGTAAGAACATATCATTTTATAAGGTGCTTGATGGGTATTTTGGTACGATAAATGGAGATCAGTTTAGTATTTAGCTTACAAGCCTGTTTTGGTCGGTAGAGAGTAGTATTTTTCAAACACAGAGGGAGCTTTAAGGTAGAATCGTCAATGCTTTGCTAATGTGATTTTTTTGTGTGTGTTCTATCAATACACCTCTGATTTATAACATACAACAGTATCACAAAACTCTTTCTATGTTTGTTATAGGCCTTAAAGCAGCGGTAAAAGTGTTAGGCCTCAAAGTAGAGATAAGCCCTTCGATACACTAGGCTACTCTAGTATTTTGGGCCACAGAAATCCACTAGACTGAATGCTAGACATTACTGATATAAAAGTGGAGAATATACATAGTGCAGATTTATCAACTGAACTAAACTCTCCCTGGCCGGATCCATACATCACTGTATGCACCGCACATCTATTATGTTTAGAAGATCACAGGCAGGGAATCTACAGGCAAAATAACGGGACCTGTTGGACCTCTTATAAGAAGCCTTAAACAATCGTAAAACAGATATCTTACGTAATACTTTCTCCCCAAATCTTACTACTTGCAACTATATTCATAAAATATAACTCCTGCAAATGAAAGCATTTGCAATCAAAACAAAAGTATTGTGTCTGTCATATAATAAATAAAATGTATATACATCTGTGTGCTTATATATATTTATATATATATATACGTGTGTGTGTGTGTGTGTGTGTGTGTGTGTGTATGGGTAAATGAGTATATATCCCATTTCCTTTATTTTTTTATTAATATAATATATAATGTAATACATTTAGAAACGTATATGTCTGAAGCTGTTAAAAATAACATATACGATAGTAAATTTGTTTAGCAGATTCTCTGAAAGCAAGGTTTAGGAATAATAAGATGTAATGTACAATTATTTATTTATTTTACTCTATATATAATGGAAACACATAGTATATGCTGCAGCTTGCTACATATATTAATGTGGCAGATCCCTGGAACTTAAAGGTGTAAATTCAGCTGTATTTAGCTTTGTAGGAAGTACAATACCCAGTCATGATTCCTTTAATGTATATATTTCTATAACATCTATTGTTCTAAAAGCACATAAAGTTGATTGAACTATAGGAATTATCGGTACAGCTATTGACATATAAATACTCACATCGCATATAATATCGCATATTTTATTTGTTGTTTTTTTTCAACGTCTACGTGAACATGTTACACTCTAAATAAACAGTGCTCATTTTTAATTCACTTTTAATCCTCAATCAGACAGAGGTACCATGAAAGAACAAAAGTACCAACAGGATGGATGTAAATAATGTTTTTTTTTCTATTTACATGATAGAAAGTGAATATATAAATCAAGAATCATCATCATCAATATATAGACACACACACACACACACACACATATATATATATATATATATATATATATACACACACACACACACACACACACACACACACACACACATATATATGTATATATATATATACACACACACACACACACACACACACACACATATATATATATATACACACACACACACATGTATAAAATCAAGGATACAAACGGTGGCTCACACGGTAACGGGTTAACCTATAATTCTGACTATTCTGACACATTGTGATTTTTTTTTTTGTCTTCCAGGTGAGAAACCATTCAAATGTGAGTTTGAAGGCTGTGACAGACGCTTTGCCAACAGCAGTGACAGGAAGAAGCACTCTCATGTCCACACCAGTGATAAGCCCTATAACTGTAAAGTGAGAGGATGTGACAAGTCATACACACACCCCAGCTCCTTGAGGAAACACATGAAAGTTCACTGTAAATCTCCACCTCCCAGTTCAGGCTACGAATCGTCCATACCTTCTCTTGTATCTCCATCCTCTGATTCTGGACAGGATCCTCCAGCCACTACTTCACACTCTGAACCCCTCCCTTCTTCTCAAGGAGCCAACCTGAGTGAATGGTATGTGTGCCAAAGCTCAGGGGCAAGTGGCATCCCAACGCCACCCAGTAATACTCCTTCACCTGACCACCGGAAGGCTTGCTACAATAACTGTGACGCTAGACCCAATTACTAGGAGCCAGTCTAACCCAAAAGCAACATTCCTTACACCTTTTATATTCATTATTGGGTACAAGTACTGCATTTTATAAGGACTGCAAAGAACACATTGTCTGTTGAAGTTCTGAATAAGGGACCGAGTCTTCTTACTAACAGACAAGACAGATGCTCCCATAAAAATGTAAAACAAGTGCGGTTGTGTGAGCGTGTAGTAGACAATCCCCAAACCCTGTAGCTTGAATCTGAACATTTGAAAAGCACAAACAATTTAACCCCCTTTCCCTTTCCTCAATCTATGTTTACTGTTCACCAATGAACCAAAGTGTTTTGTTAACGATCTATAGATGATGTATCCTATATTGTCAAAGGCATACCATCTTGGTGTTTCCCTTACACTTTTGTTAGCCTAAATTCATAGTGCTTTTATAAAGCTGAACTTTTTTTTTTTTTTACTGGTTTGTATAAATCTTTTACTAGTTTTCATGGTGGGTGAAATGTATATAATGGAATAAGATATGGTAATTTATGTTATGTATATATTATTTGGAGCTGTCCTTGATGTAAACGGTTCAAGCATGGACAACACTATGGGCCTTGTAATTATTTTATGAAAATTGTCAGTTGGGTTTCCCATAGGGCCACTGTTGGTTTAAGTGTTGTTGATAATATGTCATTGTACAGATTGCAGAGAGAACTATTAAACATGAATGTGAAGTGAATTTTGGGTTTGAACAGACTGCAGATACTTATTGCTGTAGCAAACCATGTCCTGTATAATAAATTTTGTTGTTTTTTTTTTTTACCACAAAATGAAAATAAGCAGTGTGACGTTATGATTTATTTTTATGGCTTTAAGGTGTTACATTTGCAAAATCTAAATATAGTGTAACCATAATTGTGAATAATAATTTAGTCTTGGGCTCTGATTGGTTTGATCCAAATACAATGGTCCAACCTGATGCATGCTGGGTAAAAAGGTTTCTATACAGGCTTGTTATAAACACATAATCAATATTCTTACAGTGATTCCCGAATGAACAATTATTACTGTTCATATAAATATATATTTCTAGAAACAACAGCTTCTTTAGGCTTTGTATTGCTTCTGTAAGCTTGTTTTTTTTATTCTTAATTGGATCTGAAAAAAGTGTTCTAGACTTTTCTTTACATACTCTCAAAATGGTGGCTAAGCATCTATAAAATGAATGCCCAGCATCTGCAGAATGCTTTGCATATGAGAGTTAAGATCTGCTTGGTATTCCTGTGACTGGGTGTGAAGTTCTCATAGTGTTTGCTTCTATAGGCTAATCACCTTTAATTTTTCATTTGCTTGTTACAGATGTCTGCCCTGTTGCTCTCAAGGTAATCTTCTAGACAGTCACATCTCAAAGCTTGAATATTATGCTTTAGACATCAAAGGACATTTTCCACAAAGACGTTTTCTTCTCAACGGTGAATCTTCATGGTAAGTTAGTATTTGTATAGCAATAGGCAAATCATACTTAATTCTTCAATGACTGGAGTCTGGGCTCCTTCTAGTCTTTTTTTATTTTTTATTATTTAAGTCTAAATGAGTCTTTCTCTTGTGTATACACATATATTTTCTTTGACTCCAGCTAAATCATTTTCATTTAATTTCCAGTAAACAAAAAACACGCGAATGGGCACTTGTTGGAGATCTTAATAAAAATGGATAAAAATGTTGGGAAGAAAAGGACCTCCTGAATTGAGGCGTCAGAGGACCATTGTCTCTGCTTTCAGCAGTGATCAGAGAATTCATTTTGATTTGATGGCAAGTTTCAAAAGGCAAGGAAATGGTTTTTAACGGGAAGAATGGAAGAAAGGCACTAATCAAGTTCGGGTTGTTCAAAGAGTCTAGTTTTGGGGTTGAAAGTGTGAGTTTTATGGAGCCTCAACATGCCAAGTTAGGATCTCTATGGTAATGAGAGGGGCAATAGCAAGCTGGCTTCAAAGGAGGCACACTCCATTTGAGACACAGTCTATTAAGATACATTTGGACTGACCTTTGGTTTCATGCTAGCTTAATACAGCCAGTCCTTTCTATATTATACTGGTGTTAACTAGCATATGAGTCTACATTATATATATATATATATATATATATATATATATATATATATATATATATATATATATATTTATTTGTATATGTGTATACTATACACACACCAAAACACACAGATATCCTACTATTATATATATATATATATATATATATATATATATATATGTGTGTGTGTGTGTGTGTGTGTGTGTGTATATCTATATCTATATCTATATATATATAGATATACACACACACACACTCAGATAAGTATCAACAATACACACACCCCACGCAGACACGTACATGTAATAGAATGTACTAAATTCAAGCTTTTGAACTGTGCGAGATGTTTCATGATAAAGGTTATTATGTTCTCATTTTCAAGAACATAGAAGATTATTTTTAAAAACCCAGGCTAAATGAAACAATCAAGAATAATAGCGCACAGTAATACACTATTGATTGCGTTTCCAAAAATACCACATCCAGTGTAATGACATGCTGACTCTAATTTCACTATTTTAGTATCCCCTCTCTCCCAGTTTGGAATATAAAGGGTAGGTGTTTATATCTACCCACTCAGTACACAGTAAACTTTCTCAAGTGGAGGGAGGGGGTTCAGGAATGGAAGCTCATCCATTTAACCATTGCCTTGCTAGGTGGGTAAAGTCCGGCAGCGCCATGGTTAAAGTAGATGTTGAAGTAATTGTCTTGTTGTTTATTTTATCCAAGTACCTCTGTGAATAGAGGAAAAATAAACAATCCCCCCCAAAAATCCAAACAGTTCACTCCCTTTAGTGCCAGTTCATGAGACTGAATAAAAAGGATGGACTGGGGTCTATTGAGCTGAGAAATCTTTGAAGTGGGAGTTATTATCTGAGACATTCTTGCTTGTTGTCCTAACAACGTTAGTGAAACGTTAAAGGTTCTTTGTCAGCGATTTGTGAAGTCCAAGCAAGCCAGTTAGCTGAAAAGCCACACTCAAGCCTGCAAGAAGGTCGGTTTAACTCCTCTGGTGCTTGAGAAGGCCTATCGATTTATTTTACTAACCCTTTTTACGTTAAGGGGTTAACAGTGGTGTTTCAAGTTGTGTAACAGTGCCTTCAAGTTGTGTTTGATCTATTTATAAGATACTTCTGTAAAATAACATGTGTGCATTTGTGCTGTAGTAGATAGGACGTAGGGATATTATTGTATCTGCGCTTTAATTTAGGAGCAGTGTGTACCAGCAGAATTATACATTGTCACCAATACTAGGTAACCTTTGGCACTCCAATTGTGGTGAACTAGATTACCCATGATGCTCAGCCAGTTCTATATATATTTATATATATCCTGGGAAAAGTAGACCACAGCAACCGGAGTGCTAAATGCTTTCCATCTACATATCTTTCAAACATTACCACATAGTAACGTTATACATGTCATTTGCAAAAGTAAAGGTACCGTAACTTTCTGATTACACTTATTATTTACATGGTAAGGTTACACATGTATAACTGTAAATATGTGATTATTCCATTTATAGTCAGTTTAAAGGTATTAGCTATGCTACTGACGTGCAATGTGAATTTGATTTTACAAAGGATCATCAGCACATCAGACAGAGGTTAATATCTTCATGCTTGGTAAAGCTTTTCTGATATGCTTTAGAGAAAGGCTCTGTTAACTGAAGTCCCCTCAATTTGCAGAGCAGGTGTAAAAAGGGTTGATGAAGAGCAAGTTTAATCCCTGTGCCTTGTGAACCTCTTCAACACAGATTGGCTGGTTTGCAAATGCCCCTCTCTCTTTGAAACTGCTTAGAGAGGTGATTTTGATTTCCCTGCTCAGTCATCTGTCCACAGGGAGCTGGGCCATGATTACAAAGTTTCTTAGCATAGACCATACTAAGGTTTTAAGGTCACTAGTAATTTAAGAAGTATTTAAGTGAGAAGATGAACTAGCTTTGACAAAAATAAGCCAACAGATCTGGGCTATTTTATTTGTATTTGTACACAGATAAAACCCATGTGATGTGTAACTGAAGGTAAATAGTATGTTTGTAGAAAATACTGCTTGGATTTAAATAAAATGGTTTCTTTTAAATTAGTGTGAAAGCAAATTTAAAAGGAAAATCTCTTAGAAACCATCCATTCATCAATCGTTTCATCTAGGATCAAAAATATTAGTGCTGATAAAAATGTAATGGGAAATAGTACCATCCTGGCACAAATAGATACATCATTCAAGGTCTCATTCAGCTTTTCAAAACATTTTTAAGGTTAAATGTTCCTTGAAAACCATTTTTTTTAACTCATTCTTCGCATGTTTGTTTCCAATGCTGAATTGCACATTATCATAGTTACTAACAGTCTTGCTTTTGCTGGTACAGTCCTGTCTTTTTTGGCCCTGAGCTGATCAAATTTGGGTCTGTCCTGACACTGCTGCTGCCTATACAGAATATTTGCACTATGCAGAGGCACGATTGCATTTAGCTAGCAGAAATACACAGCCTAATGCAACAAATCAATTAGCATCAGACACCCAGTGTCTGTATCATTTAGGGTGTGGGATAATTCAGTGCAGGGTGACCTCACTATAATAACATGGTTATTTATAATCTTTCAATCAAACATTTCAATTTAAAACATCTACACTTGATGCACTCTTCCTATTTCTTCCTATCAGTGGTCCTTTAAATGTGTCTGTCTGGTCTCCTGTTCACTACCTTGTGCAACCATAAGCAATTAAACTAATGTAACAGGGCCATTTAATTTGCCATCAGGTGATATTTATTATATATTATAAACAAGAGGCATCACAGACAGATTAATAACAAATGTTTTTCATTTGATCTATGCATTTGCTTGGAATTCTGCTTTAACAATGTTTAAATGATATTTCTCTGCTCTGAAGTCACACTGTGCATGCCATTATACTTATGACACTTGTTAAAAAGGATGCAGGGTCCCAACAGGTTCTATCACATGTGAGTAAATCTCATCTAAATATGCACAAGTAACTACTGCAAAAATGCAAATATCATCAACATATAATCTACAGGAGTATAGGACAGTAATTAACCCTTCTCTCTAAACAAGTGGAAGGCAAATTACATTTAATACCATAGAAGGCAATAACTGTTATTACCGAAGTGGATATCTCTTTCTACCATATAATGCAAACTCATTTACCGGTATTACATAAATACAGTTTCCTTTAAAATCATGTGAGGTGTGATAATAATAAGATAAGGACATGAATATGAAATTTGTTACAACTGTTTTTTATTTTTTATTTTAATGTAATTTAATGGCAACATAAATGTAACTTTATGAAGATATTTTAAATATAGCATTTATTTTAGTGTTTATTTGAATCTTCATTTGCATTGTTTTTGGACAATGGTAAAAATAAATCCATGTTATAAAAGTGGGCTGATGGGGTACTGTGTGTTGGAGTCGTGGGCCCGTCTAAAGACGTGTGCTGCGGTAGTGCACTATTTACTCAGATGTGTTAGTGCTGATATTCTGGCTTTTTTAGACTCGAGGGAAACTGCTTTGCAGTGTTAGTCAGTGACGGGCCCACGACTCCAACACACAGTCCCCCGTCAGCCCTCTTTTATAACATGGACTAACATCCTGTATTCTTAATCATGCCAGTTTGAACATATATTCTCTAGTGACCCTCTCATCGAATGACACCTCTCATTAAACAAGTTCTTTCTAAGGAAAATCAGAGAGAGCAATTATCTTGTCTCACCAACTCTGAAATCCAAATAAATACCATAATTTGAATATATTAAGATGCCACGAGTAACACAATTTAGAGCACACGTGACCATTTCTACATCTCCATCCCCTCTGAAGAAGCCCACGTGGCAAAACGCGTCAGGTATGTTTTACCCAATATTATCGGGATGTCTGCTATAACCTGTGGGAATTAGTGTCTCTGTGCAATCATGTTCACTCCTGCTTTGCTCACAGTCGATTGAGAACACACCAAAATTGTGCAATCTGTATACGTATCATGGTATTTGTTTTTATTGATTGCTTTATTAATGTTAGTGTGTGCATGTTTTATATTTTATTTTTATCATTAAAACTGCATTTTGGTTTTTAAGATCTGTGGTACCATCACTTTCCTTCTCTCTTTGAACTTGCATCCACACCAGTCCCATTACATAAAAATGTACATTCGCCTGGACAGGGCATACTGACAAATGTAATTGTAATGTAATTTGGCTTAATGGCTTTTAGTTTGGCTTTCTTTCCCTGAATGATAACTAGAAGAATGGCTTCTAGACCCAAACTTAGAGAAATCTATAGGAGATTTAGGTAAAATAACCAGCCAGTGATGCAAATGTGTTTTAGTAAACAGTGGAACAGAAGATGTTTCTTCCATTTAGCCCTCTTTGCTCTTTCGGATCACAAACTTCAGTGAATAGATCATGCTGATGAGCCCTCATAGTTACTGCACCACTTAAGTTGTGTGCTCTGTGGGCTTCATTATGTTCACACAAAATCCCTGTGTTGTTCCATTGCTGCCCTTTTGTAGACTGCTAGTTTATTTGTTTTTATCTGCTGCATCCAACTGATGAGCTGCTGGAGCAAGCTGCACTATGCCCCAGATGACATATGGGAGGGTTTGACTATTGAGAGTGTTAAGAGCCTGCTTTAAAATATGCAGAATGTGTGCTGTAAATGAGTTACAAGCAGAGCTGAATTCATATATTGTAGGACCCAGTATTGATTAAACATTTTATGTCCAACCAGCTTCAGCAACACCCCTTGTCTATAAGTACCACCCTCTACATTAGTCCACTGCAGTCCCTTCTTCGCCTGCAAGTTCCTTCTTCCATCATTAGCATCACCTCATTACTTGCCTCCTCCATCTGCCACCACTCAATGCGCCTCATCCTGGTAATGGTCATGGTGCTGTGTAATCCATATACTATGATGATCAGACATATAATTCACTGAGCATCATGGGAAGTGTTGTCATCAATAGTTACAGTATAAATGGTTTCAGTTCACTTTAACTGTTGTGGACTACATTTCCCATGATGCTCAGTCAGGATTATGAGAGCTAAGTATCATGGGAAATGTCTGCTGGAGTAAATAGTAACATTTGCCACTTCAGGCGTTGTGGATTTTGCTTCCCACAATGGATTGGCAGCATTATTCTACCATTCAATCTGTTATGGACTACATTTCCAATGATGCTCAGTCAGCGTTATAGTGGCAGATCATCAGAGGAAATGCAGGGGGCGGAGCTTGAGAAGTGGAGTGCCAGCGCTGCTGCACATGCGCCAATGGTGGCAATTCCTCCTCCCTACCCCACAGACAATGATCAACCACCAGGAGAATTTTTTTCCTTGCTCCCAGCACAAGTAATGCCAGCAAACAATATGTGGCATTTGTTGGTTACACCGGCTGGTGGATTAAATATACTTAAAATTGCAAAACTCAAGCAATATTTCTTGATCATTTCCTTTATTTATCATGGGGCTTCTCGTAGCAACATGCTGTCACTGCTGCTGCACTGGGTCACTGCATGACAGTCTCGAGTTTAGGAGGCAATCCCATTGTTCCACTGAGCTCTGACTCTTTTTTGACAAAAATAGAGCTCACACGGCAGAACTTTAAAGCACAAGCCTGCAGAAAAGATACAAACGAATTCTCCGGTGTCTGGGACACCCTGCATGACTATGCATTTATTAATATATATGTTTATCTCTGTATGTACTATGAAACTCAGGAGGATGCCAAATGTCATTATCTTCAGACATGATTTGCTGCCATGGAACAGCTGCAAGGGGAGGAGATTACAGTTGCCACCCAGCCAGCAGGCCGGTAAAAAATTGTCTTGAGGCCAATGTTAAGTCTACGGAGACAGGATCTTGGCAGGCATTTTTTTTGGAGAAAGGGTGGCAACCATAGAGTAGATAGGGTTTAGAATCTCTGATATAAATGCCTGTCTGTCATAATTGATGTGGTACTGCAGTCCCATAATCCTCACAAAGTAGTTGTGGTTCTGCCATATCTGTGTGTGGAAGCCCTAATATTGGTGTCTGTTAGTGAGACATCTAACTGCAGAATCATTTAATGGAATATAGCATACAAATGGTTTGGTTGAATTACCCATACTTAATTTATATCAAAACATTATTTATTTTAGGTGCCCAGAGCCTGATCAGTTACCCCTATGAGCACGATGGAGACACAGAAAGTGTCACTCTATTGTTGTGTGAATATTTCAGTGTACTATCAAGTGGTTCATTATGGTTCATCGTTTAAGGGATTTTAAGCGCTGTGCAAAAACTGAGAAACTATTATGGGTGCATTGTAAAAAAGCTATTTTTGTAGCCAGAATTTCATAAGACAAAATGAATTGCCAATTAACACACTGTGTAACGTGAGATATGTGGCAGACGTGGCACAGTGAAAAGTGACATGTGGGAATATAGCACTGTGGATTAGGAGCACACATGGAAATGTGGAAGAGAATGCAAGCTACTGTTTCAAACAATGTTAAGCCTGTATGATATGTTAAATAAAATATTGTCAGTTGTGTGAGCATATTATTTTCTTCCTGCCTCCTCAAAAAATAATCTGACAGTGCCCTCGTCCGAGATAAGACCCTGTATCCGCATGCATGGAAGCACTGTCACTCCTCCTGAGTTTGGGAGTTTAGGCGGTCTTGGACACCAGAAAATTCTGAATCCTGCCGTCCCACCAAACTGTACCTCAGTCTTGAAAAGCGGGACCGACGTAGAGTTTGGAGGGACGGAGCCTGCATCAGTCACAAAAGCTGCAAAATGATAATGTGTCAAAAACCATAACAACAAATGCCACATATAGTCAAACTGCATTAACAAAACATTCCTGTGGGCTACCAAACTGAAGTGAACAAACATCAGGTACCAACATCACTGCACTTAGTATACAGGTAGGTTCACTCTAACACTCTTTGTATATTGTTAGTGGCAGACTGGGCAAAAAAATATGCCACCTTTAATATACAAAGATGGAAAAAAACCTCTGTCCAATATTTCTGTATCCCAGATTCCTGACACTTACGCTATGTCTAGGGAACTGCTAATTTGCAGGAGGCTCACACTTATATGAAGACCTCACTTCTGGCTGGTGTGCTAATTATTTTTTAATTATTACATCAGGTGTGTGGGAGCAAACCCCCCTCCTATGCCTATTATAAGGATTTGTCAGAGGAGGGGTAGATTGTCTATGACTAAGTCAACATTCTGGACAATCTTGAGTGCTGTTCTGATGGATTGTCTCCATGCCTACCCTGTCCTGAGCTAAATGCTATATGTAACAAGCTGTCTACCCGACCTAGTAGACCCTCCGCTCGTTATGGGAAAATACTCTGCTTGGAACCGCTGGAACAGATGCACACCTCTGGAACCTCCGCTATAAGTTTGTGAAAGAATCACTCAGGACACCAAAACATCAGTTGAACAGCAGGCAAAGAACATTTATTTGGTGTTTTCACAGCACATATATATGCAATCATGATCAGATAACACTTCATTAAACAACAGAAAACGTAAACACATTACCGGTAAAGCAGTTATCTAGCCACTTGAATTTGGAGCCAAGAAGGATCTGCACCAATCATTGCTTCCCTGGCAGGAGAGCGATCAATCAGACAAGATGGGTGGAGTTGTGGGCTTTGTGTGATATCATAAGCCCTTTAACTCGGGGACCAATGAGAAGAGCTCAGACACTTGGCCCCACCCACTGGTTCTCTCCCTGAGTGAGCCAAGGGCTACCAATATAGAGTATAAGCAAAAGGCCAGAGCTGCTTACGGATGCCGGCGTGGATTTGTCCTCTCGGCGCTCCCGCCGTACACAGTTCACAAAAAGAGCTATATTCGTATACCGGGTAGGTATACATGTGCACAACATTTCGACATAAGGGAGCCCTTTAACTCTGTGGTCAATCACAGAGCGAGCAATAGAGTTCATCCTAAAATGCCGACTTTCGGCTCTGGGCTCTGATCGGGGTAAGGGAGGAAGAGGCTGCTGCTCAGGCTTCTAGAATGAAGGGCTCAAAGTCTCGGTGTCTGTAGGAGCCAATCACAGAGCAATCGACAGAATCCCTTTAAACCTCCGACCAATCAGAACAGAAGCGACGGCTGGTGCAGTGGCAGTTGGTTTGAATGGACCAATCAACACCCGAGCTACCTGTCTTCATCTGAAATGGGTGATCCAGCTCTTTTTGGATAATGTATTAAGTCACAGTGATTTGGCTTTAGCCATCCCCGAGCTGAGGTACCTCCTAGCCCGAGGTAGTCATGCTGGGGTGCATGACATAACTCCCCCCTTTTGAACAGAGCCAGCTCAGGCTGTTTCTTCATGGGCTATTCCGCTGATGGCTCCACAAAGCTCCATAGTAAATCCAAGGGTAACAACAAAACTGCACACGAACAATCTAGGTGCAATTAAACCAGTAGATTTAAACATCCAGTTGCCGGGATAATCCATCCGCATTCTTGTTGTCCTGTTATGCACGGTATTGGATGGTGAAGGTAATGTAATGCCAAGCTCCAGCACAACAGGCGCTAATTATCCCTGACACCCTGTTGAGCCAGACCAGAGGGTTATGGTCATGAGGACGGTAAATTCTGGTCCGTAGAGGTAGGGTTGAAACCGCTTCAATGTCCAGACAAGGGCTTTCTCAATTGCTGCATACACCACCTCTCAATCCAGCAGCTTTCGACTCTGGTAAGCGACCTGTGTTCCTCTCTTTGGTTGTTGATCTGGCTCAACACCGCTCCCAGTCCGTACACTGAGGCATCTGTGTGGAAAGCGTTTGTAAAAGTTCGGGGCTGCTAGGACAGAGGCTGCACCGAGGGCTTCTTTCAGCTTCACAAATGCTTGTTTGCAGGCTGGGGACCACAGGACTACTAGGGGAAAGGATTTTTTGTTCAGGTCTGTCAGGGGTTTGGCAATTTCACTACAGTGGGACACAAATTTCCTATATTACCATGCCTCTTGGTGTGAGGGGTGGGCCTGTACACTATAGCCTCAATCTTGGCAGGCTCTTGTCGTTGCGTCCCGCCACCCACGTGGTGCCCCAAGTACTGCAATTCTCCCATCCCTATCTGAAATTTCCTCGGGGCGAATAGGTGCTGACTGAAGGTGCTGAAGGTGTTCTTCCCAAGTGCGACTAAAATTAGCAATATCATCTAGGTAGGCACAAGCAAAGTCCAGTAACCCATCTAGGAGCTGATCTACCAACTGTTGGACGGTGGCTGGGGCATTCTTCATCTCGAAAGACATGACCTCAAATGGGTACAGGCCAAATGGGGTGATGAATGCAGACTTGAGTAGAGCATCCTCAGTTAATCTGACAGTAGCTACGGATAAGATTAAGGGTAGACACCCAGGTAGCTCCGGCTAATCTGTTCAAAAGATCATCCACTCAGGGCATGGGGTAGGCATCCGTAATGGATTTATCGTTCAACAGCTGGTAGTCGACACAGAAGTGGGTGGTACCGTCCTTTTTAGGGACTAAGACTACCGGGGTTGCCCAGGGACTGTTGGACGGTTCAATTATGCCCAGTCCCCTCATATCATCTAGCTCCTTTCAGATTTGAACCCGAACAGCTTCAGGCACCCAGTAAGTATTTTGTCTGAGAGCGGTTTGACCAGGGTTCTCTACGTGGCACTGGGTGAAGGAGATAATCCCTGGTAGGGCTGTGAACATGGGGAGACAGGCATGCAGCACTGCGTCCAGTTGGACTCTCTCTTGGGGTTGTAACTGGGGACCAGTCCGAATTTGTCCAAGACTGCTCTTCTGCTGGGTAGGACTCAGGACATCGAGGAGGGCTTGTTCGCCGGACTCACTAGAGGATGGGGTACAGATAGCAGCTATCTCAGCTGGGCGCTGCAGGAAGAGTTTAAGGGCATTTATATGGTACAGGCAGGTGCCCTGCCTGGGTTGTCTTTCACTATTATGTATGTGGTCGGCCTGGGAAATGGCCTTCCAAGGCAGTTTGCCATTTGTTATGCTGGGTAGGGCAAAGCATGAGCACCTTCTGCCATGCTATAAGCTCTCGGGGACGGGTGTGGGATTTGTATGTCTCCTTCTGTTTGGACTGAGCAACTCAGAGGTTTTGCGGAGCTAGGGACATGAGGTTAGCAAGGGTCTCTCGCAGCTTGACCACATAAGTGATTACCGGGGTTTCTTGGGGTCACCATTTCTTTTCCAAAACTCTCTTACGATATCTAGTAAAAAGTCACCGTGATTTGGCTCTAGCTATCCCCAAGCTGAGGTACCTCCTAGCCCGAGCTAGTCATGACATTAGAATAAAATAAAAACACAGACTTTTTTTCTTAACTGGTCCAACCCTTGGTGAGATTTTATTGTTTATTTATTCCGTCAACCCCTGGAATTTTGCAAACCAGCATGAGTCAACTTACTGAGTTCCAAAGAGACCAAATAACGTGTAATCAAATTACATCAATCACAAAAACCTATAATATTTCAAAGGGAACAGTCTTAAAAATCGAAAACAATGTTTGCTGGACATTGTAGACCTATAATGGTATGGACAACCTTTTCATTAGGTCTGATGATTGCTCTGCTATGAAATGACCAAGGAATATGAGCCCATTTTACTTGGACCATGGTGCACATGTTGTTCCTTTATGATGTTTGCATATTGTAGAACGATAATGACTCCTAACACAGTGGTAAACAAAGTCAAGAGTGGCTATATAAACGCAAGCTTTCAAAATTATCTATTTGAGAAAATAAGAGTTCTGAGCTTCAGACCCAATGACATAACTTCTCTATAGTTTGGCTGCCAATATGGAGGCCTCGGTCCTCCCCATAGACTGTTAAGGCAATAAAAGTCCTTCCATAGAATTCACTAAGTGGACTTTGGCTATAGCCGAAATAGCCAAAGTGCTCCTGAAATAGCCTGAAATAAAATAAACAAAAAATCTGTAAAATAAAATATAAAAAAGAACGGACAGTAAATTATATAAAATAAAATAAATAAATAAAGATATATTTAAATAATATATAAATATTTTTTGTGTTTGAACTATGTTTACTTTAATTCTTCTATACTTTTCTGTTCAATTCTACAGCTAAAATCTGGAGAATTGACCTGCTCGAAATTCGGCAATTTGACGATCCCAGTCCAACTTCGGGGAGGTTCAGTCCTTCCTTTCTGACCCCACTTCCAAACCAAATGTGGCCAAAAGATGGCCTGAAATTGAATTGACTCTAAAGGCTTTCCATATCCTCCCCAATCACTGAACTTGAGAGTATAGATGATAAAGAGAGAATTGCAGGGAACTGACATTGGAATTTCAAACTTTAGGCCAAAGTGGCCGAGTTGGAAAAAATCTCCAATGCAGCAGAACGTCCTAATATTTGAAGTTCCCATCTCAATGGCCTGCAATTATCTCTTTACTGGGTAGACTATTAAGTAGATTTATACCCTGAGAAAACGTGTCACTTTTCCTCTTGCAGAATGATACACTAAACTGAGTTCAGGACTTGTATGAAATTACTCTAGAAGGACTAAACCAGCTCTTAATGCTACCTTTTATTAGGTCCTCTATATTAATATTTTGTTATTTTTAGTTAGTTTTCTCTGGCATATTTCTATTACTAAAGAAAACCATATGAACTCATTATTTATGACAGCATAAAGATAGAGGGGGATTTAAATAAATAATACCAATGTATACGTGAAAACACTTTAACTTTTCTAGTTAATATATATACATATATATATATATATATATATATATATATATATATTATATATATATTGTTAGCATATAGCACTCTGCTATATGCTAACACTATAGGATACGTTGAACTTTTCAGAAGCAATGGTCTGAATCGCTAAACAAATAGCATCATAGGAACATATATTGAATAAAATCATATACACTTATTGATACACCTGCCATTATTAATTTCAAGTGCCTATTGATTACAAAGAAAACTGATTTAAGAGCCTCATTATCATGCTGATGTATCTACTATAATAACACCAATTTATTTCATGAATCACTCATCTCTCAGTACATTTACTCCTACAACTTGTGCAGGGTCACTTTAAGACTCTAGTAGTCTTGGAGCTGACCCACTCATGTGTATTCACACCTATTTTTAGAAAATAAATCAAAAGCTGAGCACATAGCTATAAATAAAAAGTGCAAACTGAGTTGTAGCACCTTCAGTTGGCTGACATTCACAGTTAGATGGCTTGTGTATCATTCCTAGAAGTAATAGTGCACCATTTCTAACTGGAGTTCTATACTTTGCCAGCCTAAGAGACCTATAGGACTAAGAGTCATAAGGTGCATTCCTGTACAGTATCATGCTCCATAAAAGAATGGATTTACCTACTATACTATTTTTCAGTAAAATCCACATTAATTAGCAGTCAAAATAAATGATGTTAGGGACATAAATAACATTAGCCACATGTGTTCCATGTTGGGATGTACTTGATTTTAGACATGTGCATTCGTTTTCTGACGAATGCATTTTCGTCCGAAAATAGCATTTTCGTCCATTCGTCGGAAAAACGAAAACGAAAATGATAAAACTAACGAAAGCCGAATGAACGAATGGTTAGAAACGAAAATCATTCGTCCATTCGTCCATTCGTGCTATTGGCATTCTATAAACCGAAATAGAGTTGGTTTATAGAATACCAATAGCATTACATACAGTACATTCCATAAACCGACATAATGAAGGACTTTCGGTTTATGGAATGTATGTAATGCTATTGGTATTCTATAAACCGACTCTATATCAGTTTATAGAAAGCCAATAGCATTACATACATCCATTCCATAAACCGAAAGTCTATAAACCGAAAGAGAGTCGGTTTATAGACTTTCGGTTTATGGAATGTATGTAATGCTATTGGCTTTCTATAAACTGAAATAGAGTCGCTTTATAGAATACCAATAGCATTACATACATTCCATAAACCGAAAGTCTATAAACCGAAAGAGAGGTTAAAATAGGTCAATTCGTACGAATTAATAAAACGAAACGAAAATAATGAATGAATTTCATCTGAAACGAATGCAGTAATGAACGAAATTCGTTTTGGACGAAATAAATAACATTTTCATCCGAATGGATAAAAACGAAACGAAAATTTTAGTTTTGCACATGTCTACTTCATTTCAGGTATCTTTACCTCAAAAAAACGTAGAACTGAGGTCTTCATTTAAGAGGCAACTACATGCTAAAATAATGTTCAACTGTCTTATTTATGTTATATCCTAAGCAGCAAACAGCCATCTCTCTCAGATGTACTTTCTGAATTTCCAACAATTTCTTGCAACAAATTTTACAAGACGGCCTGCTCAATAAAGAGAGAATTACAGAGAACTGAAATGGGAATTTCAAACTCTAGGCGAATATAGTCTAGATAATAATTCTCCAATGCAGCTGAATGTGAGAATTTTTCCAAGTCAGCTACTGCAATTCTTTACTTAATGAATAAAAACTTAGATTTTATCTTAACTCCACCTACTATGTGCATCCATGGATACAGCTGTATGATCGCCTCTTTTTTAAGGTATACATATAGCTTTTACATGCTGCCCTGCAAAATCAATTCATTAATCAATGTATTTCCTACAGAATCCTCTCCATGATTAATGAATTAGTTACTCCTTGATCCATGCATTCTACATACTATATGGCAGCATGTAAAAGTCAAATGTGTCCAACAAAAACATAACTCATCTAGCAACGTTTGTTGTTCACCCAGTGGAAATAAATCTTACCATGCTTTGTACTGGCTCATTTACAATTTATACACACATAGCATGTTTAGTTATGATCTGAAGTACTTTAATTGTTATATTTTTAAAAACACTTTAAATATTGCTTTTCTTCCTCAAATTCTCCAGCCAAATGCTGAAGAGGTGACCTAGAGAGTCAGTAGATGCTACTAACCTGATATTTGAAAAATATCCATACAGACATTTGTCAATGGATAGATACATTTTTTTTGTAAGTATATAACACTAACATGCATTAACCTGTTTGTGTCAAAGATGAAAAAATGGTTCAAACCATCATATTCAAAAATTATCAGGTGTTGGTTTAAATAAAACATCTGACATCAAATGCTTATTTTTTATTACTTGACTATCACAATGTGCACAGCTGAGCTCAGCTTTAGTGTAAAGCATTACTTTCCATTATGTATTCTCTCTTTACATGTGTTTGGGAACTCTTTATGGCCTACAAGTGATATTGTTCCTTCTCACCTCTCTCTCCAGGAAAAAGAAACATTGCACATAATGGACTGGAATATAAATGAGTAACAGGTGCTTTGCCCATGAAGTTCCTCTGAAGACTCATCAGCAATTGAAATCATCTTCTCACATGCTTAGTAATGAATGGGGTGTGAATGTTTTGTCTTTGTTCTTGGTGTCATTTGTACTGTATGTGTTTGGAAGCTTGGTAGTGACACATTCCATCTGATTTGGTCAAAGTAGAGTACTGTCTTAATCTGTCTCACAGGTGCACCTAAACATAATGCTGACTTATGGGAGTTATTATAGTTGCCAAAATTGACTGTTTTATATTCAGTTGAAAAAGATAATGGAAGAGATAATAACGCTAGGTAAATTCATTAAGATTTGTTTTTGTGTAATGACTTAATTAGAATTATTTTACTATATTAGTAAAGTCTGTTCACTAAATGTTGAACTGAGCTAAACAGTCAAGGAAATAGTGTTGGAAATGTTTATAATGTTTGATTTTATCAAAATAAATAAACTCTACTTTTGGAAACGGGCTTCATGCAGTTGCTGGGGAGATATAATTGCTATACTGGTTTGTTTTCATTGTTAGTTATTCCTTTTCCATTTAGGATAGTGCTATAAATAGCCATACATGATATATTGAATTGATGTTTGGTAGAGCGCTATAGGTTACTATGTAGGTTCAGCTGGAAAAATGTATACAGAGCTATTTCAACTTCTTACTTATTGACATTATATTTGGGTTACAATGGAAACAGTAATTTTGATATTATTTGTCTCCCTGGAAACCATTTATTTTTAAATGGTTTTATTTTGCCTCACTACGCGTCCTCTGTATTGGACATATATGCTTGCTTGCACAAAGTCCACATATCCACATAGCTCAATAAGAGGTCTTCTTTACTCTTGTCACTTTATTACTAATGAGGTCTATCCTTACCATCACATATTTTGACTGTTATAGTCTTTTGTTTTATTGCAGTATGCTGATATGTTACAGAATGCTGATTGGTAAATGTAACAAGAAGTATCATCTGAATCAAACTGGTATTTTTTGGAATTGAGCAATACATTTTACTATTTGTTACTTAAGTCTACTGGTCCAAATAATGCATTATTTCTATCCCTGGTAGTAGCTAGTCGAGTTGGTTATTTTACACATTTTTTTCTACAAATTTTGCCTTAAGTATATTTAATAAATGTTTCATTTATATATTCAATTTATTAAGGGACACAATTATGCTGTTATTTAATTGGTAATGGTTGATTTTGGTCAGTTCACTGTTTACTAAACCTACACAGTCTGTCTAATCCTGAGTAGATTCAAAGTAAAAAAATGCTTCAAGATTTCACAAGGGTGGGTCCATTGTGGTAATAGCCAGAAATCTGCCATTTCTAGAAGATGTAAAAATGGACAATGATACATGTATGCATGCAGATATATTGGAAAGTAGACAGCACCAACATATTTATGCAAACATATGAAATTCTTGTCTTATATTGTAAGGTGAGCAAGTAACTGGGGACATTGATGGGAACTGTATGCTGCACTGCTGTATTATATTCTCTGTTACTCTAGAGCATGAAACACTCAAAAGAATCCTCAATCCGAGATGATTTCTATGTGCATTTAAGTAGTATAATAATAATTAAGGTTAAAAAAAAACTCAGGTCCATAAAATTCATCTTTTTACTCATCAACATGTTGCTGTTGATCCCCAAAAATGAACATTGAAACAGCACCAATTTTTGCACCATCCATGGTGGTACTTGGATTTCTCCCTGGATACATATATACATAATTTACTATTGTAAAAAGTTGTTAATTGCTTGCTAATTGATCATGGAACCAGTGTCTGGCTAGGCTGTGCTTCTTGTACACCACGGTCTAGAAATACCAAGCCTTCTGATTGGCTGAATTTACCGCAATGTGGTAACTGGTAAGATGGGCTTACTGTACATTTCAGGCCATCGTGAAAAACATCTATACACAAGAGATTTGTCACTATATTAGTGGGTCTATTGACTAAATAAGGTACTTTATTTGTATTCTTTCACTAACACATTTCTATTTAAAACACCTATACTTGATACAATCTTTCAATTAAACAGAACTTAATTTGTTGCCTACAGTTTTCCTAGTTGTCCTAGAGTTTAGGCAGGTTAAAATGGCTTCAGAACAATGTTAAGTCATGGATAGCAGTATGTTCTGAACTTTTCAATGTATCAGTTTTGCGGTTTACCACGGTAGACTTTTTATGTGTAGAATTATACTAATATTATAATTACTCTTTTTATACAGTGTTTTCTCCCACAGGGCAAAAAGCACTTTTAGCTTACACTCTCAGAATGTACCAAATCTGAATCTGAATAATGTGTTATTATTTCCCAACTTAATGGTACACATTTATTAAGATCAGAAGGATGAAAGGGTGGGTGTCTCCTGCTAGAATTCATACCTGCAACCTTGATGTTCGATAAGATACGGCAGTCAGAACAATTACCAACTGAGCTATCTCGCCCACTGTTCAAAAAGGACAGGATGCAGGGGTTTCAGTACATTGTCTACTTGTCCTCTTTTGTTCTCTTTTGCAACAATAATAAGAAGTCACATTTCGATTTCACTTGTAATATCTGGCTTGTTTCATTGTTTGATTTAAGGATTATTATGAACATACTAATTATGCTGCAGGAATGAAATGTGAGAGAACTGATGTGAATATCTTTATAAATGAGATAACTGTTCTAAGTGCCATCTGTTATTTTAACACTATTTTATCAATTTTTGCTCCAATAAATGTGTTTTCATTTTTTAAAATCCCCTCTACTCCAGAGCACCATTCTAGTGCCACCCTCTTTTATTCTCTTGCTAGATAGATGGATTGATTGCTCCACAGATAGATAGATAGATAGAGAGTTAGATAATTAGATATGTAGATGAATAGATAGCTAGATAGATAGTGTCCTTTGAAGACTGTATAGTTGTGTGATTTAGGCTTTCTACTAGTAAATGGGAACTAGTGATTGGTCAGATTATATTCAGTAGTATGACTACTGTTGGTACTGCACTATTTATTTAGTCCAAGCCACTGCAATTAAGGATGTTGGGTTTCAGCATAAATGTTCTGACAAGCAAACTGGCCAATTTCCTAATGTACAACTTTTTAATGGTGGCAGGCATTGCAATATGAAACTGTCACTGATTGAGTGAAGTTACAGCCATGCACTGTATATAAACCCTAAAATAGTGCCCTGAGTACTCTCTACATGCTGCTTTTCCTTTACTGATCATTGTCACTTCAGTTTGCCCTATAACTAACATGCCAAAGATAACTCCACGTATCAACATTTTCAATGTTTGTGAACATCATGGAAACTTTACAGCTGATGTGCCAAAGGTTACTTATCAGTGCTAAAAGGAGAAATAATGGCCTTTTTTATCCTTACCTCTTGTCGACAGGGCTAGTGAGCCTTGGGCAATGTCTTTAGCAGTGGAAGCTCTCTCATACCCAATTGTTCTAATATATGTGTCCTCAAACATCTTTGTTCCCATGTAGCTTTTCAGAGACATCTCTGTTCTCAAACAGCTTGCCAGTGCCATCTATGTCCCCAAACAGCTCCTCGATACCATCTCTATCTCCAAACAGCTTTTCATTGCCACCACTGTCCCCAAACAGCTTGCCTGTGCCATCTCAGCTCCCCAGTCTACCTTGAGGCAGCATCAGAGGATGTCTGTTTGCAGTGGAGATGGATATGAATCAGCAATGCAGTAAGGGGGTTTCAGGGATGGATTAATGGGGAATATTAATATCTGGGGCAGAATCAGGGGTGCAGGAAAGGGTTCTGTTAATGGGGAATATTAATATTTGGGACATAAATGGGGTGCAGTAAGAAGCAGTATTAAGGATTTGGTAAGGGGTGTCTTGTATGCATTAAACGGGTAATTCATATTTGGGACAGAATCAGGGGTGCAGTAAGGGGGAAAGCATGCATTAATAGGTGGTGTTAATATCTGGGGCAGCACCGGAGCACCCAGATCAGCTCGGGCTTGTGAACACACGTGGCCCCCCCCCCCTCACCATTGAAGCCTGGGCTTCAATGGTGTCCACTGAATAATGCTGCTCTGCTTGTCAGTTACAGTTCCTACAATACTCAAACACTAATTTGACTTGCTGTTTCAGTTCATTTAAAAGTGCTGACCTTGGCACCCGCTGAACTTGACTGTCTTAAAGACTAATGAGTTGGTCATTAGGTGAGCCCTTATACAGTCATACAGGGGAATAGTTTTACATATCATTTACAAGTGTTCAAAAATTTAAATTTACCTCCTTTCCACATCTGATTTGCAATGCTGACACCATGACATATATTATCTTTATTTTACAGAAGATTGAAGCAAAACTATTCATGGCCTCTGATAGGAAAATGCATGAACATATATATTAAATCCTACACTCTCAATTGCTACTGTTTATTTTTATTGTAACCTCTGGTAGAATATTTCTGTATTTTCTTTTTTTTTGCAAAAAAATACAGCACAAAGGAGCCTTTTCATTCTGAAATTAAACACATTTAGCAGAGCACAGCCTTTTTTTCTCAGTCATAACCCTTCTTTTTGATATAAAAAAGATCCAGAAAATAATACATAATTAGATCAGTTTCCATGGAAACAAATGTAACTAATGCCATCACACTCACAACATTGGAGGCTATTATGATGGGATTAAGTCTTATTTTACAGAGTCCTATATCTTCCTAAAGAAAGTAGCATGAACAGTGTAAACAGAATTTGCAGGAAGGCAGATTTTGCAGTATTAAAAAATAAAATAAAAAGTATATCTGCAATCACTGAATCAGGGTTAACCTGAAGCAAAATTACTTATTGCTGACATCTGAAATTACCAGGAGAGTCAAACATTTTAGGCAAATGCCTGCAAATTAGAGTATACAGATTACAATTTGGGTTAGTGTCACATGACAAAAAAAAAGATAAAAACTCACTTTGAGCCAATGATAGCCTTCATGTAGTTCAACAGCTTATATGTAAGACTAAATTCTCATAATTCTTCACTAGTCTTTGCCTAAGAAAGTTTGTCTGAAGCTTGTGGGAACCATACCTGTAAAGTAACCTCTTACCTGCTCCTTATCTGAAATGTGTCCTGGTTGGATTGGTAGATCCAACAAACTCTGGATTATCCCCAAAAACTGACTTTAACAGGTGCCATTCTGTGGTGCAATGATTCATCCATCCATCCTTCTGTCCATTCACCGATCTATCCATTCATCCTCTAGTTTCCATATTGTGAGCAAAGTCTCAGCACATTATTTCAGAGACTCCTGGAAAGCTCCTACAAGTGTTTCACATTCAGATCAAAGTTCCAAAGATCAGTATCTCTTCTAAACATAGCATAATGGCATGCTTACAAAAGATCCGATGCAGAAGCAAATTAATGGATAAAAAGTAAGTATTTGATTGGTGATTTGCTACTTTGAGGATGTAAATCTGTGAAGGATGAGTTAGTGGAATCTCGGTATCAACTGTGGTGTAACAGTCTATGCAATAAAGAGAAAATTGCAGGGTATTGAGATGAGTATTTCACTCTTCAAGCCAAAGTAGCTGAGTTAGAAACATGTTCCCTTTCAGCTGCATTGGATCATTTTTCCAGCTTGGCTACATTGGCCTAAATTTCCTGCAGTTCTCTCTTTTTTGAGTAGACCCTACTGTTTCAAAGAGAGAACATTTTATGCAAGGCATACCAAAACCCTTATATCACCTAAGAGTACTATAGTAACGCTCTATAACTGTACCTTCTTCCATACAGCACACACACACACACACAGCATGGAGTGGGTGCAGGAGGCCATTCTCTTACTTCATGTTGCTCCCAAGCCCATCCTCCACTTTGTGTATGGCACAGTGAAGTGTGATAATGATTCAGTAGCTGAGACTACTTTAATTCACTACCATTGTCAGACTCTTTGTCTGGCTGCAGTTCCAAACACAAAACCTCTTGGCTGCCATCCCAAACATGACCGCATCCCAACACCCACTATACCTGGATCCTGCTAACAAAGGATTGTGCTAATCCTCCTTCTCTCTCTATACACCACACATATACTTTAAATCAGTTTTTATTCCACATTTAATTATATTCTCTCCCATCATCTTATTATTTTACATTTATTTACCTTCCATAATTAAAGTAATGACTACTCTCATTGCTCTAGAATATACGGTGTGTGTTTATGGACATGTGCATGTATGTGATCTCTGTAATACCTATAACTGTCGAAAATACACTGATTTAGGTAAAGCCTCTTCAATACTTGTACTTAATATCAAATAATCTAGTCACCTGCTGTCACTAGCAAAGCACAGATCAATGTATTTATTGACTTACAGGCAAGTTAACTGAACTAAAGTTTTGTGGGACTCAAAGCTCCTGAGTACAAACTATTGTATAGATTCATAACATGCATAGTGTTCTATTTTTCCATTGATGTATTTTATGAGGCTCATTTTATCAATTTCAATTGAAGCCCCATTGATTTTAATTATGAATTGGCTCAGAAGTTGAAGAGAAATCCCAATTTATCATAAGTTTTTCAAGTTGAGGAAAAAGTGAATCAGTGTGACACACAGGTCATGTCACTATGAGTAACATACAAAACAGGGGCATGTAAAATAGACTTGCAAAATACCATAATAGCAAGCAACGCACCCCAAAAAAACTCTGTTTGTCATTAAATATAGTGACTTGCAAAAGAAGGTATACTGATAAATGGAAGACATTTGGTTATGTTGTGATTGATTTAAGTATTCTCCAACTTGGTGGTCCAGTGTGGGGTTATAATACAAATAATGGGTTACATAAACATCCTCCTAAACACTTTTTTGGCACATAATTTGTATAACTGTCCTGGTTAATACAGTAGACACAATTGCCATTTTGTTGTTCAAAGGGGAGATAATCCTTCTCAACACAAAAGACAATGTTGGATTAACACACAAAGCTGATTTACATTTATTTTAGACGCCTGTTTGCTCAGCTTTAGCTATTTATATATTGAATGTATTTGAAGGAATCAGTTAAACCTGCCAGTACATGTTTATAAGTTAGCAGATTAGACATTTATATTTTGTTCTACTCAGAAAGCATAAAGATATTTCCTGTCTCGAACATGATAACTCCTTTCCTTGTGACATCTGCAAACTTTTCAATTCTCTGTATTCAGATGCACCAGGAAAGTGTATTTACTTTGTTTTCAGGTTATTCATATGGATTGTTACCAGTGGCGGATGCTCCCGCGCTTGTATTTCTGGTGTTAGTGTGCTCCTAACAGAGAGCACACAAACCCCAGAAATACATCTGAAAGACGACGCTGCGTTGAATCGGGCAACAGAGTCACTCACTCTGTTGCCAATTCAACAAGCACGAAAAGTATACGAATTTTCATATCCTTTTCATGCTTGTTGAATTGGCAACAGAGTGAGTGACTCTGTTGCCGAATTCAACGCAGCGTCATCTTTCGGATGTAACGACGTCTTGGGTATTTCCGGGGGTTTGTGTGCTGGCTGTTCTCAGCACACAAACCTCTGGAAATACCCGAGAGACGTCGTGCCTCCAAGTGACAGGCGTGCACAGGGCTGGCATGATACGCCCCTGATTGTTACAGGGAACCATGGGAAGGTGTCCATGGAAAGCTCTGTGAAGGTCAATAAACATCAAAGTCCAGTAAATGTCTACTATTCACAATGTTAGTGTCTGCTGCTGCAGGGAGCTGAGGGGGTGAAATCTAGAGTTTTTTTTTTAGTTATAACCAAAAGTGTGCTCAATAATGCAAGTGTGTTCTTGCTAAATGGGAGTAATGATGTAATTTTAATTCCACCCTCCCAGAGTTAAAGTTATCACAATGAAAATGCTTGCACTGAGTTCATGCATAGTAACAGCCCTTCAGCCAATTAATCAGGACAGCCATGATGCTTGCGGAAGCCTTGATCACCTCAGATTTTAAAATGGCAACATTGATGGAGGACTCCATATATGTGTCTGCATAGATATGGTTGATGCCTCTCCTAGAGGCAGCCACCTCATTGTTAGAAGGCTCCATTAGAAAGCCTTGCTTGCCAGAGACCTATCCTCTGCTTCTGAGGAGGATATGGTCCCAGTCACTTGTAAATGGAGGAATAAGGGACTCCTTTCCTCTTCTTCAAGTTTCACTTCTGAGGAACAAGATATTGGGCCCTCTTCCCTTGTTTGTGTAGTTGACAAATTAAAGGGACAAGGTCCCCAAAAGTAAATGGTGTGCTTCCGTCGTTAGAGGTTTATAAACACCATCATATAAAAGGGACAAAACTCATTGGAATGCTATCAGTCCCTCACCATCCTCCTCAAGAGCATTTTTACATTCATCCTCCCTAAGCTGGCCCTGTTCCAGACAAGGATTGTCTGAGATTGATTGGGAGACTGACGAGGTGGTTCACACTGCAGCTTCAACATGAGAGAGGGAAACTGAGCAATATTCACATGGACAGAGTGAGCCTTTTAGGTAAAGTGCTCCTAGGTGGGCTATTGAATGGGAGTCAGAAGACAGATGCCCAGTAGTCAGGGCTGCTTTAAGACCCTAGTGGGCCCTGGGCAAATTTTCCATGCACTCATATTGCACCCACACAATTTGGCATGCCACAGTGTCAATTTGCCCCACAGAACATACACAGTGTCACTTTGTCCCACAGAACTGCTCCTAAAGAACGAGCGACAGTGTCACTTTCCCCCATAGTACATGTTATTTTGCCCCACAGAAAATGCCACAGCATCACTTTGCTAATTAAAATAAGCCAGGTACCAAATAACATGTCACAGTCACTTTGTGATTAACATATGCAACAGTCAGTTTGCCTATTAAAATATGCCACCATGTGTCTATTAAATATGCCACAGCTTGCCCATTAATATGCCAGTGTTATTTTGCCCTTAATATGCCACAGCCAATTTGTCCAGTAATATGCCACAGCCATTTTGCCATTAATATGCAACAGCCAATTAGCCCATTAGGATGCCAGTATTGTTTTGCCATTAATATGCCAGTATTACTTTTGCCATTAATACTCCAGTGTTATTTTGCCATTAATAAGCCACAGCCAATTTGCCCAAAAATATGCCAGTATTATTATGCCATTAATAAGCCACAGACAATTTGCCCACTAATATGCCAGTATTATTTTGCCATTAATAAGCCACAGCCAATTTGCTCAATAATATTCCAGTATTATATTGCCATTAATAAGCCACAGACAATTTGCCCAATAATATGCTACTCTCCTCCCCCTTCCCCAGTACACACCTCCTGGCTGCTCCATGTCCCCAGTCGTCTCCTCTGTGCAGTCTTCCCTTATACATGAAGGAGGGAAATTCAGCCACCGGATATAATGTACTGTCATATCTGGTGGCAATGATTTTGTTTGTTTGTTTTTTACTTTTTTTTGCAAGTTGAGCAGCACAATTTGATGTGAGGGGGATGCCGGCACCACGGGTGTCACCCCCACCCTGGGCAAGTGCCCAGTTTGCCCATTGGTTAAAGCGGCCCTGCCACTAGTTCCTCTTCCTTAGGAACCATATTGGTATCCCAGACATACATGCTTTATTGGCTCCTGAAAGTTAAACCAGCACTGCTACCTATTATGGGAAGCAGTGTTTCTGTGGACTCCGTGGACTAATGTGAAAAGGGATGGATACTCTCATAAACCCTCTTTAACAACTTTACTAGCTTCAAAGATGATACTTTTGAAAGCTTTTAGCAGGATTATGCTGCAGGGATGTCTGATTTGGCTACTAAGTCCCATTAGTTACCTAATCTAGAGAACTCCTTTCGCTTCATCTACCACTTTTATACAAAAAGTGAAAAAAAGCTTTCCAGGTTATAAGAAGCCCTTTCAGACTTAGGGCTGCTTCTCAGTTTCTCAGCAAGCCCACATTCACCATTATGGGGGTAAGTCTAATCCCTCAGGCAGTAACAGAGGAGACCATGCCAGAGGTGGCTCATCTGGAAAAAGAATACCTATGCAGTCAAGTAAGTGGAACTTTCTCAGGTTTTGCTGGAGGGAACAAATATATCACTTGACTGTAATGGTGTTTGACCTATTGAACGCACCTTACACTTTCTCCAGGATAATGAAGACTAACATGTCAGAAAAAGACGGTTCCTTTGCCTTTACAATCTGGACGACATTCTGTTGCTAAACCCAGAGGTAGATGCTTTGTTCTGTCAGGCAACAGGACAGTGTTAACTTATATCAACCACAGAAGAAGCAAAAAGTAAAGGGGCCTATGCCTAGAGGCTCTGGATGGTCTTGGGCTCTAGTAAACAATGTTTCTAAAGCTGCTGTATTCTCTGTGCTGCCAAATTTGTTACTGGCTACAGTCCAATTGAAGACTCCCTTATTCCAGGTGATAGAGAACAGATTGTGAAAGAGACAGTTAGCTCTATTTGCATCTCAGACCTATTCTCAGACTCCCAAATTTGTAAATAGAACTTGGACAAAAGGAGCTTGGAAGATGGATGGAATGTCCTGCCAATGGATAGATGTTCCCGCATGTCATGCTTTTACCCCTCCATCTATTCTGATGAAGGTGTTGGAGAAGTTTTGCCTGGAGATCCCAATCTAGTAATAGTGTACCCTATCTGGAACTCCAGACCATGGTACCCCTCTCATCAGGAGACCCAGAGTACCATTGGGTGGGGAAGCAGATTGCTTCCAGGGGACCAGGGACCTCATAACAAAGCTACCCCATTTTTTGTGGCTTGCAGCCTTGGTAGGCTGTTCGCACACTTTAGTCTGACCGGGTGTTGGATATAGTTTATTGTTCGTTATGGCGCAACTAGGCTAAGAAGCAGACGGATGATTGAGTAATTTAAAACATTCCATTAATTCCTTTTCCCATGAGGCTGACACCATCCCTTAAGCAAAAAAAAAAAAACTTCCTCAGATCCTTCCTCCAACTTGCTGGCAAGAAGAACGAATGTGTGCAGCTCACAAGTGTCTATTCAGGCGCTCAGACTACTGTTGACAAAACAGAGTACAAAGTAGCAAAATTAAGTGAATCGGCACTTCTGAGGACATAGGTTGCAATAAAGATGATAATTTATTGAAGATCACTTCCAGAAGACACATTAGATGGTGGGGAAAGGCAACTTTACGCATTTTGTGTTAAAAAATTCATAAGTGCCTTTAAATATAATTTGTGGTTAGCAGTAAGTACGATAAAAGCACATGGTTGCGCATCAAACCGCATTCAAAATGAAAGTTGACCTCCTAGAGCTATTGAGAAGCAGAAATGTACTTGTAGATGTTATGGGACAAATCTATTTCAATCACTAAAGAAAGTTAACATTATACAGCAGAGAGGTAGTTGTCATCATGAGTTGGATTGTAGTTATGCTGTGATTGGTTGAAAAAACCAAGAAGACAATCAGAGCACAGCCAAAACATTTAATTTCACAATGGGCTCAGTTGTGAATCTCTTGTTGTAACTCTCATTCGTAATAATAAAAAAAGACCCATTAAGCAATTTGTTCATTACATTTAACTAATAAGCATGCTGATCATCATGGTGGATAATTAGCGCACTGTTAATATTTAACATGCATTTTTAAATTGATTCAATATATTACACAACAAAACAATGGAACATTTTCTAGTCCTAACAAAAGATTCCACATATTCTCATTTGCAGCATCCTATTCATATTCCCTTTCTGCACAATGTATTAAACTGCAGTGAGCTTTCTGCACTTTACAGACTTTTTTTTTTTTTTTGCATCGTAACATATTTAATAATAGATGAATGTGATCTGTTAGAAACACACTCGAGTAGATAACAATATGTGTTTCCTGAAATGTGGTTGAAGTTACTTAGGGATCTCATTTAAAAAAGAAGCTTTCAGTTCAAATTACTTCTAGTCCAAATTAAAATGACAGATCCTTCTGGCTGTTTGGAAAAGCTCCCTACATCACACTCTTGCAGGCTGGTTGTTACCACTGAAGTCCTCTTCATGTTGCGAGTGCACATATATTAATGATTGCTAAACTCCTAGGTGCTGCTTTGGGAATATTGCATGGGTACAATCTGTGCAACAGCCTACACCTGTGATGTGCATGCTTAAAGCATGTCTATCGTCATGGACTTCTGCCATTGCCTCAGCAGCCAAAAAAAGGCTTATTGGAAATTAAAATTACATTGCCATCTATGGAAATTGGTCTTAAACAAATAAATACAATTTTATTCTAGACAATGGCTGGATTATAATACTGTGCCTAGACAATACAGTTTAATTGTTGATATTTTATTTTTATTTTTGGTACATAGCAGTGTTATAATAATAAGCTTTCAAATGCCAGAAGTTTAATTTGAGAATTAAGGGTGATTGGATCGTACACAGAAAACTATGATTTGGTTCATAATGCACATGGTTGGTCAGTTAATTTGGAGTGATAGATATTATTTACCAAAATTAGGCCCCACAAAAGATGTAATGGGATCTGATGTTATGTGTAACCAACATTAATGTTGGACAGAAGATATTTTATAATAACAGCAGTGAACATACATGTGGAAGCCTTGTAGCTTGAAGACCATAGAATTGCCCAGTTTGTGTGTCTTTGCTAGAAATTATCATACATTGTTGTTGTTGAAGAACCACAGCTCTGAGTACAAATAAAAAAAAGTCTTCTCAACTAGGGAAAACTATAACTAGAAGGGAATTTACTCACCCAGAAATTAATTGGAAAAAGGAAACCTACAGGAAGATGTTAATGTTGTTATGTTGATGATTTCACTGTAATCTTTTGACAGTTTTTTTTTTTTTCAGATAAACATGGACCATCTTTCATGCACCCTGATGTGTGTTCCATTTAATCACATACTGGGATTTAACAATTGAAAACTAATAAAAATAATATTGATGAAGGATGAATATCATTGGTTTTGGAGTGATGGAGGAATGTTTACCTTTGAAATTGATTTACATGTTTCTTATTTGTTATCTTTTACCTTCTTCTGGATTATCACGTAATGTGTTAGAAAATGTTGAACTTGATGGACTCCAATCTGTATAACTACGTAACTATGTAAAGGTATCTATGTATTTATGTATGTATGTATCTATCCATAGCTGTCTTTTGGGTTTTCAAGGTGACAAACTTTTCTAAGCAAAATTATGAAATCTTTCCAAATAAATGAATGGCACCAATACTAGTGCCTAAATTTATATCCCATATGCACAAAGGATAAAAGCACACCAATGAGAAAAACAAAAAGTTTGTAGTTGGACATAGGTACAAGGCTAAGCAACATCAACATTTTGGAAAATATTGGTGGCAAATTAGTGTTAGTGGATGGAGACTGAGTGTAATATGAGTGAAAATATAAAGTTGTGCCTAATTACATCCTGAGGCTCACTTAAATAATGGTGCCGGTTAATTCTCTTGATCACAATAGGAAAGGTGTGCTTTTTTTCTGGCAATGTAGGTAGAATTTGTACTAGCACAATTATTATTTAGCATATTAAACTGTGAGTCAGGCAATGAAAACTGGATTAACCCTCCAGTGTATTCCAAAATGCAAACATTCACGTTAAAACACGTTTTTCTCTACTGTTATCCATGTTTCTCAATCTGATTGTGTACGTTTTTTTCGAAATTCTTTTTTTTCCTCATTCTGAAATTTGGATGATTTTACCATGTATTGTGATTCTGAATAAAGGGAATGTTTGCATTTTGGAACACACTGGAGTGCCAGGCCTTCTCTTTTTGTCTGCTGGTTTATGGAATTTTGGGGTGATCCCAGACTTTGGAGAACCATAGTTGAACCTTGTATGAAGACTACACAAGTATATATACAGTTTAGGTGTGAGGAGAGTCAGCTGTATTTTCTTCTTTAATGAAAACTGGATTACCAATATTTGTAAGGGTGGAAAAGGAACTTTTCCCTTCTACAAAACATGGATGTTTAGCAGCCAAAGCATGGCAGTATATGTACTAATTAGAAAAACCTACTGGGGTCACAGTGATAACAAGTTCACTAGCAACTAGTTGCCATGTAGCCCCTAAAATTCCCACTTGCTAACTGCTATGGTATACTAATTAAATGTTAACATTTCTTGCACATTCAATAGAATTAGAATGGATTAGTCTTGTTTTAAAACTATTTTGAAGAGTAAAAATTTAAAAATATCTAATTTCAATTTGGTGAGATGAGAATCCAAAGTACTTTTACAAACAGAAAACACACTTGTCAAATGGACTTTTAGATGACAGGTTTTCTTTCTCTGTTGATGATAGTGGTGTTTTGATCTAACATATATTAAGATGTGGGGTCATTTTTTTTAGCCATACAATCAAATCCTGCTTTTCCCATAATGCTCCAGGTCAATGGGGCCCAGCATCCCAAAAACCATAAATAATACTGGGATGGGATATACTAAATAAGACAGCTTTTGACCCTTATCATAATCCTCTCAGAACACATTGGCTCCTTGACCAGTAGCAGTAACAATGCTGTATAATGTCCTTGCTGATTGCCAGCAGCTGCTGGGTTTCCTTCTGAAGAACCATATGTGCCCAGCAGGAGAATTGCATAAGTCTGAGAAACATGCTGGTCGCCCCTTTGTTAACTGTGTTGGTTCCCCTTTGAAGAAAAATGTTTCTCTGATGGGGAAGCACCTGGGAAATCCACTAGTCAGCTGTGAGAGGCGCAGAAGAACTTATGTTCACTAGGGTTGACTCTTCTGATGGTTGTTAGTGGATAAAATAATGGACATATTGGAAACTTGTAGAGACTATTTAATGGAAATTTCCTTGCCTTACTTTAATGAAATGCAAAAACAATGGTTGGTTTTAAAACATTGCATTCCCCACAAATAGCTTTATCCTCAGTTTAATGGCCTATCACTATAGGCTTATCAAATGGACAAGCCTATAGTGGGAAGAAGAGAACACGATCATAGAGATTTGTAATATGAATGTTGTATTTGCAAATGTGCTTGGGCTCTGCTCTTTTTCAGTGTGCAGAGGGTCAAGACTGGCTAGTAATATATAATTTAGCCATAATTCTATGTCTCACTTCCCCCCTAATTGAATTTCAAAAATTAGGGATCTAGCCTATCATCTGGGTTTAGGCTCTGCAGAATGGTCCTTCTTGGATTTCTATCAGAGGAAGATGCCACTCAACAGTACAGGGGCATAAGCCATGTGCTCCTTCCACATAAAGTTGTGCTGCGTACAGAGGAGGAGGAACTCCTCAGAAACTCCCCCTCCTAAGCGCTACTGAGCAAATGTTCCTGAAGACATTAAAGCAATAGCCAAGGGGGTCAAGGATATTGGTGACTGTGGCAATTGATATGGGGAATTGTAACACTGTGGAAACTGTTGTGGAAACAATGTTTTTTAACAATTTTTAAAAATGATTTTATTCAAATAAACCCATAGTAATATGTGAAAAAAGCTAAAATATTTAAATACACAAACGTTATATACACAAACGTGAAAAGATCCACCAAATGTCTCCTTTAGCGATACATGCCTTAGGATACAAAGTAAGGCAAACCACCAAGAATTCAGAACTTATGTAGCGAATAAAGATATTATGTACCTAAGATGCTGGTTAACAGTAATAAGTTGTTTGATCCTATGTTTATTACTAAGGTGACTTCATAAATCCCTTTTACCATGTCATGCAGCATTATGAATTATGCCTTAAAAATCATCAAGAAATAATATATATGTTGAATACATAATATGTACCTAATTATGTTTCCCAATTCACAGATTACTGTTTTTAAAGTTACAATCACATGTACAACACTTGGTTTTCTAACACTAACCAAACAGATACTGTCTCTAATTAGGAGAGGGAGTTATCCGATTAAGAGTTTTTTTGTATGAATGTGTGATTTCTGTTTGTGAAAGTCGCCTATGACTAAGCACTACCATAGTGCAAAACGCGTAAGGTTGGCTGCTTAATTTTGCTCTACCCCCCACACTTTGCCCCTTTATTTAGCAATCATTAAACCAATATTGGAAAATATTTTGCCTTTTATTGTTGAGAGACGCAACCTTTATCAGCATAAAAGCTCAAATAGCCTGAACCCTACCAGATAATACTTATTCGGCAATAATGCTCATTTGCATTATTACAGAGGAGACCAGTCCATTAGCATATTAGACTGGTTCCACCCATTAGGATAGTCTTGAACAGCAACCACAGACATATGTATCTGCCTCTCACAGGCCTGCGTGGTATACCTTCTACATGCAGTGAATAACCCAAGGAAATGTTGCATTTAACAATATTGTATGGCTCTAGTTGCCATTTTTATAATTTACGTAAATGATTGACTTATCTGTTAAGGAAATTCAACCCTATTGTAAGAGCATAACTTTCCTTCCATACCTGTAATATCTCTAATATAAATATGTGTCCAAGAACAAGTGCTCTGTTAGTAACTAGACTTTGCTCAAATGACGTTCTTCTTGTCTACAACCTGTTGTTGTTTATCACTCAGCCACTACCTAAACTGTATAACAATTTTAGAAACCGAATCAAAGATTGCAACGTATTATGGGCAATGTGACATCTGAAACCTACATGAGCTAGTACAATCTACTGCTCCCTCTGATAACCTATTTGTTCCCTGAAATAAATCATCTTGTGTTTTTCAAGAGCAGTTGAGGATGAAGAAAGAGCAAACATCTAATGTATCATTGTCTGCTCTTGCATAGGGATCTGCTGGCTTCAATTACGTAAAAAAGAATTGTTTATTAAATCAGAAAAGAACCAACTAAACCATCCATTTGTTTCTTGGGATTGTCTTAAGCATAGCATAATCAGTCTTCAATTACTTTATTGTGTTAGCCTCTAGTACATCCATTTAATAGAGTTTATTCCCTTAATATTAGTTACAATTAGGTGTATGGTTTGATCTACATGGTGCACAAGCATGGATTTCATAATACAGAAGCCCACTGAAAAAGCAATGATTTGTATGTCAACAGGATACCAGGGTCAGTCTTTGCATTATACATCCAGGGTTGGTGCATCTGCCATTACCATTTAAATTAGCAATATTATTATACATTTTATACCTAAGCAATCAATCTCAAACTATCCAGATTCCTAATGCATGCACTTCTTCCATCTAGTTCCTGGGAGAAATATTCAGAGCTGTCTTTACCACAGAGCAAAAGGGGCACTGCAGTGGTCCACTGAGTATTTTTCCATTTCTTATGAGGTATGCTCTATCCACAAAGCCTTTTAACTGTATTTCCTCACACTTTTTTAGGATTTAGTAAACCACCTGTAATCTTTTTGATTATGGACACTTGGGATGTAGAACCGAGCTTCCAACCATCCTACCAACAGCATGAAAGTCTGTAAGGCTGGAGTGCCAGTGTCATTGAAACTAGAGATTTAAAAAAATGACATAAATACAAAATATCAGGTTGTGCTGGCTATTAATTTAAATCTGGCTTTAGATCTGTTCCAGACCATTAAAAACTTTATATATTTGTTATTTTACACAAGTCATTACAGTTGGTATCCGGGTTCTGTTTTTTTTTTTCGTTTTTTTTATGATGATAGCATGTAGCGTCTTCCTCGTGTCATGTCGACAAAGCCTATATGACAAGAACAAAAGTCCTCAGGCAACTGTCACCCTTTTACATGTGGGTTAGAGTAAGCACCACAGTGTCGCAGCATTCCTTCAAACTCCAGATCCTAATTCCAGCGGTTGCTTCATCCTGAGAAGTAGTTACACTTTTACATGTATCTGCTTATTTTGTTCTTGTACTTTTTATACTATTACTGTGCAATCAATGCTTATTTTAGATGTTTCCCAATGACTGGCTGTACTCCACTTCCTTCCTGTTTTCATCATATTATGAATTTCTTTATTGATTTTTTATTATATCTGTTGATCTTTCTTCTCTTGACCTTTAATAAATCTCTCTGCACTCTCACAGCACAGCTGAGGCTCTATAAAGTGAGTGGTGACATCTCTAGGTTCTGCAAGAGATGCTTTAGCAATAAATATTTCAACACTTTCTATTTCTATCTGTCGTGAACGTTGTAAAAGTCTTATCAAATGTAACCCTTGCAATAGGGAGAATTTATTGAAGAGTATATTGTGATTTAAAAATGTGAGTCAAATTTAAGTCAGTTTACCTGACAAATACTCCAGTAGTTTTAAATCAATAAAAACTTACAGTTCTTGATTTAATTAAAACACGTTTCAGTCTGCTAAAGAAAATCTTCCTGCATTGTTATGAGCTTTTATACTGGTATTATGCAATAGATATAATATACCGTGTAACCATATTGTATAGTGTTGTATATTATAATGGAGTTAACATGATGTGAACATTATACAAATTAAACGAATGAGAAAAGTTTGTAAGAATGAACATATCAAAACTAGTTAGTGCATACACTGAGACATGCTGTAAGCAGGGCCGGATTAAGAGCATCATGGGCCAGGTGCTGAGGATTTTGGGGGCCCTTTTATGGAAATAAATAAAAAAGAAACGCAAGCAATTTTTTTAACACAAATTAAATATTTGAATTATTATTATTAAAGTGCCATAACAGAAACGTATTGAAAATATTATTATTTTTGTAAACAATGGAAAACAGGTAAATTAAATATAACCATAATAAATACAACATTCACAACAACCATTTATTATAAATATGAAGTAACCATTTAAACAAATTAAATATAAATATAGGATATATGGCTCATTTAAATAAGTTCCTTAAAGCAGGGCTTGAAAAATGTAATTTGATTTTAGGAGCCAGCAAAAGAATTTAGGAGCCAATCACGCAAACATACAAAAAATTTATAAACGCACACACACCTCACATATACACACACAGCCACCTCACATATGCACACACATACACCTCACACACACACACATACACACACCTACCTCACATATACAAACACCTCACACACACACACCTACTTCCAGTGCTGTATTCAGTGCGAGGCAAACAAGGAAAGTGTCTAGGGTGGCACAAAAGGCAAAAAAATAAAAAAGCTTACCCTTTAAATAACAAAAACCTCTCTTGCTGGCAGAGACTGTGGCTGGGGAGATCAGAAGATCTCCCCTCACCACCGCTCTGCCTGCAAGCGGGCTACACGGGGAGCTGAACAGGCAGCACCCCGTGCAGTGTGATGGGGAAGTGCTTGACAGGTCATGTGACTGGCGCTTTTACGTCAGACACCCACTGGGTCACATGACCTCTCTGCACACACCACCGGGGAGCCAAACAGGTAGCATGGTGCCACTAGCCACCAGGGACGAGGGAAAGTCCTGGGGAGATGGGAGCATGTCATGGTGGTGATGGGGGCATGTATTTGGGATGACAGGGGTGTGTATTGGGGTGATGGGGGCATATATTAAGGGTGATGGGGCATGTATTGGGGTGATGGGGGCATCTATTGGGGGAGATGGGGCATGTATTGGGGGTGATGGGGGCATGTAATGGGGCCGATAGGGACATGTAATGTGGGTGATGGAGGCATGTGATGGGGGCATGTAATGGGGTGATGGAGGCATGTAATGGGGGTGATGGGGCATGTGATGGGGTGATGGAGGCATGTAATGGAGGTGATGGCGGCATTTAATGTTTGTACATATGGGTGATGGGGTAATGAAGAATTTGATGGGGACATATTATAGGGGTATGTAATGGGGTGATGGGGGCATGTAATGGAGGTGATGGCGGCATTTAATGTTTGTACATATGGGTGATGGGGTATGTAATGGGGTGATGGAGCATGTCCTGGGTGTGCAACGTGGATGATGGGTCATGTCGTGGGTGTGCATTGTGGGTAGGGGGTGTACCCAAATTTTGTCTGCCTAGGGCAGCACAAAACCAACATACACCACTGCCTACTTCACATATACACACACACACCCACCTGACATATACACATACAAACACACCTCACCTATACACACACACACCTCACATATACACACAGTTTTTTGTTGTTGTTTTTCTTAACGTGTCCCCCCTTCCTGCTGCTTTAGCTCATTGCAGGGGAGGGGGACATTCATGCTACAGCCAATCTTCACATGACGACACCCGGCGCTCAGACACGCATTGCGAGAGGGGGCAGAGCTTGCAATCCTTCTAATCCACAGAAACATCCCCCCCCCCCCTCCCCCAAGCTGTGCTGCAAAATAAAAAAAAACATATGGCAGCGGCAAAAAGACCATGAGACTAACGGCACCTGGTCCCCAGGGGTTTGCTGCCGGTCCCAAACATTTTGGATAAGGGATACTTAACCTATTGTAGGCAGCAATTAAATTTAAATACAACAATGTTATACTACTGATATATAGCACTGATATTACACACGGTAAATATTATAAAGTAGGGGATAACCATATTATTTAAAACACATCCACATGAGACATGACAGATGAGAGGAATGAATGATAAGGTGAGAGAGTATTTATAGAACATAAATATGGCTGTTTTATCTACTACAGTGGTGTCCAAACTTTTTTCAAAGAGGGCCAGACTTGATGAAGTGAACATGCGTGAGGGCCGACCATTTTGCCTGACAGTTAAAATTAAGAACAAATGAACTATTTTATGCAAACTTTATTGCAAACGATTTGAATGACAATTCTAAACAGTAGTAAAATCACTCTGCCTTTCATATCTGAAGGCCAGATGAAAAAAAAACAATTCAGATGCCCAGGAATATTATGCCATTCAGATGCCCAGGAATATTATGCCATTCAGATGCCCAGGAATATTATGCCAGTCAGATGCCCAGTAATATTATGCCAGTCAGATTCCCAGGAATATTATGCCACTCGGAGCCCAGTAATATTATGCCAGTCAGAGCCCAGTAATATTATGCCAGTCAGATGCCCAGGAATATTATGACAGTCAGAAGCCCAGTAATATTATGCCAGTCAGATTCCCAGGAATATTATGCCACTCGGAGCCCAGTAATATTATGCCAGTCAGAGCCCAGTAATATTATGCCAGTCAGATGCCCAGGAATATTATGACAGTCAGATGCCCAGGAATATTATGCCAGTCAGATGCCCAGGAATATTATGCCAGTCAGATTCCCAGGAATATTATGCCACTCGGAGCCCAGTAATATTATGCCAGTCAGAGCCCAGTAATATTATGCCAGTCAGATTCCCAGGAATATTATGCCAGTCAGATGCCCAGGAATATTATGCCAGTCAGATGCCCAGGAATATTATGCCATTCAGATGCCCAGGAATATTATGCCAGTCAGATGCCCAGGAACATTATGCCAGTCAGAGCCCAGTAATATTATGCCAGTCAGATGCCCAGGAATAGTGTGCCAGTCAGATGCCCAGGAATATTATGCCAGTCAGAGCCCAGTAATATTATGCCTCTCAGATGCCCAGTAATATTATGCCTCTCAGATGCCCAGTAATATTATGCCAGTCAGATGCCCAGTAATATTATGCCTCTCAGATGCCCAGTAATATTATGCCAGTCAGATGCCCAGTAATATTATGCCTCTCAGATGCCCAGTAATATTATGCCAGTCAGATGCCCAGTAATATTATGCCTCTCAGATGCCCAGTAATATTATGCCTCTCAGATGCCCAATAATATTATGCCAGTCAGATGCCCAGTAATATTATGCCTCTCAGATGCCCAGTAATATTATGCCAGTCAGATGCCCAGTAATATTATGCCTCTCAGATGCCCAGTAATATTATGCCAGTCAGATGCCCAGTAATATTATGCCTCTCAGATGCCCAGTAATATTATGCCTCTCAGATGCCCAGTAATATTATGCCAGTCAGATGCCCAGTAATATTATGCCTCTCAGATGCCCAGTAATATTATGCCTCTCAGATGCCCAGTAATATTTTGCCTCTCAGATGCCCAGTAATATTATGCCAGTCAGATGCCCAGTAATATTATGCCTCTCAGATGCCCAGTAATATTATGCCTCTCAGATGCCCAGTAATATTATGCCTCTCAGATGCCCAGTAATATTATGCCAGTCAGATGCCCAGTAATATTATGCCTCTCAGATGCCCAGTAATATTATGCCTCTCAGATGCCCAGGAACCACCCTCCTCCCCATCACTTACCTGGTAGCTGCTGCTCCGTGTCCCTGGACGGACACCTCCTCCCTGCAGAGAAAAGCCCGCGAAACGGTCGAAATCCCGCGTCTCGCGAGAATTGGACTTAGAAAAAAGAGAGAGACATTGATCAGCCGTGTCTCTGGGGCCGTATGGAAGTAAAGGACAGGCCGCAACTGGCCCGCGGGCCGGACTTTGGACATGACTGATCTACTACATAATATATATAAATATCTATATGGCTGGTTTATGTAATATTTATATATATATATATATTTTTTTTTTTGCTAGCTCCCAAATATATATATATTATTTTAGTTTGGGAAGCCAGCAAAAAAAACCTAGAGCTAGACAGCAGCAAATACACACAATTAAGCAAACATACACAAACAATCTCATAGACAGTCATGTACACACACAACACACACAGGCAGTTAAACTCACATATCCAGACAGACCGTTACCCTGACATACCCAGACAGAGTCATCGAGACAGACGGTCACACTCACAGAGACAGGCAGTCACATTCACATAGACAAATAGTCAGTCACAAGCCAGCTGTTTTTTTTTTAAAGGAAAAAAGTGACCCCATTCTGCTGCCTTACCTTATTGCGCAACAGAGAAAAAAATCGGTTCCAGTGGCAAGGGGCGCAATGTAGATGCCAATATCCGAACACTGATAGATAATATCTGGTTTATAAAATATTTACATAATATATAAATGGCTGGCTTATATAATATTTATATATATATAAAACCAGCCATATATCTATATATATCGTAAAAATATTAAATAAACCAGCCATCTGATTGGTATATATATATATATATATATATATATATATATATATATATATATATATACATACATACATGCTGGTTTTATAATATATATATATTTCATAAATATACAAATATTTTATAAAATCAGCTATATATTTCATATAGCTGGTTTATATATTTATAGGATATATATATATATATATATATATATATATATATATATATATATATATATATAGTTCTATTTAATATTAGTTATATAGATATTATAAAACCAGCCATATATATATGATATAAATATTATAAATACCTGAGCCATTTGTCATATATATATCATATTGCTGGTTTATATAATATGTATATGATATATATATATATTTGGGGGGGGGCTATACAACTTGCTGGGGGGGACGACTGTACACTTGTGCACACACAAACAGAGACAACATAACACACAGATACACTTACACACTCATAGACACACTTACACATCCATAGACTTATACATATATTACAAACTTATACATCCAGTCACAAAGACACAGTTACACACACACAGTCAGACTTACATACCTACTTACATACATACATACACACACTCAAACATTTACACACAGATGTTTTTTTATTTGTTCCCCTCCCTGCAAAATTATCTTTCATTTGCAGGGAGGGGGGTTGATCCATCTTCAATTTTCTTCTGAGCGCTGGACGCGAGGGTCATAGTGCGAGTGGGAAGGAGCTTTCGCCCGAGGGGTGGAGCTCACTCAAGACACTCGGAGCTGCGGCTACCTGTGACACTGTCACCCGTGCCGCACCTCTGTGTCTGGAGGGCCGCATGTTGAACAGACCTTTACTATGCGATAAGTGCCGATTGCACAGTACAGGTTTTAATGGAAGTAACGGCCTGGACCTATTTTCAAGTAGGGGCCTGAAGTGGCAGCTCCATCCACCCCTACGTTAATCCGGCCCTGACTGTAAGGTTGGTAGGGATCCTTTTCACTTGTTAATCATCTTGAATGATTACTGAAAGGGATTGATATTGCTCCCCTTTTAGGCGTGTTAGAACATAGATAGAGGTTAAAAATCTGAAGTGTAGATGGTGAGTCTAAAAGTGGAATCCAAAGTTCAGAGAGCAGAATTTGAGAGAGAGTGTCTTAGAGACGTTAATGGGAAGAATCAGTGAAAGAAGAAAAAATGTGTAGGTCAGGGACTGAATGAATTTTGAAGTGAGCATGGGTAATGGAGACTGACATTATAAATTAAAATTTGGAGGATTGTTTGATCATCCCACATACCCACATATTAACTTGACTTTGTCCCCAGTGACCATTTCTACTGAGGAAGTTCTGTCAACCAACGAAACACGTAGAGGGCTCGGACTGGTGATTTTTTTCCTTCTAGGCTGGCACTTGTGTGCATATCCTGCTCCTATCATTTTTTTCCATTTTGTCTGTCCTCCAGCTAGTAGCTGTTTGAGGACTGTTGTTACTAGATGTTGTCTTGCTCACTTGTGAGTCACTACACACCTGCACTTTATAGAATTGCTTGCAATATTACCCTATGTTGCTCCCTTCTCTTTTAGCCAGTAAATGAGCATTCAGAAGAGCTCCTGATTTATTTGAATTATTTGAAGTCTATTTCTACACCTAAGTTTGTCAGCGCAATTTGAAGATCAATTCAATTTTAAGATTACTACACTATCAAGCGTATTTGTTTGTTTTATTCCATCACATGTATGATTCTGCGCTAGTCCAATTTATATTCCCTCAAACCTTATCAGAATGAGCATCTTTGAGTTACATAGTTGCCATGTGCCACATACTGGCAAATGAATCCCCATAGCATTTTTGGGTTTTCAATAAATATGTGCCAATTTCAATGAGAAAACGAAGTATACTAAGAAATAACCAGGGAGAGCAAACTATTGTGAGACAGACTTTATTTGAGGAACACAGATCAAACCTAACAAAGTGTGGAAGGAATCGCAAATGTAATCCCCCATTTAGTCACAGGACTTCTCATTCAAACATATTATTAGCTGGAAATATTTTAGTACTTTTTTCACAGTTTCTACAAATCTGGACCTACAGCTGTGTTATGTGTGCAGATCTATAAACAAGTACAGATCTATAAACTTAATAACAGCAACTATGAAATGGATAACAATATTATGTATTAAAGATTGAGATCACTATGTCCTGTAAAAACATTCTATGATCACACTTTAAACTATTATACAAACTATCTATTTTGGCTTTGTCATATAGTAATGATCATTTTTGATCATATCTATGTTTTTCTATTTACTATTTTGCCAGACAAAATAAGTACACCAGCCAAGGAAAGGGCGTCTAAGATTACTAATCCAACATAGTAAAATGGCTTTTAGCAATTAAACATCAATGCAACATGTATCCTTTAAACATGTTCAGATATATGCTGCATAACGAATCATTTCCTATTATAGAATGTCACACTTGTGATTTATTTCCAGTTCCAATAAGCACGCAGGTAATTGACGATGAAACTATATACCTGCTTTAATATATCTATAACATGCAGAGTTATTTTTCCATTTTTTCCATTTTCTTTTTAAATAATTCGGGAATTTACAGAATTCGCAAGATGAGGTTTTGTGGCTATTTAAGGAAGTAGTATTTGCAAAAAAAACAAATGATTAAAGTATGATTTCTGAGGTTTTTTTTTTAACTGTTTATCAAGCCAGAGTACATAATAATGCATTGATAACAATTCTACATTATACAAATTGCATTTTAGAAGGAAGTATAAAATAAATGAATATACAGCTTTCAAGTATGTTTATATTAGGAAAAGCAAGTTATACATTCATGCACATGAAGTGCCACTCATTTAGTTATTGGACTGATCGCATCCCAATCCAAGGAATAACGCCCTTTGAGGATTTTCTGAGAGTACGATGAGGTGTATACAAAGGATGTTTGCAGAAGTTGCATAGTATTTGGATTTAGGAAATTTATCAAGGCCGGAGCATTTTTCAAGCAAATTTAGTGTTAATTTTTCTTATAGGAAGGAGGTATCAAGATTAAAGTTTTATAGATGTCACTTGCACACTATTGACCAACTGGGACTAGTGGGGTTTATCCACTGAAATAGATTTGTTTTGCTGGCTACTGCAAAAGAGTGAAGGCAAATTCTTTGTTCCCTCTGTTTGTGAGTGGGGTAAGAATATTAACTAGCATTTCAAATGGGTCTATGACATTTCAGCATGGGTGCACTGAAATGGCCACGGGGAACAGGCTAATCTGAATCATCTATTTCCCTTTTCAGATAAGGTTTGTTGCCTTATTATACCAGGATTTATATTCAAGCAAATTAGAATTACCCAGCAAGTAAAGATTAAAACTGCTAAGTGGGATATGGGATTCTGCTGTGATAGCCAACACAACTTAAACTGAAGTGTAGGAATCGAAAACAGCATCAGCCCCAAAAAACTAGTGGCACAATTACCGACCATTACGGTTGATTATTATTTTCTTTATTACTATCATAGGATTGACATTCCTTGGAATATCTTGTTTATGTATCATTTTTATTCAAGGGCTGTCATTCAGCTAAATTATTAAGTGGCAGTAGCAGGAGATGTAATCCATAAATTATCATTTTTATGAACTGCAGACTAACAACCTTTATGTTACCTGGCAGGTCAGATTAAAGATGTACAAGTACCGTATAAGTCAACAAGACAATGACCAGCTGAGTTGTTCCAGCAGTGCTATGTACATATTATAGAACATCTCATTCCTGGCTACAATACTGTACATTGAACACCATGAAATAACAAAGGAGCAGGCTAAAGGTTTGATACTGTATGATAATACAAGAAAAGAAAAGATGGCACTTCTGCAAACACCACGCTGCCTGCTGAAAACATTCATTTTGATATTCAGATTAGTTCTATACATGACAGCTCATCAAAGGTCCATTCACATTGTTCATGTGGAGTTACAGGTGAAGATGTGCATTGCTATAAGGCGTATAGAACTATTTAAATATACATCTTTCTGTATGGTGTAAGGTTCCAAAGCACATAGCACATGGCTGACTTCAATTCCATGTACACAACAGGATTCTTTGGGTTCAACACTGATGTAAGACATTTTTATCTACTCTCACCAAAGAAAACCAGCAAAGGCCACCTCGACCACCTCGAATACAGAGGGACCAAAGTAGATGGAAAAAGTATGTTTGTTTTTTATAAGAATTTTCTGTTGTTGTTGCTTGTTTGGAAAGACAGGCCACCAGTACTCATAAAGTTTCATAATAGGAAACAAAATTTAAATTGAAATACTTATATACGGTTATGGGTTCCCATTGTCAGGAACATTCCACTAGTTAAAAATCATGAATATAGTTCCAATATATGTCCTCCACTAATTATTTGAGGCATCTAAAGGTCTCTGGCGATCAGAAAGTAGCACAGAATGGTTCACTTTCCATAAAGTTCCAGTTTATGGATACTCTACTGTTAATTATTGTCTTTTCTACACAAGTGTTGACTGTGTTTTATCTACAGAAGATTTTCACTCTAAAATGTAATGACATAAACAGGTTCCACTGTAGCTGTTCTTTGGTCCTCCATATTTCTAACATTTGTCTCGGAGAAGAGGCAGGATGCCAGACCCCTACTGTTTGGACATAGACAGTTTAGCCAGATGCCCTTTGAAGTAACAGGACTTTGGCCCAAAGGAAACACAACTCCCAGTGTCTTACTGCTGGCAACAAATAATCTAGCAGCCAGTAAGGAGTGTTACGCAGCTGTGCACTGTGTGAGGGTGAAGCTTTGTGTGCATGGGGAATTCTGGACTTTGGTGTATTACTGCCTCAGTATAAATTAAGTCTTCTTGGTTCTGGTTGAAAGAATAGTGTTACCAACCATGTGTGGGACCCAAAGTGAAAGCTCTTGGGGTACTGCAAGGGTCACGACAGTTCAAAACAGAGGTCAGAGAAAAATTGACTGTCAATGTCCTGATCTCGTCTGAAGCATTGCTTTGTCCATTCTGCAAATTCAAAGCCCAGCTCTAGGCTGACCTGAACCTGAACTCAGAGAATCTGCATCTGTCTTATAAACTTCAGCCTACCTTGCTCAAGGAAAGAGTGCAAGGGCACTCCATCATTATGTGTGAGCCATATGCCCTTTAAACTGTAGTAACACCTGATTTCTCTCTGTCTGTCAGAAGTGAGTCTATTCTTCTCTAGTTTTTATGTCCCATTTCTCCCATGTCAGCTCAAGAACATTGCAACCTGTATGCAAACATTGCAACCTTTATTGAAATGGAGATCCAGGGAACAATTAGAAAATGATAACCATGATTGGCTACCTGAAAATTTCATAGGCAGTTTGAAGGCTTGCAATGAAACTGAAAGCTTGCAACAAGTTAGCCAACAAAGGGGATCATTACCAGTTTTCTTGCTACCTTTAACTAAATGATATCCAGCAGTGGTGTCCAACAATATTTTGAATAATTCTGGGCAAACTACTTTTCAGGATAACATTTAAAAATGTGCTTACATTTTTTAAGGAGTTAAATATGTACTAATTACAGGAAACTTTACACTACAACAGTAGGTACCTATAAGGGCTGAATTTGACCCAGATGGTATAAAGTAATACCTTTGGGACATTAGGGGTTATACCTGAGGTCGAGGGCACACTTCATCTGGAGGTTTTAGCAGACATTTGAGATTATTAAGATGTTGTTTGAAAAGAGCATTGGAGAATGTTCACAAGTAGGAAATCTAAAATATGCTTTTTATTTAGACAGATGTGTATTTTCTTTTGAACATCTCCTGTTTTAGATGCTCTCTTTTAATCATGGAATGACCAGAACTATAACAACTGACTAAGTAGAGCATATATCATGTAAAATAATTTGTGTGTATATATCTAAAAGTTTGATTATGTTGCTGTACAGACTACATAATAGTAATACTGTGTTCAAAATAGTTACATATGACTATCCCCTATGAAGTATTTGATATTTATAGTTTCTGCAACATCTGTGCCAGGCAGATGAATGGCATCCAGCACAGAGAAATTACAAACAAATCACACAACACTTTTACATATTAACAATGAGGTCTATTCATTAAAAGGTGAGTTACAGAAGAGCTGAGGTGAGATAAACACTTATCATGGATGGGATAGTTTTGTGTGAAAAGCTGCATAAGGGGCAAATAGCTTTTGCTATACTTTTGACTCCAAAAAATGACACCCTAAACCATGATGATGTCTATTCATTAAATAGTGGACAGTGATGAACTGACAAGGATATACTAACAGTCATTAATAGATTAGTTAAACTTTCTAGATTCTTATTCTCATGCTAATTAGACAGACTGACTGTTACAGACTAATTATGTACTACATATTTTCTAGAAGGACCAGCCCCTCAGTTTCTAAAAGGGGGACATGGTTTATCAGGGTGAATAGCAAGAGTTAATTTCCCACTTCCAAGATGTACAGTTAGGACACAGCACCCTCTCTGGCTGGCTTTGACTGACATCTATCCCTTTCTCTGTCAAGCATCTAATCACGTTTAAAGGGACCTTCTTGTGCCCAAAATGCATCTTCCAAATATTAATCCATGTTAATGTGCTTTCAATGTATTTTAAAATGCATGTTTTACATTTTGCATTGCCTAAATTATATAATATTACAGCTAGATGAAATTGTGAAATTACAGCAGTTTGCAAGAAACCAGGACTGCCCACACTAGCTGAGTAAAAGTAATTTCCTTTTTTGTTTTGTTTATTTTGCTGCAGGAATCAATGAGAATCGTTTCATTCAAATCATTGGAATTTTCTGTCTCCCTAGTGATAGAAACATAGAAACATAGAATGTGTCGGCAGATAAGAACCATTCGGTCCATCTAGTCTGCCCAATTTTTTTGAATACTTTTATTAGTCCCCCGTTCCCCGTCTTATAGCTAGGATAGCCTTGTGTCTATCCCACGCATGCTTAAAATCCTTGACTGTGTTTACCTCTACCACTTCTGCTGGCATCAGACAATGTGTTGCACTGTTAAGAGATCCTACTCTTGTACAAGAGCAAGGTCAATCGGAATCCACACAATATAATCAATTTGAAGAGCGCAGGAAGTGACTAAATGAGACAAAACTTTATATCCTCAGTGTCTATATAATCAGTGCTGCTGCACCTGCAGTAAACATGCAGAGTAATCACCGGGGAGGGCTTGAGACAAATATACAAAATGGGATTTATCCAGAATACCTGCATCAAATCACTATATATTGCACTATACAAGCAATAATCTTCATCTTGCACCAAAGTGAGTTTTGGGACTAGACTGTCCCTTTAGTATGAGGGGTACCAAGATGTTCTGCTTAGTACTAATAATCTTTATTACTGTTTTGAGTCTGCCAATGTTAAGCTGCTTTTGGTAGTGTCTCCTATAGAGATATGCCTACTGTGGACGTCTCCTTTTAACAATCCTTTCCAACATATAACAAACTATGCAAGGCTAAATAAACTAAGAGTTCCTGATATGCATATTTTTCACCACTTAAGCTGGATAGGCCCTAAGGTTGGGAGGACAGGGCAAAAACCAGGCACACAAGAATGAAAATAAGGCTAGATGCATGTGTAATATTCCTGAGTTGATCTGATAATATTATTGGGTGTATGGTTACTTCCAAGATTCAATTTGCGTTAATTTGCCACACCCAGTTTTTCCATTAATATGCCTCTCTTTTGCCCATTGGAATGCCAACAGCCAGTTCCCCCCTCCTTCCCCCTTCCCCTGTACTCACCTGTGTGAGAGACAGCATCCGTCTATGCTGCCTTTCTCGCGCTCCTTGCCCACTAATCTGGTTTGAGCACCAAAAGGTCACATGACCCCTGGCGCGCTGACATCAGATCAGTGCATGCATAGCGCGAGATATAGCGTGCAGTGCACAGACACCTTGCTGCCTTCTTGTGCGTCGATGCTGGTGTGGGGAGATCTTTTGATCTCCCCAGCCAGCCTTTCTGCCGGCACGCTTTTTAAAAAAACAATTTAATGGGCCCCTGACAGATATATTGCCTGTCATCCCCTGATGGTGGCCATGTCAGACAGGGACAATATGCAATGATGAAAAATCCTAAAAAAAACCCTTCAAATGTTGGAATATATAACAGATTTTTCAGACTGTCCTGTCCGCAGTGCTTTAGTATATTACAATTCCAAAAGATGCACAAAGGTCATGGGAGTAGTAATGGGGGAAAGGGAATTAGGTAGTAAGCAAGGGGTCAATAGGGATTCCATGGACAAAGGGATCAGTTGGACAGCTCGGTTATGTACTATTGTGTAGCAATTGTGTTTGAGGATCCTCCATAAATTCCAACCAGTGAAACCAGGTCTGAACATATCTGCCATTTCGGTCCTCATCTTTCAAAGAAAGTACTATCATATGCCTCCTATTCTCCACTCTCAGTACCCATTTGAAAAAAGTTGGAGGGGTTAACAACCTCCTGTATAGTGGGATTAAGGCCTTGGATTCGTTTAGTAGTTGAGGTATGACTGATTTTTTTGTATTGTGATATGGGAATCATAGTATAATGTAGGAGCCGGAGAAAGAGCTGTAAGTGAATTTAGGACCGTAGAATAGACCCTGGTGCAAAAATATCGGATCTGGGTGCATTACCAAATGTGTATTACTGTACCCGTTGTTGTGCCACATCTCCAGCAGGTGTTTGGGTGATCAGGAAAGAATTTGTTTAGTAGGGCCAGCATGCAGTACCAGTATGTCAAAATTGTGTAAGACATCTCCTGGGTCTTATCATGCATAGAGCACTTGTGTGTCAATAGAAAAATCTTTCCCAATTGCATGTCAGTAAGTGAAACCTGTAGCTCCTCTTCCCATTTACCTGGCTGATTTTTAAGGATGCTGCATCAAGGTAAAAATCCACAAAATTGTTTCAGAGAATAAACACATAGCTTTCTTTTTCTCTTTTTGCTGGAATATTTTCAAACAAACACAAAAAAAACATCTTGGCAACTATTCTACATGTTTCACTTTAAATGCACAGAGCATCCAATTAGAGCTTATATTCCCTTTAAGTGTACAGCTGTGAGTGAAATGCGTTAGACATTTTGTCTTTTTTTTTTTCTCAATGTAGAATTTTTGCCTAAAATGTTTTAATTGTTTTTGAATAAATGCTGGAAGCAACATTATTTTACCCCCTGTGGAAGCTGTATACTTGTTTCCCTTCCATACAAACTAGCACTTTGGTATGCGACAGAAACAATATTTTATATTTTTTCATTTTATTGATGGTGGAATGTCTTTTCTTCCCTAAATTTAACTGTCTCTCTTTCCATATAAATATAACTGTCTTTCTGTCCTATATTAATACTGTAACAAGATATAATATAAATCAACTCTTTATGGGTAAAAGTTTAACAGATAGTCTGGAGTTTTTGACACATAAATAATGGGGGGGTTTTTCACGATGGATTGATTCTAGTTAGACAAATTCTAAGCCAACTTTTCATGCTTTGACAGATAAAGCTGAAATATTTATAATTGGGAAAATCTGCATTCATTGTCCTAATCTTCTCACAGATTCACAGTCACCTTGTATGTTAGCAATGGTTTCAAAACAGGACATTAATGTATACTCGACTCTTAATTAAATCATATGGAGATTTGCAACTTTTAAAATGAAATAGGATACTAGCGGCAGATTGTGTGGTTCAAATTGTTCCTGGATTTTTCCCAGATGTATTATATTAAAAGCATGATCTGTATATACCTAAAACGAAGGGTAAAATGCCATTACTAATACAAGCTTCTAAAATACCATGGAGAAGTGCATCATGATAAAAACTGTTCCTTAAATAACAAAGAAGATATAGTCCATAACTATTTACCAAATGTGACTTCATTATGTGAAGAAAACATGATATTTTATCGTGTTGGCCATGTTATCCGAGATAAGCCAGATCATTTTACTTCTTCTCCCTCAATGGGAATTTTGTAAGTATGAATATTTTTTTTCTGCAAAATTGATGCTTAATAAGGCATGTTAAACATGTGTCTCTAAGTGTCAATTAATCAATATAATTTTCATGTGAGGCTGAATGGAATGTCACTGGAGTTACCAGACACATATATATCACTGTACATCTCTATTTCTGAACCAGAATCTGCATCTGTGTCTATTATTTTCTCATTCTGTTCTTGATTTCCTGCCAAGCTTCCATCTATTGTAGAGGATGTTATAGGACAGGGGATTCTAGGCTATTTCTAGCATACAAATAGAGGATACTTTACAACTCCAAGAACCAACTCTATGTTTGTTCATATAAATGTTAGCTGCATCTTATTTGAGAGAAGAGGTATGGATAGGGTAATAAATAGGAATAAAAGGATCACAATAATAAACATGGTGCTCTGCCCTGATGCCCACTGGTAGAAAGGGGCACAAATAAAGAAAGCAAATCTCATTCCCCATATGTTCTCCATAGTTCGAAGAATTCAAGTCTCAGCTCCCGCCACTTGATCACCAATGAATAAAGCTTGTTATCTATACTTTAGGTAGGCAAGCATGAGAGGAGGAATCATGGGCACTCCAGCTGTGGCCTACATTTTCTATGATGCTCAGTCACCTTATGGCTACCAGGAAATGATGGAATTTGCAGTCCATATAGCTGATTCAAGAGTTGTTAGTTATGTCATTCTAGCTACACGGTCTACACAAAATAGTATTCCTTATTCTATAGAAAGAATCAGCTTAAGAGAAGAACACAACGATTTATTCATGTTCAGTGGCAATGAAACTGAAGGCAGCACAAAATTAGGCAATTCTTGTGATGAAGAGGAGATGGATTTTAGAGGTTTTGTTAGAAATTCCATTGATATGTTCTGTTCTCTTTTATAAGGGTCCGGCTGATCTCCCCACATAATGTTCTCTACATTCACATTGCAACATGTATACAACATTGCTAGTGTCACAGGTAATTACAGATTTGATGACAATCCTTTCTCCTGTTACACTTCTGGAGTGGATAGACCTATTTTAAATATAGTCTATTTTATAGAAGCCAAACTTTTAAAGGTTCCTTGCTTAAATAACTAGCTAAAATGAATTAGATTAATAAATAGACATTTTTTATATGTTTTTGTATTTGAAAGGCTTGGGAACTATACTATTATATATATATGGTATTACGTGGAAATTCATAACTGTAATGTCCTCTAATCGTATTTTAGTCTCGTGAATTTACATGTTGGAACCCCTTCTAGTCATCTATGGGTGATTGCAACTGGGCTTGTCAGTTAAGCAGTTACCACCTGTCACTTTGTTATGTGTATAGTGCTTAAATGTATAACTAAAGTTAAATTCAAAAACAATAAAACATTCACTGAAAACATTTTAAAAAATATAAATTTCAGTTCAAATATGCTCTAAGATGATAACACGAATCCAAAATCCCATCCCAACTAAGTAAAATATCATCAGCTCATCTCAGTTAGATAATGGTAGAACTAACACTGCTATACAAATTTCAAATTTCTTGGTGATTGTTCATGCAGAGTATTTTCCCTTATTACGATTCTTTCTAAAGAATGAAGAATAATATTTGCTAATCAACTGAGAGACCAGTTCACTCATTATGTACTCATTGTGGTGGTTTCTCCTATCTGTTGTGTTATATTTCCAATATATTAGTTATATTGTAGAATTTGGATCTTTGCAAAAGGATATCCCCCAACCAATAGCTAGAGATCCTTGTCTACCACAAGACCAAGAAACATGGAACAGACTTCTGATTTCATATTGTCCAATCAAATAAATTCACAGATGTTTCATAATCTCCAATCAAATATCAAGTATGTCAGACTTGTCTGATAAAACACCATGGCTTCCTTAGCCATCAAACAATGACTTGATTTCTGGTCTTCTAAAAAGTGAGGAGGTAGCTGTTTCTTTAACAGTTGTTGCTTTGTGAGATCTTTTACATTTATTATGAGTTTATGAAGCTGACCAATCTATCATAAGTACTCCAAGCCCGTACATTATATCATTACTGTCCAAAGAATTAATAATGGATTTCAATGCAAAAGATGTAAGTAAAGGTAAATGTTAAATGATATCTGTTGAAACACAACACAAATCACTTGTAAAATGCTAATTTTGAGACAGCATTAAGTCAACACATTTATTGAAAGATTACTGGAAATTGTATTGTATGGTGAACTAACCCCCCCCCCCCCCCCTTCCAAATTCCTGGTGGCATTAAACAATATGAATAAAATGAGACACATTAATGAATGTATATACACAGAGTATGCCTGGGTGCAAAAGGTGTTCAACATATATATATATGAGATAGATACTGTTCACCAATATTGTCATAGCCTGATTCACAGCCCATAGCTAATGAGCTCCAATTGCAGGGACATGCCACAGTTGGAAGTTATATTACTTAATGTCACATACTGTTCCATTTACATAGATTCCTCTTTAAGGAAATTTTTTGCTTCTGTCATTAAAGTATCTTAAAGATTATTTTTTTATTTCTTTCGTTCAATCATATGTGTCTGTAGACAGATATGATTTCATTTTCTCAAACTGTTAATAAAGTACTATTATATATTTTGTAACACAAGTGGGGCACATTTTATTGACTGTTTTGTTACGTGTTAATAAAGAAATTGAAGACAGTATGCTAATTTAGATTTTAGAGATCCTTATCTTTTAATTCTACTGTATTCTCAAAACTATGTGTCTATGTAACTTTGGAAAATATACAATTTGATGGTGCGTGTATATTCAATTTACTTTAGTGTTGCAGTGACAGGTTCACAAACAGACGGTGCTAAGGCAGCCCAGAGCATGCCTGTCACTCGGAGGTACGACGTCTCTTGTGTATTTCCGGGGGTTTGTGTGCTGAGAACAGCCAGCACACAACGCCTCGGAAATACACAAGTTACATCCGAAAGGCGCCGCCAGCTACGAATGCTGGCGTTGTCTTTCGGATCTATCTCTGGGGTTTGTGTGGTCTCCATTCGGAGCACACAAATCCCAAAAATACCAGGCGCGGGTGCTCCGTGCTAGGTGTGCAGCACATATGGAGCATCCGCCACTGTGCTAAGATAAGTATTGGGAAAAGAAACAGTAAATCCCAGCTTCCTGTGCTCTGTTGTAGTTTATAGACTGCCTTTAGTGACAGTCAGCAGCATTGCACCTCCCCTGCCCAAAAATTAGACTAATAGTTAGGGTTAAGATCAAGGGTTAGGGTTAGAGTTATGTTAGAGTTAGAGTTATGTTAGGGTTAGATTTAGGATTCGGTTTAGAGTTAGGGTTAAGTTGATTATCGGGGTTGGGGTCAAACGTTCAAAGGTCTTTTATGTCTAGCTAAGAGCTGTCAATAGAGTTGCCATCTTTTCTTCTAAAAATAATACCCTCTTTGCTTCTACTTCTATAGACTTAACATCAGTCTCCATCAAATTTTATACCGGCCTGCCGGTATAACCCCGACTTGGTGGAAAACCTTGATGTAAAACACTGTCACATAGTAAAGTAGCATTAAGGTACAACTTGTTTTTTTATAGCTTTTCTGTACCAATTCATATTAGATGGTCAGTTGACTTGAAATCTCCCTTGCTTATACCAAGGGATTCCATGTGTAAAGTTGTTTGTATGATGAAATCCTACAGATCATTGTAATGACTCTGATGATACTTGCATATGGTAGCCAAATGCCCTTTCCCTGATTAAAGCATCCAAACTTTAAACTCCTTTTGTAATAGCTGAAATATGCCTTTACTTTAATTACATTGTTGAATGTAGTACTCAATGATGGTCAAACCTGGAGCCAAACAATTGTTAAGCTGACATTTATTTGAGTCTACTGGGGTTGGGGATTCAGTTGTGTTTGTTCAGCTCAGATCAGCTATTCATAATAAGCAGAAACTAAAAATGAACTGACCAAATGCAGCAAAATGTAACAATACACAAATTTCATAGCCTATCATCTAACCGACAATCAAATGACATACTCAATGGAATAACTCAATGAAAGAAATGAATGGAATGGCAGGCAAACCTAAGTCAAATTCAACAAATGGAAAGGAATTTAAGGAATTCTTCAACAGTGTTTATAATGCAGTAATACATTTTGATTTGTGTATTATTATTATTCCATAATGTATTTCTCAAATCAAAAATATGTGCTGATTCCAGTTTATGACATCACTTCTGGCACCATATGTAAATTAGCCATTGGGTCTATTCACTAAAATGTGAGATGAGCATTTCACCTCAGCAGTTTAGCTATACATTGTGCAGGGACAACCCCAGTGAGTCTCCCTCTCTATTCAAACTCACCAGGTTTACCCTGCACAATGCATAGCCAAACTGATGAGAGATGAGATGAAATGTTCATCTCACCTCAACTCACCTCAACTCACCTTTAACTCACCTTTCAGTGACTAGTCCCCATTTTGTCTTTGGGCTTTTTAGGATTCAGTGAATGATGACTAATAAAATGCCGTTATTTGTTACTGGAAGCAGATGTAGATGAATGTGGAGGTGAGATTTAACCATGATACCTAAATGGTGAATTGAAAGACAGTTTAATGAATAGCTGTACTGAAAATACATCTTCCATGATTCCATCTCTGCCCGTTTGGTTCACATTCAATTTACGTTGGGTCATTAGTGAATAGATTATATAATATATTTCCTATGGACTGGGGCACTTGACTGCATAATTGAGGCCAATATTAACCAATGATCTACAAATATGCAACATTATGTTCTGATCTTGTGTGTTTATACCCCTGTGATAATAATTTACTAGTCTGAGTTTATTCAAAGCTACAAATTACTTGTATGAATAAGTTCTCTATAGGAGGTCTTCTCATTACATACACCCATTTGGTGTATAGTCAACACATGTATATATATTCACAAAATGCAGAGCATTACATTTGTCTATGCTGAACTACATCTGCATCTTGATCTGCTCAGTCCCCAATATGTTCAAACTCTCCTGATTAGGTAAAATATTATGCTCTGAATTGATTACCTCAAACATTTTTTTTACTGTTTGAATTTGTTTTTGTTCATAACCTACTCAAGATCATGGATAAATAATAAGCTCAAGAAATCAAGGATTGAGACTTTTTATGGTTACACCAGTTATAATATTTCCCAAAATGTAAAACGAACCGTTAATAGTAACCATCCAATCATACATATGTGGTTTAGTTCACATCATAGCCTGTTTGATGGTGTTTTTAAAAAAAAAGCTATCTTGATCTATCAACTGAAAAATGTAGTTTCTTTGATATGATCATAAAAAGTAGTTTGACATTTCTCATAAAACCTTGTTCATTTTTACATACTATATTGTCTGGAGGTTGTAAACCAACATCCTCAGTATAGATGTCAGGCTTCCAGGTCTCTTACAGGTCTCTTACTTTAATACAAAAATAAAATAAGCAGATAGTCAGACCTCTCAGAGGTATGTACACATTACATGATTACATTATTACATAATAGATGCTGTATTTTTTTTAATCAATAAAGACAGGGTCAGAAACCTAAATATTATATTTGTTTCTGATTGCATTGTGCCTATGTTATGCTGTTTGGTAGAACACATATTTACTTCCAGTTTGGCATTTATCACCAAATGAAGACAAATCCATAGAAAAAAAAATCAAAATGTTAGGCTGTTAACTCCAATTAGTGTGTTTGTAATTGTATGTCTGGTTCTTCTGCAGAATAATCTACATTAAAAAGCAGACATGGTACAGTAGGAAGTCATGTTTAGGATTATTCCTCAAAGGTGATTTACAAGTGAAATGACACAAGATGAACATATCATCTCACCAACTTAACTATGCATTGTGCAGGGCCTAACCTGGTTAATATCACTGCATATTCCATAGTTACATCTATGAACCATATTCACTGATTCAGCAATGCATTTTGTCCTTGCCCAGTGCTCCATTAAGCTGGTGATATGAAAATGTTCATCTCACCTCAACTCACCTGCAACTCACTGTTAGTGAAAAGTACACAATATGTTTGTATTCTTATTTTGTCACACAGTAAAAGCTAAAGATCGCACATGAGTAAACTGCAATCTGCTTCAGCTGCTGTGTTTTGTGTCGTTTCACTTATGACTACTAAATTAAAAATGATGGTAGCAAAAGAAAAAGATTAACACTTTGGCCTGCATTTTTTGCTGTCAACTCAACTGTGAGCCTATTTTATGGCTGAACAATACACTGCTCTTTTTAAGTTACTTGGTAAAGTATAAATGGGAAATAGCAACAAAGAAGGTAACTCCCCTCTCATTTTATCTCATTGTATTATTTTATTACCTGAATAATAAAGTGATTTCTGATGGTGACTAGATATTTTTTTAGCTGCAATATTAATGATAATAAAGCTTCCAGAGGTATGCACTTGTATTTAATGCAATACATTGTATACCATTCTGCCATTACAAGGCTTAGTATAATCATTATTTTGTTTAACTATACACACTTTACGTTTGGGGGGAACATCCTTTAAGCCATTATCCTCCTTGTCTAGCTTTGACCAGTGTCATTTTCTAGGACGTTTCTTAATTATTTCAGAGATAAAGATTTTGCAAATCTAGCTTTAAGAATAATTTTAGAGGGCTATCCTCATACATACCCTTCACTTAATCTTCGTGACTTTTGCGTCACTCGTGTCCATCTCAATACTGGTTAGCCTTTGATATTCAGGCTGCTGTGCACTGGATGCAGTTTAGACGGCTATTTGGCTGAGCATTGTGGGAAATGTAGTCAAAAGCACCCAAAGTGGCAAAGGTTGATCACCTCTGTCACGATTCATGGAAAAGGGACAGAGTGAAAATAATTTTACATTGTACATGAACAAGGTCTTTATTTGTTGTTTAATATATCTTTACTTTATTTATGATAGAATACATAGCAAAAAAAATATCTGTTTTACTTGAAAGTTAACACTTAGCTTTATGTTAAAAATGCAGTATTTTATTTTATGAAGTCATACGAAATCTTTCGTTGATTTCAGACATGTTTCACTGCCAGATATAATTTTAAGTACCACACCAGCACTATGGTGATGATGATAATATTAATAATGCTAATAATAATAATGATACAAAAACAAAAATTCTTATCTGTGTTTCACAGGAATAAATCCATCACCAACCATACATTTTACACAGATGAATCATTAACGTTTTATTTAATTGCAGCAACTAGATTTTAATGTTCTAAAGTAGAGTAATGCCTTATAATTATTAGCATTATTATAAAAAGTACATTAACTAATGAACACATTATAATATCTAAAACATCGACCTTTCAATGTGTCATTTCACGTTAATGTATAGTTGTTGTTATTATAATGCTTTTTTCAGTTTGATGGAATAATGCTAATGATAAAAAAACGAATATAATAAATATTCTGTCCTGCTGCATTTAAAACCCACTAACTTGATGGACCGAATACATAGAGGTCTTCTTTGACATGTTGGTAAAAATTTAGCATATAATGTGTCAGGAAAAATGTTAGCTAAGAATGATCGTGCTCCGTTAGTATCCATTAAAAACACATTAACGAATACTGCATCGGGCATTGTGAAATCAACTATATACATATGTTAGATGTATGTTAAATATTTACCAAAAAAGGTTAAATTCACTTTACAAAATGTAAAATCTGCAAATTGTTATTTTCCCAAAGTGTATGAAAATATTTTCTTGTTTTCAAGCAACGTTGTTTTTTCATCATTTTCCAGACAATTATATTTAATACTTAGATTTTCATTTCATGGATTGGAGTTTGGTTTTCCACAAATGAATCAATTCAAAGAACATATGTGAACATGTATACCGCTTTCTCTGATTTAAAGTATATTCATTAAGACAATAAATTCGTGTACGTAATATTTCACACCAACGATTCTTTCGTAGTCTCAGTTATACTGCAGGTCAGTGAAGAGTTCATCTTCCAGCGAGAAAGAATCTGTAATCCAACTTTCGGAAATGTATTGAGATTTTTTTTCCCCACAGCAGTCTTTAAAAAGAGATTCAGGGGGCTTTATTTTAAAATCCCCCAGTTTTTCTTGCATTTTATCCTCTAATTGTTTTTAACCATTAAGAAACAAGAAGGATAGGCATTTTCTGTTAGATTGGGTCACCTCTAATATCATAATATATGTCAACAACGTTTTTAATTTAGGAAATACAATTTAATGGAATTAAATTCTATGGACACTTGTTGGTGTGATGCAGTGTTTGTGTGATGCAGGGTTTGTGTGATGCAGTGTTTGTGTGAATAGAGACTTTATTTTATGACAGCTGATTACCCAAAAACAATTGTTTGCCCAGTTTGCCACTTTCTGTCAAGTCACAAATAAAACTAAGATGGTAAAATAGCGAATTTAATAGAAAGTTTACATCTAATTATTCAATATTTAAATTAATAATTCTATGTATTAATTGGTGCATAGATATTATTTTCAATTAATAAACTTTGAAAACGATTAATTCTACAATAAACGGGGGTTTTGACAAGCCTTCTTTCCAGGCCAAATATTATAGTATTAATTCTGTCTATAGTTTTTGTTTTAAATGTTCTATAAAAAAAAAAAAATCATTTAAAGTATTTGAAGAATGTTTACAGCTCCTTACAATGGCAAATAAATTCTTAATAATTTGCAAACGAAATAACTTTTGTATACCACATTAGATTTTTTTTATTTTTAACTGTGATATTTAATAACTATAAATATAATTGAATGCAAATCGAAATCTAGCAGGTCAGCCCATGATTTTTACATACCCTATGCTTAATATCAGTCAGGTTTAAATTGTGAAATACTTATATGGGAATGAAACTTCCAGATGCATCTGCATATCTGTTTATGGAGAATCAGTTTAAGTGACATTAGAGGGGTGGGGTGATAAACTAACATTGTTGGATAATTATAACCGCATGCCTCATTTTAGAGTGATTCAGAAGCACAGACTCTGTAGAGCCTGATCCCCAGTAGCCTGATCCCAAGTAAAACTTTTGAGGAGTCAATTGTGCAGGGGAGAATCTGCAGCACAGTGATCACTAGTTAAATTATTTTGCTTTCACGGATGAGGGATTGTTTTTTCCAATGTAAATCAAGTTCTTTAGTTATTAAGTCTAAACGCTAATCTCCGACAACCTTTCCAGAATGTGCCCCAGATCCTCGCACCTGCACTCATAATAGAGGAGCATTTCTATATCAGACACGCTTGCTGCCCTTGTATTCTAAAGGCTTGTCTGAATGAGACTAGCTCCTTCAATGTCCATGCTCCCTTTCTCTTCCTCCTTTGATCACACAAAATGTCTTCTAATTTGTCCTTTTTCATTGTAACAACATTTTCTAGTCTCTTCTTTTTTTCCCCTCTTTTCTCTCATTTTCAACCCTTTTTTGTGTTCTGTTTCCACATCACAATCATTACAGAATAGGAATCTGCAAGAAAAGTTGTATCTTAACTTAGCCTCACAATAAAACTGAGCGAGCCATTCTCTTTGTACACACAAATGATACAATGTGATAGGTGTGTCTGTGTGCATACACAAAACACTTTTATATGCAACACTATACATACATGTTTATATATAATGCGTTTTATAATACACGTTATATATCATGTTTGTACATTTGTCTGAATGTTTATATACAAACCCCTTTTAACACTATATATGTGTATATAAGACTTTATATGATATACTTTATATATATAACGTTTGTGTATCTGTCTACTAGTGTATACACACAAACTATTCTATCTATAACATTATATATACATATTATTTCTTTATATACATATATAATGCTTTATTTATTATACATTATATGTTTATAATGTTTGTGTATCTCTCTGATATATATATATATATATATATATATATTAAGACTAAATATCATATTCTACATATACTGTATATATAAACTCATACTCATAAAAATATACTATCTATACCTATGCATAACATTTCAATTATATTTATCTATCACTTGATACTGTTAGTGGTGCTTTTTTTCCTTTGGAAATTTTACAATTGTACAAATTACAGTCAACCTAAATATTACCAAACCCTATTTTCAAATGTATTTATGTCAACTTTTGTTTGTTTGTTTTTTTTTTGTACTGGAGTTTACAGGATTCTTGTTTCTGCTGTGAAATGCCCAGTGAAGATTCCAGCATCTAGCTGAAACAACAACTCCACTGAGTTATTGACTATATGGAAGAGGGGGGAGGGGGGTGTATGGAAATGAAATCAATATGCCCTGCTACATGAATGATGGATGGACAGGGCTTTGCTTTAAGCCAAAGAAACTCCCTATTATTAAGTCTAGAACAAAGTGTTTGGAGCATCTTGTAAACAAATTTTGTAATGTATAATTGCTTTTGGTTTTTCTAGCAGTCCCAAAGGTTGAAGTAATGAAGGAAATTGGTTCCAGACATTGCTATGAAACCCAGTGAACATACCCCATTGTATTTGCCCCCTGTGGACAATATCATATCTGTGCTGCAAGATGTGATTATGAAGTCTGTAGATTACACCACTACAATCCAGGAGTAAAAAAAAAAAATCCAGCACAACTATCTTCTTTACTTTGATGTATTGCCAACAATCGAACTTCCTCCAAGACAGGAGTCAACATTTGTTTTGTGCATTAAATGCCATTTATTTGCCATTGGAAAAAAATGATGCTAAGAACCACTTTTTAATTCGATGTGTAACAACCACAGGGGTCTAACTGAAAATTACTGCAATAGCTATAGACACAAATAACTAAATTACCAAAACGTTAGTATATCTCCTAGCTTCATTAATATGGAACAGACTCCCCAGTTAATCTCCAAAAGCCAGTGTTCCCCTCTAAAATAGCACTTTGGGACGAATTGTACATGAGATCAATCACTGCTAATGCAGCAAGGTTTAGTGCAGGGGGGAAAAGCTATTTACACCTTCAAATAGAAGCTTTTCAAATTTAAGAGTAAAGGTCGTACATCAGCAAGAATAAATGATTATGAATTGGTAAATGCGCCCTCTAGCTATTAACTAGTCGGTGCTATTTATCATTTCTGGGTGTTTAGATGTTTGAAATCATCTGGCTGTTTGGAAAGGATAACAGGATAATCAAGTAAGAGACACAATAATAGTAAGAGAGAAAGTTTAGTAGATACTGTGCTAGAAAGTCGACCATCCCAATTCTCCATCAAAGATAATACAAATCCTAACCTTTTCTAGAGATAGCCAAGGTCATGGAAAATGATAAGAGTAGAAAGTTTTTGTATTTAACCCAACCAATGAATATTAAGGACATGCACAGAGCTGTTTACCTTCCAATTGGGAACCTTCAAACGACCTTGAAAAAGTTGGTTAAAATACACAGCTAGGGTCTTAAAAATAGAGATGCAACACAATTCAATTAAAAGTGATACATATGTACAAAGCAAGTTCTTAGAACTGCAAGTTATTTCTGCACAACAGACTGTGGGTTAGCATGGGTTATTATTACTTGGAATAAATATGTGGTTTACCATCTGATCTCATTATACTTCGGATATACTCATTTGGTTAACCCCAAAAAAAGTAAAAAAAAAAAATTGGTTCATGTTTTCCGTGTGATTCTCCTGAGAGAAGACATGTTAAGGTCAGTATTGTTATGGACTGAAATTCAATGTTCTCTTAAAGAGCTACATACTGTTACCCCATAAATCGAATTTCAAATGTGACAAGTGTCTGTTTTCTTAGGGTATCAAATTTAATATGTCTGGAGAAAAAAGCTTGTGCTAGTCCGTCTCACAGTAGGTAAACTTCTCTGCCCAGTTCCTTCTGTAGAACTTGTAACCTATACATCAGACAAAAGAAATATCTTTACACTCTTACTAATGCACAAATGGGGTGCTAAACTCCAGTAGTCAATGCTTTTAACAGAATTCACAACTAGTGTGTAAAATACATGCTGTGTGCATCTAACAAGCATTTATTATTGGACTAGTTTGTCTTGATGAATATGTATTTAAATAATTATAATAATGTGGCAGAGAAATAAAAAATATCTAAATAAAAAGTACCTCTCACTAATAATGTTTTCAGGAACAAATGAAGATAGAAGTTATCACAATTTATTTAATATGGTTTTCCACGGATTTCATATACTCCTGGTTGGGTTACAAAAAATCCAAGTTCATTAACTAATATGTTATAACGACAAAAAAAAATGAAAGAAATCCTTAAACAGTGAGCTATCTTGTTTACTTCGTTTATTTCGTTGATTAACGCTTTGACCCAATCGAAGTCCAAACTCACGGGTATTTAACCATTATCTGTCCTGATAAATACACAGAAAGAATATGTTTACAAACTATGTTAGTTCTCAGCTTACAGACATATCCTTTGTCCTGCAGTAATTGAATTATACGGTTTAGCATTAGTTATACTATGTTTATTTGACAATGGGAGAAGTGGTTTGTCCTTGTCCCAGTGCAGAGATGGCTAACCTTTGGCACTTTGCTGTGGACTGTCGTTCCCATGATTCTCAGCTAGGTACTTGAATGGCTGAGCATCATGTTAGCTGGTGACAGCATCAGATGAACTGTTTAAGTTAGTCTTTCATTCCTTTTGTCCCACAAATTATCTCAAATAGTTAAAAACAAAAAAAAAAAAAATCCCAGAGATGACATGATTATATAAGTTGGATCGAAACTGACATTTCTTTATAGATTTTGTGATTTGCCTATAGGGAAAATACAAACTTGAATTTGTTAATTTAAAGTATTATTGTATGCTTTTAATTGAGACAATAAAGACGAGTGTCGTAGAAAGGAATCTGTGAACCTGATGTATTTTGTAAGAAATGGTTTAGTTGAAACGGTGCATATTTTCATCTCGATAATTTGCATATTTACCATATAGTATGTCAAATAACTAACTTCCTGTAATATCCGAAAGTAATAATTGTAATACTCTTTGTCGTTCTCCGTATATATATATATATATATATATATATATACTCTTCCTGCTTGCTAGATTACACAAGAGGGTCTAGCTGTCTGTTATCAAACTGTGCCTGCAGTTTGTACAACATATTATATATATATATATATATATATATATATATATATATATAACCATACAACTGGGAGCATGTGTAGCATTATTATGAAATGTATTGCATTTAACCTTTTTAAAGCTAGAGGGTTACACATCCCTCTGGCAAACAAAGGGTTAAAGATCAAATCAGTTATCATTTTTGCCCCCGTGCTCCCAACACAGACACACACCATTCCCTATTTTAAAATGCTTGTAGACTTTATATAATTGCTTTGAAATGTTTTTTTATTTTTTTTTAATTTCTTTCTTTCATAAATTACTGTTACAAATGTGTCATAGTAAATTACCTTGGTAATAAAATGTAAAAGATGCAAATGGCACTTCTCTTTATTACGATTTAAACCATTGGTTTGCATGCACTATTTCACTTGTCACTCCCACAATATGTTGTACAAACTGCAGGCACAGTTTGATAACAGACAGCTAGACCCTCTTGTGTAATCTAGCAAGCAGGAAGAGTTCGGGTCATTTCCTCGTCCCCTGCAGAAAAGACATTATCCCTTTCATATTTACATACTTTTTCATATTTGTCAAACATTCATAAATTATAAATTAATGAAATGTTCGACAGTCTTCAGAGATCAGACTAATGAAGGCATTTACCTATTTGGGTGATATTTTTTTTGGAGTGGGATGATATATCGAGGTTTAGAGTTTATTAGTTCTTTATTCAATTGATCCCAGTCTCCCACTGATACCCAGACTCCCCTCTTACAATGTCACCTGCTCTAGGTACAAAGGGGAAGAGAGAGAGAGAGAGCAATAACACTTCTGTTATACAAACACGGGTTATTCGCTTTGCTGTTTATACCATGATCATGCTATCACCTAAAAAAAAAAATATTAATTAATCAAATTTTTCCATCTTTTCCAATATGATGCAGCTGATAGACTGGTATGCTTGCAGTCAGCAACCAAAGAAAACCTCCCAGATTTGGCATTGTGTCTCTGTACAACAAGGCTGCAAAGTGTTAGTATAAATATTGGCATCATACAGAGAAGCAGGAAACACGAACCAATAAACACATTTTGGGGGAGCTTATAATATTAATGTGTGAAAGACAATGAGTGTCAGGATATAACATATTAATTCAAGACACAGGAGAAAGGTGAACCAGACTGACATGTTACTGCCTGCAAAAAAAAAAAATGAATAGATTTAACTATTCACATGGAAACAAAAAAGGTAATCATGAATCATATTAAGACAAGTTCGTGGATACCTATTTACACTACAAGAATCCATAATGATTGATGGCGAGCCATCTTTATTATAACATTAAAATTGATAGATTAAGTTCAGCTTGGAAAGGTCAACTGATCCTCACTGTTCTAGGTTTCCGTCTAGCTACAGCAAATTAAATCACATTTAAAAATGCAAATACTATCAAGCAGCATGGATTCTTCTATTTGGCTTGCTTCATTTCAAGAATAAAGACGTTAAACTCAGAAAGACACATTGTCAAAGTCTTTGTAATCAGGCTCTATAATTATATTAGTCACTTTGCAGGTTGCATGAGCATGTGTTACTAGATATAGTCCTGCAGTGAGTCTAATTCATAATTTCCAATTCTGCATACACATAGGATATACATAGTGTCCTGCTGGACTATAAAATACAATTCTTTACATTGTTTATATATATATGTATACATACCGAAATGAAAGTGTCTTTGTAACATATGCATGTATATCTATCTATCTATCTATCTATCTATCTATCTATCTATCTATCTATCTATCTATCTATCTATCTATCTACCTGTGTGTGTTTTTAATTTATGTATATAAATATAAACATCCCCAAAAGTGTAACCTTAACAAACATCTGAGTCTATTTACAGTCATCTAGTGACCTAAACCCTTTCATGGAATCATATAAAGAACTGGCAAGCAGGGGGTTAAACTTTTTTTTCTCAACAGAATCTAGGAGACCGAGAGGGTTAAAGGAAGATATGCTTAAATAAGGAGTAAAAATGAAATTGATGGAAAAATAAACTTTCTTAATTTACCCATCCAATTGTATGCAGGAAATGTGAAATATTTCCTAAGCCGTACTCTTTTTAGTACACTATAGAGAGTTATTAAACCGCTTGTTGTTAAAGTGAGCATGTGTTCTGCAATCATCAAAAATTGATATGTACTGCCAGTAAACTAATTATGCATCATCCTGAGGATACACGAGCAGTGTATTGTTAATCCACTTGCACACCCGTTGACTAGCAGCATCAGGCTGCAAATAGCTTAATTAAGTCATACACCAGGAATATACCCATATTGTTACAATTCATAGTATACCCAGTGCCACAATTTATTGGATCAATTAATGCTAGAGATAGACCTCATGCTAATATTAGCTATAATATTCTGATCATCTTTGCAAATGGTAGAACAAATATATAAAATTGTTAGAAGCAAGGTATATTTACAAAAAAAGTTTTTTTGTTACTATTTAATGAGAACAATCTTTAGTGTTGTGCTACAAAGAAATTAAAATGTATATTTTAAACAACTTGAAAGTGTGCAGATGTTACTTGTAAAAACTCAGGAGTATTAGAAAAACTAACATAAACTTTGCAAATTAATAAACAGCTTTAGGGTATTGCTTTAAATGCCACACAGATCTGAGTATATAATGATTTCTGTTTTTTTTCAGTTTGTGTAATGCTTTGTTTTATACAAAGTGTTTACAAAAAAACTACATAAAACAAACAGTGGGAAACGTTTAAATTAAGTAAATGGCACACCTAAGTAAAAGTGAAATGAAACATATAAAATATGTATTTTCTTTGCTGATTTTATTGAGCAAGTTGGAAAATGAATAATTTATGGTGCTCTGGTGGAAGCATGTCATTCCTTAATGTTGAGCATATTGGAAAAATTAATGTGTACGCTCTATAAAGAAACTGCAAAAACCATATAGCGCAAAAAAAAAAAAAAAAAAAAGACTATCCATGCAAAGTTTTATTCATTGTGTAGCAAATCAACAGATCTTGAAATTGGGAGGGAGATTGATAAGACAGAAATATTTTCGTTTGACCAGAAATCTCTAAAGTTGCCAGAGCTTTTTGCACCCTGTTAAAAATCACGTGTTTTATTTGGCAGAGAATTAACCCCTTAACTTCCAAATCTATTGTAATACTTCTGTGTGTAAGAAAACTTGGCGTAATGGGCTCCAGTCAATGGCCTGAGAAATGTATTTCTGAATATAACTGACTGCAACAGAAAATATTCAGATATCACTTATAAGAGGTTGAATAGGTTTAGTACAATTTTAATACCGTCATTGTGAAACCGATTTAAGACTGCAAAGATCATCCACATCTTCTCGGATCCAATTCCGAAACTGATATATACTGGTATTCAAGCTTCAACATGGAGTTGAAGTGTTTTAAAGAATTAAAACTCGATCTGCAAAGAAATCAGTTTAATGCTAAATAATGTTATAGTCTTTTTTTAAAACCGGTTTAAAACTACAATCATACGTTTCTTCAAGTATTTAAACTGAAGTCGTTCAATCTGCTTTAAGTTAATCGTATAATGTCGTTGCACATCGACAGAAATATAATGAAAAGTAAATTAGTTACACGCCATTAGGATTTCACTTATTGGGTGGAGCAATGATTGCTAACCTCTGGCACTCAGGTTATCTTGTCTACTACATTTCCCATTTCCCGTGTGGCTGGCTGAGCATAATGGGAAACGTAGTCCAACAGAGCTGGAATACCAAAGGTTAGCCGTCACTGGAGTAGTGAATAGTTTAACATGGAAACAAGGAGCCTGTCCAATGTCTACATTGATGTCTTGGTCTATTGTAGAAAAGACCCCATTCCTTCTGCCCTATTGACCTCTATAGCAAAGAGTGTTGATTTTGCCAGAACGTTTCAAGTAGTTGTTTTTTTGTGTAATTGTCTCTCACAATTAACAAACACACATGACCAAGACATTTCTTCTAAAAGGGAGAGCAAGAGAAAGTCGAAATATGCTTTTGTCTGACTCACAATAAATAAACCCACATACATACTTCTTAAGATGATCAATTTGTGGAATTCAGTTTCAAGGGAAAATACACTCAAGGATCTATCCATTTAACACCCCAAATCTGCTTGGTATATTACTTCCATTTTTTTTTTTTATTCTTAAAAGCGAGTAACCCCGTGCTGAAAGAATGATTTGATATAGGCAGATATATAGATAAATAGATTCACGTATATTACATTTTTATATATGTTCTTTATCCTTTAAATTAATTTTATAGATTTAAAATTCTATGTATATATGTAGGTAAACACCTATATAAATTTAACGTATACAAATATATGGGAATGTATACATTATATATCTATTATATTATATATTATTATTATACTATATATATATATATGTATACACACACACACACACGCACATATAATGGAAAAATATTGTATCACATGTCCCATATATTTACATTAAAGTAATATAGGTATTTCTACACAATATATATATATATATATATATATATATATATATATATATATATATATACATATATATATATATTATATTTTCTCCACATACTAACCCACAGATTTGGGTTTTGACAATTTTAGACATAAACACAAGTCAGCAGATAATTGATTTGCTGGTGATGTTGAAGGGATTTTATACTATATTTTGGTTTTGTAAAGAGGAAAGTTCCTTTGGCCATCTGGCTGTGTTAGACTCTCCCCCATGCTGTATGTTTTTTAGCTTAAAATCTCTTCCGTTGTAGCCCCTCTTTTATTGAATTCATCAAAAGCAAACTTTCCCTGAGATTTTTTTTTTTTTAAAGAAGCCTAAAATAATAAGTCGACCACTGTGACATTCTCTGGGCTCGGGCCATTTTTCATAACGCAGCTGATACTCTTTTGTGCAGAAGACTAAACACATGAATAACAAGAAAAAAAAGTCTCCAGAAAATAAGCTTGAAGATTTTCTCTTCTTTTTAAAAAGTTAACTGAAATGGGAGACGCTCCTTAAAGCACCACAGCAAAGATCAGCAAAGATCAGCAGTGATCAGTGAAACACTTTCATTACACTACTTTGAGTGTCAACTTTGTCTTTTCTGCAGTTAAGGAAAGTTTGCAGCTGACTGAGCTGCACAGGTGGTGTTTATAGGACGTGGGAGCCTCTTACACTTGGCCACATAATAGTTTGAAAGGTTTAAACAGAACTTTCCTCGCACCTTAAGAGTCCAGCTTTGATTTCCTGCAGCAGACTGCAGCTCCATCAACATCAAGTAAGAGAGCAAGTGGCCAGGACCTCTGCATGTTAAGTGATTTGCAATGTTTTTTTGGGGGGTAAGTAAAGATTTGTTTTTAAATAAGATGTCAGCGCAGAATAACAAGGAAGAGAATCCATAATATGTATATGTATGAAGAAAAATAGACAAATGTAATGTCAGTATGTAAAGTATTCATTGGATAAACATTTGTGGGATAAATGAAGACCCCCTTTACTTTTAACACTTAGCGTTGCCTTTTAACACCTTGGCACCCGTGCATTAACACATGCGACGTCAGAAAAGTAGCTCATGAGATAAATAGTTTTTCGTCTGTCATACTACTGTAGTACTATATCATTATGTATACTATAGTAATATATGTGTATATTTGACTGGTGTGTTGACTGGTGTTTACATATACACACACACACATTTTATTAAATATATAAATTTATATATTTGATATATTAAATATATATTATAACCCACATGCATGTAGCTACAGAACTCCAAATAAAAATATGTACTTTTATAATAACATTATAGTAAAAAAAAAAAACAAGACAAATTACATAAGATATGCAATGAATATTCATCACACAATGAACCTTTTATTGCACCATAACCTGATAGTTTGTGATACATATTTATTTATTTAGTTATTAAATATATTCTTGAATGCCACTAACTATACCAGTGTGAATATTGATCTTTATATGATCTATAGCTGGGGCACAGACAACTTTTTATGTCATTTTAGTCTTTGGCAAGCTTAAACAGTTTTGTTTTCCTAAGTAAGTAGCAACACCATCTATTGCTTCTAGGCTACAATCGTTTCCTTCTGTAGTGTGATGTATCTCCAAAGACTGAGAATACAAATGCTTGCTCGCAATAATCAGGGGAGAATGGTCCAAACCCTTTCAGTGCCAGAAACTCTGTAAAGCATTGTAACGTAATGAAATGATAAAGGAATTGAGTCATAGTAGAAGTACCTGATGGTAATAGGGGAGCAGTAAGAATTGTTCTGTAATTGAAGCATAAAATTCTACTTTTGCCCCATTGGTTAGCTAGGTGAATTAACACGCACTGCATCTCAACAGTACTTGACCTTTGCCATTATGTTTGCTCTAATGTTTGCCTAAAACACAATTGGCCCTGACAAGAGAGCATGCTACCGTGTGACACTGCCTATTCAATAGATAGATGTTCTCTGCCACACACAACCCAGACCAGCATCTCAAACAACTAGGTATTTGTACAAGCAGGCTAAATTAGCATATGGGGACTGCAAAAGCACTGATCTAGAGGGAGAGAATAGAATAACATCCTGAGAGGTAAATTATACATGTTCCATAAAAAAAGCCTCACCATGTATTGAGAACATGTTCTAGAAAATATATACTTAGACCTCATATACGGACAGATTGTTTTATTCCGTGTTGCAGTCAGTGTACCCGCAGACAGTAATGCCCATAAGCGTCCATCTTTTAATCTCTGTTAAATAACATATATTATTATAGTTTAGCTAATCCCAAATAATGATTGTCCTTTATTATGTTTACCCTTTACGGATAAGTGGAATCATGGGCATGGATTTGGATGCTCTGTGTTTTAACCATTGTAAATTTATATTTAATTAACAGTTGAAAATACAGTAAGAAGATTTTTAATATTATTATTCATTTCATTCATTTTCTGTATATACGCCATTGTAAGGTACAAAATAATAGTAAATAGAAGTATGGTGAGTAGCAAGAGACTATAGGCAAAATGGTGGAAGACAATAGGGGCAATAGGTTTTCAGTAACATATATTATATAATAAGGATATCCTCACTTGTCCTGTAATAAGCTAAGCAGCACTGCTAGCTCCCAAATCATATCAGGTGTCATGTAGAAAGGATAGGGCATTAGTATTTGTAAACAACCCCAGAAGAGACCTAGAGAACATACTTTAACTGATAATAGGAGGTCTTGAACATATTTAGGAGGTCTTGAACATACTTAGACAACAGCATTGTGTCTTGTAAATACCATGATCTATATGTTTAGCATATACAAGTTATATTAATGTAGAAAGCAAATGAACATTGCATGACACACAATAACATTCATCCATCCATATGCCAATACATGCCACACTATAACATTCATCCATATGACAATTCATTGCACATTAATTATAACATTCATCCATATGACCATGCATGACACACTATAATATTCATCCATCCATATGATCACAGACCATGCACGACTCACTATAACATTCATCCATCCATATGGCCATGCATGACTCACTATAACATTCATCCATCCATATGGCCATGCATGACACACTATAAAATTCATCTATTTGACCATGCATGACAAACTATAACATTAGAAACATAGAAACATAGAATGTGTCAGCAGATAAGAACCATTTGGTCAATCTAGTCTGCCCAATTAATTAACATTCATCTGTATGATCATGCATGACACACTATAACATTCATCCATCTGTATGAGCATGCATGACACACTAAAACATTCCTCCATCTGTATGACCATGCATGCCACACTATAACATTCATTTCTATGACCATGCATGACACACTACAACATTCATCTATATGACCATGCATGACACAGTACAAAATTCACCCATCTTTATGACCATTCATCGCACACTATAACATTCATCCATATTACCACAGACCATGCATCACACACTATAACATTCATTCATATAACCATGCATGACACACTATAATATTCATCCATTCATATGACCAATCATCGCACACTATAACATTCATCATCCATATGACCATGCATGACACACTATAACATTCATCTATTTGACCATGCATGACACACTATAACACTCATCCATCTGTATGAGCATGCATGACACACTATAACATTCATCCATCTGTATGACCATGCATGACACACTATAACATTCATCCATCTCTATGACCATGAATGACACACTATATCATTCTTCCATCCATATGACCATGCATGATACACTATAACATTCATTCATATGACTATGCATGACACACTATAACATTTATCTATATGACCATGCATGACACACTATAACATTCATCCATTTGTATGACCATGCATGACACACTATAACATTCATCCATCTGTATGACCATGCTTGACACACTATAACATTCATCCATCTGTATGACCATGCATGATACACTATAACATTCATCCATCTGTATGACCATGCATGACACACTTTAACATTCATCTATATGACCATGCATGACACACTACAACATTCATCTATATGACCATGCATGACACACTACAACATTCATCCATCGGTGTGACCATGCATGATACACTATAACATTCATCCATCCATATAACAATGAATGACACAGTATAACATTAATCTATATGACCATGCATGGCACACTATAACATTCATCATCCATAATACCATGCATGACACACTATAACATTCATCATCCATAATAACATGCATGCCACACTATAACATTCATCCATCCATATGACCATGCATGACACACTATAACATTCATCATCCATAATACCATGCATGCCACACTATAACATTCATCCATCCATATGACCATGCATGACACACTATAACATTCATCTATATGACCATGCATGACACACTATGACATTCATCCATCCATATGACCATGCATGCTGTATGACAAACTATAACATTAATCTATATGACCATGCATGACACACTATAACATTCATCCATCCATATGACCATGCATGCTGTATGACAAACTATAACATTCATCTATATGACCATGCATGACACACTATGACATTCATCCATCCATATGACCATGCATGCTGTATGACAAACTATAACATTCATCTATATGACCATGCATGACACACTATAACATTCATCCATCCATATGACCACAGACCATGAGTATATATATATATATCATTAAAATTGTGAAAAATATATATATTTGTGTCTGTGATTTTCTTTAAATATTTCAATTCCCACAGCACTCTAGACAACACGGTGTAACACATTATATAACTATTATTTTGTATTTGGAAGTAATTAGTTGACATCCGTTTCAAGTCCCTGTTATGTGAAATATAGATTCATTTTTTTCTACACTGTAGTAAGAACTTAATGCAGATCATTTAAAAAATGCACAGCATAAAACAGGATTTTCATTTTCTTTTGCGGAATAATTTATGTGGTACATTCTATAAAACAGTGTGTCTGCAACAGAAAGACAAAACAGTCTATTTAATTTTCAAATGCACATGCTTCTTAATAATACAAATATGCACTTCTCACCTCTCCCTGCTTGGTAGGATGTTTGGAAATGATCGGCACGGGGAGCACAATTTCCTTTCTGTACCACTGCACAGCACAGAGTGTTGCATTTCCTAATATTCAAAGCACAGGCCCCAGTGTGTTGTTGTAGATTCTAGGAATGAAATAGGCTAAAATTACATCACATGGGAAGGAACATATACTACTGAGACTACCCTACAGCAAGTTTAAATCTCAGCATAAGTCACAAGTTTGCACCTTGAATGTATGACACATAGAGGGGCCTGTACTAAAAAAAAACGCAAATATATTTTATGTGCTAAACTATTTTTGCGCTTTGCTCCTAATGCAATGTACTAAACATTTAACACTCAAATAGTACAAACGAGCAAATTGTGAATAAAAACGGGCATAATTGAGAATAAAAACAGGCAATTTTGCAAATATTTTTTCTACCTCTTTTGATAGCACTTGCTAAAAGCTGGTGTCATTTTCACACGCAAATAATAGTTCTTTTACACAAAATATTCGCAAAGCTCTTTAGCGTGCGCAAATATAATCACAATTTATTAGCGGTAGCGGAAAAATGCACGCTAAATAAAAATAAACGGAAGAGGCGCAAATCAGGGGAAAAAAAGCTCAGAATGTTACAAATGTTTTACCTAATATTTTTTTCTACTGCACTTGTTTAGTACATGAACCCCATAGAAGGAATGATGGGCAAGGCAAGGGGAGACAAATACATGTCTAAGTTCTTGTGTCAAGATTAGATGATCTGATATAACTTAGAAATGGGACAAAGTACCACCATCTTGCCCGCAACCACTACATGGATCCAAGGGTTATTTTCTGTATATTGCACATGTTTAATATATGTGAAATGCAATTCTTTTTACACTTCTCCTGTAACTTAAATATGTTTATTAATAATTTATTAGGGGCCTCTAAATTCAGTGCCATCCAGTAAGAAGGGCTTGAAGAGATAGGCCGGACTGTTGCCATGGGAACACCAATACATGTATTACAATGTATATGCCATTTTTATGATATAGGAAGTGTTGAAGGAAAAACTGGTAATTCAGATGCAGGACTCATCTAAATATATTTTTGGGACATTGAAGGTGGGAAGTACCACTTTATATTAGTATGTATCTGGTTTAGATATAGATATGGCATAAAAGAGTGTTTCTTATAAAAATGTGTGTTAAAATCCACTAATCGATTATCTGATGGATTGTATCAGCTAATATACATATTTTTTACTGATTACAATCGGTGGCTATTCAAAGCAGTAAGGTTTTTGTATTGATTCAATATCTCATACAAACAAAACTAGGATATTGGGTAATCTTAGAGCCAGCAGTTAAGAAACAAACAAGTCTGATTTGGACTTTTGCTGGATCCAAAGCCTGCTCTGTAATGCTTTACGAAATTACGATTAGAAGATTTATATCTGCTAAATATACTATACGGAAAGGATCATGTGTCCTGTTTCCCACAAGCTGCCTGCATGAGATGTTTGAATACTTGCATTTGGAGATTATGTGCCCTTTTTGTATATAAATAATGTCGAACGGTAGTTTTTTTTATTGAAAATCTGCTTGGGTTCAACTTGGCACTGTTGTAATTCCAGGGATAATGCAGATCCGATTATCAAGAGTCGCCATTTTTTAGTTTACAAATCAGCTATAACCAACAGGTTTCCAACAGAAAAACAGAACCACCCTTAGCAACATATTTGGCTATTTTGTTACTGGCCTCTTTACTAGCTATTAACTATTTAATGCCAATTTCATTTTCCCATTTCCTTTTTGGCTATATAGGCATGTAGTTCGGGTATAATTATATAATGCCCGGATTTTAACTAGGATAACAAATATATCACCTAGATTATGGATGCATTTGACAAAAATAGAACAGAGCGGTTTTAATAATGCGATAATTCATTTATATACATTATTATATTGGATTAATTCATCCTTATGGATATATATATAAATATATAGTAAAGATTAGATATCTTTATATCTATATATCTACATATATAATGGAGCGAGTATATGATATATATATATATATATATATATATATATATATATATATATATATATATATATATATCATATGTATAGATATTAAATACATATCGATATATATATTTCTGAGGTCAGGTTCTTTCCATTGTAGACTATATTGACTACTCCCAATTTAGAGCGTAATCTTAATAAACACCCTTTGAATGATCAGGTCACATAGCACTGCTACTTAACCTGCTATTGACCTTGGTGTAGGAGTGCTCTGGTTACTGACCAAGAGCGTGGTGCTTAATCAGTTTAAAAAAAAAATAAACATGCAAGTTCTGCTGTCCATTGTTTACGTTTGGCACACAAGCTCTCGTGGACCACATTCCCCATGATGCTCTGCAAACCGGAGGCCGAGCATCATATGAAATGTAGTTGTCGAGTGCTGGGGTGCTAAAGGGTAGCAGTGGCTTCCTTGGTCTGTTGTATTACATAAAGATCTGAGCTGAGGCACATACATATATCTCCAACTGAAATAAACAGATAAGGGATGAGGCCCATTGCATTCCTCCTCCTCCGCTTGTAGTTTAGTGACAGTATCCATGGATACAGCATGGCTCATGATGGGCCAAGAAAGGCAGGGATCCAGCCAGGCTTATCCTCCATAACTGTGTTTCCTTCACTACCCCAAAGTGATATCAATGAATGAATGTGAATGGGGAAACATGCACTGCAGCACACACTTACAACAGATTACAATAAAGGCAAATAAAGGATACACTGGTTGGCATGCATAGAAGTGTAACACACACTTTAAGCTTGTTTATTCCTTGTGTTTGTATAGCACTGTTTGTAGAGATTGGTGGTGAGTGAATATTAATAGTGTTAACCATAGTCTCAAAATAAACAAATACAACGAACACAATATCAAAGATAAAGTATAAAACAAACAATAAATATAACGTATCGCAATAATAAGAATAATTAGTATTGCTATTAATAAAGAAGAAAAGACAACACGGATATGGCATAGGCATTGATATGACAGAGAGACTGCCTTTGGGTGTGAGCGAGAGACAGAGCAAGAGAGAGATGCGGAGGAAGAGAGGTGAGAGACAGATGGGAAGAGTGAAAGATAATGAGCGAGAAAGAGACGAATACACTCAACAAGAAAAGAGAGAGAAAAGGAAAGAGTGAGACACACACAGAGTAACAGAGAGAGAGAGAAAAAAAGAAGGCTACACAAAGGGAGTAGAGTCCTGCGTCATACTCAGCCAGGTTCAGTATGGGGTAACTGGCGATGACAACAAATTGTCAGATGAGCAGTAATATTTTTGAAAGAAAGGCAGCTGCTGAATTAACAAGGTCCACATACTTTAACACTAGTTCACTGAGACTCACATAAAACAACCTCATGCAGTTACAATCAGCATTTCACTACATCATTTAAGCACGACCTGCAGCCGTGGGTATGAATAGTTTGCATAGTGTATGGCCTTCCAGACATAGTCTGTGTCTCCCTGACATTATTATAGCACAGTTAAAGCCTGCTGACAAAATGGCCGCTTTACACTGCGGTCTAGAAACAGGTCTATATTATATATTTATCATACATCTTCACTATATATTTATAATACTAGTGCAAAATATTTACACTAAATAATACAATGTGTAGTAAACGTAATCATTCTGACTTGGAGCGTAATATTATAATAGTTATTACTGATAATATTAATTATTATTATTAACCTTAATGTCGCCTAGTGTTTACTACTCTATCTAAAAATAGACATAGAATGCTGATTTTCAAGACAATTTTATTCACATTTTCAAATATAATTTGTCATTTGTATCCAGTTATCTACTGATAATATAAAAAAATATATATCTTATGCTCATCTCACCAGTTTCAGTAGTTACAAACCGACCGTTCCACTCTTAAATAAATATGTGCAACCATTTTCTGCCTTAATAACAATTGCTGTACTATAAACTAACAATTTCTATAGCAACAATAGTCAATATACAAAAGTAACTTTATTGTAACTGGGTAGACATCACTTTTAAGACCTATTTTATTCCGTCTTTTCACCTTCATTTTAATAATTTATTATTTACCAACTTTTTAGACGTCTGTTCCTGCATTAAAACATTTTCAGAATAAGGCCAGATTTGAAAAACTACATTGTAAATACTTATAATTATTCCATAGGCTCAGCTAATTACAATAACAAAAAAATACGTAGGACACAAATTAAGCAGACTGAAAAACAATAATTACATTTCAGAGAAGGATCCATGTCAATCATTTTGTAAACAAATTCGTTAGCTTTTCGCTACATATTTTATTTTTTCTCTTCCTAAAGAAAAAAAAAACTATTATCCATCTGAAATTCAAATCCACAAAGTTTGAGAACAAAACATTTGTCATAAGTGCAAAGTTAAATTGTAAAAAAGGGTCATTAATTATCAAACTGTATCAGTTTTCACCTTATTCAGCTAGTTTGACAAAATATAAAAGGCTGTTATGTGCAAAAGTCTTTTTTTCTCCTGACTTTGTTCTTTTGATTTTTTATAGATCAAAGGGAACAGGGTAAAGAAAAATTGGCAGGCAAAGATATACATTGTTCTAGTGACAAGATGACTATCCTAAAGAGAATGCAGTCTTCTTGGAAAGTAGCTGCATAGCGAGGCAGAAACTCACTTTTCAAACCTCTAGACATTGTCTTAGAGGTTTCTAGCCATACAGTATGTTGCTATGGTAATGCAACCTGCTGCCTCAAAGTTTAAACAGTGAAAGGATGAAGTGACTGGCTTTAGGAGTAGCAGAATAAACAATATTTTGATTCATTGGAGAAAAAGAAGGTTACACACACAAAAAAAACATTGCATGAATGCTTGTATTGTCCATGCTTTTCTGAATCTGATTTACCATATCATAACCCCTAGGAAGAAGAAAACATCAATATCCCTAAGGAATGGAGATGTTTCTATGGAAAACCTAGGAATTTTAGTCCATAACAGATCTGGTGTAAAAATCAAAGAGATCAAAGGCAGAGCTCCCGGGAGCATAGATGAGTTTGTGAATTAAAGATGTACTATGTAAGACTACAAAGTACCTCTCTCTTTATACGGGTCTCTCTATTCAGTTTCAAGGGAGGCTGTCCTAAAATCATATCTGAAACAGTCAGGCAGCATAGTACATGTCTGCAAAGGTAGATAAAATGAAAATTGTGAGTCAATTTTCATATATGAAAGCATAATTGATTAGAAACTTATTTCAAGTAGTTTAATTTTAGTGGCTACCCTGGGAACTAAGAAAAGATCTCTGGTTCTGGAATCCTGATTGAAATAACTATATATTTATATATTGGGTGATTTTGTGGATTTTGTTTGGTGATCCCAAAGGCCAAATTGTGACATCATTGTTTGTGTAACGATTTTCTCGCATTACAAGTTTTTTTTTTATTATTGGGATCTTGAATCAATCAGGATATTGTTTCGTAAATAATTTATATTCATGTCATCTAATATGTAAAAGAAGGGTGCCTCGACGCTACTAAATTGAACTTACACAACTTCTTGGGCTTAAATTATATTGTCCTGGCGGCTGATCCATAATTATTAAATTTAAATTGCAATTGTCCAGCAATTAAACATTACATTAACCCGTTGAGTGTCAGACAAGTTGGACTTAATCAAGACACGTTTAATGCAGATGTATTTTTAGAAAAAATAATATATGTTTAATACAAATGAGTTACGGGTAAGAAGCTTTGTAGAGGCATCTCTATTACAATGTACATCAACAATAAATGCTTCATTCAAATGTGCATGTTAATATTTGAGACTTGTTTATTATTTAATGTTATACATTTTAACATTACTGTTTATAGATCTTTATCTCTTGATGTCTGTTTGCACCCATGGCAAATCTTTATTTTTTAATTAATTGAGGTTGTTTGTAGTTTAAAAAAAGATTTCTGGTTAAGGCTATAAGGTAGGGGATATAAATGACTCCCCATCTGCAAAAGGAGGCCGGAAAGGGTAATGTGAAACAACAAAACCAACTCTTCTCTACCCCCTACAGCTGCAAAGCAGACACTTCAACAGGCAGTTACTGACCGGAAGGCTGGTCAACTTGCAATGCAGAATCCTTTAATTGCTTTTCAGTATAATGCATACCGCTAGGGCATTCAGGGTGTGAAAAAGATGTATTAAAGGGAAATATTTAACTATATGATTTGTGGTGAGATAATATGCCAGAAGGTATAAAACGCTAATATAATGGGTAAAATAAAATAAAATAATCCGATGAGTGTTCAGATTTGTAGTATTTTAAAAAAAATGCTCAGTTGTCTTTAATTATCCCAGATGGATTATTCGAAATGACTGAGCTGATTGAATTAGCTGAGCTAGTAGAACGTAATTCTGGAAACCTAGACAAGGTGATGGAAGCAGAGGAAAAGAGTTTATGTAAGATTAGGAGTAAATATGATCTACTTCTGTGAGTATCAAACAATCGCAGACACCACTGTTAAGCTTTAAATGTTCAGATCAGACAAACTGTTAGTGGAATGTGTCCATGATTGGCTCTAGATTTCACCATAATGTATATTCAAATATTTCACTGCTTCTTATTCATCATTAAATATTCACATAAATGAACAATAACAATACAAATCGTATACTTCTATGCAATGCTACCAAATTGCATGTTCAATCTGAGCCGCTTAATCTATGTCTCGGCTGCCTGGTTAATGGTGGTAGGAGTTGTATGCAGTTTAATAATAAGTTGTGGAACAGTGCCGCGATGGGGTTTACTCACATAAATTCACTGAACACAAACACACAATTTTTTTTGTTATTATTATTTTTAAATGTATAAATAATCTATATTTATACATTTAAGATTAATTTCTCCAAAGAAAAATGTGGAATCCCTCCATTTCCTCAATAGCTGGTGGAAAGGGACAGAAAACAAAAAAGATCCCTTCTGTCACACAGACCTTCCAGCTTTCCTCACTCATACAACAACAGCTGTGACTGAGACCACCTCTTCAGGAAGTAGTGCTTGAATGGAAGTGTAGTCCACACAATGCTCCAATTGTGCAGGAGCTGAATTATTCCACACCTTGAAGGTGGCAGGGATTGTACCACACCATCACTTCATACAAAGGATTGCAACTCAGCTACCCCAATACATGGCACAAAGCTTCTCAAAAAGAACTGCTGCAGCACATCTCAAGCATACTATATAAGTAAACTAGGAACATGTAAACATAGGAAAAATGCCATACTTCTACTCAGTTCATGCATACTTCTAAGACTGACAGATATAACAGGGAGGGTAGCAATTAAAATAATAATAATAATAATAATAATATATATATATATATATATATATATATATATATATATATAATTTCTCAGTGCTCATTAGTGGGTAAATGGGGGACAATGGGGGCCAGCAGCACTGGCGTGTCATCTCTTGGACTCCAGACATATAGGGCATCAAGTATTAAATGTAGTCTATCAACCTAAACATTGTGTGTACTATAAATACCGAGAATAGAAAATTGATGAAACATTGAAACATTGTGTTAACACAATAGCAAGCACATTCTTAAAAAAGACACATAAAGTATTTAAATGTGCCTGTGGTGTCTCCTTTTTATGACATCATCTTGTGGTTTGACTTCCAAATGACACATTTCCCAATCAAAATTGTTCTTCATTAAGAGTATTAGCAATCTTCAGCTGACATAATCCCTTTAGTAGCTGAGTTTAAAAGATTGGAAAAGTTGGAAACATTTTCCAATTACCTTATTAATGCCTGAGCTTTGCAACTTACTTTTCACCTTTTAGTGAACATCACAGTATCTCATGTGATCAAATAGCTGTACTGAAACAGTTAAATGCCATCTGTTATATTAAAAGCCGTCAATAAACGGGTAAACATTTTGCCAGAGATCAGCTGTTAGCCTACCTGAAAGTCTGTAATGCATGATACATTGGTGGTTTTCTTTCCAGTCATATATTTGTACCTCATTTTAATGCTGAGTGATCATTTCACAGTTTAATGAATTATTCCCCACACCGGAAATTCTACCTAGTTAAAAATTGTTATTTTCCCCTTGCAATATTTCATCTCAGACTCATCGAAAATCTTTTTTTCCCCCCAATCCATCGATTCACTAAGTCTAGAGGGTATGCCACAGTTACTACACATCCGGTTTAATTTTATAAACCGGAATAAAGTCATGTATTACATAAACAGAGGGCATGTAATGCATATTTACAAAGTCAAATAATCTAAAACGTCGTGCAGTGATGACGTGTCTGCTTCCATCTAACTCAAAGCAGAATTATTTTCAACTATCCACACAGATTGCTGGTAAATGGATTCGCAGGTGCATTCTAAAGTAATTCGTCGCAATTCCTTTTCATAATTTATCAATTCATTTGCTTCATTTACAAAAATAAATAATTAAATTAAATAAAAATTGCATATGTGTTTTAGAAATAACTGCAGTTATGAGTCGTTTACAACTGATTTTCCTTTTTGAGCCATAGTACCACACTTTAAGAATAGCGGTAGAAAAGTAAACAAAGTGATATGAAGGTTATCTTAACAATGACCTAATTTTATTAACCCTGATACTATATTCCTTGCCGTATTCACAGCAATTCGGAGTTGTAGAGTCACACTAATGGGATTGTTTTTTCTTGAGTCATGCAAGTGCTTGATGAAAAAACATTATCATTATAAAAACTGTATGCTCAATTGATCTTCACTGAAAATGTTAAATATGCAATCCATCTAAAGTATATAGGAAGTGTTTTAGAAAAGTAAATACAACTGTAGTGTTTTTGTTTCTCTTTATTTAGAGCTAAACATTAATTTCAGTTTAACAAACACTTTACAACTTAAAACTAGTGAGGTCTTAACTTACCCTCCAAGCCTCCTTAACAGACACGTTAATGCCCCTCTCATATGCTAAACTGCTGGCTCGTAAATAAATAATTAAGACAACAGCACCCTGCAAAGCTCTGAATTCGACAGACTTACTAAAGCTTCCTGTAGGGGATAGCGTTTAAAACTAAGCCTTTCTATTACCCTTCTGCACAAAGTATGCTGTCTCTTAGCATACGGCGATACATATACACATATATACACTCACAAGTACACATTAGAGTTAAAGGGGATAAGCTTAAAAATTCAAAAAAATCCAGGAATATTCACCTACTTTGTTTATCCTCAGTAATCCAATGTGGACAGTGAGTAACTATTGGGAGAGGAAGGGACAAACAGGGAAAGAAAGAACTAGGGAAAATAAAAGAAAGCGAGAAATGAGAGAAAGGGAGATAAGGTAATATTTATACATCTTTACATCATGAAAGAGATGCTTTGGAAGGATATTGTATGCCCAGTACATGAGAATAAATATTCCATGCAATCAATATACTGAGAGGGGAAAATATATGCACAACGATAAAAACGTATAGCTATTGTACTTCTATAGATTTAGAGTAATTTACACAGTCACAGTGGACGTCTTAAGTCTTAAAGGCAGATAACCTAAATACCAACTTTATTTAAAGTCCAACTGCTCACCCTGTGCTTATTAACATAGAAAATGAGAAACTGCCTAACATTTTTACATCATGAAATAGGAAGATCTCACTCTTGAACTATAAAAGTAAGGTCTTCCTCATTTGTATATTCCAGAGACCTATGTATTGTGGTACACAGTACTGAAATGGTTAAAATATAGTAGAGTGCTTTGGATGGCAAGCATTCTGTTGAACTTGTAGCGTTTAAATGCATTGTTTGATTGCATTTTCCAAAATGTCTTACTTAATACTCTATAACATTTACTTTAGGTAAAATCTATATCATCTATCTATCTATCTATCTATCTATCTATCTATCTATCTATCTATCTATCTATCTATCTATCATCTATCTATCTATCTATCTATCTATCTATCTATCTATCTATCTATCTATCTATCTATCTATCATCTATCTATCTATCTATCTATCTATCATCATCGATTTATCTGCCTGTTTGTGTTTGTATTCCTGTCTGTTCATATCTATTTTGTCTGCTTGTTTGCATGTCTGTGTCCCTTTCTATGTAACCACATGTTAGTGAAATACCGAATCTATTCATTCCAACACTCATTAACAACACACAACATGCCACTGTTAAAGTTGTTTTATTGTCAACAGACTAAAAAAAAGAAGCAGAAAAAGAAAAGAATATTAGAAAAGTCAATTAAGTTGTTTGGAAACTCATGCAGAAAAGTGCTTGGTCTATGCTGCTATAAAGAAAGCCAATTAAAATGGTTTGATAAGCATATGTATTAGGAACAAGACTAACACAGGGGTCAGAAACAACACTAAGTAAACAGTACTGACAGAAGAGTGAATCTTTTGTTGGGCTTTCCCAGCTGTCCAACCTCCTATTATCCAAATAAAACTAGCTGCATGTTCCCTGCTGCCCCCCTCACCAACTCAATGCACAAAAACAGATTGGGATGTTCTGCATCTATGGACAGCATTGCAACTCTACTCTCTTTCTGCTATTTTTTTTTCTTTAGAAGACAAGAACTCCAGACATTTTTTTTGTAGTAACAAAGCATGGCTGTAAAACAGAAGGCAAAAGAAAGGATACAAAAAAGTATGTCACTGACAAAAGCATAGGAAGTGGAAAATGGAAATAAAAGTCAATGGCAGAATTATCCTGTTAGACACTGGCTCTTTTTGTCCAGACTTGTCTTTGAGCAGGGATGTAAGTATCATGTAGTGGAACAAGTGCAGTCCAACAAATACTTAGGCCAAGAGAAAGCTGGATACTGATGGCTTATTTAACCCACCAAACATGGAGACATTTAAAAGATCAGCAGTGTATTTTAATCTTCACATTTTCTTCCAGAAAAATCTGAAAATAACCTACAACCCAGCCATGTGCTTTGACAATGTACTTTGCTGTCTTTAGAGACACTGGAAAGTGTAGTAATATTAAATATAAACATTGCTTCATAAATTAACCAATTCATTAGTTATCCTTCATTACATGACTTGGTTTTGCTACATCAGCTAACACTCATGTTTTCCTTTCTTGGTGATATCCATTTAGCATAATAATACTAATGATAACAATAATAATTATTATATTAAGGATAATGAATACAAAAACTACAACAATAATAACAATTTAGAATAATGTTAATAATACAAAAAGAGTATCATTACTTGCATAATATTTAAACATACACTTATATAGAATGAAGGAAGTTTACATAATAATATAAAATGTTGCTTAAATATTTCTAAGTATATGGATCTTGTAATATATCCCTAGATATATTTTGGCTACTATCTAACTAGTGTAATTCTATGGCTTTGTTGTGTTTGGTGTAACTGTGGGATGAATACTCCTAGGTGGATAACATGAGATTAATGTAGTGTTTTTGAAGCCTGGCTAGTTACATTAAATCTGGCTTGTTCCCACAGTATTTTTGGCACTTGTAGTTTGGATAAATTATTGGATGTCACTAAGCAATCAAGAAATCAAGGTATGCAGAACAATTGTGAAGATCATTACCATAGCATGGTGATTAGGGTTTCTTCAGACGTTCCCATCGTAGTCTACAAGATGGCAAGCAAATGAATGCACAGAACAATACATAGGATATATGGAATTTAAACAAATATCCTATGTAACAGTGCTTTAACAAATGTCCAAGTGAAACAACAAATTGCATTAAATAAATTAAACATTATTTGCTTATACTTAAAGGTATATGTGTAATATTATACTAGCATTAGCCTTGTACAGACAATATTTAACATTTGTCTTAATTCTACTGAAAGAATCATGTATTGCATACACTAATTACTCCAGATTTTTTAATTAGAGATATATAGTATGTTTATAATGCAATGTATCATTTAATCCAATTAAATCAAAATAAAAAAGATTTTATATTTATTTTTTATTTTATACCCATAATATATTGGTTAGCCTAATAAATCAAAATCCAGAACTATGCACATTTGTATTTATTTCATTTATGTCTTTTTCATTTATATCTCTTTTAAAACTTTATGTATGTAGATAGTAAAATTATATGCACATACACATGGCACTGACAGAGTTGCATTCCCCCCAGAAACAATTAAAGTTGCAAAAATGAGTGTTTCTGTGGTTAGGTCTTATGGAGGTATAAGCTATATTTAGCGCCCCGCTATATTGTGGATCAGAAGTATGTGTGGTTGGCTTAGAATGTCAGTAGGAGCGCCTGAGATAACCTAGAACATGCTTAGGCCAAACCTATAAGGTTCAGACATTCTAGTTCATTTTCTCCCCAATACACACATACAGAATTGTCTGCATACTTTCTAACATGCTCTGCTGTGTCTTTAAAAATAATTGTGAAACCCTGGACATGTGTGTATCTCGTGTCAGACAGTTAACCAGAGACGCATATAATTGTCAAAAGTCAGCAAATACAGTATTTAAAAAATAAGTAAACACTGCAGCCTTCATACAGTATGCAAGGGTCAGTAGTCATTAATATCTTGAATGTGTATTCAGTTTTCTGTGGATCAAGCACCATCTCTTGAACTAATGGACAATATGGCTACTGACGTATTTAAAGGGACACCATCCAAATTCCCTGTGCCAACACTCTTTTACGTATGCTACAAAAATAAGATCTTTCCCATTTGTATATTACGCTGAATGTGGTACACAGCACTGAAATTGTTAAAAGGGAATTGGGGGCCATGTGTGGCATCCTAATATTTTGCAGCTAAGTTGCAAAAATAGTGCCCAAATAGCCTTTGTCTGGGACTCAACTATATTGTCCTTATTTTTAAATTCAGTTGTCAGCTCTTCACAGAACACTGTTTAGTAAATCAAGCCCATATTTGTTTATGTGGTTTACTGCATGCTAATCTTGGAATCAGACTATTGCATCAATATCAGCGTTAAGTCTCAGGACAACATTAAGTTCGCTTTAGGTGTCCCCCCCCAAACATAATGGCAAATCATAGTTCCATAGTAGTTTAAAAAGACTTGTGTCCATTGAGTTCAACCCTTTTCCTATTCCATGTTTACCGTTGTTGATCCAAAAGAAGCCAAATGAATCCCCTTCAAATCAAGTCCAATGTTCAAGGTGGTTTGGGAGCTCTCTGCTAACTATTGCAATATTTGAATGTTCAGTGAAACCCCTTTATCAACTGCTTCCTCACCGATGGTTTCATGCAACTCCGGTTCACTGTGGCCCAGAAGTCATTTGCAAAAATCTCCCGCAATCTTGCCCAGGACGCTAATCATCCATTTGTTAAGCGGATCTATGTTAGATATGCTATGTATCCACGCTCTCAAGGCTTACTCGAACTAGTAACCCTTATTTTACTTAATAATGCAATCACTATATAATATATATATATATATATATATATATATATATATATATATATATGTGTAGCGTATGCTACTACTTTGACAGCTAAGAGGTTGGCAGGAGAATATGGAAGTTGTAGTCCTCCAACAGCTGGAGGGCAGCAGTTTAACACCCCTGGTGCAGAGTTACATATGACTATTGAAATGCTTGTCTACGTAGCTGCTGTTAAATACAACCACACTGTCTATGCTAATACCTAGGTCTTCAAAAGAGGATAAATAGAGTTATAAATTTGAAAGGTGCGTCACCAGCCTTTAGTTCAGCAGATCTGCGGCTAAATGTGAGCTGAATGCCACCATAGGATAGCACAGAAGCAAAGGCAGTGTCTGTCGGACTGTTAGTCAAATTGTAAAGCTCTTGCTAAATGGAGCTAGACTATCTTTAACAACTTTATTCAGACAGAACACATCTCATGCTTATATCCTGCCCTGCACACACCAGTGAAACTCACTTTTGAAAGGACAAGGGGTGAATAACATTTGAATGGTGCACTGTCAGTGTACCATTCAAAAGGCAGGGTTAATCCTGTTAAAAAAATGGCTTCAGGCCAATGTTAGTGTATGGACGTAATAGCATGGCCGGTATTTCTTTGGAGAACAAGTGGCAACCCTATAGAAACATAATGTAAAACATCATCAAACAAAAGATTCAAAATAGTTGGATTAAGATGGAGTAAACATTTTTTTTGTGAGGAAAAGAGGCTTCTATAACTTTTTACAAAAAAACCCCCAAACATCTTATAATATCATACACTGGTATAACATTGGTGGCACGGTGACCTGGTGAGCATAGAAAGGTGGGTTTAACTGGAAGGAGGTGGGGCTCTTCAAAAAGGAGTCAATGAGAGGACTGATTCACCATACTATGATTCACCATACTATGATTCACCATGCTATGATTCCCAATACTATACTTCACCATACTATGATTCACCATACTATAATTCACAATACTATATTTCACTATACTATATTTCACCATACTAGGATTCATCATACTATGATTCATCATACTATGATTCACCATACTTTGATTCACCATACTATAATTCACAATACTATATTTCACCATACTATGATTCACCATACTATAATTCACAATACTATATTTCACCATACTATGATTCATCATACTATGATTCACCATACTTTGATTCACCACACTATAATTCACAATACTATATTTCACCATACTATGATTCACCATACTATAATTCACAATACTATATTTCACCATACTATGATTCACCATACTATATTTCACCAAAATTTAATTCAGGATGCTGTAAGTAGATGGCATAACAGAGCGCTATGCAACTCCTTTACATTCATTACTATGCTCAAGATAAAGAATTCATAGCATTTCTGAAAATGTGGGTGTTCTTCATGTCTAAATAAAGGCAAAAAGTAGCAAACATTGGAATACATAACAAATGAAATGGCCCATTAAAAACATTAACCATGGCAAATAATGATAGAAAAACAAACATTATAGAGTAATAAAAAAACAACATATTATAATTTATTATGATTTTTATTATTTTACTTTCATACAAAGGCTTTATAGTAGCTGGAATTATTAATTTATACAACATTATTACTGCCTATAATAACTATCCATATTTTAGATTATCATGAAATATATCAAAGCTGCCCATCTGTGAACACCAGCTTTCAAATCCCATGATCCTCAGTTACTCAGATACGATAAACATGTCATACATGTCTGTTTGTCTGTGCTAAAAAAAAAAGGCTGTCTGGTTTCAGATTATGCCAGATAATCCAGCTATGTATTTCTATAGAGAGTCCAAGAAAATCTTTTGTCTATGTTAAAACATTATGATATTATATGTCTGATTATGTTTCGGAGCAGAATGAAGATTCTAGACATCTTAGTACCCTCGGGCAAGAGAGAATATAGAAGAACTGCAGTTCCCACATACTCTTGACCTACCCAGCTGCCATTGGTTATTCTCTATTACCAAGCCCCGATGCCAAGCACCAGCTGAACCCTCATTAATTGAACCTACTAGAAAATTTCTAGGTGGTGCTGGGCGGTAATGTTTTTATTTATTTTGTTTCTCGATATGTTCAAGAGATCAATGTCTTCCAGTCTGACATCCAAAAGATTGTAAATCAGCTATACATTTTCCATGGAAAAACTTGGCGAGCTACTTTGGCTACAAGAATTTAGCTGGCAATGGGTAATGCATAGTAATGCATTTTGTTACTTACAACTGTTATGGCTACATATGTAAGATACAATTCTCATCTCAGCTCACCTTTTACATGTTCAAATAAAATACAAAGTGTCATAACTTGATATATGAGTGGATAATGTCCTGTTTTATTCTAGAATGTTGTGGTATATTGGTGCAGAGTCGTTGGTATGTCATACACTGAATACATGTTTTTTCTACTTATGAAAGTGGACCTGGAATTTAATAAATGAGGATATAAATAAAAAATGATTACTAGTGTTATCTGAATTTCAGGCATTGATTAGGCTTCATAACAATTCCAATCTATAATTATGATAACATTTTTAATCTTATTCTTTAGCATGGTTATGGCAATTTGATATACTAAACTTACTATTACAATCCTCTTTAACATTAATTGAGTATCATTATAGGTAACCATTGTAAATCCCTACATTCTTATTCTTCAATCAATATGGAATTAATTCCCTTTTGGCTTCAAGGCACTCTCAGTTCAATTAATTGAAAACATTTATGTTGAAGTTTGCAAATACTGTTATGTTGTAAGGATTAAATACCACAGATTACGGATCTGAATAAACTTTTAGCATTGGTTTGTACTGTATTTTATTGACTGCATTGTGGTTTGTTCAATGTATATATAGCGTATATACATTAAAAGGTGAGTTGTTATTATTTTGTTCTTATATGGTTCAAAGTGGCTCACATTTACCTCTATTTTTCCTCATTTTGCTTAGTTTGTTTGCTATAGGGTCACACAACTCTTTAAATGAGTCTGAGGAATGGCAATTTCAAACATTAAAAGCACATTCTATTTATCAATATCTTAGTTAACAGGAGCTAAATATATACAATTTGGGATATTGGTGCCTTATGAAAAATGTAGACAAAACAAATGTAAGAAAGAAACAGCAGCACTCACATATTGCTACTTATGTATAATTTTGAGCTTCGAAGACAGAGGGAGAAATTGACGCATGGTGGAAAATTGAAGCCATATTCCATTGAGCTATGAAGCCAAACTGAGCATTAGAATCTGCTGACAGCTTGTCTGTGCCATCTTTGACCCCAAAAAGCCTCACTATCTGCACCTGACTTTATGCAATCTCTGCATGGACCGAAGCACATGCAAAAGCCAGAGGCAAGAGGGCAGAGGAGTCGCCCTAAGGAAAGAGTGCGGTCTCTAACTGTAAACTTCATCCTTGACGTGAGTGAGACTCTTTCTCAGCCAGAGGTTGACTCTTGTGTAACTGCAAGTTGAAAAAACAGGGTGCAGTTCACTGTATTTCACCACCATGGGTATCAATCACTTCCTTGTGATAAGCCCACGGTGTCTCCTCCAGTTACCCACTGGATACTGTACATCATATGTGGTGCTTCGTGTCATGCAACCAGTGAGTGTTGTAAACTACAGGTGCAAGTACATGGCAGTACATGGCAGGAATTCATGGTCTCAGCAGGGGTAGGCTAGGAGACCGGGACCCCTGGAGAGACGGACACAGTGGTGACCCCTGAGACCATGGTAGTTACGCCACTGGTTCAACCCTTGGGGTCACAGGTTCGAATCCCTGCAGGGTTCACACAAAGTAGATAAAATGAGTGCACATAAAATGAGTAATAGTAACATCCCCAAGATGTAATTGAAAACAAAAGAATATCTGAATGTACCTTTCTTTGTTAACAATTTGTTTTTATTATTATATGCTTTTTACAAACAAGCACGCACATCCACTATAGCGAGCCCTAACGAAGCTACTATATGCACAGTATATAGGGCTCAATAATGACCAGATGTCAGGAGCACCTGTACTTCAGCCATTCATTAAATCACATTCAGCTTCATGTTCACATCATTCTGAGATTTTCAACCCACACTGTTAGTAATGTTTGCCTTGCTAGCTACTATACATAAGCTCTAGAGACCCCTACTGTTTTCTTTATATCATTTATATTATTTTTAATTTGTTTACTTGTGTGTGTGTGTGTATATATATATATAAATATCTATACATATATCTATATATTTAAAAGCAAACAAATGGAAAACAAAAAAAACATTACAAATATAATAAAGCAAACCATAGGGTTCTCTAGAGCTATATATGTATGTAGTGTGTGTAAGTATGTATATGTATAAACACACACACACACACATAAACATATATAATGTGTGCATTTATGTATATGTCTATGTGTGTATATGTATATATACATCTATTTATTTCATTTTGAAGTGTTTCAATATCTGGTCACAGTTTATTACATAGAATAGTCCTGCTAGTGTATCATACTGCGCTGATTATACCTGTGATATTGAACCATCTTCACTGGAAAAGATTATCAGAATCTAGATATCATTCTAAGGCTTATCTTTGGAAATGTAAAACCTAATGCTTTATTCTGACTAGTGATCTTTACAGCACCCCCAGTGTTCTTCCATTTCAAAGAATTATGGGCAACACATCCATATAGAACATCTAGGAATGGTGGCAACCTTCTCTGGTGAGACTGTTTGAAAGGCACAATGGCTTGGCTAAATCCTCGTCAGCATTATTAATCTTTTTTCCCCCCTCAATAGTTGATTGAGAAGGGGCTGTGCTCAGTTGAGATCTAACTATATCAATTGTGGAGAGCACAGTGGGAGAAAATGGAGCAATGATATTTTTTCTTTTTGATGTAGACAATCTACAACCTGCAACCACATGTAGGAGGCTCAAACTGAACCTGAGAATAATGGCTTTTTTAAATTAGTAGAAATTATAGCAACAAAGAAAGGAGAATTAGTGATCATAAATCAAATATATAATTATTTTGTTTAGAATTGTGAAAGATTGTGATACAAACTGGTGTTAAATCCATCAATGTGCCTATCAATGTTGATTTCTTTAGATACTTGAATAATAAAAAAACATATTTATACAATATTTATGTATATTCATAGTCTATTCATAGTCAATGTTTAGTGAATAGTCTTTCACTAATTCACTAATTTAACAGTTGCAAAAACTAGGGTAAAATAATGGAAAATTGGAGATTTTTTTCAGTTTGGCCATAACCTTTATTAACACATTATAGACCTTACCGGCAAACATTTTACTAAAACTTAAATAGCTGCTGTCTGTAGGACCATGGGATCTGCAAACAAGAGGGTAGGCAGCAGAAAATATACAGTAGATACTACTGTTAGTGATCAGTGATCACATGTTCTCCTTTACATGGAGATTGAGAGTTAATTTCTAGTCACCTATGTATAGGGCTGCCATCTTTTCTTCAAAGTATTATTGGCCATAATATTTCTTCCACAAACTTAAGCTGGGTAGCAATCCTAGCTGGGTAACACATTTTTATCACCAAGCTCCTACCCCCACTCCCTGCCTCAGGTATGTCCTGTTGCTATTTCAAGGTTTGGGGGCATGGTCAGGATAAAACAAATACCTCAGGAGCACAGGTGGGAGTAGGTGTCATGGCAAAACCTAGACCCCAAAGTGGGGGGATTATTGAATTATAAGCACATAATAGTTTGACATTAAACATACTCACATGGTATGCCAGTTCTATACACAATACCTTCCTCACTGGGACTTTTTTTGGCCCTTTTGTAGCAGACTGATGCACATTTAACCTCACAGAAGAAGAACAGATCCTAACACAACACCTTTGAATCCTGAAGACCTCTCAAAATACATTGTTGGGACCAGCTACTAATATGCAGCACAACGAGCCAATCATCTTCTGCCTATATTAGTAATAGAATTCCAAGAACCTTCCCCTCTCCTAGTAAATACCCCCATCCTATAGGGAATAGGACAGGAGAAAGGATAATTTCTAAAAATTCTAAATTTCTAAAAAGGGGACTGTCCCTGCAATATTCCTAGGTTAATATTTTCAAATCACTCATATCACTTTTTTGGAATCATTCAATCACGTTAGGACTTCCTTTTTCCACATACTGCAAAAAACATTTTATTTTTTGCTTCTTGATTTCAGTATTTTTTCCTTCCTTTGTCTTTATCCTACTGACCAAATGCCATTGCCCTAACCACTCCATATTTGTGATTATTTGTTCCTGGTTCCTCATATCATTATACTTTCCATTCCCTCCCATATCAATTTCGGCCTATTTCTCCCTCATGCCATTGTCCTTCTTCACATTGGTGACAGCTGTAAGCAGTGCATGCGCTTTCAAGGCAAAAGTGATTCACTGTGAAATGAACTGCTTCCCTATAGAGAGCAGCTCAAACATGCTGAGCTACTCTCTATGGGAAGGAGGTTAATTTCACAGTGAACGGCATTCCCTTCAAAGCAGCAACGCAGCTTACAGCTGCTGCTCTTGTAATGGAGGAAGGAGAGGAACTGCTAGCCGCCATGCCAAAGGAGAGGCCCTGATGCTTGTGTTTTCCTGACCACTGGACAAGGCCTTCACCAATAATAATTAGTCAGCAGGTGCTCACACCTTTAACACCTTTGCTGACTAACTGCAATTGATTGAAAATTGGTGGGAACGATGGTGAGTGGGAATAAGTGCAAGATTGCTTCCTGACCCATAACTTCTTGCCCTTCTTCCAGTTACATCACATGTAAATGTCAACATTTCATGTTTGTGGACACAAAGAGAGTTACCTTTTACACAGAATACCTTTTGTTAACCACAAATATTTTCAGTTTAAGAGGGATTCTGGCATTCCTTCGCTGCTATCAGATACCTTCTGCATTTATTTCTTGCAGTGAAGGCTTAATCAAAATGGTCACCTCATGTTCTATACCATATGAACTGTTTAAGGAACTATGTCTAAAACACCTGTTTCTGGCAGTTAATATTTTTCTCGGGTATAAGGAGGAACAACATATGGCAATCCCAGTTGACTTGCAATGCATTTAATGTTACACACTTGTTCACAGGCAACAAGTAATGGAGGGTTAACCTTAAACATGTTAGCCTACAAATATATAAAATTAGTTAAAGGACAACTGTCGTCAAAAAGTGTTGGCATTTTAAGTAGAAAATACATAGAAAATGTGGCGCACATCCCGTGGGATAAGATTAATAATACTTCCCAAATGTAAACATTTTCAGCAAGATGTAGTCTCAGCACATAATGAGAAGATAGTAAAACAAGCACACATAGTGTTGTATGTTCATATCCAGATGATATTCAAAATAGAATGCATATGAGAATCATGTATATAGGCATAAAAAACTCCTGACATATAGGTCCTCTGGAGGGAGCTCTTCCCACAAAGGGTTACAGCAGGTTAATGGTCACCCAGACACATAGAATGAGGTGGAGAACAAGGTGGTTCGAAATACTGCAATTTATTATACATACAAACAAGTATAGATCTTTCATGCAGAAAAGCTGCTGCCTGCAAGGACCCCCCTTTCCCCTCTAGATGATCATACATGCTTTGGGATGAAAATGGTGTGAAGTATTGGTTTATCAGGATGGAAGTCTTTCTGTTATATGGCACTGCAAGAATCTTGTTTGGTGGATATCACCTGGCGTTTCTGCTCCAGCAAGTGGGAATTGTCCATTTTCTGTGCAGGCAGCAGTTTTTCTTCATGAAAGATCTATACTTGTTTTTATGTTTAATAAATTGTGCAGTATTTCTCAGACGGAGATGCTCAAGCATGCATGGGGGCCGGTGGTCCTCTGACCTGTAAAATCTGTGATTTCAGTGGTCATGCGCGGTTCACTCGATATTGTCAGAAAAATGATTGGTTGGGGGCAGAGATGGCAGATACAGGCTGTTGAGAGCAGATATGGCAGCAGCAGTCTGTTTGGAGGCAGAGACGGCAGTGGCACTGATTTAGGGCAGAGATGGCAGAGACAGCCTCTTTGGGGCTAAGATTGCAGAGGCAGGCTGTTTGGGGGCAGAGATGGCAGGGTCAGACTGTTTGGAGACAGAGTTGCGACGGGCAGGCTGTTTTGAGGCAAAGATGACAGTAGCAGGCTTTTTGGGGCAGACATGGAAGTGGCAAGCTGTTTGGAGGCAGACATGGCAGTGTCAGGCTGGTTGGTAGCACATTTGACAGTGGTAGGTTGTTTGGGGGTGGAGAGAGATGGCAGTGGAAGGCTGTTTGGTGCAGAGATGGCAGTGACAAACTGGAGGGTGCAGACACTTGAGCTCCATGCACTGACCTGTGCAAGTCCACATGATGTCGAACAATGACTTCCTATGGTCCCACATTTGCCAGTTTCCTGCCAGTTTTCCTGGACATGATAGGGAACCTTGGAATAATAAAAGTATTTAGAAATCTGTGCATACTAGATGGACTGAATAGTTCTTATCTTTATAATTTATGTATTCTATGTTTCTATGTCACTCAAAGTCCCAGGACAATCCACAAAATCCCAGGACTATTGAAGAATATAAATAAAGTATTTTCTGAATCCTCTTTTTCTGATCTTTCTTAATCTTGTGTCAGATGAAGGATGATCTTACCTACAATTCTTAACAACATGTCTTCCTCCTGATAGAGCTATTCGGAACAAGGAATAAGGTATTTGTATACTTTATTTTAAAAGCATTTCTATTTAGAATGTCGACACTTGATACAAACGTTCAATTAAAAATAAGTAAAGGTTATGCCTACAGTGCTTCTTTAAATTCGAACTTACCATCTACTATACAATACACAATTGAAGATTCTGAGATTGCTGTTGGACATGTGTGTGGCAAGGGTTAATGCAAAGGTTATAAGTCAGTAGCACAATCACCTGTTTTATTACAGTAAGAGCCTTAGCAATGTTAACACACTTACTTCACAGCCATAATTGCCTCAGGATGAAGCAATTCTACACATCATTTTACAAGCATTAATAACCTACTTCACCTGATTGCCGTAAGTGTTTCATCAGACGATTTATCAAATTGTAAATTGAACACTTTTATGCAGTGCTAACAAATGTTAGCCTGCCCAAAGCTAAGCTTGTATTTATTCCTAATTAATCTTTATTTCTTTTTTTTTTTTTTTTTTTAACATAAGACAATTGACATTTATAAGTCAACAAACCCAGACCATCCATTAATTAAGTTAATAACTGAGTCAGGTATTATTGCCAACATGATAAATTCAGAGCATTCCGAAAAGTAATTTTTATTTAACTAATGAGATTTAACAAACTTGTGGTTTATTTGACTTAATAGAATAGTCTAAAGAATGTTAAAAAAAACATTACTGAATGTTGAATAATTAGTTTCAAGCTTGGAGCTCACACATGTTTATCAATGCAGCCAATGCTTTTAGTATAAAATAGGATTTCCAATACTTACATTTAATATTCCCTAAACTGAACTAGCGTCACACACATTATTTCCACAGGGAAAAAACCCACTAGGATTAGGAATTAATCATCTGACAATTTGGCATACAAACCTTCTGATAGTGTATAAGATGGACAATGAGGGAAAGCAATTAATAATATGTTGGATTATTTAAAAGATTGTAAGCTCTTTAGGTTAAACGTGAGAAAATATATATATATATAAATGTTCGATTGCAGCCGGTAACCATCAATTTTTAACATCATAACACCATCTGACATTTATAGGGTTAGTTCTACTGGTGCAACACTAGTAATGGCTACACTTCTCTGTATGTATTGGTTATACACAGAAACTTATGTACTATGATTCAACTATAGAGTTTAATGAGTTGCTGCATAAACAAGTAGCACTGGAGTTTTGTCATGCAACCAGGATAAAGCTTTTATAAACCCATAGGGTAATGGGATTACTAAATGAAAAGGAATGGCTCTTGCCCACAGTGAGAGGTGGTGAAAGAAGTGACCGTTTTTCCGTATTTTGTGATATGGAAGCCAAAATAATTTCAGTATATTATCTTCTCACTAAATAGCAAACTGCGGTGACTTGGCAAGTGAGTTGCAAAAATCATCCCAATATAGCTGAGTTAGAATAATAGACAAGTTGGATGCTATTTTCAACTCAGCTATTAATGCCTAATTTTGCAAATCCCTTGTCAAGTAACCACTGTTCACTATTCATCGAATAGCTCAACATGAAACTAATGGTCTGTAATCATAGGTCTGGTTTAGTCTGCTCATGAAAAAGGATTAGAGTCGGCTAGACAGATAGTGAGTACATTGGGGTTGGCTTGGCCAGGCTATCAACAGTACATCTGGCAATTGTGAAGGGGAATAAATGTCCTCATAGTATACGTGCATGGTTTACTGAGCTAATCTGTGTTGTAATCTGATGTGGCAAAACACAATTTGCCATCAAATGGGAAACAATGATCATGTACACTAAACCATACAGCTCAGCATAGCTTAGAGTTCCTTATGGTGAACATTTATGAAGATGGCCACAAGACCACTTTAATCGTCAAGCATTTTGGCTGGGGCACAATATAGCACTATTGGCTGCTGACTCTTGTTTTTTTTTCTGAGGTATGACCCTTCTAAGTTGTGCATTTTCTGATCCGGTGTTTACAATTTATATTAAAAGGTATTTTTTTTTACTGTTGGGTTGTTCTTTTTTTGGCTTAGTTATTTTAAGAAGTAGCATAATTACCTTTGAGAGAGGTACAAAGGGAGGAATGACATCAGAAAAAGATAATACAGAAATAGAAATCATATTAGCGTTTAATGATTGGGCAGTCACACAATTGTCATTTTACTCTCCCTTCATCAAGTCCCCACACTCTTCCTCCCTTCAAAAACAGTCTTTGAACACTCTCCTTCCAACATCACAGTGCCTACACTCTTGACCAGCATCACAGTCCTCATTATCTTCTCACTTTTCCCCAGCATTACTTTTCTAATTGTTTTCATGCCTGGTGGGCATGATTATCCTTTCCCTTTAATTCAGTGTCAAAGTTTGGAGTAATATACAAACAAACAAGCAACAGTTCAGAGGAGCGAGAGATCTTGTAATCCAGGTAACAAACCAGGTCAGGGGAGTCATAGATCAGATAATTCACATCACTGACCAGGTCAGAAGAGCCAGAGATAAAGTAATCAAAATAACATGGAAATCATTGCAGAACATGAGACAGGCACAGATAACCGATCATTTGAATACAGCATACTCATGGAATTTAAAGCGCCCCCGTAATGTGGGGAGATGCACAGTGTGCTCTAATGCCATAATGATGCAGAGGACACCATAGACAGAGCCATATGCAGCGCTTGAGAATAGAGTCAGAAATGTATGGTGGCCGCCCTGGATGGATGATGAAAAGGCATGCAGCATGTGAAGTGTGCTGTGTGTGCAGGGCTGTAGGCTTCCAATGTCTGCCATTCCAACATGGAGGACCCCCACAGAGACAGTTTACTAAGCACAATGGGTGCAACCCTACTCTAAAGGTACGTGCCTGACAGTTTGTGTACCAATAGGCTACAAAGATGGACATACAAAGTTGCGTAGGACAAAAATTCTCCTAAAATCTGTGCTAATTTATTGCAAATGAAAAATTCATCATGCTTGAACTATACAATAATATCAGTTATAATCTGGTGTGAAAATTTAACATCACCACAATCCACAATTGTGGTTATCATTGTCCCTTATAAATGCTAATCGAAACATCTGAATTTCTATTTCTTATTTTGCATTGCAAGATAATCTTTTTTTGTGTTGGAGATCATAAATAACAAGACACTAGCAATATGTTTATCACAGTTATCCGCCTTTCGTATTGCATCACTAAATTGTATTATTCTTTTTGCTACTGCTATACAAAGATGGAATATGGTTCTCAGTCACATTAAAATGATGTTCTTATTCTTCTCTTTGCCATATTTCACCATTGCTAAAACAAATTGACAACTGAATAACACAAAATATTACCCCAGCAATAACCAAACTAAATGAACTGATATAAATTATTTCCAAATTTTAATCTGCGTCAGTGCAGACCTTATTGCTTACTGTGCTTATTCCAATGCACAACAATTATAATGGTCTGCTATATAACATTTCATGTATATATTTGCAGTATATCCTATTCAGCTACAATTTATTACACTGAGTCCCATAGACGTAACAATTAAATTTGGTTCCCATAACAGAGGCCAATGTAATTTGCAGAAATCCATAAACAGCTGACACTTGGACTCCATGCAGATTCCTTGACTTCAAAGATAATGATGTTACCTTTTGGCCAGTTATTCTCCCACTGATTTTATTTATGCTGTTCTTGATGTTAATAGGTTCCTAGTTCTTTCCTTCTTCAAAGAAAGCGTGTGATTTATAAATGACAAAATATGACATATGCACCCAAAACAAACATGCAATATTATTTTTTAGAAGAATGAATACAAAACACTACGTATAGCACATTTTTAATATTATGCTGTGTCTTTAGAAGCATATCTGGAAAGTGTAAATATGGTTTCCATCCTGGATTTTTCCTTTCTGCTTGTTTACAAAGAATTATTTTAATGGATTCTGGGATTCTTCTATACTTATCAAGCATACTCATACATTTGATAGACTGGGCTCTTAAAGTGATTAACCAACCTAAAGGATAATGATCCCGGTGAATGGAACAAATGTGATCTCTGATCAAGGACATTCGCATGGCACCCTTAATGGAACATACATCTTTTTTTTTAATAAACGAAACTGGTTGAATCAGTGTGTAACATAGTGTTAGCCTGTCGGTGGAGGCCATAATAAGGAATAATGTCCTCAGTGTGCAGACAATATTATCCAAACTGTAGATTAAAAGTGTTATTTGTGCTGTGGATTTTTAAGGTAGATGAAAGAGGCAGGAAGAAGATAATAGTGAAGGATCCCTTTACCTTTTCACTGGAAACAGATCATTAGCGCACAGAAACATATGTTATGCCAACAAAGACATCTTAATATTCTACTCCCTTTGTATAGTAATTTTCATGACTCACATGATCCTACAATAGATGCATACAACATCTAAAGGAAGCATAGAAGTGCAAGATCTCATTATGCAGATTCATTAAACAAACAAAACAATTGACTGTGACATTGAAAGATAGAGAAAAAGTTAAAATAAAATAACAATAAATTATATATCTTATGACATTTTTTCCTTACATAAGTCTAGCTTATGAGGATAATTATTTTATTTGTACAGAGTTCAACATAGTTGTATTTCCTCTTGATGAGACAATGTTGCTATGAAATGTAGACAGACTTCAGACAACAAGACCAGCTGCTTTTATATGTACAGTCTATACAAACGGACGCCAGCTCCAGAAAGCAATGAGGTTTATCCATTTCTAATGTCCAAAACAGTTCCCCAAAACACTTTTAAACTTATTTGAAGTTATTAAAAGGTGTTGACGCCACTTGAATACCACATGTACACTAGTGTTCCCATCTTGACAACTGCTGTTCAAATGAGTTTTTCAGGAGGGCTTCAGTGCTCCACACTAGCATTTCTTGGCAGGGGTCCAATACTCTAACGAATGTTAGGACACCCAGCACTTCAAAGCATCCACTGTATGGTTAAACTGTTAATGAGCTGAATCTTTCTCAAGTGTTTGCAACAGTTTAACTGATATTGGTCCAGTTAAAATCATTAAGTCTTCTCCCTGCAGGATGTCAAAATTCTTAAAGGTCATTAATCCAAATTAGAACCATATATTTTGTTGTTGAAATTATTAATTACATCTCTTATTGTTTTTCCTGTGTTCAAATTGTACAAATATAAAAAAAAGAAATATGTACAAATGAATTGCAATGTCTTAGAAGTTATGAAATAACATGCAACCATCTGGATGTTGGATCCTCAAACTGGTTTGTTTCCCTAAAAAGTCCTGATGATAACTTCTACTTAATGCAGCTAATGCACTATAAAATAGTATATCAATGTATTAAATATCGTGTAATAAAGTGTTGCGCAGGATATAATAAAATAAATACTTATCAGAGATATATAGGCGAAAATCCAGCCTTTTTTAGATGTATATAAAAGAGAAGAAAAAAATATATACAAAATTGTGCAGTATTGTGAATATAAGGAAAATAAATATCTCCCCCTAAAGAATTGTACTCACACTCTACAGAGCCTATAGGACCGGCTCTGGGTGTATAAGGCGTGCAGACTCTGAGTCCCAAAATCCCCACATCCACTGGATAGATAATCGATGGAATAATAGAAGAAGTTAAAAAACGATATCCCATGTAAAAAACAGTTAAAAACAGCATAGGTAAAAAGCAGGCAGAGTCACCCAGCCGATCATATCACAGTCTCCATCCGTCACTTCATAGGAGCAGGCAGCAGCTGAAGTTTGTATAGGCAGCGTTCTGCTGGAGGAGCTGGTACTTCCTAGTTGCAAGTCTCGTCAATAATGTCACGCGACGCGTTTCGCCAACACGTCGGCTTTTTCAGAGCAGTGTCCTAGTTGCAAGTCTCGTCAATAATGTCACGCGACGCGTTTCGCCCACACGTGGGCTTTTTCAGAGCAGTTTGGAACTCTTCAGCTATGGAATCAGCAGAGCATTGGTGACTTTTGCACACCATGCACCTCAACACTTGGTGACCTCGTGACTATATGTGGTCTTCTGCTTTGTGGCTGAGTTTCTGCCATTCCTAAATGCTGGAATATCTAGCAGCAATAAAATTGAATGAACTGACTTATTGCAAAGGTGGCTTTTCACAGTACCATGTGTTAATTCACTGAACTCTTTAGAAAGTCCCATTTTTTTCACTAATGTTTGTAAATGCAGATTGCATGGCTCGGTGCTTGATTTTATACACCTGTGGCAATGGGTCTGATTGAAATGCCTGAATTAAAAAATGAAGTGGTGTTTCTTTTGTCCATATAGTGTGTATCTCTCTCTCTCTCTCTCTCTCTCTCTTTGTATTATTATAAGTTCAATATAACTCTAACCCAGTGGTTCTTAACCTTGTTGGAGGTACTGAACCCCACCAGTTTCATATGTGCATTCACCGAACCCTTTTTGGATATGATTTTTTCAAATTCAAAACATAGGTATATATTTTACTGGTGCACAAAATGAACCAACATCACTGTGTTCAAAGAACAAAACAATTAAAACATGATTTTCACACTAAAACATAATAATGAATATTTACTGCAAATCAGTGTGACTTCTGCTGTTGCCTTTCAGAGACCAGTTCAGAAATGCACGGCTTCACCTTGGCAAGTGCCCCTCTCATGTCATTTTCGCAACAAAGTCTGTTCCTTTTCTTCGTTTTTATGTCCAGCATTCTCGAAAAGGATTGCTCGCAAAGATATGTTGTAACAAACGGTATGAAAATCTCCAGAGCTTTATTAGCAATAACAGGGTACGTTACCATTTGTTGACACCAAAACGTTGAGAGCGTTGTTGTTCTGAAGAGTTGCTGTTGAACCTGGCTCTGCTAAATTTCAATGATTTCATCGGGGTATTCATCATTGACATCTGTTGTCTCAACACTAAACGTGAACGGCTGTCTCACCCATGCTGGATATGACTCTTGTAGGGAAGTATCCGTCGAGAGACTTTGCAAGCTCATCTAAGTGCGTGGCAATTGCATGCTTCAGTTCCGCTGGTACAGAAATGTCTCAGATTCCAGCAACATCTTTGATCTTACTTACGAAGTTGTCTAGCAGGGGAAAGTTTGCGAAGTTATCGTTCTCTGTTTGTTGTTTCCATAACGGTAGCTTTTTTTGAAAAGCCTTCAAGTTTTCTTCCGCTTTGATGATGTTGACTCCACCGCCCTGCATCTGTTGATTGAGATGATTGAGAGCTGCGAAGATATCAGCCATGTACGCTAAAATGAGAATGAACTCAGGATTTTTAAAGCAATCTGCATGACAATGTTGGTGCTCTTGCAAAAACAGGGCTAATTCTACACGCATGGCAAAAACACGATTCAGCACCTGTCCCCGGGATAACCACCGAATGTTAGAATGGTACTGAAGTACCTCGAATTCAGAGCCAATTTCTTTACAAAGCTCACTGAAGATGCGGTGCCTCAGAGCACTATTTCGCACATAGTTCACGCATTCCACTATAATTTTTAATACTTCTGCCAGTTTTGGAGGCAAGGTTTTTGTTGCCAACGCATGCCTCTGCAGAATACAATGCGTAACAATGATGTGTGGTGCATCGGCTTTCACTAGCGCACCAAAACCAGACTTTTTTCCCAGCATGACTGGAGCTCCGTCCGAACAAACTGCAGAAACCATATCCCACGAAAGATTGTTGTCTTTGAAGAAGTCATCCACAAGTTTCTTCACATCGGCTGCCTTAGTTGTTGTTATAAGAGGCTTACAAAATAAAAAATCTTCCTTTATCACGTCGTCTTTCACATAGCGCACGAATACAGCAAGGTGGCTTAGATTGGAAACGTCTGTGGTCTCGTCGAGTTGAAGGCTGAATTTTGCCGTGCTTGAAATCAGATCTGCAACTACTTGAGCCAAGATGTCTTTGCTCATGTCCTCTATTCTGTCGCTGATGGTGTCATTTGAAAGAGAATTTGGGATAACTTAACTTCAGCCGCTTTTCCCAGCATGATATTCGCCATCTTCAACACAGCTGGTTTTATGAGTGTTTCAACAATGGTGTGTGGTTTGCCCTGCTTTGCGATCAGGTAAGCAACTTCGTACGATGCTGTGAGGATCGTTTTTTTGATGGGTACAAAGCCGAGAACAGGCAGACTAGCCTTTTCATCGAATCTGGCTCCCTTCACCTTGAATTCAGCGAGCGTTGTGTTCTTGTATTTTCCCATCACGTTCCGTTATACATGTGAATCCATATTGAACATATTCGTCCGACCACTTTCTTTTTTTGCTCAACATAGTTAGTATGAAGGGATTAAAATATTAAAAAAAGAAATCACACGACGTACCATCACGACAGTCACAAGTCGACTACTGGGCGCACCAAATTTCCTGCAGCACAGATAGGCCAAGCGATGTTGCGTGATCACCTGCAGCCAATGATAGCCAAGCGGAGCGTGTCATCACGAATCATATGAGTCGGATGTCTGTCTTGACCTCCGCCGAACCCCTGAGACTGACTCACCGAACCCCTGGGGTTCGATCGAACCCAGGTTAAGAACCACTGCTCTAACCATAGACCTACACTAATCCTAGCTAACCAAAAAAAGTTTTTTTTTATTTCGAAAAAAAATCTTGGGAATGCTTGGAGGACAGGGCCAGGCTGCCTATACTGTAATAAGTCTCTCCTTGCCACAAGATTTGACAGCTATAGAAGTCTGGTCACTGTGATTGGCCGTCACAGCACCATTTATGTATCCAGGACCTAAGCACACATGGCTGGAGTGCCTCAGTCTTGAGTCTTATTTACAGTCCGATCACAGTTTGCCGTGCCAAGACCGCCATCCGTCCTCTAGGGATGTTATATCATGATGGTTCTGGCACAACATTGGATGCAAAAGGGTGCAGCTGATGGGGTGCAGCTGAAATTACAAAATGCTAAGCGCAATATACAAGGGAATCAACACACATTCAAACATAATATAGTATCAACATTAAATTACCTATATAAATCTACACTGAGTAGCGACAAGGGTTAACAGTAGCTCTGCCCCCTTATAAATAAACTTCACAAAATTTTATTTCCTCTGCAATAACCTATAAAGTATTTCAGTTGAGAAATGTATAATAAATAATTTTCTGGCTGGTCTTTGTGTGGGTTATAGATTCCAAGGAAGATTTGTTTTTGTTTTCTGCCAAAAAGTGCTTGGGATATAAGCCTGGCAAACGCACAATATGTCTGCCTGACTCCTTGTCTATCCATCTAGTTAAAAAAAATTTCAATATTGAAATTGCACAAATTAAAACGTCCAGTTACAGGATACTCTTCATATTTTAATGCAGTAATTAGGCATAATATATTAGATAACATTTTATGGTACCCTTTCTTTTGTATTTTAATACATGCTTGTGCAATCAAAAATCTTATTTAGTTTAAATTAACTATTAATGCTAAATGTTTCCTTGAGGATTCTTTTCATTGCTTTTATGTGTTAAATGATGCTTGTTAAGTTGATTACATGAGTGTTTAGTATATTACATTATAAAAAACCCAGTGAAAAGCTATTGTCTTAATATGAATTTTCGGGGATGGGACACTTCATCGTGGCTGCATCCGCGCAGCCGCTTCACCGCCGTCTGTTCACCTCACGACAGCTCATCGCGGGACATTTCATCGCGGGACATTTCATCGCTAAAGGTAAGTTTATTTTAGTGTTTTATCTATTTTAGTTTATTTTAGTAAGGGTGGTTAGAATTAGGGTTTAGGGGGTTAGAATTAGTTTTTAGGGTTCAGGGTTAATTTTAGCATTAGGGTTTAGGGGGTTCATTTTAGTATTAGGGTTAGGGGGTTAGTATTAGGTTTCGGGGGTTAGTATTAGGGTTTAGGGGGTTAGTATTAGGGTTCGGGGGTTAGTATTAGGGTTTAGGGGGTTTGTATTAGGGTTCGGGGGTTAGTATTAGGGTTTAGGGGGTTAGTATTAGGGGTCGGGGGTTAGTATTAGGGTTAGGGTTCATTTTAGTATTGGGTTTTATGGGTTAATTTTAGTATTGGGGTTTTGGGGTTAATTTTAGTATTGGGGTTTGGGGGGACATTTTGGGGGGGGGGAATCATTTATTAGGGGGGGGTTATTTTCTTTTTACTTTTACATTTGTAAGAGCTGACAGTTCAGCGATCAAACGTCCGCATTTTTCTTCATTGCTGACAGTTCAGCGCTATAACTGCCATGCTGAACTGTCAGCGATGAAGATGCGGCGAAGAAGAGTCCTAGACCCTGAATTTTCTAGGTGTGCAATACAGTCTTTCTTGCTCATCATTTGTATATGAATGAACTATGCTACAGCACCACATTCCTTGTATATTTGACCATGTAGACGTATGCCATTGACCTTTTATAAGAATTATTCAAATAATCTCCCATGACTTTTTGAGCTTCCAAACGCTTGGGTACAACTTCAGTTGAATCATACTTTTATAAAAGTTCTTGGGTTGTCATTGCTTTTCAAGTAATGCTCAGTTTCTCCAAGTGTGAATGTGTAAGTCCTTCTTTGGCTCTAGTGGGGACCTTTGGAAAAGTTTGGAAAATCACTATACCCTTTGTGATTTGGAGAAAATATCTTGGCATAAGGGGGCGGGTTTGTTCTTTATTACTATCCTTCTTTGATGTCCTTATGTTGGATGTTTTGGGGGTGGAGCTTCATAATTACGCAGAGCACTATTTAAGGTTGTTGTTTTTTTGCAGTTTAGTGCATACATTGTACATTGACAAAGAGAACTGTACCCCAATATGTTTGTGTGTTTATTTTTTCTGGTCATTGTATTAATAAAAGAAGTTTCAAGGAACATTCACTCTTTTTTCTATGAACACTTGACCATTGTGCTGGATACTTTGCATTGGGCATACAACGCTAAATGTTGGTGAAGTGACTGTGACAAATATAAGTTGCGCCTAGTTAGGCTTGAGTATTCTTTATGCTACACAATAATACATGGTCAGTTATATGTAATATAAATAAATTCTTAAATATAGCAAGATTATTACTTGTAGAACAGTCTGAAGCAACCTGTTTTAGAGAACATGAAATATAAAGACTATATGTTAATTTGTGGACATACTCTAAAAATACCCCAAAAATAAATGATTTTAACTTTTAAGAACAATAAGGTCTTCTCAATGACCTAAGTGATTTATCTCATGTCACTGGATCCCATAGACTGTAATAGAAAAACGTGAGTTAAAAACTCACATTCTTCTATTGCAGACTATGGGATCCAATGATATCAGATAAGTAACTCAAGTGACTGAATACACCACAAATGTCTCCTAACTGAACATGCCTGGACACTGTGTAGGCAAATGTACTCATGTAGTAAGAGATATACATGCATGGCTATCATTACATACCAAGCAAAGAGACTCCAAGTTCATACCTGCAAGTGTAAGCTTACTGAACCATGCACGAGTAAGGTATGTTCAAATTCACAAATCCAGGTATTAAATTGTGTAGCTGAGCACGAGCTCAGTTAGGCCGGGCTCATTAATTTCAGCACCAGTGGGTATAAGATAGCCAATGCTGACTTTTGTGTGTGTGTGCTCACATGTTAAAGACACGTGCCATCTATTTTGACTAATTACTTTTGTATGACTCATTATCAATATGCAGCTATGACTTTTCGGTGGGTGTTAAATGGAGGAAGAAAATTGCAGTTCTTGCAAAACGCCTCATAATAGAAATGTCTATTTGTATATTTAAGAAGCAGGGTATTTGGGCCATCACTGCAGCACTATTACTGTGATACTACACAACATGAAATGGAAGGAAATACATGTCTTTTTCTTAATCAGTCTTTCCACACTTAAGTCATGAAACATTTCAATGCAAGAAGGGTGGCCTAGACAAGAAACATTAAAAATGCAAAGCATATTTACATTGCAACTTGTATATAATTTTACTTTATCTTAGTTCATATCTTTCAGATTTTTTCTACACCTCAATATACCATACATTGTTTTACTTATTAATGATTCAGCTGAACTCTAGAGTTTTAGGCAAATTAACAGACAGTGAACTTTGATGGATTACAGAACCAAAGCCCATTTCACAATATTATATAATCTTGTGTGATGTACAGATGAGAATGAGGAAACAGATGGGGAGGAGAACAGACTGTACACGGAGAATGTTTGAGCATGAGTATAGGACAAGTTACATGCCACTTCCTAATGCCCCAGAATAGGGTACTACAGGTAGGGCTACCAATCCGATTTTAAACTTTGGGTCTTTAAGGTCAAACTAGATAGTTCCCATGAATAACACAGCATAGCATTTAAGGCAATCATGGTGTAGTTTTTGAGAGGTTAAAGCTGTGAATGAAGTGAAGTAGGTTTTTTTCTGCATATCACAATGGAGAAGGACATGATCAGTTTCCAACTGGTGTTTCACCTCAAGGCAGGGCAATAGTCTATGTGCAAGACCTTGGAATTATTGTGCTATACAGACAGGAAATCCCTGGGCACCAAGTGATCTTATATACAAGATAGTTTATTGAAGATGTTAAGGCATCAGTTATATCATTAAGCACATTACCCAAACGAGCCTGTAATTCATCTACTTTTCCAGTTACAGCTCATACCTGAGCTAAGAAGTATTTCCGTGCTGTTTATTTATTTATTATATTCGATCAATGGGGTAGATGTATATATTATGGAGCAAATACACAGTAATTGCAACTTTTGTTTCAAGGGAACATTTTTCTAAATTTATTTGAGTTATGCAGATATTATTTTTTGTAGGAAACAGTGTATTCACAAAAAAACCCATATGACATCTATGTTAAAAGACAGCTCTTTTTCACAGTAGGTTTATCTCAATAAGTGTATGGCAGACATCCATGGTAAATCAAGATAATCTGGAGAATTTGTGATGGCATAACTCATTATCTCATGCCTCATAAATGTGCCAAAGCATGACCTTTTTGTGCATGTAGTGCATTTGTGAAAATAATCGCATTAGTAGATTTGATGCAGGCATCGGACACATAAGTTCCAAAAAATATCTTCTGTGGAATGAATACAATCTTGGATGCACAGTAATGTGTAAATCAATGCACATCCTTCATTAACAAGTAACAAATAATAGTGCAAGTACATTTTCAAATTAGCCTTTTATTCATCTACTGAAACTTAAAATTAAAAACAAAAAACAAAAAGAACAAACAGGTGGGGCACATTTATAAAGAGGCAGAGTTATAAGCAGCAAGGAAAATGGATCAGAGCAAGAGAATAAAGAAACAAATAAGCACAAACAGGGAAACTCTCTGATAGGGTATAGGATAAGGAAGCCCTCTGATAGGGCTCAGAACAGAGCAGCCTTCTAAAAGGGCTCCAGGTATAAAAATACAAGAAAGGAGCCAGAACAGGTATAAATAATAACACGAATAAGCCTGAACACGGGCTGTAGCACATCTTTAGAAACAACATGTCCCATAATAAGCAGTCAACCTTAAGGCAGCCTGAGAATCATGGGAAATGAAGATGACTTCAGATAAAAGACAAGGTCATTGTTTCAGACGTTTTTCCCTGAAAAAAACTTTTCTTATAATTTACCAAATATGGTAATTTGCTGCCTCCTGTGTTGATTCAATTTTGGAACCATATTTACAAAGTTTGGCATTGTTTCAAGTGTAATGAATTCAAATGCATTTGAGGTCACTCCATAACTCATGGGCTACTTTTACCCTTAAACCTAAAAGTATATAAATTTCACTCCATTTAGTCCTATATAGTGTTTGCTGTATGCATGTACATGTTCTTCCTGCATGCACCATGATATAAATCTACACTGGATCCTGGGATAGAGCTACAATTGTAGAAATATTAGCATTACTTGTTTCTATTTCTTTTGGTGGGGGTTACTGAGCGCACCTACCACCTTTTCTGTGTGTTTTAGAGCTAGAATTGTGTTTGTTGACAGTGCTCAAATTTATTATATACTGTAGAATAGTTTGGACTCTGGACATCAAAGGAAGACAGTTAGTTTTGTAACAGTTGACTATCAAGCATAAAGGTAATTGTTTTACTCAGTACTAATTTGCACCTATGTATTAACAGTGTGTGTCATAAAATTAAGTGTGTCATGACTGAGCACCTTTGAGATACTAATGAATTAGGGGTTATTAAATTTGGGCTGAAATATTGCCCCTGGAAACCCAACAGCAAATCCAAAAAACTCAAAAAGCTTTCTATGAATATCCCTACATCTACAAAATTCAAATCATATTTCAGGAAATGTAACTTCCTAAATTTAATTTTGTCATTGTTCCTAACTATTTCTAATTTTGTTAATAATCTAATAATTTTGAATGTATATATTGTTATATATTCTCAAATCATGATAAGGCCAAGGACCAAATAAGGTGTTTTAGGTAGAAGTATCGTCAGACTTGATAGTATCTGTCAGTGCATTCTATGTTTCCATGTTCTTGAAATTCTTAAACAACTAAATAATTAACATGACAGATCACGTTTGGAAGACCACATTTTTGAACCAATGCAAAACTGAAAATAATTTTCCTTGTGGGAGGACCTGTCATGAGATATTACAAATTAGTACATGGAAGTCAAATACCCTAATTTGACACTTTCATCCACCAGGGAATGAACCTGCAAGTCTCATATTATTCCTAATTACCATAAAATATTTATTTATTCTTTAGATACTTAGGTGTATATACATATATTTGTTTAATGTCTCTAGTTGATTCTGGTGTAAAAAGAAAAATATATACGTATTCTATTCTAATATGTGGTAGATATTATGAATGTAGCATAAAAAAATGGTTTCCGTCCTCTCAGTAAACCCAATTCCACTCCAGTTTCTTCTAATTAATCATTTGTAGGACGCAAATGAAAGTGACTATAGCTAGATAACTAATGTAATTTCAATTAGAAAGATAATTGCACCCTTTTGCATTTCGTTATTTTAAAGTGGAACATAGCTGGGCCACATTCATTAAAGATGCACGCGTAAAGGTCAGCTGTGTTGTTGATGAACAACCACTAGTATACTAAACATCAAGAAGAAGAAAAAAGGAAAATAAAGATGATATTTTATTTAGAAAATAATTTGTATAAAACAATTTACTAGGTCATCTGGAAGAGACACTGAAACCTGAAATATAGTCAAGCCAATCACCTACTCATACATGCAAAGCATTTCCTGTTACTAAAGGACAACTTTTCAATTGGTTCAAGCTTTGATCGTGGTATGCCATTGTCCTTGGAAATTAAAGGATACAAGTAGAAATGTGCTTTTTTAAAAATATAAATAAAGCATTAAGATTGTGAGATATCTAACTGGGCTAATGCACCAGCTATAGTACACTGATCAATCCTCAGTGTCGCAGGTTTCTGGCAAGATTGTTTCAGACCTTTATCTTTCTGAGGTAACTAAAATGAGGTCCACTATTTTGGGTAAAATTACCATTCCCAGGATGCACTTGGAAATGAGAGAATTTTTTTTTGTATTATTTTTAAATTTTTATTATAAATACTTTTTTAAAAACTTTTTGTACCTTAAGTAGCTTTAGTAACGCTTAGATTTTGACACACTTGGCGCTTTCTGGCACCAATAGCACAGAGAGGGCAGAGAGGAAGGGATATCCGACGCTTAGATTCCTTATTTTGATTCTTTTTGTTTCTTATTAAGAAAATCTTTCTTTCCATTGTTTCCAACACTCTGTTCTGTGGTGGGTGTAGTTTTTCTGCTTTAGCATACCTTTACATTGATTTAACACTTGATTTTTTTATTTCTGTCCATGAGGGGACCTCACTGGATTTCCACTTTCTAAGCCATTCCTATTTTTGTAGCCAATAGGACATGAATTATGAATGCTGTTCTATCCCTTGAAGTTCCAGGCCAATTGAGATGCAGCAGTATTGAGAATGGGGATGGTTCAATTTTTACCAGAGTTGAGGTCTCCATGAATCTTATTACCAGGTTCCATAGCTTTCTGATTTTGCTACATGTCCACCAGATGTGAATTAAATCTGTGTTGGATCTTCTACATCTCCAGCAGTCCGCTGAGATTGAGTTGCGCATTTTGGAGACTTTAAGTGGATCATAGTGCCATCTATTTATTACTTTGTAGTGTAGCTCTACCAAGTTCAAGCAGTGGGTTCCTGATAGAACTCTGTTATTTGCGGCTATCCAATATCCACTCTTGGTTGTTTATCTTGGTTTGAAGTTCCCCTTCCCTATTTTTAATTGCTGGGATCTTGATGGGTCCCTCTTCAGCTTTTATCATCTGCGCGCATCTTGATGTAAGATGCTGATTGTTCTTGTTATTTAATATTGCGAGAACCATATTTTCTCGGTCATTGTGTTTTTTCAAGATATGTTGTTTTCTAAGAAATGGGAAGAGTTCTTCAGGTGGAACTTTTTGTTTATATGGTCAAATGAGAGCATATATTAATGTACCTTTCTTGGTTAAACAAATCGTTGTTGTGAAAACATGTTCCAGCGTCCCAATTACATGGTGAGTATTTTTTTTAGTTACCTTGTTAATTCAATGGAAAATTAACACTTTGTTTATGATTTTTCTCCAGATCTTGCTTGATTATTGGAAATCATCTTCCTGACCTGAGACCTTTAGTTCTTGTTTATTTTTTAAACATGGTGAACTGATAACCAAGCTTCAACACTTAAACCAAAATTGCTAAATTTTCCCTTGTTGCAATTTTGTTTTAATTTTGACAATTTGGTTGTCACGTCACCACAAATTACTACTTATTTTATTTTATTTTATTTAGAAAATGTTTTACCAGGAAGAATACATTGAGATTTTTGTCGTTTTCAATATGTCCTGGGGACCCAGTCCAGAATGGAGTTACACAGAGTTACACATTTAACAGTAGTTTAAAAATAAATACATACATACATATATTAAACAAGATGGAAGGAGAACATACAGGGTAAATCATTATTGATACAAAAAAGGAACAACATGTACAGTATACAAAGGAGTTTGTAAACTAATAACAGGTACAATCTGTTTTGAGGGATTTTAGACTAGAGGATGATTTGTCAGAATCAGGGAGCCTATTCCACATATGAGGATCTCTGAAAGAGAACGCACCTTGACCTGCTTCCTTTTTGAAGTGAGGGATCGCTAGTGAAGGGTTGGTTCAAGATCTGAGATTGTAGGATGTGCAGGGAGTGAGAGTGAGCATGTTGGGTGCTTAAATACCATTACATTACATGAATTGTAACTGGCTATATTCTGGTTGTCTCCCCATTTCTGGGCAAAGCCCAATTTCACATTTGCTTGGCTTGTTGTTGGATGACTCACATTAATTAATATTGTAGCACACATTTAGAAAACATATATGCATACATAGGCTCACAATAAATGTGTATAAAAGACAACCACTTCAATAAATATTGGAATATCCTTACTAGAGTTGAGCGGACACCTGGATGTTCGGGTTCGAGAGGTTCGACCGAACTTCGGAAAAAAGTCCGGGTCCGTGCTCGAACTTGACCCCGAACTTGACCCCGAACCCGAACCCCATTGAAGTCAATGGGGACACGGAATTTTAGCCACTAAAATGCCTCTAAAAAAGTCCTGGAAAGGGCTAGAGGGCTGCAAAAGGAATTAAAATGTGGGTAAGAGTAGGACAAGTGCCCTGCAAACAAATATGGATAGGGAAATAACTTCAAAAAACATACAATACATACAAATTAAAAATACTGTACTATTTAGCATCCAAAACTATTAGAATTTTTCAAAGTGTGCTGTAAGCACAGTATTTGACGGTTCTATTTGACTCTCAGATATGAAGTGCACCGCAAGACGCAAATGTACTATTTACCACCCAAAAACATTAGAATTTTTCAAAGTGCGCTGTAAGCACAGTATTTGACGGTTCTATTTGACTCTCAGATATGAAGTGCACCGCAAGACGCAAATGTACTATTTACCACCCAAAACTAATAGAATTTTTTAAAGTGCGCTGTAAGCACAGTATTTGACGGTTCTATTTGACTCTCAGATGTAATACATGTAATGCTATTGCTATTCTATAAACCGAAATAGAGTCCCCATTCATAAGAATAGGTCAATTGACCTATTCTTATGAATGGGGACTCTATTTCGGTTTATAGAATAGCAATAGCATTACATGTATTCCATAAACCGAAAGTCTATAAACCGAAAGTCATTTGGTTTATAGACTTTTGTTTTATAGAATACATTTAATGCTATTGATATTCTATAAAAAGAAAGTCTATAAACAGAATGTCTTTCGGTTTATAGACTTTCGGCTTATGGAATACATGTAATACTATTGGCTTTTTATAAACCGAAATAGAGAAATCATAAGAAATTCTTATTAATGGGGACTCTAGTTCGGTTTATAGAAAGCCAATAGTATTACATGTATTCTATAAGCCGAAAGTCTATAAACCAAACGACTTATAGCCTAACCTATAGGTTTATAGCCGAACCTCGAACTCCAACATTGACATACAGTGAAATGTCCGGGTTCGGGTTCATGGCACGGACACCGTAATGTCCGGTACGAACCTGAACAGTGCGGTTCGGGTTCTTTCAACAATAATCCTTACACAACAGATTATAAACATTTTTTTTTTTATTATGAGGACAACATAATATGTATTTTAATATTAGCAGGTGCATTTCTGAACATTAGATTGTTTTAGGTTGTTTAAGAAAAGAAATGATCATTAGACCAAGTGGTTTGCTTGTATTTTTGCCTGATTAGAATGTACAATAAGAGTTTAAACAGTGATATGTAGACTAGACATCAAGCCTCTCTGATTACATGTTCGCTCAGCATGGAAACTTTGCGGTCATGTCCTTTACCAGTAGACACATCTGTGTACCAGAACTCAAACCACTATTGTGATGTTATAAAGCAAATAGTTTTAAAAGAGTTTCAGAACATGACTGCTGAGCTAAGTACAACACAACAGGGAGATAAAATCAAAAAACATAGGATATATTTACACATTTGATACTCATCACTGTCTTCATTTTAATGTGCGTTTTTTAATACACGCACTACAATTGACATACCAAAATGAAATAAGTATTTTGATATATTTTATATGCTATTCATTGAAGACTTGAAAATACTTTTGTTTCCATGTTACACAACCAGTGTCATAAATGTGATCAAGCTCTGACATGAATACCAGATGTAAATAGAAAGATTGACTTTTTTAATATTTTCCATGCTTGGCCCAATGCATTTTGACTTTTTTTTTTTTTAGATGAAACGTATCCACCTTAAAAGGCTTAGAAAAGGGACTTTTTGTATTTGATGTTAAAAATAAGTAATAATAATAATAAAATATACATACATATGTTATGGAATCTATATACATATATATAAAAGAATGTTAAAAAAATATTTTTCAAGTAAATCGGTAAATTATTTTGAACTACTATGCACTTGTCATTAAATAGTGTGAGCATTTTATTCCGAAATGCCTGTATTTACAAATGGGACTAAGGAACATGATTCTCATTGAAGATCAGCATATATATTGTGCTTTATTTCAGCTACACATGATTAAAAGAACATTACCTGTGTCGTGAGAGTCACTGAATGAGCTATGCTAAATTGGTTGTTTTCTGTTATGTGATTAATTGTACTTCTAAACCATATTTTAGTGTGCTTTGTTTTTCTGTCCCTAGTCATCTCATATTATTAAAGAGAAATTCTGCATATCTCTCCTGGAGTCCAATTAAGGATTTGCATCATGACTAGATTTTTCACTTTAATTACTGTATATAAAGTAGGTTTTGACTTATTTCCTTATTTATCAAACTATGCAGAAGAAGCAAAATTCATCAAATAAACAGATATCTGTGGTTATAATTGCAGCCAGCATTGTACATGTAGGAAGAAAATATGAGGGGCCAAATTTCATTATGTAGAGCATAATAAACATCTGAATAATTAAACTGTGTGTAAATCACTATCGTGGCAGTGATAAGAATAGAAAGCATAACTACGTTTGATCGCACATTTTTTTGGACTATACGTTTTATTCTAAATGTTATACAATCAGCAGAAAGTAGATAAACTTGCCTCATATGGTGAATTGGAATGTCTATGTTATAAAATCACTATGCATATATGAGGAACAGTAAATAACGATCTTTCCTTGGAAACCACACTCAAACCTGGAAATTCTGTAAGTGCTTATTCATCACTAGTCCAGAAAATACCCCAGCTTCAATATATGTTGAACACAATGGGTAAAATCAGGCACCGACAGCCTACAATTTATATTTTCATTAAAGCCTCCAGTTGTTGATTTTTTTTTTTTAAATCTTATTAATACGTAGAGCATTTACAATGTCTCAAGAGCCTTGTTACACTTCCTGTGATGTATATATTTTGGTAAAATAAACAATAAGGGCCCACGCATTATACCAGCTTGGCAGATTTTGTAAATCCATCTAAAAATAAAAAAGATGAATAATTTAGCATCCAAAATCATATCTTCAGCAGTCTGCAGCTGCTTAGTGCCCACTGATATGTATATTATATTAACACAGTGTATTAAATAACACACTTTGTTCTTAATATCTTGGGACATCTTTAAAAATAAATTATATACTACAACCAGTCCACTTAGTTTCATTTGTGTTTTTTTTTTTTTACTAATTAAAAAAAAGTCAGTGTACATTTTTTTTTAGGAAACCAGAAAGAGATATTATCCTACACCCTGCTGTGATTTACAAGAATTCTTTGTGTTAAATCTTCAGGCCCACCCTGCTGTGCTCACAACTGGTTTCATTTAGAATACATGTAAATATTTTTGTAATAATCTAAGTCAAAGAATGTTTCTATTGAATATTTTTAACAGCCTGTGGGACTTGGGGGTGCAAGAATAATACAGTTTCACTCTAAGTGCTGTTCTCTCAATTTAGGCTAACTTATTTGGAAAAAACAAACAACAAAAAAAAACAACAACAAATGCTAATCATATTTTGTTACGTATGAATAATGGCACTGTTTTTTTATCTCCAAAAGTTGTAAATGATGGGGGAAAGTGGACATATAAAGTTTAAACCATTAACTATTAATCTTAGATAACCAAAACCTCCCCCTTAAAGCATTTTAGATGCAAGTAAAAAGAAACTTGAAAGAAATGGAGAAAAATAACAAATGGAGAAAAATGGAGGCATGAAACATATAGGTAAACAATTTATGCTTTTTACATTGAGTACATTTTGTGGGATTTCTTTGTTTATGTATAAGCATGAACCAGTGAAAAAAAAAAATCAGTAGTCAAAATCCAGTGTTTATAATTTCATGGCTTCCAAATTTCCGCTAAGAGTTTATCAGATAGCATACTATTGATTTTTTCCATTTAAACTACATACCACAATTTCTAGAGTCAGCGGGTTGGGAGCCTTCAGTCTAAGTTCTAGTCAATACACATCTTACCATGACTAACATGTGTGAATTTAACCCTGTGTGTCATAAAACAGCATGTCTTGCATTGTGAAGTGCTACATTTCTCACATCTCTGGCATTCAAATTGTTAAGTATTTTTTATTTGCTAATTCTCATATTATGGCAGATCAATATAGCTGATCAATCAACGCCACTGTCACATATGGTACATCCAGCCACTTTCTGGACACCCTCTGATGCAATTAGTAGAGAACATGTTATGATAGTTTTGCAGTCTCTCTTAGATCCCACAGATAGGATATTTTGGCAGTGTTCTACCTAATTATATCGCTATTGATTCATATCTTGCAAAACATATCTTTTGACACTATATACATTGTTCACTAGAACATAATGTTAAATGTAATGTTACATTTCTGCGCATGGATAATAACATAGTTTACTTGACTAAAATAAATGTGTTCCATAAAGTATGAGTTATTATTATATTTTTCATTCAATAATTAAAAAAATAATTATGGTTATTAAGGTGACAGAAGTAAGATGCAAAGTATAAGGATACCCTTTCCTGTTAGTCCTCCTCTACATTGGTCCATTTGTGGAATAGTTAGCTGCATCAAAGTTGAAAGACAGTTGGAGCAGGGCAATAGGTAAGTTCAAAAGCAATTGGGACCACATTATCAGGTTTCATAAATGTAACCTGATGGTTCGTACTTGTCACCCATGTAATCTACACTATTTGGAAAAAAATATTGGGACACCTGACCATTACACCAACAGTTTATCACATTGCATTCTAAATAGACATTAATATGTAGAAGACTTTCCATAATATTTTGGAGTGTTTCTGTGGGAATTTTTATCCAATAATCTAGAAGAGCATTTATGAGGTTAGGCTCTGATGTTGGACAAGAAGGCACGGCTCGCAATTTTCATTCTAGTTCATCCCAAAGGTGTTCGATGGGGATATGGTCAAGGAACTGTAGAGGGCAGTCAGGTTCTTTCACACCAACCATGTCTTTATGGATCTTGCTTTGTGGTCACAGTCATGCTGGAATAGAAAAGGCTCTTCCCCAAATTGTTCCTACATAGTTAGAAACCTACCATTTTCCAAAATATCTTGTTATGCTGAGGCATTATGATTTCCCTTCACTGGAAGTAACAGGCCTAGCCCAACCCCTGAAAAATTACCCCATACCATTATCCCTCTTCCACCAAACTTTACAGTTGACACAATGCAGTCAGGCAGGTAACTTTTTCCAGGTAACTGCCAAACCCACACTGACATCAGACTGTCTAACAGTGAAGTGTGATTTAGCACTCCACAGAACACATTTTTACTGCTCCAGAGTCCAGTGGCAGCATGCTTTACACCACTCTATCCGACGTTTGTCTTTGTACTTGGTGATGTGAGGTTTGAATGCAGATATCAAATCATATTCCATGAAGCTACTGCCACACAGTTGTTGTGCTGTTGTTAATGCCAGTGGGAATTTGGAACTCTTCAGCTATGGAATCAGCCGAGCATTGGTGACTTTGACACACCATGTGCCCCTATGTGGCCTTCTGCTTCGGTGCTGAGCTGCTGCTATTTCTAAATGCTTCCATTTTTCAATAATACCATTTACAATTGACTGTGGAAGGTGAACTTTCATACACTGACTTATTGCAAAGGGGGCATCTTATCACAGCACCAAGCTGGAATTCATTGAGCTCTTCAGAACGACCAATGTAATGGTCATCAATGTTTATAAATGTAGACTGCATGGCTAGATGCTTGATTTTATACACCTGTAGCAAAGGGTCTGATTGAAACACCTTAATTTAATAATTAAGTAGTGTATCCCAATGCTTTTGTCTGGATAGTGTATTTTGGATACATATTTGGCTATGGATGTAATTATGTTTTATGTTAAATAAAGTGTGTAATCTTTTTTGCTATCTTTTGATATCCAGTTAAGGCTCCAGGAAACAAAAAACAAAGGTGTGGGATCCCTCTCAGCGAGAACGGGCAAAGGCTGAAATTTCGCCGGCCCTATAGGTTGTTGTAACAAAACCCCTTGTTAAGCTATATATTTGCTGCATAAGAACCAAGAACAGAGACTATTCGTGTGGTTTCCTTCATACGAACAATCTACATACAATGAGGGGAGGCACGAACAGTTCCGTTCGTGCATTTAACCGCTAATACAACAGGAAAATAGACCGACCGCAGGCACACAGGGACACAGGGAAATCGTGGAACTATTTTGGGCATACAAACATACGAACAGTCGGTCATATCCACATTTTTACTAACTTCTAAACCCCTGGTCCAATTCGTTCCATTTTTGGATATGTTGTTCCCATGAATGGATTGATTATGAAAATGTAACTTTTGTTGAAATCCCATGCATAGTTTTGAAGTTATAATAAATGTGAAAAAGTATATTTTTTAGCTTGGAGATAATTGAGCTGATACAAAGTTTAACTCAATTATCTCCCAGTCAGAGGGGAGGAATGTACTGTAATTACTGGGTGTGTTTCTATTGTAACATTGTGCCTGATTGTCTGCTGTACTTGCATTGTTGGTGCCCCACAAGGTCCAGTGGGTGGTGACAATACTGTAAAATCCTTCATAAAAGCAGCAATAAACGCTCAGTGGAGTCAGTTTTTACTTCACCCTTCAAAACATAGCCTTGTCTCGTTCTTGAAAGGTAACCTGCCCAGCATAAATCACTAGCTCTTTTAAGAGCTCTGCCTTACTCTCTACTTGGATCCAGCGGAGGGGATAAAGCAACTCCACTACTGCACAGCATCTTGCCAGGAAGAAGGACGTCCCCAACGGCTGATACCCCCTCTCCCATTGGGGTAGCCGTTACAGTTGTAACCTACTCGGGGGAGGAATCACCGTTTTTTGCTTGCTTGCACCATTACAGAGAAAACCTCTCCATTAGCACATTAGACTGGTCCCACCCATAAGGGCAGTCCAGATCCAAATAGCCTGGCACAACAACCTCCTAACTTTAAATTTACAAGGTTTATCCTTGTGTATAAAACACCATGCAAGTTATTACAAAAATAATAATAATAATAAATACTAAACTACAAAATACTATGAATTGTTATTTCATCTTAAAATTGCTGTGACCAAAAATATTATTATGGTTTCCCTAAAATAATATTAAAATAGTGGAATAATTGGCAAAAAACTTTTTGATTACCTAGTTCCTCTTCATTATTCTGTTTAAAAAAATTTCTCCTCTGGTTGTAGCACCGTTCCACTGCAACCCTGAGGTTTCAACAGGCACTTCAGTTGGCACATTAATCTAGTGAGCTATCTCGAAGGGTATATTGGTGGATTCCAAAACTAACTCTGAAAAGAAACATATACATGTCTGTAAAGTGTGGAGCCATCCCTGAAACCTAATGAGTAATATAATAAGACTGAAGCCTGGAAACACTGAAGAACTTCAGAATGTATCATATTGTAATGTAGACTATTTTACTGCCGTCCTAGTTATATATGGGGCACCAGCATCAAAGTTGCTGTTTTCAAGGACCATCACTGATAAAAAGTTACATAAAAATAGTAAAACCAGAGGAATGGTCACATAAAGTACATACAGAGAGATCATTTCTCTAAGAAAAGGACTAGTTTTATTCTGTGGATGTAAAATGCAATTACATCCTATTGACCCAAAACATAATGTTTAGCAAAAAGTTTCTCAAAAAAATCACTTTATGAAAAACATTTGTAATAAAAATATAATCCTATCTTTAATTACAATGCATATCCTACTAACCCACACACAGAAAGGCATATAAAGTAATCCTTGTAAATCTACTATATGAGTAATATTTAATGTTTCAATGAATTCCCCTGACAGGTGGTTAAGTGGTACAGAAATATACTGAAGAGCCTAATTATTAAATAATCTTATTATCCAATTTGTTAGAGAGTTTTCTTAAGGAACCCAATGTAGTAATTATTTAATTTCAGATATTGGGTGAGATATTAAATGCCACTACATATAATCCTACCCACTCAGAGTCACAAAAAGAGGAAAAAGCAGTCTTAAGTTGTCAAAAATAATTACTTGTAATATTTTAATTGTGTGGAAAAGTTTACATATCAGATTACATTGAGAAATGCCAAAAGTGAATATATGAAGAATATATTGAAGAAAAATATGTACAAGAAATATGCAGCTAATATAGGGAAATAACTTAAAATAACAAAAAATACATACAAATTAAAAATACAGCTGAGCCATAAAATAGCACTAGATGGAATCTTTGATTTTAGCTTTGGAAGCACATAAATCTAAATCTAAAGCATGGATCAACAGAATTATCCATTTGAGAGAGGGTTGGAGTGCAGGGTATTCCCTTTCAGTTTATACTAAGTGACCCATAGGTTGAGGAGGCGGTGACAGTGGAGGTGTAGGTGGAAGTGGCGCTGGAGGAGGAGGAGGAGGAGGTAGCCAGAATTTTTCAAAGTGCGCTGTAAGCACAGTATTTGACGGTTCTATTTGACTCTCAGATGCAATACATGTAATGCTATTGCTATTCTATAAACCGAAATAGAGTCCCCATTCAGGCGAATAGGTCAATTGACCTATTCGTATGAATGGGGAATCTTTTTCGGTTTATAGAAAGCCATTTATAGAAAGCCATGATCCTGCTTAATTGCTATCTCTTTGAGTAAAATCTTGTGATTGTGTTCAAAGTTTTTTTGGAATCTGCTGTTATTTTTACTCCAAGAGAACTTATATAGTCTTCTGACCATTGAAAATCATACTTTCTTTTTATTTCAATCAGTTCTTGTTCTTTCATATTTATTGCCATTGCTTGAGATTTGTTTATTTTGAACTTCGTAATTACATTATATTTTCCTGTTTCTTTACAAAGATTTTTAAAAAGATTTTTGGTTTCGTCAGTGTCAGAAGAACATCGTCTGCATAGAGACACTTGGCCCCATAAGCACCATATGGCTGTAAGCATGGGAAGCATTTTGAGCAGCAGATCACAAGTTGGGATACTATATCCAGAGTTGATGCAAGGGTGGATGTGTAGGGGAATGAATAAATGTGATACAAATTTGCAATTTATGAGAGATAAGCTTTCTGCACGTATCAGGTACTTCATATAGCAAAATGGGTAACCGCTCTGGCATCCAGGGCCGGAATGGGAACAAAAACCAGCCCTGGAAAAAAAATATACCAGCCCCACAGCATAACATTTTTAAACCAACCCCATAGCATAATATCATTTTTTTTTCATAAAAGGGGAAACCATGCATTTTAAAAACACATCTGAACAGTGTATTATTTATAGATAAGACTGATATATAAGCCTGCCTAGGGCAATATATATCTTAAGTATGTACACAGAGTTATATGAATTGCCCTGTGCAGAGGCATATATCAGGGCACATATCCTTGTGTACATATTTCTGTATCATCTCTCTCTCTCTCTCTCTCTCTCTCTCTCTCTCTCATTTATGTAGCGTCTCTCTCACTCTCAGTTCTGTAGCGTCTCTCTCTCTCTCAGTTCTGTAGCGTCTCTCTCTCACCCTCCCCAATTCCACTGTAGTGTCTCTGTCACGCTCTCCCCTTCCCCTGTAGTGTCTCTCTTCTCCCTTCCCCCTGTAGAGTCACTCTTTCCCCCTTCCCCCAGTAGTGTCACACTTCCTCCTTTCCCCCTGTAGTGTCACTCTTCCCCCTTCCCCCCTGTAGAGTCACTCTTCCCCCCTTCCCCCTGTAGAGTCACTCTTCCCCCCTTCCCCCAGTAGTGTCACTCTTCCCCCCTTCCCCCAGTAGTGTCACTCTTCCCTCCTTCCCCAGTAGTGTCACTCTTCCCCCCTTCCCCCTGTAGTGTCACTCTTCCCACCCTTCCCCCTGTAGAGTCACACTTCCCCCTTCCCCCAGTAGTGTCACTCTTCCCCCTTCCCCCCTGTAGAGTCACTCTTCCCCCTTCCCCCTGTAGAGTCACTCTTCCCCCCTTCCCCCAGTAGTGTCACTCTTCCCCCCTTCCCCTTGTAGCGTCTCTTCCCCAATTCCCCTATAGTGTCACTCTTGACCCTGCTGTCTCTTCCTCCTCACCCCATCCCGTTCAGGAACTGCTGCCGCAACATCCGGCGGCAGCAGGCGAATTTCTTAAAGAGGGGGCAGCCTCCGAACTTCTTAAAGTGACCCGCCGCCACTTCGGCAATTCGGCGTCCGTCGGATGTTGCAGCAGCAGAACATCTTATAGTGGTGGCTGCCGCCAATTGGCTTTAAGTGGCCAAGGCGGCCCGGAGCTGGCAGCCCACCGGGATTTTTCCCGGTATCCCGGTGGGCCAGTCCGGCCCTGCTGGCATCCTTCGAATGATTCTGGTTTTCATAAGGGATTTCTCAACCACAACCCATATAGTGAACTTCTGAGGATATTTTAAGCAAAAACAGATCTAGATGCACAAAAATTATCTTGTATTTTGAACTACCTCATGGTTAAATTCTGTCACTCATACCCTGCTACCTGAGGGTTTTGAGTAATGCTGTTATATTATTAAAATGACAATCCTTTTGCATCAATAAAGTGTCTGTCCCACATTTATTACATTATGAGGATATTTTAAAGTTAGAGAGCATTTTTTGAAATTCATTTATTCTTTAAATGAAACTACCCGTAGAGTTTTTTTTGCTTTCTATAGTAAAGTTAGTTTAAAGATCATGGGACATGGTGTAGTTCTCAACACATGTAGAATCTTGATCACCACCAAAAAGTGTATTTCAACCACCTCTATCTGAATAGATATTTCAATCCATATTCAATCAAATAATTGAGTCCTAATTTTGTGCACACTTTTATATTTTATCTTTTTATGGAAAAATCCTTTTGTTTTGTATTTTTATTAAAAAAATGTTTATTAAAAACATTCTGTATCTTGTATTCTAAATTATATATATATATTTGAAAAATTCCAAGCAAATAATTTTAATGTGAAACAGTAATGTATTCTGCAGCTAGAAATGTCAGTGTACGTATAATTTAAATTTTCTTCAACATATTCTTTTACCCAGGTTCTCTTTTCTAAACTATTGCTAAGAAAGATGTCAACATTTCATTTGACAGTAGTAATAATTTCCAATATTGTCTACAGAAATAACAAAGTCTTACTTCGTTGATCATCAGTGGCCAAGCACAAATGTAAATTTTAAAATAATCGTTTGCATATGCCTTAGTCTGCTTGTGAAAATATATGCAGAGTTCATATTTGCTATCTTCATGTTTTACATAAATCACCCTAAATAGCATTTTTTGTTGACATTTCTCCTGCATCATTTATCAAATATGTTCAAGGTTTATCAAGATCTTAAAGTAAACTTAATCCAAGCCATTGAATTGGGTATCTGTTAAAAGCTTGTAAAAAAAGCTATGTAGTGAGATATATATATATATATATATATATATATATATATATATATATATATGTATATATATATTTATATAAAAATAGAAGTATATGTTTTTTTTCAAACACACTTTTTCCAGAAAATTCTAGTAGAATGGCAAGCTACTAGGATTGTGCCTGTCTGTAAGGGAAGCAAAATGTTAACCCCCACACAAGTCCAGTCCACTGCTCCCCCAAAAAACAGTGTAATATTTGTCCTGATTTGCTTATATTTATTGGCTTAGGAGTTGGGTCCCTGGAAGTCCGGTACACAGGCCTCTTGCATAGGCACACACTTCCTGCTCTATTCCCACATATCCCCTAAAGTTTGCGTCGGAATGCTAGGATGTCAGGTGACACCAAGTTCTCTGTTTTTAAGTGGAGCAGAGGAAGCATTTTATGTACAAAGTATATACATTTTGGGTCTGGACTGCACTTGTGGGCTTGAAACAGTTTGATTTGCGAATGGAGACGTGCAAGTAAGCTAAAAACGGTGATGCCCCTCCTGAGTAGGTTACATCCAATAAGGCTTGCTATTTGAGTTTTGTCCGTTCTTGTTGGGGCTCCTTATTCTTGTTTTTTTATTTTTTTATCTCTGTAAGTTATTAGGCTATTAGGCTGTGTCCATCGTGCAGAGGAGGCTTATCAGGAATGCGTCTGGACTGCCCTTATGGTTGGGACCAATCATATATGCTAATGGAGCAAGCGAGCAAAAAACAATGATGTTCCTAACAAGTAGGTTAAGTCCTACAGGTCTGGCTATTTGAGCGGTGGGGCTCCCAATTCTTTGCTTTTTGTTCTTTCAATTTAAACAGAATACCCGTAAGTATTATGATTGGAAAAACAGGAGACTGGCTTAAGCATGAAGAATATCAAACATCTCCCCTCCATTAACTTTTGTTTCCTGTTCATACTGATGAACTGGTTGATGCAATACTGTAGGGATGGTGTCAGTTTTTTCTACTCCATGATTCATTTTATTGCTTTGACTTCAAAGATTTTAACTCACATGCACATGACTGGATGTTCTCAGGAACAAGTTTGAAGTTTGCGCTTTGGTCTTTTGCTTTAGTTGGATCAACTGTGTGTTGATTAATTCATCTGATGGTGTAGCTCCTCCTTGTTCAGTGACTGTTTTAATATTTATTATTTTTTATTTTGTAATAGTTTATTATATCGTGTATCATATTCCAAAGCAATATACAAAGGCAGACACAACGTTCACATAGCAGGTAACATAATAAGTTAGAGATAGTGGAATAAAAGGTAAAGAGGAAAGGTTATATTTACTAGTTATTAGCAAACATTCTTTCAAGTTAATTATAAAAATGGATGTGTTTCTACAGTACAGTTGCATTGTTTAGCAGTCCAACAAAAAGACTATTTAATAAAGAAATATCCATGTTTATTGTTACATAGAGGAATATTTTTTTTTATTGTACTTGAAGAACTTCAAGGAAACTGCTCTACATGGCTGATAAGAATTACTCTTCTTGGATGAAGCAACTGTACTGGTAATGATTATGTTTTTCCTTTGTGCAGCAACTATTGTTTCTATGCCACTTTGTGTCTAGAATAGTTCCATTGATTATTATATGTAATATTGATATTTTTGTATGTGATGTTCTCAAACAAATGTAACTTATCCAGACACCATAGTTACATAGTAGTTTAGGTTGAAAAAGACTTGAGTCCATCAAGTTCAACCTTTTTGCTAGCCCATGTTTAATGATGTTGATCCAAAAAAAGACCAATAAAAACCCCTTTCAGCAATTTCTAATTCTGCTTTCAGTGGGGAAAAAAAATCCCTTCTTGACTCCAAATGGTAATCAGATTTCTCCTTGGATCAACAAGCACTAAATAAATATTATTGCCTATACTAACATGCATAGCCCTCTGTACTCTGTGATGTACTAATGTATTTGCTAGAAACACTTCTTCAGGTAGTGAATTCCATATCTTAATTGTCCTTACTGTATAAAATCCCTTCCTCTTTTGTAGACTAAATCTCCTTTCTTCAAGTCTTAGCGGGTGACCTCTTGTCCTTTTAACTGTTCTGTTTAGGAACATAATTGTATCATTATCATTTTTGGTTATCACAACAGTTAGAATTCAAATGAGCACTAACAAATGATTTGAAATGATTTAAAACAGTACTTGTTTCCTTATGAGTAATAATGTAACGCTATTTTTCCCATAGCACAGTATGAAGTCATCCTATGTCTGTTTTTGTCCAAAGATCCCACTAATATCCCCATTTACTCTGCATTCTCTTTCATACTTTCACAAATGCATAACCACTATTTTAACAATGCTTAATTCCTGGTTCCATTTGCCTGCACAATATCCAGCAAGGGGTTTTCTTTATTATATAATAAAGTAAACATTGCTATAAATACATCAATATGAAGGTACTTTACAACCAGAAATATTCTGCATTTGTACTTCTGTCTTCTAAAGAAGATAAGGATATACTTACATTTTGATCATTCCCGTTTGCAGTTTACTACCTAAAACACTTTAATGAGTAGCAATGGGATCAGAACAAAGATATCGAAAGCTAAATGTGTACAATACATTCATACAAACACATACAGTGATGGAATTACCTGTTTTTCGGCATTATTTGGTTATAAAATGTGATCTGATCTTCATTTAAGTAACAAGTGTAGACAAACACAATGCGCTTAAAGGCAGGTCTAGGTACCCAAACCATTTTGGTGTAATATACAGTTTAAAGAATGTATAGCACACATTACTTTCTTTTATAAAACTGCTTTTCATTTTTAAGCTCTAGCAATCCCCCAGGGGTCTTGCTCCCAAGCAGTGTACTTATGTATGCTGACTGGAATAGGAGAAATCATGTGTTAGTTGTATTTCTTGCTGAGACAAAGAGGGGATATGTCAAGGGGAATGAATAACAGGAAGAGGAAGTGCCATATACTCCTGGATAATGAAATGGTCTGAAAACTTGACTCACCTTTTGTGGTCTTCAGGTCCCTTGGAAAGCAAAGTGCAGCGCAGTGTGAGTGCTGTATGTGTTTTATCAAGTATTGTTTTTATAAGGACATATGTATACTGTAACACTGTATAGCGATTGAGCTGCACCCTGTATAGTAACTGAATCTCTGTATAGACACTGAGCTGCTCTATGTATAATGACTGTACCTCTGTATAGAGGCTATGCTGCTCCCTGTATAATCACAGAGCTTCTTTCTGTATAGTGACTGTACATCAGTATAGAGATTGTACTGATCCCCGCATAGTGACTGGACCTCTCTATACTGAGATACTCCATGTATAATGACTGACAGGCCCACCATCAAGGGGTGATGGGCGATACTGGCGTCCCGGGCCCGGTGGGCCCAAGTAACGGCAGCAAAAAAAAAAAATCTCTATTAAGTCAGTCAGCGTCTGTGAGGGAAGCGTTGTGCGCTCCCCTCCAGCCGCGCAGCTTCAATAAAGTTCAATAAAGTTTTTGAGTTACTCAGGTCGCATTTTTTTAAAACAAACTTTATTGAAGCCGCGCGGCTGGAGGGGAGCGCACAACGCTTCCCTCACAGCTGCGGGCCTGCAGAGCGGCGGGAGACAGCAGCAAGGAGGTAAGTACTAGGGAAGGGGGGAGGAGGGTGGCACATAACGAGCATACTGAGCGGCGAAATCCTGGCATATCGAGGGGCAAAATCCTGGCATATTAAATGGCTAAATCCTGGCATATTAATTGGAATAATCCTTGCATACTGAGAGGCTAAATCCTGGCATATTAATTGGCAAAATACTGGCATTTTAAATGGCAATATCCTGGCATATTAATTGGCATAATCCTGCCATATTAATTGGCAAAATCCTGGCATACTGAGTGGCAAAATCCTGGCATATTAATTGGCAATATCCTGTCATATTAAATGGCAATATCCTGGCATATTAATTGGCATAATCATGGCATATTAATTGAAATAATCCTGGCATATCAAGGGGCAAAATCCTGGCATATTAATTGGCAAAATCCTGGCATATTGAGGGGCAAAATCCTGGCATATTGAAGGGCAAAATCCTGGCATATTAATTGGCATAATCCTGGCATAATAACTGGCAAAATCATGGCATATTGAGGGGCAAAATCCTGGCATATTAAATGGCAAAATACTGGCATATTGAGGGGCAAAATACTGGCATTTTGAATGGCAAAATAGTGACATATTGAATGGCAAAAGAATGACATATTGAGGGAAAAATACTGACTTATTGAGTGGCATAATATTACTGGCATATTGACCAACTACTTCCAACCACCCTCCATATTACATTAGACCCGGATAACATGCTTGTGAGGGTAGGTGGGGCGAGTGGGAGATATTGTCTGGGGGGGGGGAGCAGAAAATTTGTTCAGTAAGGGGCCCTGAAATTCCTGGTGGCGGCCCTGATGCCTGAGCTACTCCCTGTATAGTGTCAGTACCTCTGTATAGTAAATACACCTCTGTATAGTGACTGTACTTCTGTATAAAGAATGAACTCCTCCTTGTATGGTGACTGTACATCTGTATAGAGATGGTGCTGCTCCCTATATAGTGATTGTACCACTGTATACTGAGCTACTCCATGTTTAATGACTGGGCTGCTCCCTGTATAGTGACAGTACCTATGTATAGTAAATACACCTTTGTATAGAGACTGAGCTGCTGAATAAGGTATCTCTAAGTTTAAATAGTTTTAAAATGCTTTAAAAATGTTCATATTTTAAATGCTGTAAACATTTTTATTTGATATCTTTTTAACCCCTTAACGCATTTGGACGTATATATATGTCCTGAAAAGCGAGGACGTATATATACGTCCTCCGTTTACATGTAGTGTTGCGCTCCTTAGCTCAACACAACATGCCTGCAGCTACTCTCAGAGGCTGCTTTGGATCCAAAGCAGCGTCTGAGAGATCTTTCAGCCCCCCCTCACCCCCCCCCCGCGTATACGATCACCGTGAATGTGATCGTATGCGTGTTACACACATAGGCAGTGAAAGCTGATCACTGCCTATGTGTGTTAAAGTGTTGCAATGATGCCTCAACACCTTCTGAGCCCCCCTGGGCACCGTGATCAACCGGTGATCGCTGGTGTGTGCTGTATAGGAGGAGCATGCTCCTCCAATACAGCGTGCCCAGAGGAGAGCGACGGAAAAGAGAAAAAAAAAATCTCTTCCGTCGCTACTTGACTGCCCCTAGAGGCAGTTAAGTATATTACAGTCTGTAAGAAAAAATTAATTAAATAAATAAATAAATAAATGGAAAAAGCTAACCCTAGATCTACTAAACCTAGATCTAGGGTTAGGGTCATAATTAGGGTCATAATTAGGGTTACAGGGGGGTTCGGATGATTACAAGGGTTAGATTAAGGGGTGGGGGTTGATTTAGGGTTAGGGTAAATTTAGAGTTGGGGTAAATTTAGGGTTGGGGTAAAAAAGTCACTGTAGAAGAAAATGGTTAGAAAACAAAAAAAAAACACTAATATTGTTTATTGCCCTATTACTTGAAATAAAACAGACAAACAAGGAAACATTGGTATTAATAAACTCAGGACAAATATTATAACTATATAGACGGGGTCTTTTTTACCATTTGTAATTGTGTAAAAAAAAAAATTAGGTCAAAGTTAGAAGAAGTGTTTTTGATGTCATATTTTCATCATATTTTAAAAAATTTCTCATAGTAAATTATATCATATGATGAAAATAATAGTATCAAATGAAAGCCCTATCTGTCCTTTATATATAATTTGTGTGGGTGGACTGAACACAAAGAAAGAAATTCACAGTTCAGTAAACGTATGACAAAAATAATGGAATTCTGGTCTTCAAGGCACATCAAATGCAACATAGTACTCGGTCACTAAGGGGTTAAAACAGCAGATTCAAAATACATCTACATAAGAAAATATTGTTAAAAATCTAATCCATGATCAGATCAATTTAAGATATACAATTTATGTGATTGGGTTAACAGTGGTGAACTAACTTTTCATGGTCTTGTATACTGGGGACCTGGCATTGTGTTACATTGCCAAATAACATCACTAAAACAGGAAATCCCCCTGGAATTCCCTCAATGTGGAAGATTTGAACCTGGGTTTTTTTCAAGTCAATCTCAGGTGCCGAATTTGACCTAGTCTCAGAATGAAAGTAGATCTCCAAAGTTGAATTTTAGTGAGTAGACCCAATAGAGCTTACGTGCTGTTTTTTAAAATTGTTTTTACCTTCCATGCAAGACGTGCAGACGTTCACTCGACAATTTAATGATGTTCTATGGATCATTCCATGGACTCCATTACCCTTCATGGAGACAGGGCACTGCCCACAAGTTAACAGTCTAAAGGGAATGGGCAAACAGATGAAACACAATGTATAGGGGATGACATAAAGATAGCTAAAGTGGCAGATAAAGATGAGACATTTGTAAGAATAGAGGTGATAACTTCAGTGAGATGTAGGGTTTTTGCAGCAGATGATTTTAAGGAATTCAAGTTGAAAGGGAGGTTAAGAACTGGAGGTTGCTTGGTAGTTAGTTAAGAGAAAGGATGCAGTTTGAGAGTAGCTATGCTTGTGTGAAAGGGGGATAAGGTTGGAGGAAAGCCAGAATCCATGGGAAGAGCATGGGAGTTCTCTTGGTGAGTATCCAATGTATGACTTTGCAAAGTCCAGAAGCAGGTGAGAAAGATAAGTCTGGCAACAGCCTTTTCAGTTGATTGCTCTGGAGAGATTCAAGTTAGAGGAATGATAAATATAAGGGTATTGCAGTAGTAGGAGATGGTATAGATGCAGTTTTTGTATTTGTACATAAACAGTGTTTTAGGCATAAACATGTTTATTCCATCAACAGCTACATCTGTAAATAGTGTCAACAGGTGTGATCTTTGTACAACTTCCCAAGTGTAAGTTTTAAATATCCCTGAGTAGAAATAATGCATAAAGTAACGTGCGCTCAGTCAGGCTTGATTGGATACAAACTGAACAGCATACACAAGTTCCACAATGCATAGGTATGAGACTTACTCCATACATGAATCTGACAGTGATCGAATGGAAGTGTGATGTGTCTGATCCAGCACCATGATAGAAAAAAATGCTCCTATCTGTCCAATAGCAATTTAAATATAGGACCCATGTAGGGAAAAACAAATAGACCTACCTCTTTAATTCAACATCTGTGCCAATAACAACTAATCTAATTTTTACCTTACATTTTTATGAGCTGTAATTGCAAAACAACATTACTTGCCATGTGGTGATACTCGCTTATTGAACTCGAGCTGTAGGAGGGATAATTATACAGGTCCATTTTGGTAACATTTCCATAATGAAGTCCTTTGTATTTACTCTAAGGTAGGTCGTCAAATATTTCTAGAATATTTTAAACATTGCATGTGACAGTTAAATTGAATCATCTGCCAGGATGCTGGATTAATGGAAGCTCCAAACCTGTGAAATGTATGTGCTTTAGTTTGATTCAACATTAGCTATTCTTATCTGTTGATATTAAGAAAATGAGAATACAAAATAAAGTATTACACACCATGGCTTCCTTAATATGTTATTTTAGGCTCAGATGTTTGCTGATCCCCATTGTGTAAGAACATATTTATCTTTAATTTTTTAAAATGAGTTAAAGCAGCAATTTTGAAATGCCCTTTTAGAAAAAAAAGTCGATTTTGTATTTAGTTAAAGAGTTATTCCTGGATTTTATAATCTAGGATTTCTGCAGTTCACTTGCTGTCTTCTTATTATTGAATAAACCCCATAATGTACAGGGAAAACATAATCAGTAGTTTTTACTGTTGTTATTACAAAGTTCCATCAAGATAAAGATATTACTATAAACAATTTTGTCTTCTAGTTACTGCTCACCAGTGCACTGTGATGTCTTTTAAAATCACAATAAACAGTGCAGGAGAGATCCAGACTCTAGTATAGGAGATTACAGGAACCTGAATTTATGCAAATAGTGTACTGGCCATAAATATGGAATAGATGATGAGTAGGCACAGGTCAGAAACAGAATATTTCCAAACAACACAGGATTAAGGGTCCAGAAAATACCAAAGTTTGTGGGGCTTGTATGTTGTATATTATAACCTGTGTAAAAAAAAAACCCCCCAAAAAACACATGAAATTAACTCAGCAAAAATATTTTGACAACAGACCACAAATGCAAAATTGCCAATATTGCTTTTTCAAATTGATAGGAAGGGCATATATGCAATTTAATTTACTGCATCTCCTAATAGATTATATTCAGCAAGTAAAATGACTTCAAAACACTTATAATAATATAGTGCCTGTTACAATGAACTCAGAGATGTTCAGTTTGCATTTCTCATTTCAGTAACTGCATTGATGTAAAATGTGCTAATTTTGTTTATGACTACGCAAGACAATAAAAATAATCTGCTGGAGTATATTTGATGACAACAATGAACTAAATGATATCCATGGTTAATTTTAATACTCCAAGCATGTTTTGTTAATGTGCTTCATTTATTAGTTCTAAATGTGCAATTGTTAACTTTTAGATGACCTTGAAAAGTGGGTAACTGAAAATGGAAACTTTAAGCTGAGTCAAGAAATTCACATTTCTTTTAGGCTTGCAATCTCAACACTTTTGTTTAAGAATGTTTAGGGATGGGCAAAAGGTTCTTTTTTTAATTTTTTTAAATTTATGTGCAAAATAGAGAGATGTATGGACAAAACAGAGAGAGGTAAGGACAAGATAGAGAGAGGTATGAACAAATCATATTTATTTATTTACTTATAAAGTATTTTTTACCAGGGAGGATACATTGAAGTTTCTTATTATTTTCAAGTAACTTCTGTGTCCACAAACATTGAATTGTTACAATAGGGTACAAAATAGTATTAAAAATACCAAATAATATTAAAATACTAATACAATTTGAGTATCCCTTATCCGAAGATCCAAAAACGAACATGACCCAAAATTGGGTGATGATCCAGGCAACATAATTGTGAAGCCAGCACTTATGAGAACTGTAGTACCCAGAGCACTGCGACGGGAGGGACTACACGTGGCGACAAACCATCTTGGCCGCACCGTGGAGCAGGTAAGTTCACCAGCTCCTCTGCTGGAAATGATCTATATTATTTACTTACAATGTCAGCAAGTTGCTCACACTGAATTTAGGTAATGTAGATCATTTTCAGGGCTGGTGCTGACGAAATGATCTGTTATTTGTAAGTATCCATTATCCGAAATGCTGCCGTCCCATGTATTTCTGATAAGGGATAGGCAACCTGTATACAAATTTAACACAGAACATGCACAGGTAAGAAATATAATCAACCATGATTACAGGTGCATTCAGTATTGAGGTATAGTGACAGAGATCTCATAAGGGATTTTAGCTTAGGGGAAGATATGCTGGTGTCTGTGAGTTTATTCTATGTAGGAAAAAGAGGATCAGGCCACTTTATTTTTGTATTGTGGTATCGGAGGATATAGGAGGTGGGGACAGCTGGGCAGAGCATTCTACTCAGTTAGGGTCAGAGAGTTCTGTGCTAGCAGAAAGAGACAATTACTGACGTGACTGGGCTTCCTGCTTCTCATGAAAGCAAGGCAGCTGCTGCTCAGAGGATAAACTGGCATGTACTATGAAAAGTAGTAGTAGGGGAAGTGAATTTTTTACTTGTGCTTCTGTATTAGAAGCACAAGGGAAAAAATGTTTAGGTGTCCTTTAAGTTTATGTGTACATGTCTTAAAGTGAAAAGGATCAAACCTGTGCTTTTCACAAATAATGTTCGATTAAGTAGACACATGATATTTTGTCTGACAAAACATTACCCCAACCTTAAAAAGTCTTGTACATGTGCAGTAGCTGACACTTTGTTTATCGGATAATTCAATTGATGCTAATTGATAACTCTGCATGTTTACTGCAGGTGCGGCAGCACTGATTATATAGACACTGAGGATTTAGATACTTCCGATGCACCTCAGATTGAATTTCCTTACTCATGACATCACTAGAGAGACAATAAATTCCATTCATTTGAATGAAAGTATTCTCATTGGTTCCTGCAGAAAAAAAGAAAAAGAAAAAAATGAAACAGGAAATTACATTTTAATCAGCTAGTGCGGGTAGTCCTGGTTTCTTGCAAACTATAATTTCACAATTTCATCTAGCTGTAAGTATTTTATATTTTAAGCAATGCAAAATGTAAGATATGCATTTTATTTTTTTTTAAATTTATAATTCTGTATTAATTATATAAAAAAAAAGACTTACAACACACATAGCAAGACAGAATAAAACATACAGACATAACAACATATACAATTCAGGAGATCTAGTAGGGTCTAGTTTGGTCGGCCTTCCATCCCCCAAACAATCATTATCAATTTCCAATATACACGTAGGGGCAGGCTTTACTATTTCCAGGGGTGCTCAGGGGGGGGGGGGGTATTTCGTCTCACCCTCAACGCCCAGGGACTATATCGCCCCAGTTCTTAACACTCATTTCTCAGGGGGACCATACCAACTTGTATAAGGCGCTATTTGCTCCAAAGAAAAGTTTCCCTGCCCCCACCTGAAATTCTATCTGCGCAACAATTTCTCCCCAGTGTGGTACAGATGTGCTGTTCCATGCCCTCGCAATGCAAAGTTTGGTTGCTAAGAAGACATTTATCAAGAAGTATTTCTGATGTATTTTTAGATCAGGAAAGTCGACGTGGAACAGGAAAGATTGCACTGTCAGGGATATGTCTCCGCCTGTTATAAATCGTATAATGTCTACCATTCAGGATTTAATGGGAGATAAAAGTGTGTACTCCCACCAGATATGGGCTTGCGATCCAATATCTAAATGGCACCGCCAGCATCTATTATCGGGATTTGTATTATATTTCACCAATCGGGTAGGAACAATGTACCACCGATACAATAGTTTGCAATACTGTTCTTGTAGTTTTATGCAGTGAACTGCCTTCCTAGTTATGTGCCATGCTGTGAACCATATTTGATTAGGATATGATATCTTCAGGTCCCTTTCCCACAGTTTTATTGGGTTTGCTTTATCGTACTTCGAATGATGTGCTAACAATTTTTTTATTTTAGAGAATACACTCTTGGATGTTACAGAGTTAAAAAAATCCTCCCAACGATCAGAGTCTAGCGGGGGGATTCGAGCGTAGAAAATGCCTTATTCTAATGTATGTAAATAGTTCTTTATCCCCCAAATTGTACATTCTCTGTAGGTTGGAGAAAGAGTATATATCAGGGCCCAAAAATAAGTCTCCAATTTTCTTGATCCCCTTATTAATCCACGTATCTACATCTATGTTTGATAAATACCATGATATGACTCCAAGTGGGGAGGCCATAGATAGAGAGGTCCGAAGATGGAACCTTCTTCTCATCTCATACAAGGACACAGCAAGATTATCTGTCCCAAGGGAGCCGTTTTACGGAATTGTTTAGGAGTCACCCATAAAAGAAAAAAGGGATCCAAACCGTGGGCCTTGCATCTTTCAATATTTAGCCATGGTGGCTGTTTTGCGTTGTTGATGTTCCAGGCTATTATATGGGCTAATTGTGCTATATCGTTTATTTGGAAAGGATCCGGGTAACCCAGACCTCCTCTCTCCACCTGCCTCATTAAAATCCGCCTAGCGATTCTGGATCTACCGTCTGACCACACGTATGAGGCGGACAGGCGTTCCAAGTCCCTAAGATAGATTCACGGTACTTTTAGTGGGATAGCCCGAAGTAAATACAAAAACTTTGGAACTACATGCTTTCAAAATAGCAATCCTGCCCATCCAAGATGGTTCAAGACCTTTCCATTTTGTTAACAAAGTTCTTAGTTGTTGCTTTAATTTGGTATAATTAAGGTCGACTATTTGCTCCACTTTTGGGCAGAAGACAACACCCAAGTAGTCAATATTATCCGGAGAGGCGCTATTGTACCCTAAGGTTTCCAATATGGTTAGTTGTGTTCTATCCAAACTCAGGGGTATAATTTGAGTCTTTCATATGTTTTTTTTTAATAGTTAGAATAATAGCCGAACTGATGGATCTCCTTCATCAGGGCTGGGATAGATTCCACTGGATTAGACAAAGACACTAGGACGTCATCAGCGTACAAAGTGATCGTGTGAACCTGCGGACCAATTTTTATGCCGCTAATTTGTCGGTTCTTTCTAACTGCGGCGGCAAAGGGTTCCATAGCTAATGCATATAGGAGAGGTGCCAGAGGACAACCTTGATGTGTGCCATTATGAATTGAAAAGGGAGTAGATGTTAAGGAAGGGCCTTTCATCTTAGCAGAGGGGGATATATAGAGAGCCTTTGAGAATTGCAGGAAGGGTCCAGAGAGGCCAAACGCCCCCATGGTCTCAAAAAGAAAGCGCCAGCTGACCCTATCAAACGCTTTCTCTGCGTCCAACACAAGGAGAGCGACCGGGATCTCCTGAAGGTTAATCGAAGATATGCATTTTAAGGTACCTTGTAAGCACAATAATATGCATTAATTTGTGGAAGATGCATTTTGGACACTAGACAGTCCCTTTGATGCACCTGTTATTAAACTATAGCATAAAGTTAGTGGAAGTAAAGTAAAAAAAAAAAAAAAAAGTAGAATAAATGATCATTAAGATGAATAAAATGCAGAATTTATGAAAACAATTTTGAATTTATGTCTACCATTAACCATTCAAGAAATATTGAAATAATAGCTTTTTATTTATGCAACCAGTTCCCATTTTAAAATGTATAAAGGCTCCTATTATGCAATATTTATTCCCTCAGTGCAAAGAAGTGAGTGAACAAAAATTCAACCAATCAGAACATATTATAACTGGCCATATATACTAGTGTCCCTATATACACTTCCTCTTTCCCCTCAGAGTTAAGTACAATTTATTCCTAGTCAGTTGTGTTACATGTTTATATTTTATACTATCTGTGAATTTTATCACAGGACAGGAGGCGTTGTATTTGTATTACTTTCTTTACTGAATAACCTCCAGCAGCAATCAAAGTGTTAACAGTCAGTAGAAAAAATATTCAACCAATCAGGAACAAGTAAAGCATAAATAACATTCACCAACTCTTCCTTCACCCTACTTCTTTGCTGCTAGCCTCCAGGTGAGCACTTACCGATTAGAGTGTTTTACTGTCAAACTGTATTCCATATTTCTCCTTATTTCTACCTAAAATAAACTTCTACACTTAATGGTTATATGCTTTCCATTCTATCATTCTATTCTTCTCATCTTCACCTATGATTGTATAGGCCTTACTCAGACCCTCCTCCCAGAGGGGCCTGCTTTCCCATTTCCCCTCAGTGGCAATACCGCTGACCTCCTAGTTTAATTACCTGCATTTAATGTTGGGCTCACTACTCCACGCAATGTTTCTCCCCCGGATAGGCCTCCAGGCCTACCTGCGTTTTTCACATCTACAGGTCTTTCCTGTGCTGTTAGCCCAGCATCCTGTCATGTGTCTGTAATATAGCTCATGAAAACTGTGATTTCCAGTTATTTCAGCTGATGGACAAGATATTTTTTTCATTTCGTTTTCGACTTTCACCTTATTTCACATGATTTCACATAAAAGATTTCACTTTCTTTGGAAGAGTCAGTCCTTTGGGCAAACCCCTCTACAGGTGAGTTCATTAGATACTGGCTGAGATGACCTCTAGACAAAGAGGTCAGACAGGCCCACTCTCCTGGACAAAGTTTCCAACACACCGGACTTTGATCCAACCTTCACCACCTTTATGGCAAAGTGAGGAAAAGATCCCAGGAAAGGCTTTGAGCAAGGGTTGAAAATGGCCCAACTCAAGCTTCTGGATATATCCTGTCCTCTGTCACGGCCCAGGTCCTGACTGAGGGCTTGACTGTGGACCCGCACCTGACGCGGGAATGGATTCAAAGATCGATCTGTCTATTGGGGAACATCAATGCTGCAGTGACCTCTGAACAACGCAAGGATGGCCCTATTCAAGCTAAGTTGACTGAGCTGGCCCCAAAAGCACTGGGCCCTGAAGAAAATGGACTCCTGTTCATAAAATAAATTCTTAAGGATATCAACAAGCATATTACTATCTTCATGTCTCTCAACAAGGTGCAATCCTCTCTCTGATGTGTCTTTCATACATGGGAACATTTTTCCTCCCCGGCCAATCGGGAAAAAAAAGGGGTAGTGCCACTGGCTTTGCTGCCTTTACCAGCTCAAGAACTTGATTCCAGGCCGATTCACCTTCATACTACCCGAGGTCCCAATACCATACCTCAACATATCAGGCACCCTCCAGAGGTCGTAGCTACTCCTACTGCACCAGAGCACCTCAAGGTAAGAACAAACTTAATTATGCCCTGGTTACCCATTGCAGGCAGGCTTGCACACTTTTTAGCTCAGTGGGAAACAATTACTCTAGACCCTTGGGTTCTTTCAATTGTAAAGGGTTTTCAGACCCTACTCAACTTCTATCCTCTGTTCCCATGGGCATGCCCTACTCAGCATCTCTCCTAATCCACAAGGAATTAAACTCCCTGCTAGCCAAGGGAGCCATAGAACGTTCCTCAGCTCCCCTCCTACTTTCGTAAGCAACATGTTCCAAGTTCGTAAAAAGACAGGCGACTTTTGCCCGGTTATCAACCTTTGTGCCCTCAATTCCCACATAGTATATAGGCACTTCAAGATGGAAGGCCTCCATCTGCTACATGACCTGCTCTGGAAAGACAATTGGTTCTCAAGGCTCGACCTAAAAGAGGCATATCTTACGGTAGTCGGTAAGGACTCCTCCGTTTGTCGTCTCCTTAAGGGTATTCACACAGCACGTCCTCCAGCCACCAAATATGCTCCCTTCTGGAATGTGGCTATGATTTTTAGTTTCATAGAACAATGGTGACAGTCTGTTGGAATAGAAAGCAACGGGATATCGTTGGTGTTTAATATCTGTTCTCTGTGAGAGGATGGTTCCGGTAGTTGTATCTGAAGCATCTACCTCTACCACAAATTGTTTTTCTGGGTCTGAAAGTGTAAGTGTAAGTTTTGGTGCAGAGGTAAATAGCAGTTTAAGCTTGTCAAAAGCAGATTGTGATGATCAGTTAAATGTCTGTTTGGTTAAAGATGTTAAGGGTTGAATAAAGGAGGGAAAGTTTCTTATGAACTTCTGGAAGAAGTTTGCAAATCCCACAAACCTTTGGATATCCTTTTTACAGGTAGGCGTTGGCCATTCAAGAATGGCTGATACTTTATGGGGGTCCATTTATAGACTGTGGGGTGTTATGATATATTCAAGAAAGTCAATGGATTGAACATCAAAATTGCATTTCTCCATTTTTACATATAAATGATGTTGTCATAGCCGGGACAATATTTGCAGTAAATACTTTTGAAATTCTTCTGAGGAGGAAAAAAAGATGAGTATCATCGAGATAGAAAACCATAAACCGATCCAAATAAACCCGAAAGATGTAATTCAGAAAAGCTTGAAAAGTTGCAGGAGCATTGCAGAGACCGAAAGGCCTTACTGTATATTCGAAATGCCTCTATCTCGAATGAAAAGTGCTCTTCCAATCATGCCCTTCCTTAATCCGAACCAGGTTATATGCACCCCTTAGATTGATCTTGGTATAGATACGAGCTGTACCCATGTGTTCCAAGAACTCCAGAATTAACGGTAAAGGAACTCAGTTTGTTATGGTTACAGTCATATGGACGATGTGGGGGTAAGGTGTCTGCTCATTTTTTCTCAATTACATCCATGTAGGGAGTATAAGCTGATGGTAACTTTTGTAACTTTGTTTACTCATATGGTGGGACAGGGGAACAGGAACTGTTAGAGACAAGGGGGCTATTTCTCTCTTGTCTACATCTGCTACTACAATAGGAGGAAGTGAAGGTAAGCATGCCTCGTTCCCAGTTAATGCGTGGATTATGTATTCTAAGCCACGTGGGTCCCAACATCTCAGGAAAAATGGGAGAATCAACTATTTAAAAATGTAGAGCTTCCTGATGGTTATTTCCCAAGGAAACATGTAGAGAAATAGTTTCAAAGGTTATTGGACCCAGTCTTTAGAGGACTCCCATTGTATGTGAAGCAGAATAAACTTATTTTTTGTAGGAATTTTATGACAGGTCATGAAGGAACAGTTCAAAAAGCAGCCACTGGCTCCAGAATCTATCATAGCGGAAGCTTTCACATTACTTTTATTCCACTACAAGAAAACGGAAACAGTAAGGTGAGGGCTGCAATATTCCTTGTGAAGTGAATTAGACAACAAAGGAAAAAAACTCCTTTTCCACAGAAAGGTTTGATTTAGACTTGCAATCTTTTATTTCATCTCCTTGTTTGCCACAAATCAAACATAGATTACGGAGTCTTCTATACATGTGAGTCAAATGCCCACTGACTAACTGCGTGGTTTCTTCATGGGATATTGTTGGTGCTGGTGTGAGAGGAAATGTGGAAGATGAGGGAGAAGTTGAAACTGAAGGTGCAGTTTTGGGAGAACCATGTTCCAGGGCTTTTTCCTGTCGTCATTCTCTGAACCGTCTATCGATTTGGATAACTAAGGACGCCATGCCTTCTAAATTGGCAGGTGTCCCCACATGATCAAGTTCATCCCTTAAGATATCTGATAAACCCCAGCAGAATTTATCTAGGAGAGACAGTTTATTGTATCCTGTTTCCAGGGAGGTAGGAGTTCATATTTCCATCTTTGACTACCAAGAAGGGTCTGTGATGCAGTAACATCAATTCAAGAGATGGGGAGAAAGCTATCTTCTTTGTGGTCTCCTCAATTTAACTCCAAAAAAGGGCAGACCCACCATAAGTATTGTCCCTCTTTTTTGCCTGGCATCTCCAACACACATCCAAGACATTGGGTAAGAACTGATGGAGATCCACCACAACCCTGTCAGAATGTTATATTAGGTTTTTTGGATGCGACCGCAGAGGGAACAAGTTTGCAATATAATCAGTGTTTTCTTCATTAGTGAAAGATCAATTGAGATCCCTTCCTCACAGGACTGCAAACTAATGTGAGGTATCCTCTGCTGGGGGTAGGAGCAGTTTATACAGTTTTGTTAAGAGATGCCTTGGAGTTATCTCAGATGGATGGGTACAGAGTTTTGCAACAGAGTATATGAAATGAAAAAGTTTGTAGTGAAGAAAAATCTTGAGGCAATCTGATTTTTGGAGGATTTTCATTGTTTGTAAGGGTTTAGAAAACTTTTATAAGAGTCTCTACAATGGCAACACTGTGAGTGGAGACTTTAAAAATTGGGGATAACCCAGATATCAGCAAGGACAAAAGAAGAGAATATTCAAATATTATCTTCTTTTGTCCTTTGTAAGGGTTTATATTTTTGCCCTTCCAGAACATGTCCAATTCTAAGAAAGGCCACTCCAGGAGGACTTAGGCATACGATAATGGTTTCAGACAACCCTTGGGGGAAATCCTCATTGTGAGACAGGGGTAAGACTTAGTATGGACAGGTAGACGATGGTATGGACGATGCTGACACTCTGAACATCTCCAACCTCGTTGGGTTTATTTTAAAACAGGACAGGTCCCTATATTCTTGAAATTTTAGAATCATCAACTGGAAACTGCAACCAAATTGCACAAACAATACTTCTTGCTCACCTTATATGATCACCTTAAGTGGCGACTGGAACAGTGGGGCCTGGATCGAATTGTGAGGGACTGCCATGGTGCAGTTTTCATTGTTCTTTGTTCCCATTTATCTCTTGGTTCACAAAGGCCAATGGCGGTGTGACTATGGGGTCCCATTCTGGTAACAAAACAGTGAGAGATTGAGCACTCTGAGAAATCCTGGAACTTCTGCAGTGTTTTGTGGCCAAATGGTCTCTTGCCCCTTTGAATCAAAAAGGCATATCCCCAGCTATAGGTTATATTGGCTCCACTCAGGGTCTCTGTGATGGGACGGATTACCAGTCTCTTTTGGAGAGTAGTTTTTTTTTTTTCAAATTATAGGATAAACTTGAAGAAGACACATTTAAAGAGACCAGGACACAGGAGACATTGCTGAAAAAATCATTTTGAGTGGTCTAATGGTATAATTCAGTACTTCTGCATTAAATTAAGCACAGAAATTAGTAAATTAGTGGACATGCACAATCAAAGCCTGCTTGAATATTTAAAAATCTAATCCAAAAGTGGAGTAAAATCCAAGTTTCATGGATGAGGAGAATTAATTTAGTTCAAGCCTATTTGACAGCTATTAGGAAATGGCTTTATACAAGTGAGTTACCTTTTAAGACTTATATTTCAACTCACAGATTAGTACTTTTCCACAGCTACAAAATACATTTGATAGTTCCTCTAAAGATATTTTCATTTACCCGGAAAATATAACTGTGTGATGGAACTTGGGACCCTCAGTTCTCATAACAACTGAGAACAGTGATATCTCCAGTTACTCAAACCACTAGTCAAGACGTAGTGTAGAGATGAAGAATATTGCATTTTATTATGAACAGTACTGACTTATATACACCAGCACATGATTAAAAACTTACAAATCAGGGACATTAGAGGCACAGAGGAAACTTAAACCAATTATAATATGGTAAGCCTCAAAAAATAGAGCCTAATTTAAAACAGGTAATGTTATTAAAAATATCAAACTTTAATTAACATAAGATATCAGGTACAGGTAATTACAAAGAGAGAGAGAAACAATGACAGACATACAATAACACATTGGTAACAGTAGGTCGTTATGACATACAAATGGGAGGAAGTCTGTCTGACACCTTCAAATGAGTCCTGGTTCAGATACACATCAGGAAATAGCATCATACACTTTACATAAGGACAATTTATGACTTACACAATGACATTAAGACACTTAATACTTATTAGCTGAATAACCATGTAACCATGTACACCTAGTCTGTGGGGATGGTTGATTTGGGCTGGTCAATGACGATGGTAAGACAGAAACCATAAAGAAATGGGAGTTGGATGTGGGTTCAGTTTTCCCACCTGATTAGTGACTAAGGTCCAGTGAAAATGTCAAGACTCCACATTCATCTCCCTAGTTTAACTAATTATTCCAAGTACCTGGTGATTTTTTAACAACTCTCAAGTTGTGTATTGCCAGATGCTGGAAAAACGATGGCTCCAACTAAAATATCCTTGGCTCCAGCTAAAATAGCTTTGGAAGCTTAGCCCTGATGCATTTAGTCTTAAGAAGAAAAAAGGTTGAGGAAAATGTGGTTTCCTGCCAGACATCATTATATAGCAATATTTATTCTCTTTCCCCTCACCTCGTTGATCCTCCCAAGTCACCTATAGACAACTTATGAAAACAAAAAGAGTGTGCACTCCGCTCTCTGATGAATGATGATGAAAAATTGCTTTAATTCGATAACAGACTGGGCATAAAACACAAAGACTGTGAGGGAAGGGCCACCTTACGCGTTTCACGTGTTTCCATGCCTAATCATAGGTAACTTGTTTTGTTTAACTTCTATGACTATTTTGTACTGTGTGTACTAATACTAATTGGATCCCCTATGTCACAAGGTTATCCTGGTAGATTGTTTTGCTTTTTTACGTTTTAAAGTTTGTATTGTGTATGTATTGGAAAAAAAGAAAAACTTTCTATACTCTCTCAATAATCATAAAAAAATCTTTGACCTTTTTGAATGCGGCAACAATAGTGATTCCGAGGTTCTGGAAACAAACTATAGTACCTACGTGTATTGTGTTACATACTAGAGGTGTCGAACACACTAGAAAAATATAGGACATTATTTTGGGAGATAGAGGCTTCTATAATTTTAATTGATTGTCTAATTGGTTACAATATCTTGATGGACCTGTTTTCACACCTAGTTTGGATCATATTAAAAAAAAATCACTGGAAATTATAATCACTTTTGTTCCCTATAGTGAACCCTAGCCCAATTTCTGTAGTGCTCTATTAATATGAAACCCATTTGTGGCAGAATATCTAAGAGATATACCTAAACAATCCATACAAGCTATTTTCTTTCCATTTCTCTAAGGCTTGTATGACCCATTACCTGGCTGAGTGCCAGGAAGGCTTTTCTTAAACCTCTGTTTTAAGGACATGATTTATAGATCTTTAGTAATGAAGCCCTGAAAAACTGTTAAGTGAATCCTTTCACATTACCATAACATGTCCAGAAACTAGAGACATTCCTTCACCAATTCCTCAACACAGTTAGCCGTATTTCTGGAATATTACAGAAGTCAGATTATTGGGTATTATATGGTCTAACATTTCTGGACAGACTGCATATTAATATTATTATTCTTTTATTTATAAAACACTGACAGATCATGCAGATTTGTAAAATAGAGACGATCAAAAAATACAACATACACAAATAAACAGCATACAAAAACCTGAGCAGTGATTACAAAAAAATATATGTATAAAGGAATTAATGATCATGCATTTGTCTTAGTATTATTAACTTAGTATCATTTTTCTTGGAAAAGTTGTACTATGGACAAACAAATTATAAGGAACAGATAAAAATGTAAACATGCTGGGAAAAATGTGCAGATGCCATAGCAGTCTAAAATAGAAACATGGGAACTGGTAGCACTGCCCTACAAATGCATATTGAATAGGTATGCTGCTGAACTGACCAAAACGGATACACAATATATAGAAATGTCTATGCACAACCACAAACTGTATTTTTTTCTTGAAGCTATTTTAAATACACCTGTCCATGGTTAAAGCAGTAGGGATTTAGTCATACCAATATCATAATTAGCCTACCACTGTGTTAAAGTTCTCTATATTTTACCTACATGGAACTAAGTCTCACAAACTGTACAACCTTGGCACATTGGCCTCTACAATGAATGCAGTTTTACTGGATGTAGTATATGATGTGTGTTGAGTGGATGCCATGGTGTTCTACACTCAAAATCTTGTGCAATATATAAATCACCTGTGGGAGGATGGGGTGTTACATGGAGAAGCTTGTTCATACACAATACAGAAAAATATCATCAATACAGAAAAATATCACAAATTGAATTTGTTTATATGCAATATATAGAAATACCAGCATACAATGACAAAACAGGTACAAGTGCAATATGTTGAGATGTTTACACCCATTCACACTCATCTAAAACCGGAGATAGAGTTCTACTCTATTTATTCTTCAGTAGCACCAAACGTACTGGGAATTTCTGAAAAATACTCCATTTTAGTTACCTCAAATTAGTATCAATAATATGGACATAGGAAATGGGAATGTACAACAAACTATTGCAACTGAAAGGTAACTTCAGGTACACACTGATTCCATCTCTGAAAGAGACCGAGATCTCTATGGAGGCATATCTGAAGACATGTATAAGAAAATGTATAAATGTTTATATGTTTACTGCAGTTCATATAGAGTAACATCTCCTCCTCTGAGCATTGTTGAAACCATAGCACTGCAGTTTAGGAGACCACTTCAGAAAGATATCCCTATCACAATACATATTTGAGATGCACTATGCAAGGATATATTGATTCCTTCTAATTAGTTATTTGTTTCAAATGACAAGTACAAGTACTACTGTTATGTACAGAAAGGGTAGGAAGTGGCACTGGCGTCCATCAATGTTTATATTACCAACTTGTTAAAAATATTAATTCAAGTATATATATATATATATATATATATATATATATATGTAGACTGTGTTCCAAATAACAACAAATTCTGCTAAGAGAGACGATAATGAGCAGAAGAGCTACTGACACAATCCATGCATGTTCTACTCTAATTCATTGTTGTCTTATAAATAAATTGCACTACTCACCGCCTTGGCAAAAATTGTGATAATATGTAGAAAAAATAGGCTTTCTTTGCGCTCAGGAATTATTGATCGCTGCACAATGGCATCTGTTTTTTCCTGGAAAGCGGGTATGTATGCATTTTTTTGCGATGTACATGGCTGATTACTTTGACTTACAAAAATACATGCAAACAGAAAGAGAATATTTTTCATTGAACATACTATGGATCTTCAGGTTCCTTTTTTTTTTTTTTTATGACGTCCTGCTGAGACTTTATGCATGGTTAGTATTTGGACTCCAAAATGCTATTTGTTTTACAAAAAAACAAATGTATTTCAGAGACACATTTTCATTACAATATGCATATCATGGACAAGCACATAAATAACTTCTGCACAGGGAATAAAAACATTCAAACTATTAACTAGAAAATATAACATAAAATATCTGACTGAAGAGCTTTACTATCAGGAGAGGAAGTTGGCAAGAATGAAGGTCTGTAGAGAGCTATTAAAAACGTGGATGTAATATTTCTTTAGATTGGGATCCAGACAGCAGCAAAACTCATCTCAGATTTCTAAATGATTATTCTAGATAACAATCTTTAAAAAAAAAAAAATCACATATACAGATTGTAATATTTATGTTTATTAAGTGAATAATGGCTGTTGTTATACAGTGATGGATGTTTGTACGTCACTATGAGGCATTCTAGAGAAGATCCAGGTTTTACAGAATAATAAAAAATAAAATCTAAAAAACAAGCAAAAAACATTATTATATGGATATGAAAATATAGTGTTACAGAAGGCCATATCACCAATACATTCCCATTGTGATGATGTAGCATCGTGCTTGCCGCCAATTCTGAAGTATCATTTGTCATTGTCATCTTGCTTGGAACAGTATGAAAGTGTTAATTAGCTTTCATCATGTGGCTATCTGTTTATATCATTGAGTTTTGACAGCTCACCTACCTTCATCCTCCATCAGAGCAAAATAGGAAAACATATGTGAAGGCATCTGCGAAATCCTTTCCTTTATTTATGACATCATTAAAGAAAGTGTCCAATGTCAGTTATTGAACAATAATAGATGTTCTTTTGTACCTAAGGCTAGAGTGCCTAGTTACTTGGGCATATCCCTCAGTGGTATGTTATACCTACTGCTGTTTGCTTCATTATATACAGATGCACAGCGGTGGAGACAGTAATAGTCTTCCTTAATTAAATAAAGCTAAATGTTAATTAGTCAGAAAATTTGATTCATTTTCCGAACCTGAAAGTTTTTTCACGGCTGAGATTATCTTTAAAGAACAGGTTGGATATAATCATTCAAAACTTTACATATTTTGAGGGTTTTTTGCTTTGTCTTTGGAGTCCTCTGGTAGAATCTAATCGCCATAGAGAAATTATAGGTCTACAGATGTTTTCAAGATGTTACTCTGTCAGTAGCAGATTATCCCCTGTAGCAAAATCTCATTAAACTGCAATTTACAGAGCTCGGCTGATGTTGCCATCAAGCAAAATTAAAGGCATTAATTTTTCAAAGTTCACACAAGTCCTTACATAAATGATGTAGCAGTTTGCTAGAACAATTTACAGAAGTGTTATTTGCAGAATTAACCTACATTAACAGAACAAATGTTTTAAGGGTATAGGAAATGGGTTGGACAGTGAAACCGCAGCTGCTATTGTTTTTAGTTAGGTGCTGGGCAGAAAGAGGTGTCAAAAATCGACTGTGCTTCCATGCTGAGTGAAAGGTTGTGAAGGAGATATTGGAATTTCTACTCTCACTCGAAAGAGTTAAATCAGTAATAGAGCGATCACCAGTTGGGGGCACCTCGTGAGCCCTTAAATCCTGTTTTGGAACATCTGCAGTAAATGCCTTTTAAAGCATTCTCATTTAGGGAATGTGTTTATGTAGCTCATGTTGTGAATATTTCTCTTCAATAAATTGCTAGCATTTTTAGTTCTTTATTGTAGTAGAAAGCCTGCTCTTGATCCTTTAAATAAAGTACATTCCCATTTTCATTTGACCCACGGGCTATGAATGCACAACATACATTTCGTACTAGTGATATATTGGCGCCAACGTTTTATAGGATGTTTGTGATTAAGTCAGAACTAAAATTGTGTTTGTTATTATTAAATCTGTATGAGAAAACCTCAAAAAAAAAGTTTATTGTGGAAAGTTAGTACAATAAGAACCATATCCACTATATACTTCACGTATACATCTGTGCGAAACCCATATCTGACAGCAATAAATTGTTGATAAAAAGAACGTTCCATCATTTGTACATGATATTTCGTTTAATTAGAGCCTTTGATTGTATTTTCCATGGAGAAATCGCTCGGAAATAAACTAACCCATAATGTCCACCTGTATTTACCGCATAGTATCTTCTGCAATCTGTCTGAATATGTATATTTGAAGAAACATAGCTGAGCAAAGATTTCACTTATTGCCAGGGTCATAAAAATACAATGCATAAAAATAATTGACTTATTCAGCCTTGATCGTTACAAGGTTTCTAGACAGCATCCCTCTTAAAATATCAATAAAATGTATTTATCCGTATCCATGTGGGGTGAAGAAGGAGGACTTTATCCGTGTGAGATGGCTGTATGAGCCGATTAAATTGTTTTGGAAGATGTTTAAAAAGAGAATAAAAAGTCTTTGTGAAAGTAATTTATTTCTAAAACATGAAACATTGGTGATACAACTTGATGTCCAAACATGGCCTAGTAAGGAAAAACCTCATAATTCATGCCTTAGTTGCCGCTAAATTATTAATAAAAAAAAATTGGAAATAGGGGAAATATCCCTACCTGGCTGAAGATTAAACATCAATTGGGCCACCAACTCTGGATAAAACAGGGCATAGAATTTCAATTTAATATAGGAGCAAAGTGGCAAGAAGGACGGGGTGGATAAAAATGTTATTTGTATTTTTCACTCCAAATGATAGGTGATAAGGAGGTATACAGGAGTGAAGGTTGTCATTTTTGATATTTTATGTCATTTTATGTTATGGATGTGTGTTTATCCTCTTTATAAAAGTATATATATTATAAAAATGTATTTAACCAATGTGGGGTTAATAACAAAATATAGTTGAATGCACTTTGGTTAGGTAAGGTTAGGGCAGAAGCACATTGTCCCTGACCACAATTGCAGAAATTGTCATAGCATCACATCTGATTTTTTTTTTATATCCCTGTTAGTGTAATTATTGTGTTTTCTTCTATTTGTAACTATGTTTGAAGTATTGTCTCTACCTCTGTTATTATACATTTTGGTATATATTAGCCTGTCTGAGATTAATTGATGACTGAGATACCTCTTTGAATTTAAAATATTCATATAACATATTCAGATGTTTATTTTTACTGATAAATAATATGTGTGTTTTTAAAAAAATTATTTATGTATTTTAACATACAGTGTGCTGTTGGCTAGTTATAGAAAATGATATCTTCTCCCCAAGAATGTGAATTTAATGACAACTCTGACTTAAAGTGACCTATGTTTTTAATGTGTGTTATGGTTAAATAATTCTAAATATGCATGCATTTAATAAATTTGAGCTGCATTATAAATACTGCTTACTCATAAATATCAGTCTTGCAACCAATATTGGCCCACCCACTGCGCTTTCCAGCATTTGTCTGCAGCTGGGTGGGGAAAAAAACAATATTCAAAGAATTGAAAAAAAAAAAAGCAAAAAGCAAATGATCTCAAATGATATCTTAGTTTGCAATGTGTACATACATACATTGTGTCCAAGCATGTACAGAGGCAGCATGCTCAGGCTTTATCCAACATGTGGATACTTTTTTGCAGGACACATATAAACTTTACATAGAGGATGTATGTGTGTTTAGGGGGAATCAACTAATTACTTAAGGAGGGCATTTCATATTAACTGTCTTGATCAATTGTTTCCCTCTGAACAAACACAAATGAATAAAATATTCACTAGGACTGCATGTCAAACTCAGATGGGTTTCTCAAAAGAAGTGGCCAAACAGACATACGTAAACTAGGAATCACAGGTAAATGGAGGTAAGGTAATATCTGTTCAGGTTAATAGGTTATATGCAACAAAACATGTTTTTCTGCTTGAAGTGACCATTTCCTTTGTCACTGATATATTTTGGAAAAATATGAAAAAGGCTTATGATTAAGGGCTCAAAAAGCATAAGGCTTCTCTTCCCTCTGCTGCAAAACATTGTGGCAATGAAGCAGTAATGTTTGACTGCTTCAGAATTGCCATGTGCCACCCATGATTTGCATTGTCAATTACTGAGTGCTCCATATGGACTCTGTTATTCTAATTTCTGCTTTAAAAATAAAAACAACCATCTTGATTCCCTAGCAGATCTTGAAAGAAACCGCTTTATTGGTTATATTACTTTAAAGTTACTAACAATTTTGGAGACCAGTTGATTGCTTAGATAATACTTTATACAAAACTTTTTAACCGTTATAGTGTCAGACTGCTAGAAAACAAAAAAAAAAGATGGATGCCTGATTTCTTAATGTATAATTGTAACTTAGATAAGTGCAACAGTATATTTGAAGTGGAATCCGATCACACATCTTATACAGGTAATTATTGCACAGTAATTCCTATGTAAGTTTAAGGCCATTTGCTTAAAGATTGACATTATGCTCTATTCTTTCCTACTAAACCTAATGGAAACATTAAGTAGTCAACATTCATGCGCCTAGATTGAATATCTGTTTTTCTCACTCCTGCTGCTTCTCACCTCTTCTATTTGCTGCCTACAGATTTTATGCCTGATATCCAGAAGTGACATATCTTGGCATAACAAACCAAATCCCGGCTTACTTTGATATATTGCTTCGTGTTCACATTCTCATCACAAACCAACATTTGTAATTGTCTAACAAGGCCACTGGAATTAGGTGTTTTGCCAAGATATAGATAATATACGTGTAATTTTTATTTAATAGGACTAAAATGTTAGCAGACAACTGTTTTGCTAAAATATGATAGAACCAAATCCTGCTCAGCTTTGCTTTACCAAATGACGATTAGGACATACTCCTAATACTAATATTGCTCCTGTGTGCAGTAACTGCTTGTGAGTTATGTGTTGGACAAATACACAGTGAGTATCAAAGATTCATGGAAGTATATTTCAAAGTTTACGCATTTTGTTCTTTGATGAATTCTGCACCTTTGGATGTTATAGAACCAGAGCTACAACTTTAATAACTCGTAATGGTTCTTCTGGTTGAATTTATTATACTATTTTCTCTATTGAAAGCATAACTGTATACTTTCTCCAGTACAGTGTTCTCTGCTCCAGTCTAGGTACTCTTAAATCCTACTGTAACTAAATAAACTTGTTATTCTTGTCTAGAATTCTCTCATGCAGACACAAAATGCATTGTATACTGTGGGGTCATCCTACTTGTACTCTTACCAGTAACATACCTTGCATATCAACTCCCTCATGGACCTTATTGGCAGCCAGCTTATGTACTTCAGTCTTGCTCAGAGAGGATATCTCTGTTGCACATAGCTCATTACATTATCCTGATAATCATCGTGCATAAAGTCCTTAATGTAGGATGACCAAATTTCAGTGGTCTTTTACAGATGACATTTTGCTAGGACAGCTATCGACTCTAAGTATTGAAATCAAAGTAAAACTAACTGAAACATATAACAGAAACACCTGAACAGAAGTCACTGAACAAACTCTGTAACTTATATTGATGCATAGATGCTACACCTATTATTTGCTGCATTATGCATAGAATAAGGTTTTCTATTTCAGTAGTAGTTAATGATAAAGCTATATATGTTCAGCGAGGCTATGTGCCAAAGTTGTTTATATTTATCACCAAACTGAGGTTACCTTGTCATGACGGGCAAGCCATTGGATGATGTACTTCAATCAAAAAATTCCTCAATCTATTTACCCCTTCAAGACAAGGATCCATCCCATTGTCTACACCACCTCCTAAAATTTGGGGGTGGATGGCAGTAGATTGTGACAAGCACCTAGGCGTCTCAAAATCCTCTCTGCAGTTTGTCTCAGCAATTGCAGCCTAAGACTGCCCCATTTTTATTAACCTAATATTCAATATCTTATTTTCACCGTAATCAACTGGATTTTGATTGGGAATGCTTATGTTCAAGATTGACATAGACAAACCTAATTCAACATATCAGTACATTTTGTTACATGTTCAGGACATTTATAATGTTTCTAGCTAAAATGAGCTAGGAGCAATCCTACTCTAAAAATTAGAAGAATAGGGCAATTGTTTTAAAGGGAAGTTTGGGTTACATCTTGGTGACTCAGATTGCAGAACCCATTATAGCTGTAGTATTCAATGTAGTGATCTACTTGCAGACTTCTGAAGATAACTTCTCATTTCACAATAAGGGAATATAAATAAAGACACAAATAATAAACTTGGAAACAAAAAATAAAATAAAACCTACTAAGAAGACAAGTATCATTAACGTTTAGTAGACAGATTTTAATCTGTGAATTTTAATCTGTAACATGCAATTGAAGAAAAAAAAAATCAGTCTGAGTGTTGTCTCTTGTGTGTCAGCTTGTCTGTGATGTTGTACAGTTGATAATGGATGGATATGTTACTAACAGCTGTTAAAAAATAATTTAACAGCTAGGAAAGGGTGGCTACCATACACACTCAAATATTTGTCTTTTCTAAAATTTGGCTGACATATAATCGCTGGGAAAACACTGCATTTGTTACAGGGTTGGGTTTTTGCTGCTATACTCTGTGAAACTAATTTGTGACTTTAAATAAAGATAATATTAAAAAACAAATGTACGTGGTTAGATTTGTCACAATGGTATAGGAGGTTGTTTTAGTATTTGCATAAGTATATAAAAGAGCAGTTTGTTTTTACATGTAATCGCTTATAAATAGTACTGTGACACGTGTTAAATTACAAATATTTTTACTTATTAAAAAAATAACATGAATGTAAAAGCAATTAAATATAAATAAAATGTCCAGTTCCAGCCAGCTTATATTCTGTATATGTGAATATCACTTATTTTTGCTGTAACATAATATACAGTACTCTGGTATTTTTTCATTTAAAACAACTTCACAAAACATCTAAATTCTGCGACATCCATTAAGGAGGACTTGGAGAGATAGGCATGGCTTTTCCTATAGTAACAACAATATATTTATTTACAGATGTGTTTCTTTAGGTTAGGTAATACAGTATTTACCTCTATGTGGAACTGCCCCTTTAAGTAGGTAGTATACATATGAGTCTATTCACTAAAATGTACTTCATTTTGAGATTTTAAGTCAAATTCGGGACCCAAGAAAAAAAAACCCCAGGTTAAAATCTTCCCCACTGAAAGTTAAAGGAGGTGAAATGATGAAAACTATTTTTTGAGTCAAACTCAGTCGAATCTCAAAAATAAAAGTTGACCTCCAAAGTCGAATTTTAGTGACTTGACCCAATAGTGTGATGATTTCCATTAGCATATTCTCATTAGGGAAACATTTAACCCTACAAGCAATTGACAAAGGAAAAACAGAACAGACTTGCCCCCAAGACTTGCCAATGCATCTCGCTACTCAGTGAGCACAGAGTTCCTCTGACGCTGCTTGACACTTCTGAGATGGATCGCTGGGAGTTCAAGTGACCCCGGCTTTCCGTCATAGAAGCCCCATCGGAAGTGTTGGGCCCAGCGCAAAGACATCCACCGACTGCCTACGAGGAGGATCCAGGTTCCTGCAGCTCTGTGGATCTTAGTACTATAATACGATCTTTATTTGATGTCTTATTATAAGACAAAAAGGGGACTTTTTCAGATAATTTGCTCTGAAAAAAGCTTGTCTTATAATCAAGCAAATCTGTTACATGTAGTAAAGATCTCAGACAGGTAAATCTGTTTTTGTTTTTTATGGAACATATAAGGGTCTCCTCAATAAAAAGATAATTGCAGGGAACTGAGATGGGAATTTTAAACTTTCGGCCAATGTAGTCGAGTTTGAATTAATTCTCCAATTCATCTTAATGGAAGAATTTTTCCAACTCAGTTTATTTGGCCCTAAGTTTGAAATTCCCAGCTCAATGCAGTTCTTTATTTATCGACCCTTATTATTATTATTATTATTATTATTATTATTATTATCATGATTATTAGCATTATTTGGTATTACCCTATAATTCATAGCTAATGTTGATTTTTTTCTTTTACATTTAATTGTCTAATTAATTTAAAGAATCTACATATTTTAGGTGATTTAGAGAATTAGGAATTAATAGCAGAGCTGGAAAACTAGACATGTTGGAGACTTTTTCAGCTACCAATGCCTGATTTGTCAGTTAAGTTATAGTGAATAGTTCCCATTTTGAGGCAATACTGGTACCTATGATAAGACATACAATTTTATGGGACCAGCACCCAAAATCTTATTATTTTGATGTCAAAGTTGTGAGCAACAGATTTACTAGAAATGCACTGCAGACCCAACAGTTCATATTATATTATTGTTAACAGTTAACCCCTTAACGACAGATGACGTGCCAGGCACGTCACGGCAAATCGAGGACTTGCCGACAGCTGACGTGCCTGGCACGTCATGCACTAAACTGAGTAAAGAAAGCGACCAGCGGTCGCTTTCTTTACTCTAACGGTGTTGCTACAATGCCTCTAGGTAGAGGCATTGTGCAACACCCCCCAAAAGTGCAGGGGCGCGCTACGATCACTCCACGGAGTGATCGTAGCAGCCATTTAAAAATGGCTGCGCCCACTGCACACATGTGCTTAGAAAGCGAACGATCGTTCGCTTTCTAAGCATCTGCGGTGTTTCTAAAGTGCCTCGCTAGCGAGGCACTTAGTAACACCTTGATGCTCCCCAGAGCCGATGGTGGTCGCTCTCCTGAGCGACCCCATCGGCTCAGTAGAAGGGAACGCTGCCTATACAGGCAGCGCTTCCCTTCTAATGGCAAGAGCATCGGAAGTGAAAGTATTTCACTTCCGATGCTCTAGGGGGAGCCAATCGATGCCGGCACAACAGATCTATGTGATCTGTGTGCAGGCATGTATGATAAGTGCTCTGATGAGCACTTATCATACTGTCAAAGGCAATATTAGCAAATATTGCCTTTGACAAGTATTGATCTGCCTCCCTCACCTTACTAGTTATAGTAAGGGAGAGAGACAGATCAGATAAAGTAAAAAAATAAAATAAAATAATAAAACAAATATTTAATAAAATTTTAAACACCAAGGGCTTTTATAAAAGCCATTTAACCCCTTCCCTGCCATTGATCGCTGTGTACGCAGTGATCATACACAGCAGCACATTTTTTGCTGTCTGTGCATTTTTTAGGGGTTAATTTTTTTTACTGTAATTCATTACAGTATAAAAAAAAGCTCTTTTAAGAGAGATTAACCCCTTTCTTGCTGTAGATCACTGCCTAAGCAGAGATCTGACGCAAATGCAGCAATCTTGCTGCAGAAGCATTTTTAATTTTTTTAAAACTTTTTTATTACACCCGTCACGTGTTAATTATACCCGCTAGGGGACTACGTTTAACGTAATTTTTTTTTTAAATAAGAGCTATTAACCCCTTCCTTGCCGTATATCACTTCCTAAGCAGCACATATGGTCACTGCCTAAGCAGTGCATATGGTCACTGCCTAAGCAGCGCATATGGAGCAATCTAGTCGCAGAAGGATTTTTTTTTTGCTATCAGCATTTTTTTTGTCAGACTCGCTAGGGGTTAATTATACCCACTAGGGGATTACGTGTATTCCTTTTGAAGCTGTCTGAACACGTGTATAGCGATCAGTAACAGCCGATCAGTGGCAAAGGTGGTTTGGTGATTTCTCAGATGAGCATCACCATTCGTCTGGTTCGATCAATATTGGTAAATATTGTTCTGACCCATATGGATCTGCCTCCCTCTCCTCACTTGAGTTTTAGTGAGGGAAAGAGACAGATCTGTATAACATAATTTTTTAATTGTAATAAATTAAATAAAATGTTAAAAAAATTGTGAGTCCCAAGGGCTTTTATAAAAGCCATACCCTTTGTATAGTGTAGTGTATTAACCCCTTCCCTGCCACTGATCACTGCACAGCAGAAATTTTTTTCTTGTCTGTGCATTTTTAGGGGTTAATTTTTTTGTACAGTACTACAAAGGCTCTTATAAGAGCTATTAACCCCTTCCTTGCTCTACATGTTCAAATTCCAAGTTTGAAAATCAAAAAGCGCACCTCTCAAATGTAGCCTTTCAACACCCAACAAAGCTGACAAAGCTATGCATGGGTGGTATCCCTGTGCTCGGGAGATGTTGCTGAACATATATTGTGGTATTGTTTGTCAGTGACACATACCGAAATATGTGAATTTGTGTCTAAAGTACAATGTATGTGGGAAAAAATACACAATAAAATGACTACCACAAACTTTGACAAAGGCTGGTGGTAGAATTGGTGCATGGAAAGTGTTAAAATAACACCATTTAAAATAGCCTAGGGTGTCTACTTTTACAAAATATATACTTTTTGGGGTAAAATACACTGTCCTACTTTAAAAAAAAGTCCCAAATGAAAGATGGGCTCAGGCTGGCTACACGTCAATATTCCAAGTTGAAAATGCGCACCTTCACAATGTGGCCCTTTTAGCCCCCAAACAACCCAACAAACCTATGCATGGGTGGTATCCCTGTACTCAAGAGATGTTGCTGAACACTTATTGGGGTGTTATTTGGCAGTGACACATACCAAAATCTGTAAATTCATGTCTGAAGTACAAGGTTTGTGAAAAAAAAACACAAAAAAATGACTACCACAAACTTTGACAAAGGCTGGTGGTAGAATTAGTGCATGGAAAGTGTAAAAATACCACCATTTGAGATAGCCTAGGGTGTCTACTTTAAAAAAATATATGGGTTGATGTGGTAAAATACACTGGCTGGTTTCAAATATGTCCCAAATGGGACATGGGTGCAGGCTGTCTGCATGTCAAAATTTCAAATTGGAAAACCAAAAACTTCACCTCCCAAATTTGGCCTTTTACCCCCCAAACAATCCAACAAACCTATGCATGGGGGGTATCCCTGTACTCAAGAGATGTTTCTGAACACTTATTGGGGTGTTATTTGGCAATGACACATACCAAAATCTGTAAATTTATGTCTGAAGTACAAGGTTTGTGAAAAAAAAACACAAAAAAATTACTACCACAAACTTTGACAAAGGCTGGTGGTAGAAATAGTGCATGGAAAGTGTTAAAATACCACCATTTGAGATAGCCTAGGGTGTCTACTTTTAAAAAATATATGGGTTGATGGGGTAAAATACACTGGCTGGTTTCAAATATGTCCCAAATGGGACATGGGTGCAGGCTGTCTGCATGTAAAAATTTCAAGTTGGAAAACAAAAAACTGCACCTCACAAATTTGGCATTTTAGCCCCCAAACAACCCAACAAACCTATGCATGGGTGGTATCCCTGTACTCAGGAGAAATAGTAGAATCTATTTAGCATGTTTTTTCGTTCGCTATTGTCGATGAGGAGAAGTTGTTTCAAATAAAAACAAAGAAATTTGTGTATTTTTTTTTTTTTTACCATATTTTATTATTTTTTTTTAATAATATGATAAGATATGATCAAAAATATGGCATCCATAGAAAGCCCTTTTTGTCCCGATAAAAACAATATATAATATGTGTGGGTACAGCAAATGACGAAGAAGAAAATTACTGCTAAACACAAACAGCACAGAAATGTTAAAATAGCCATTGTCCAGAAAGGACAAAAATGTTTCAAAGGCTCTGTCCTTAAGGGGTTAATGCATTGCCAGCGACTGTAGTAATGGCATGTAATATACAATGTACACCAGGAATAAAGCAAATAACCAAGGGGACAAAATGATACTAGAAACTTGGAGCAATTGTCCTATTCACTCCCCCTCCTCCACATTAAATATGTTTTTCAATGTAGCACTATAGTAATTTATTTGTTCATCTTCTCAATCTCTATCTAGTTTAAGTATGGTTTTAGTTGCACCATATATCAAACAAATGTAACAGATTATATCTACATGTGCCTTACATTTTGTCAATTATGTTAATGAGACATAATGATTAATTTTTACTGTAGAACATTTCATTAAGTCATAATGTCAGTCTTATCTCCTTGAGCTGCATGTTACTCCTATTGCTTTCAAGTCAATTTACGCCACATTATATACAAAATTAAATCTTACTTTTATGGCTAAACCCTTGGGGTTCTATGAAAAAAAAAAAGAAGCTTTATGAGATAGGAATTAAAAGTACTGGTTACAAATACTATTATATTAGACCAGCTATTATTAAGGTAATTTTCAATGATAGCATTTCATCATTCATGCAAATATTATCATTGTTTGGAAGTATCAATAAAAATCATGGGACATCTTAAAAAAGAGTTCAATTCAGTGACCAGCTCTGTATCTATCATATTGTTAGCCGAATGACTATACGTGACTCCATAATGTGAGTATTCTTCCTAATAAACCTCTTGATATAGTGAATCTAAAATTTTCTAGTAATGCTAACCTATATTTATATCAATTCATAAACATTCAGAATCATGGATCTTTTAGTGTTTTCTTCTCTTGTTTTCTGTATGCACTAAAGTTGTGATATATGATGTTACTAATTTTAATTGACATTTTAATCCATAAAATACAAAATGAAGATTTACATTTAAAACTTTAATATAACTGAATGTAATATAATTTGTAGTACCATTGTACAGTAGACACAATTTGATTATTAATGCAGTTTTCTCTCCATAATAATAATAATAATAATAATAACAAAGTGTTTAACCAGGAAAGGTAAATTCAGATATTCTCTGTTTTCCAAGTATGTCCTGGCGATCTTACATTTTCCCAACATCCAGGCAATGTTACTATTACCGAATTTAATGGTACTCTTTTTATTTACCTCAGAAGGATGAAGGTCTGAGTCAACCCTGCCAGGAATTGCACTTGTGACCACAAGATAATCCATTCGTAAGTGTGACTTTAAAGGCACACTACCACTTACATAATATGAAACTAGATCACCTGTGCATTTAAAACAAACACACATATAAGACATATGCCACTGTTTGTTGTTTTCTATGTTTTAATTAATTGCATATAAAATAAAAAATAAAATTAAGTATCTATCTCCTGCATCCATTTTGTGAATTTTACCCATGATGCAACATTCTCCAAAATCACAGTTGCCAAGTCTCACTTGACAACTTGTATTACATATTGCATTATATTATTATTGCTGTTTTAATTGTCAGAAGTAATTTATTTATTTATACACACATATAAAAAAGATGTATTTATATATTTTGTTTATTATTATGATATTGTTGTACATGTATTATTATTTTATTTAAAACAATATATATGTTTTTATTTTATTTAAACTATTTATTTATTTATTTAACTTGGTGATTTTTTTTACATTTGCATTTAGGGAATGTGGGGGGGAAATGCAGCTACTTTTCTGAGGTAGCCTTGAAGGTCCCACTGGGCTGTGGTCAATGATTAACATTTTTTAGGGGTGAGGGTGGAGGACATTGGAGTAGCCTCTGTAGATCCCCAAAATTAAACCCTTTCAGTGCTGTGGGGAGCACAATTTGTGTTCCCTACAGCAATGAGTAAGTTATAATGTGCTGCATTAAGCATCCGATTCAAATTTAAGTCGTGTATTTATTTGTGTAAAATTGGTGGGCAAAAATGAAAGATACAGGTATATTTTCCCCTATAGTGTGCCAGAGGCCAGTGATTTTTGATCATCCCCTATACCTGGGCAAAGTAGTGGTAAAGGGGTATGTAGGGATTAATTGATGTTTATTTAGCATGTGGCTAGCCCCTGACACAATGGCAAAGTTAATGAGGGCGAAGATTTTTATTTTAATAGCGGCTTAGGGCATAGAGTGATCTCTAGCAGCAGGGGGCCCTTATTTATTTTATATTGGGGCCACAGGGATTTTGCCGGCCCATGGCCCAATGGGGACATTATTTATTTAACTTTGGGGCCACAGGCATTGCATTGTGGACCAATGAGGCCATCTGATAATTTGTTCTGGGGCCCTAAGAATTGCACTGGTCTATTTATTTATTTAGTGACTGCTGGCATGACATCTGCCAAGGTCAATAAGGGGCCACCTTTTTTTATTTAATCGGGCCAGCGGGCAGCTGCTGGCCCCAGGGGGTTGGTAATTTTTACCTTATTGGGGTGACATTATGGGACTGGGAGTGGCTATTACACTTAGCATGCTATAACAGGGAAATAGGGGTACAATTGCTTTAACGTATTCGATTCCCCGTCCCGCCCCCCTCCCCATTGCTGTTGAATCGTATACTATTCAAAATGGTATAGCATGTGGTAGTCTAAATGTCCCAGGTGAGGTATTTAGCAGAGACCATAAAACCCCATTTAGTTAAAAGAAGGAATCAGCAATACTAGAGTAAAGTACAACTAAATGAAAAAGAATCTCAAAATATTTAATATTACTCTCAGTTTGCATAAAACACTGTTTCTGATAATTAAATCCATAGATATAATACATCCTTCTATTAGTGACTGCAATTCTTCAGCCCTCTTCAGTAAATCTCCCTGATTTTAATCTACTTACAACTCTATGGGCAGTGAGATCACTAATTATGTGCTATCTCTGAACCAGTTACTTAGAGCTTAACTGAAACATTTATAATATGCAATTGCCAAACAACAAAAGCTTTAGAAGAAGAGCAAGGAGCATAGTACTTTGCAAAACTATCACTACGAGTTGCATAACAGAACAATTTTTAAAAGTCATACAGTTGAAATTCTAAAAATCAAAATAAATGCAAAAGTGTGTAAACATCCTGAAATATGAATAAATAAACACAATACTCTCCTGGTGTAACAGGACACTCTCCCAAATGCTAAGAAATGTGGGTACAAACACAAAGAATGGTAGAGGAACACTAGAATAAAAAACACCAAACATATTGTAATATATCAGTAAATGAAAACTGAATGTGAAGTGAAAAAAATGCACTCACAAACTGTGAGATTGAACGAAAACCTTAACTCAAACAGTGTCCAATCCTTTTCTTCAGTAACAAATTCTTTAACGTGTTCTGAAAAGATAAAAGCAGAAAAAAACAAAATGATCGTGCAGGAAAGCCAAAGGATAACAAATGCCACACACAATGGGATGACTTACACGGGCAACAAAGTAATACAGGCTAAGAGACAGTAAAGGATCAGCTCCTTAGGTGCAGGAAAGATTAATTATAATGCCATTTTGACTCGTTTCACGGGATCTGGTCGTGGCTTCATCAGGAATATCAATATATTAAATCGTTATCACAGCATGAATATAGATCCAGGTTCCGGTCATGTGACCGGAAGGCGCTATGAAATCTGCTTTCCTGTCCTTCAGTGTTTGGTGAGAATTACCTCCAGCTATCTCAATAAGCAGCAGGCAATAGCATAGTCATAAGTAGATAGAAGAACCGGCACTCCAAAGATATAGTAAATATAGAAAATAATTATTGCAGTGAAGCCACAAAAATACGAGGAAACAGAACACGGGGCAAATGGAGAAACACTTTACGCATTTCGCGTCTTCTGATGCTTAATCATAAGTTAAAATGTTGGTGGGAGAATGGAAAGACAGAAAAGAAGTTGGTTAATTACCATCTCACATATACTCTTGTTATAGGTATATATCTGATCTCTCTGAATACAAGAAAAGCCTTTTTTTACATTTTCTACACTTGTATCTAACAAAAGTAAGACATCTCAGCTGAATTTCTTTTCTTGACTTTTCTCTGCAACATAAATGGGGTAAGATAAATGTATCAAAAGTTTGATGTTTTAAATATGTTTGTAGTAGAAATTCCTGTCCCTTCCCCATGTTTGAAAAAACATGTATCTTAACATATAATTTGGAAAAACTTGTATTTGAACTAAGCTAGAATGATTGATTTTATTCTGATGGAAATTGTATTTGTTTTTTGTTGTCTATGATTAGAAGGAACATTAACGTTTTAGTCTTACTGTATTCAGACCAACTAGATGTTTTCCCCCTAGCCACTTGTGATTCTTTTGTTTCCTTCTATGGTAAAAATCTGACCATGTTGTTATATATATTTGGCAGGACTCTCTTTTTATTGTATCACTCTACGTCTGAAGAAGCCGCAGCATATGCAGCGAAACTTGTCAGCTTCTCTTTTTACATCTACTGATGCAAACGCATTTCAGATGCGTTATAGTACATGCAAGTGTTGGTGTTGTACATACTGTGTTTTTAATGTAATGTTTTTATAGATTATGCTCATGAACTGCATTATCAATATAAAACCTGTGTTTTTCTACTTTTTGGAATTTTGAGAGTTCAAGCCGAATTTTTACCTTCTTTACGTTCAGTGCTCCCACCAATATTTTAACTTGTATTACTGTGTGTGTTGAGGAACCACATCTTGGTGTTCTTTTGGTAGCTGCTATTGTCCTCATTTTGGTGAAAGTCTTATATACAACTAGTTATTCTCATTTCCGGCATTTCCGTAAGTGTAACTAAAAGTGAACTAGTGCTTGATAAATACAACAGGTGAACCAATTCTTCTTTTAATAGCACTGAATCAATATATTTATTATGATAAAAAAAAGTGGAAAATAATTATGAAAATCTATTACTGTTAGATCTCACATAGACGGATATATATGCTGGAAGGTTGTAATTATATATCTTGTACACTTATATTCCGGGGTTGACAGGATATATTCTGACAGGATCCTGTAATGTGGAGGATCTATTGCTTTTTTCATTTTCAATAGCACAGTCACCATGGAAACTGTTCCCAGCATGTTAAACTTGATAAGGTGTGCAACTATCCTGCAAGTGGCTCAGTCAGCAGTTGAACACATCTTCCACAGAGAAGATAGCATTGTTGGCAAGGATGATCTTAAGCCAGCAACGAAGATTAGGTAACCTTGGCACCTCAACCACGTGGCTGGGTGAGCATTATGGGAATTGTAGTGCACAACAGTAGAGTGATAAAAGTTAGACATCACAACAGTTACAGAGAGAAAAGAGATCAAGGGAGATCCAGCCTTGAGGACACTTATAAACCATCATTCTGTCAGGAGCTTTACCAGGTCAGTTAGAAATTTAGTGCAGGGATAGAGGAGATGTCTGGTTGCATGTTATTTATTGTGCATGGTGAGAACAGATATAGGAACAAAGAAATAAAGATTGGAATAAGGACTGAAGCAGAGACAAAGGGGACTTTAGCAAGGGACTGCAGAATAGGAAAAGGGTTTGAGTAGGAACTGCAGTATAAACAAGGAGCTTTAGCTGGGACTGTAGAAAAAGCAGAGGTATGGGTAGAGAGAGTTAAACAAACCTTAGGTAAGGGTGAGGCCTGAGAAGGGTGGATAAGCAGGAATACCCTAGAGAGGGTGACTAAAGCAGAAACACCCTACAGAGAGGGTGACTAAAGCAGGGACAGCCTTGAGAGGGTGACTAAATCAGGAACACTCTAGAGGGGGTGATGAAAGAGTACTGGGCCCTTTAAGGAAGCAACTTAGCTGAAGTAATATTGTTGTACTCAAATGGTCTCAGGAGAAAACACCCCCCGGCTAGTTGAGCCTTCCAGGTTCAGTTTCCCAGTTGCTGGACAAGGTAGAAATTCAAATGTGCTTTAGCAGAGGATCAGGAACAGAAGAAGCAGCTCTCATAAGTCAGGCATTCAACTTCAATGCAAAATCCCTGCTTGAAATAAACTGCAGCGGTGTGTTGCAAAAGTTAACGAGCCCACCTGACACCAACAGATGGAAAGAAATACAAGCAAACAAAGGTGGGTGCCCTCTAGAGGAGGAAGGAGCTATATAACCACAAAAAATAGGAATTTTAAATGCATGAGTCAGGAGGTCAGGGTAGAACCCTGTCGCACTCACATTTTTAAGTTTATCATGCTGGGGATGGTTTCCATGCTGTTTACTGAGATGGCTGGAGACAGTTCTTGCCAAACACAGAAGTACAGGAAACAGCTTTCACAGTGGCTTCTGATGAAATGACTGGAACCTGGATATATATGCACACTGTGATATCAATTGTATATAACTTTAGACCTTTTTTGAAGTCTTCCAGGCCGGGTCAAATTTAAGTTCTCAATATTTTATGGTGAGTTAGCACCTTATGTTAGGTGATTTTTCTTTATGATTTTTTTTAAGCAGCAGACCATTATGGACAATATTTTACCTCAAATAAATATCTTTTTTTTATATTTTTTTATAGTTTTTTATGTGTAATACATTTTCATGTGTTTTTAATTATCTGTATTTTTATTATTTATATGTATTAAAGATTATTTTTTGCCCATTAATTTTATTGGTATTATCTATTGATTTTTCATTTTATTTAGACTGATCAGTGCTGTCCATTTTTTCTAATTGTCCATATTCATGATGAAGCCGCGACCAGATCTGGGGAAACATGTCAAAGTGGCATTTGAATTCATCTTTCCTGTAGCCCAGGAGTTGTTCCTTTACTATTGCTCTGCCCATTGTGCTTTTTAATTTCCTCTTTATGGCATTTGTTATTATCTGTCTCTACCACACCATCATTTAGCTTTATCTGCTGTTATCTTTTTGGAACATAAGCAATGCCCCTGGACCTGGGATCAGGAAGGAGAGGGCATGACTGGCAACCCGGAAGTTTCTTGGGTATTCCTGTCACATGTTTAGAATGTTTAAATGTTCTATGTGTATATATTGCCTCCAAGTGTGGTGCACAACAACTCTTTGCAGCTGTGTTCTGCTGTATTTCCCCCCTCCCCAAAAAAGGGAGACATTAGCTCCTCTGTTCTTTCAATCTGAGAACTATTGGCCACATGTTTTCCTGGCCATGTCAGAGGCTGGCGATCCCTCTCTGCAAGTTTTTTTTTTTAAAGGGTCCTGCTTCTGTCCCAGACCCATGGATTCAGCACCTTACTGGACATTCATGATAGGGCTCAAGCCCTTCCAGCCCTGAGCTCTGGGACTTTACATATGATCCCAAGCCTGTCAAGTCTCTCCCTGCTGCCAGATGCCATACCTTGCCCAGTGGAGGTTCCACTGTAAGTTCAGTGTGGCAGGAAGGAACATGTGGCCCACCTGTCAACTAGGCTAAGCCACAGCCAGTCGAGGGCTCAAGATTGGGCACCATGTTGAGTGCTAGGTTCTGCAAGACCCCATGGGCCCACCATTTAATATCATCACATCAGATGGAGTCCCCACTGAGACATCAGGGCATCTTCAATCCTGTGGTCCGATTGCTGAGAAGAGATCTTCATCTTCATCATCCTCTGTCCAAGATGGCAATGAGGATGCCTGGGAGCAGATGAGTTCCTGCCATCACCTCTCTTTTAGTAAGTCTCTGCAGTGCCCACACAACCAAAAGCACGGCAGGCAGGAAGATGTCACCACTAGAAATCGTCATCGTGCTTGCTGCCAAGTTAGAACATCAGAAGTCCACCTCAAGGTTCCCGGAGGTCCTCTGCTACTAAGAGTGTGCAGCCGCCTTCCAGGGTACATGCTCTGTCAGCTGAAGAGTAGCTGCTCTCTGCTATGTAACAAAGAAACTGCTGTTCATTGGGCAGGAGTCAGTGATGTAATAGTATATGCTGGTTTAGGACATCAAGTTAATAAGACAGTAGCCAACCCCCTTATACAAAATAGAACAAAAGGTACTGGACACTTACAAGCAAAATAACCTAAACTCCCCCCAAACCCCTCTCGTTCTCACAGTAAGTATAACAGAAAGGGAGATAGACATGTAAAAGGTATAGAAAAAGACAGTGTAATATACCAAAAACATATAAAATACAAAACATGATAGAAAAAAAATGGAGAGGAGTGTATTCATTATAACAATATAAAAAAAGATTTATTTGAACTCACATTACAATAGTGCAAGAGAGACCAGCTCTTACATCAAACTTCTCTGCTTATACAACTTTTTGCTCACAAGTTGCTTATCTTTTTGGAGGTACTATAAGATCTGCTACTATTATATTCAAGGCCATAACCAGATTAAAGACATTTGCACTCAAAGCGTTGATATGTCATGTGATTCTATGAGTGCATTTAATATCCTGGGGGTTGCCACACAGATTTAAAGATACACTGCACCATTATGTTTCTATGTTTCATATATTGAAATTCACGAGAGGACCTAAATATTGCAGTGACCACACCTGAACCCATGCATGCACTCAAGGCACTGAAAACCCAGTATTATGTGAGTGCATTTTATACCCTTGGGCATCCCCTATTTGTATTAGACATATTGCACTATTAGGTTTTTTTCCCTGTGTTTTCTCTTCATGTATATATTATCATTTATTAATGAGCGGAACACACACAGATGATGTTGCTTCATAAGATATGTATTAACTTTTAGGCCTGTAACACACATAGCAGTGGGGACTATGGATTTGATGTTTGTGTTACCATGCACATTAATACCACTTTTTTTTGTTTTCTCAATAATAATAATAATAATAATATAAAAATAAAAATATATACAAATAGACAATAAAAATAAAAATGAAAAAAAATCATGAAAAAAAAATAAATACAAGATAATAATAAATAAAATACATTAATAACTCAATAATGAATTCCATTTCTTCATATGTGATGGGTAAACTTTGGGGAACGTGTCCGAACAACATCCATCATAAAGGAAGCAAATATTACATTATTGTTACATCTCCTTTCTATGTACATCCTTCAATACAACATATTAGATCAAGAAATGACTTTTGTAGGTGGAAATAAGAGAAAAGAAGAGCACCCATTCTACAGATGAAAAGTCTAGACTACAAGAAACCATATCAAAATCTTACGCTTATGTATCCAGAAGCCCTCTCTTTGGGAGAGCCTCTGGATTCGATCTTCACCCCTTGTGTCTCTCAGGACATTCTCAATGCCCCAAAAATGGAAGGTATTCCATGAAAAGAGGGGACAATGATTACAGTATATGGGTATTGGGTGCATTTTAGATTTTAGTTTAAGATTACTACAATGTTCTGCAATTCTTTTTGAAAGCTTTTGTGTTGTTCGACCAACATATGTAGTTATCATGTGTTATTGTGTTGGGGTTGGCTGGGGGGTAAACATAGGTTATTGACAGTCATGTTAAATAACTTATTAATGAAGAACAGGTTTGGAGACTGTTTGATTTAAGGTTTTATTTCTGTCTCAGTCTTCAGTTTGCTGAAGAGTGCATTTATTTCACTTCACATAAAATTTTAATTTAATAATATATTACACTATGTTTGGTGTTTTTAAAAAAATGTATTCTAGTGTTCCTGCGCCATCCCCGGTGTTTGTACCCACAACAAAAACTAAGGTTGTTTTAATTTTGCATTATAAAGTCTACAATAAATTGAAAAGACAACAGTTACTGCAACTGTCAACATTCTCCTTACAAATGCAGACATTTGCTTTTGATGATTACATCATCTATTACTTTTTTTCCCCTTCACAAAGTAAAAGGTCAAATGTAACACAAGGAAAACATACATCTGTAATAATAACACTTTTTGTTATTGCAATTCAAAATCATTCAACAGGGTAAGCAGAAATGCAGCTTTTCATTATAAATTTCTGCCAAGCCTAATATACTGACTGTTTGGACCATGTAACTTCTACCCTGCTGGGCTGTCCTTATTTAACCTCAGGTAATAGATATTTCAGTGCTTACCTCCCTGGAGAGGTAAGAGTAGACACCGCCTTTTGAAGGAAGTGTCAAGAAATGCTGTCACAGCTTCCATTTCTTCATCGTATGGGGCCTAGGTGTCAGTGCCAGTGTAAGCTGGGAATGGAGTCCAACACAGTTCTGGAAGCAAGGTAGCTGTGAGATAAGGAAAAATACATTAATAAGGCGTTTCTATACCCTCCAGCTTTATCTTGGGGATGGTTGATTCCTGGTTAGAACCAGTTTCATGAAAGGTATTTTAGTATAGGAAATAGGCTTGCATGATCGGGAACTGAAAGTAGCAGGTCACCTCTGTTGATCACCTTTGAAAACGAGGAACACTCTCGGCAGAATCAGAGAGAAACAGTCTCCAATGTGACCAGACTGCCTGCTTTCCAGGGAAGTCAATTAGGATAGACTGCTATGTACTATCAAAACCAAAAAAGTCAAGTTGTATTATAATCAATGAACCAATAAATAAAGCACCCTTCCTCTCTAACTATCATTGTATTTGTATGGATCGTTACTGTTAATGCCAATATTAATATTAAGTAGAGAGCAATCTAGTGTAAAGATTACACTACTTTGTAAATGTAGATCATATCGATTGAATAACATTTTTATATATAGATGTCTGTTCAAATGTAGGTATTAAAGATAAAATATAAATTTGAATACATCTTCTTAAAAAAACTTTACTTGGAATGAAAGACACCTGATAGTCCAAATAATGAATACTGTGATACTTAACACCAACTGAAAGATAGAGGTGCAATTAGTGAATATAGATCTGCACACAAAAAAATGTAATCCTATTCCCCTACTCAATATTAATAATACAGGTTGAGTATCCCTTATCTAAGCATTTTGAATAAGGGATACTCAACCTGTAGCTAAATTTCAGGCATTTCAATTCTCCAGCTATCAGCTGGAAAATTGTATAGAAAAGTGTAGAAGAAGTAAAGTTTACATATTTTAAACAAAAAATACTAATATACAATCATAATATGTTAATGTTATATTTATTTTTACATGAATATGGGAAATTGTAAACTTTAAGAAACATGTTTTAATATTGTTTTATAATATTGCCTTCTTTTCTTTGAACAAACAAATTATTGCAAATTTTCCAATACAAAAATATAAACAATTCACATGAGAGCACATATTCAAATATAAATATTTTTATAATAAATTGCTCACCACAACAACTTACAAATGGACATTCAGAAGACAAAAACATATCAGCATGTCAACCACTGAATCCTTGACATCAAATGTGTAAAAAGTTAATTTTGGTCAACCTTGATGGCAATATTTATGATCTTTAGGGATTCGTTCAGTTCAGGTATAGTGCCAACAGACTGGCGAAAGGCGGATGTCATTCCAATATTTAAAAAGGGATCAAAATCTCTGCCTGGTAATTATAGGCCAGTGAGCTTGACATCTGTAGTGGGGAAATTATTTGAAGGATTGCTAAAGGTGTACACTCAAGAATACATCTTGAATCAGAATATAATTAGTAAAAGTCAACATGGTTTTGTGAAAGACAGGTCTTGTCAAACAAACTTAATAACATTCTATGAAGAGGTCAGTAAAAATTTAGATCTAGGTGTGGCAGTTGATGTGATCTATTTGGATTTTGCTAAAGCATTTGATACAGTTCCACACAAAAGGTTACTCTACAAATTGAGAGAAATAGGATTGGGGGCAAATGTATGTATTTGGATTGAAAATTGGCTAAAAGATAGAACACAGAGGGTTGTTGTAAATGGTAAAGCTTCAAATTGGACCAGGGTAGTGAGCAGAGTACCTCAGGGGTCTGTTTTGGGACCTCTTCTTTTTAATCTGTTTATTAATGATCTCCCACGTTGTGCTGAGTGCCATGTCTCAGTGTTTGCTGATGACACAAAATTAGGTAAGTTAATAAAGACTAATCTTGATGTTTTTTCTTTACAGGAAGATTTGGACAGAGTAGGGAACTGGGCAAGAAAGTGGCAAATAAGGTTCAATATAGACAAATGTAAAGTTATGCATTATGGGAAAAATAATAACAAAGCAACATATACGTTAAATGGTATTTCCCTGGGAAAAACTACTAACGAAAAGGATTTAGGAATCATTGTAGATAACAAACTTGGCAACAGTGCCCAATGCCAGTGAGCAGCTGCAAGGGCCAATAAGATATTGGCATGTATAAAACGAGGTATAGATTCACGGGAGGAGGACATCATCTTGCCTCTTTACAAATCAATGGTAAGACCTCACCTTGAATATGCAGTACAATTCTGGGCACCAGTCTTTAAAAAGGATATTAAGGAACTAGAAAAAGTGCAAAGGAGGGCTACAAAATTAATAAGGGGATTGGAGGATCTTAGTTATGAAGAGAGACTTAAAAAATTGGCATTTATTTACTTTAGAAAAAAGGCGTCTTAGAGGGGATATGATAACATTATATAAATATGTGCAGGGCCAATATAAGGAGCTCTCCAGGGACCTGTTCATTAATAGAAATGTACAAAGAACAAGAGGTCACCCCCTGAGACTGGAAGAGCAAAGATTTCATAGGCAGCAAAGGAAGGGATTCTTTACGGTAAGGACAATAAAATTATGGAACTCACTGCCAAGAGAGGTAGTGCTATCAACCACAATAGATGCGTTTAAAAATGGTCTGGATGTTTTTTTAGAAAAGCAGAACATACAGGGGTATTAATAATAGAATGAGCATTAATAATAGAGCTTTTTGATCCAAGGAGAAATCTGATTGCCCTTTTGGAGTCAAGAAGGAATTTTTTTCCCCCTAGGAGGCAACATTCGAAAAAGCTTCCTCAGGGGTTTTTTTTTTGCCTTCTTTTGGATCAAAACTCTGAAATGATAGGTAGAAGGGTTGAACTTGATGGACTTGTGTCTTTTTTCAACCTAAATTACTATGTTACTATGTTACTATGTTAATATTACTTTATTTTCATGTATTCAATTAATTATCATGGTTGGAGTTTTGGAGTTTGTTGCAGGGGATGTTATCTCTTGTCAGGAACCCTTACCAGGGGGTTCACAGATGTATATAGGCAGAGTGCCCAGGTAAGGATAAGAGCACCAGAGTGCCACAAAATAATAAAAGGTAAATCCAAAATTGAAGTCAGGAAGAGTCCAATAGGTCATGGAAGGCAGCAGTTAAGAATAGTAGATAATCTGTACACATTAGTGAACATTTATGCCCCTAACGAGTCACCGGTTGGTTACCTGAATACCTTAGGGAAGAGATGGGAAACCATCTCAAAGGGCACACTGATAATAGCAGGAGACATGAACTGTGTTCCTGACCCCTCTATGGATAAAAGCCTGGCTAAGGGTAAAAGCATAGATCCGAAAATTAAAACCCTAGCAGCAAAATTAATGAAATGGCTATATACCAACGACCTATATGACGTTTGGCGCCTACATCACCCAAAAGAAAAAGACTTCTCTTTTTATTCAATACCTCATATGTCATATTCCAGAATAGACACATTTTATGTAAAGGGTTTTTCACTAGGGAGATGCCGAGCATCACAGATAGGGGAAATTACATGGTCTGACCATGCCCCAGTATTTCTGGAGATAGATGACAACATTGGTCAGCCCCTGACACACAGTTGGAGATTAAACGAATTCAACCTGGGGTCGGAGGACAGAAGGAGGGAGCTCCAATCCCAGGTTGAACAATTCTTAGAGAATAACGATAACAACTCGGTATCACCAACTACTCTGTGGTGCACATTAAAATGTGTAATAAGAGGCTATTTGATCAGTGCAGATTCCCACCTGAAAAAACAGAGGGGTAAAACTCTTGCGAATCTACATATAGAATTAGCAAAGAAAACAACACTTAACAAGATAACACCTACCCCTGAAGTAGCTAAACAAATCTTATCTATTCAGCAGGAAATAAGGGAAAAGTTAGAACTAAAATATAGTATCACTTTATTACACAATAAGCAAAAATGGTATTATTCGAATAATAGAGTAAATAAAAACATGACAAAGAGATTAAAAATTAGAACAGAATAAAAAAGAATAACCAAACTAAAAGTTAAAAATGAGACCCTGATAGATCCGGCTGAAATTGGGATAGCATTCAAAGAATATTATAGTTCACTATATAACATAGGTAACCACTCTAAATCAACTCACCAGATTGGAAGGTTCCTTCAAAAACTTGATCTCCCTAAAGTTACTACAGAAGATTCTGAAATTCTGAGTCAACCTTTTACTCTGATTGAACTTAAAGACGTAATACATGAGCTTAAATCGAGGAAATCCCCGGGCCCAGATGGATACACATCTATGTTTTATCAGTTAATGGACCCATGGATCTCCCCGATAATATTGAAGATGTTTAACTATATAAGGGAATGTAATTCCTTCCCGCCAGAGATGCTACAAGCATCTATACTGCCGATTCCAAAGGAGGGGAAGGACCCAAAATTTGTCAAAAATTACAGACCAATTTCTTTAATTAACAATGATATCAAGATCTACTCTAAAATACTGGCAAAATGTTTGGGTCCTATCCTTCCAGGCCTAGTTCACCCGGATGAGACTGGATTTATCCAAGGAAGAACGACTGAGGATAATGTCCGTAGATTAATAAATCTGATCTCTGAAATTAAGACATCCAAGATACCGACAGCCTTCTTAGCACTAGATGCTGAGAAGGCTTTCGACCGGGTGAACTGGACATACTTGGCCGAGGTATTGGAGATATTTGGATTACAGGGACCCTTTAAACATCTAGTGATGTCTCTTTATAATCACCCCCAAGCTTATGTAACAGGACTCTTCCTAAAATCACAGCCATTTACCATCTATAATGGAACTAGACAAGGATGTCCATTAGCCCCAATGCTTTATGCCCTAACAATCGAACCTTTAGCGGCGGCTATAAGGCATACACAATCAGTAAAAGGCATAATAATAAGAACTCAAGAACATAAATTAGCATTATACGCTGAAGACATAATACTGACTCTCACATCACCCTTGTCGTCAATCCATGTAGTCTTAAATATCATCAAAGAGTTTGGTGAATACTCAAACTATAAAATCAACTTAACCAAAACTCAGGTAATTACTATCTTTCTCGAACCAGTCCAAATTGCACAACTAGAAACTTTATATCATTTTGACTGCTCAAACTCCATCATTAATTATCTAGCAATAAAACTCACCTTTTCCCTAGAATCTCTGGTGAACTTAAATTACCAAACTTTAATAGCGGACTTAAAAAATAAACTGGAGAAGTGGAGAGGAACAGAACTTTCCTGGATTGGAAGAATAAACGCTCTTAAAGCCTACGTAGTCCCCAAAATTCAGTACCTCTTTAGAGTGATCCCACTCCGGGTTCCTAGACGAATATTGGAATTAATTACGAAGATCTTCCTTTCATACGTATGGCAGGGTAAAAAATCTAGAATAAAAAAAGCAGATCTTATAAGAAGCACTAGCTGTGCAGGCCTGGGATTCCCAGACCTGCACAGACTATACGAAACATTTATGCTGGTGCACGCACTGGAATGGCAAAGTAAGATTGATACAAAAAGTAGATGGATGCAGCTTGAGGAAGTCCAAACTCTTAATATGAATCCATTTCACCTATACTGGGTTACTAAGCACAAATTTAATAAATTGGAAATAAAATCTCCAATAATTAGAGACATATTTAATAATATGGAAAAAAACAGAATTACCTCTGGGACGATAACCCCCTTAAAAGCTAGTGCTCCTATAGAAACACTCAAATTCTATATTCCAGACTTAAATTTCTCTGTCTGGAAAAATAAGGGAATAACATATATCTCAGACTTAATGAATAATGACTTCCCAATTCCATTTCAACAAGCTAAAGATAAATTCTCTCTCCAGGAAACAGAGATTTTTACATATCTCAGAGTATGGAATTATCTTAAAAAAATCAAACTCGCTCCTCAAGATATTTTAGATGAATTCATCGCAGCCCACCATAAAACAAAATTAATCTCAAAATTAACAGCGCATATGGACCAAAGACAAAATTTCTTACTCCCTACTTCTATAACTAAATGGGAGAGAGATCTCCAAAGATCTTACTCGGAGGAACAATGGTATAAAGTAGCTGAGCTCAATATGACTACAGTTCATTGTGTCACGTTACAGGAGGTTTACTATAAGGTTCTATATAGGTGGTACATGGTCCCCACACGTCTCCATAAGTTCCAGCCCGGGACATCTCAACTGTGCTGGAGGTGCGGGACATCATTGGGAACCATGTACCACATATGGTGGGAATGCGAAAGGTTATTAGACATAAAAAACAGACTCCACCTTCTCCTGCAGAAGACATGTAACCTCCATGGCCCTCTTACACCTTAGCTCTTTTTGTTTGCCCTGGAATGTACTAGTATGACCAAATCTCAACAAATTCTCACTATCCATATACTCTCCGCAGTCAAAATATGCCTGGCCCGTAGCTGGAGAAATCCTGACCCTCCTGGGTGGCAGGAGATAAAAGCTCAAATCAGATTCCAAAAACAAATGGAAAAGCCCCTATCTAAATCAGAGGCAAGTTTCCGGGACATTTGGACCCCAATGAATAGCTATCTTGATTAACCTCCCTCCCCCTCGTGGGACTTCCCCGCCCCTCCTCCCCGAGACCCATGGCCGGACCCCGGGCCACCGAGATAGCGAAGACGACGAGCTTTGAATGATAGTAAGTGTGTATTAGTAAGCATGGTGAGAGAGACTACGTCTTTTGGTTGGATGTAAGTGAGATTGGCAGGAACTCCTTAAGCTCTACTTCTGCTCCCCGTCCCCCCCTCTTCTGGACATCGATCTTTATAATAAAATCAGTAGTCAGATAATCAACCAATGTTTAACGACCCTCCTAGAATCGGTTGACAGATTGTATATAATATTTAAAAAGAGTGGGATGAAATTAGTAATACTATCAAAGTGCCTAATGTGATGTTCCTGTACTGTGATTTTGAATTTGAATGTATTTATTATATGTATTTGCCAATAAATGTAATAAAAAAAAAAAAAAAGAAAAGAATAGTAGATAATCCAAGCAAGGGTCATAGTTCAGGCAAACAGGGTAATCCAGGAGATAAGTCAAAGGTCAGGTAAGGAAAAATCCAATAGAAAGACAATAGCATGGCAAAAATAAGTTCACAAGAAACTGGAGTCCAAGGACAAGCAGGAACCAAAGCTCTGGAACACTGGAGCACCATGGTAACAGTTTGAGGAGTTTTTATAGTGCTGTAGGTCTCCACTCATCCCCTTTGTTGGACAAGCCTCTCACTGGATTGGATGTCAGAGGAGTGTGCTTCTATAGCACATACCTCTCTGTTTCTTTGTCAATAGACTATTGGTGATGGTAGAGACAGGGTTTACCTCCCCTCTACAGGTACAAATAGTTCCCCTTTAATTGGGATAAACTCTGGATGATGTTCTCTTGGGCCAAGTCTGCGATCGCAGAGTATCTTGGATAACTGCTGGACACATGAAAGTTATGGGATTGCAAGTAAGGGTTAGAGAGGCATGACATTAATGTATTATGTTATTTTTTTCTTAACTATTATTTTTAATAATTTTTATTTTATTAAACTTTAGCCCATTTCACCTATAACCAGTGACTTCTTTGTGAGGACTTTTTCCATACAAGCTAACATCCCCCCGAAATAGGCTGAAGTCCTTGTTGAAGTCCAACAAATAGGGAAGACCGAGGCTAAAATTTCAGCATCCAACCTCCAGGGATTTCGACTGGCGAAATGTCAGCATTAAAATCGTCCACAGTAGTCGACTTTTGTGTCGATTTAAGATCACTTCAGTGGTCTCAGAGAAGCTTGAATTTAACGGCTATTAGGATCACTGAAGTGATCTGATTGGGTCTGAAACTTAGAGCTTTGATTTTCAATTAGAAAAGCATAGCTACCTTACCAGACCCTTCAGTGTATGTAGTTTTCTGAGACCAAAACAAGAATAATACATTGACATTTTTTCAAGTATGTCCTGTACAGTGTAATGTTACAACATATAGCTTAAAGTAGTTATGCCCTATATTCCCTCATATAGCTATAGGGAGGTTGTTCTACTATAAGTGCTATCCCCTCTTGGCTCCTCTCCAATAGGTTATGTCCCACACTGTGGAGACACTACATCCCTGTCCAAATTAGGTTGAGGCCTATAGACTGCTATCCCTCTGTTTCAAGTTGACTTTTGTGAGATCCTGCAGAGCACTAGGCTCGGTTCCAGAGAAGTCCTTTAGTTGCCTGGAATCAACTTCTGCTTTGCCACTCTACCACCACATTCCAGTAGATATTGGTCACTCCCTTGGGTTCCTCACTGAGGAATCATCAAAGTCCTTGCTTGCCCAAGTCCCTGGCTCAACCTTAGCGATAAAGCTGATAAGAGTGAAAAACTCCCGTAGGTGTGTTATCCCCAAGTTCTGGAATAAACGTGACAGAACAGTCCTGATTTGGGGGCTCAGTCCCATTGAGCTCTACCTCTGTCCCATTTTTTGGGATTCAGGACTACAATGCTGCAGTCCTAATCTTATTCTCCATTGTTCGGGACACCGGAGAATGCATAATGTGCATATGCATAATTGTGTGCATGTGCAGTAGTGCTTTCCATTTGTGTGAAAGATCTACCATACAAGCATGGTAGTGCTGACACTTGACTTACCAAGCTCCACCAGCGTACCAGAACTTTGGAGGTATTTGAAATACAACATCAAGTTTTGAACATACAACCTTCATGTTTTTAAGTGCCTGTTTTATTTTGATGACCTATAGTACACTCTGATAACCTGTAGTAAACTATAATATCTAAGCGAGCCCTCCTGAGATGCCTATTGTATTAAAACTTGTGTAGCTGTGACCCTGGTAGCCAGCAGGGAAGATGGTCAAAAGGAAGACCCCAGAACAAATTCAGCTTTACATGTTTATTAGAACTGTATCTTTAATTGTCTTTAAAGGTATTAAAAATAGTCTGAAGAAAGATTTTTTTTTAGTTTATTCAGAGACAATAGCTTCCAAAATCACATAATTACTGCTAATTTATGTATATATATATATATATATATATATATATATATATATATATATATATAATATCTATCTATCTATCTATCTATCTATCTATCTATCTATCTATCTATCTATCTATCTATCTAGAAATATCATAGTTACACCACTCTGCAATGAATTCAATTATAATGTAACGTTTTTGGATATTGTTTAGGTGATATTTGATTGATGTTTACTTAAAATTAAACTACCGGTAAATTAATTGATATAGTCTGCTAAAGTAAAAAATGATATTCTTAGTTAATTTTGCAGTAATTAAATAAATCTTTCTGTGTGGATTTAAACAAATCAGTGCATTCAGATCACTTAGTGAACTGTACAGCAAATCAAATTTTGCAGACATCCGACTTTGAATTTCCACTTGTCTTTTCCCCACCTGCTGTCCAGTGTTGTATTTTAAAGCTCTATCTATTAATGAAAAAAAGAAAGAAAGTGGAATTATCTTGTGTTGTTTCATCATTAAAATAAAACCATTTGCAAGAAAATTATAGGTCCCTAGTGTTAAACTTCTTTGCATATTAATTTTGTTAGCCTTACCTCCTGCAGTCCATTGCTGTAGAAGGCTTGTTGAATAATGTACAACTTAAATCCTGTCTTTGAAACATTTAAGCTAATAGACAATATATATTGTGTGTACTGTATATATCATTTAGAAATGAGGGCTTCTACAATTTTTAATTTCATATGCCATTTTCTATAAACAAATCCTTAATTTTAAAGCACACTTGAGAGCAACCAGGCTTTTTTAAAGTAAAGGGTACAAAATGCACAAATCTTTCCCAGAAACACTGGCAATTCATTCTTAATCTCTATTTAATTTTTATATCTTGCTGGTGTTAAAAATATATCAATTAACTTTTTCCAGAAACAATGGTTGGGAAACGTTTGCGATGATCACAGATAATCAAGGCTATTTGTACAGTTATATTGTACAGGTAAATTTCTGTTTTTATATGAATTAGCTTTTTAACATAGTAGAATATTATGAAGACAATTTTACTCAAATGCACATTATAGACATTTTCATTAACTTTTCAGGAGGGAGGGCTATGAAGAGTAATCTTTAATTTAACAGAATATCAGAATAAATAATGTTTCCCTTTTCTAGTAGCATAAATGGACTAGTCATAGTACTTGCGTATAAATGGACTACAACTACAACTGGGAGCAAATTTAACATGCCATACCACACCCAAGATATATCCTCAATCAAACATATATACCCAGTTTGCTACTTACCCAATAACTTCACTGATCAGAATCAAATTAGAGCCTGTTACTCTGCAAGTATAACCGACAGAAACACAACCTACCCATTGGACTGCAGGAATACCAAATTCGAAGATGAAGTTGGATGAAGTACTGAGCTATTCAGTGTTCCACTCTTTTTCCTCCTCCATAGATCACTAAAAGCTTTGTTGGATGTTGGAAACTACATCACCAGCCAACATGTGCTCCACATGCTGCTTCATTCAGAATAAATGTATTATACCCGCTGCATGAAGGTATCTGTATTTAGGGACAATTGGCACATGTCACAGACAGATATTATAGTAGGAACTAGGGGCATCTATTGGGGCCAGCAGGTAGACAGGTTAGGGACCTTCCCCTTTGTGTTGGAAATCATTTGTCACTTTGAAGCATCAGATGTTGGTACCAGACAATTTAATATCAAACAAGTAATAAAATGAAACCTATACAGGCTGTACATTGGTACAAAAACATTTGTAACCATTCCAGTGACTACCAACTATTATTAAAACTGTGTATTTAAAATTTTAACAATTTTAGCAAAAATATTACAGTGAATGAAAGTTTAATAACATTAATATTAACATGTAACGACAAATTGTTTAAGCATTGTAATTTTCAATAAAATTTTAAAAAAAAATATTGAAACACAGTCCACATAGTGCAGGCAAAGAAAATAAGATGTTGAAACAATGAATAGTGCTCAACTTTATAGTGGAATTATAATAACTAAATTTTAATATAAACCCAAATCAGTATAAAGCCAGATCTAACCTTTCTATCTAAATTAAAGTTTGTTTCTAAGATTTTGTAAATTTAAATTACACATGCAATTATTTGAACCAGATGACATTATAAAATGCCATCCATCTGGCATTAAAATAATAAAATTATTAGAAAATAAAATTGAAAAAAGAGGCATAATCAAACCAGCAGGTGATCTTAAAATTTGATTGAGGATTGGGAACTGTGTGTTACAAGAACCCCTGTGTAGCATGTCAGTACTTTATATTCTGACATTTGTTAAAACTGCTCTAATACCATCAGTCGAGTCCTAATCAATCTAGCAAAACTGACCTAATCAACGTTTACACAACTAGCCATCAGGGGTGGGCTGGCATCTTTTGGCCTGGGGGGCAAAACTAATGTAGTGGTCCATGGTGCACTTCATCATCCTTTATCATAAAATATAGACACAGATAGACAGATGTGTTGACAGATAAGCTATATCACTTGTACTTCTTGAATTTCTATCCTCTGCACACTTAGAAGTGAAAACTGATTAAGCGCTAGACCATTTAGCCATGTTAGAGAGCAGCCTAGGGGTCACTTGCCTCTTTGACCCCCTTGCTAGCACTCCCCTGCTAGCCATTACATAGTTTGCATAATTTGGCAATAAAAAGAAAAAGATTCTCCTTTACTAATATAAAATACCTATATTTTAAAATGTAAAACAAACTATCAATATTGTAATTTTATATTGAACAAACTATTTTTCAAACCATAACGCGGGATTATAAATGTTTCACATCACATGGCAATGCATTAATTAACTGAGAGATTAAACAAGATAAACACATATCCAATAGATGTATCTACTTATACGTACAAGTAAGTGAAAAACAACATTTTTTAAAGAGAGTCCATCACTTCAACGCTGTTTTTACAGTGCATTGCTATCATTTATGACCTCAGTGTGAGGCACACATTTAAATTCCTTTATGCCTGCTGAAGCAACAGAGGTCATGGTAAGTACATTTATCATAAAAAATTAAGATATGTTAAAAAATGTCTATTAAAATAAACTACAAAAAAGAAAATCAATGAATGTTCCTCTCATTTGCTACAAAAGGGAGAGCTGGGGAATGTTTCCCTCTCTATCACAAACACAAATGCAGTTGGTTGGAGGTTATAGAAAATGAGAAGGGGGTCTCTGATCAACAAAGAGAGGACTGGTGGATGCCCTGTTTCCAAAATTCTGATTGATGGGTTGGCGGGCAATGATAATGGGAAGTGGGTGTGGGCAGGACAGCTTTGTGGTTATTCCCCAAACTGTGTGCAATAGGTGAAGCAGGTATGGGCAAACAGGGGAGGGACTTTATTGCCCTCTCTTCCTGTAATTCCATGGGCAGTGGAACAGAAGTGTAGAAATGAATCATAAAGGTTGAGTTTGGGGTGCCAGGTGGTATTTTGGGATTACACTGATCAGGTTTATATTCTGGGGGACACAGATTTGCTGTTCCTGTTTCATTATGCTAATTTATTTATATAGAGTATTACATTGTGAATCACACTTATTTGCATTCTTATCTTTTTCCCATTCACACCTGTTTGCATTGGTTCACGATATAGTCTCATAGATAAGATCTGAGAATCTTTAAAGAACACCATGAGAGGCAGAGAATGGAAGTGAATGTATAGACAAAGGATTCTCTAGATATTCACTTCTGTTTGCACCATCCCCGTTGGTATTCTTAACGCATTTTCCAAAATCTTCTCATATTTCATTAATAAAGATTAATAAAGATAATGATGGCTGTGTTCAGTTGCTGCTCAGTTCAGTAACATCTGGTAAACAATGATAGATGACACATCTTGAGGGGCGTCATGCAATGAGATGGATAACATTAGTTTTGATTCAGAATTTGACAGCTCAGTTGGCTTCTACACTTTCTGATTCTCGTCAATATTCATCACAGCTTTGAATATTATCTCATCATCAGCTGCTTTGTGCCAAGTAAGCAGGGCTTTATATCAGTAATAAAACAATAGTAAAACAGCAAACCCATTGTAATATAATAATGTTTTTCCTAGAAGTATAACCTTTGTTACCAGAGGACAATCCTCACTATTATTTCTGTAAATACAGAGTGCAATATATTTTTTTATTAAAAGAATAGCAAGGGATGACCTTGATTTCCAATGATTGTTATGACATTAAATTTGCAAACAAAACTACAATATTAAAGGAATTGACTTGAAAAGTATGTATATATAATTGAGTGAAAAAAACATGAAATATCTAAGATTTTTTTACAGAATTAAAAAAATGGTATAGGGTTTCAAAGATCGTATGCAAAGAAAGACAGCAGGTATAGGCAACATCTGGTACCTATGAATGCAAAGTAAATGTCAGCTCAGAGTTTGATGCAAAATATGTTTATACTGTCATTATTATTGGTACATTTAGGATTAATATTAAACACATCAGTTGTATCTTCTTCATTTTATAAAGATCTTGATATCTGGAGCAGAACTTTTGTCTCTTCACCATGGACATGACTCCATTTCTGACAATAGGCATCTAGATGGTCCTGTCCTGGGTGTTTCTTGGGTCATTACTGTTTCCTGTATTTCTAATTCAAGAGGGACTCTTATGTTGTAGGCCATGCAAATTTGTGTTTCATGCTAGTTGTGTTGTGTTGTGGATTTGAGATCCCATACATTTTCATACCTTCATCAGACTCTCTTCTCAACAGAACAAAGATAGGGAAGTCAACCCTTTACACGTATTGGTGCCTAAAAGGACTCACAATCCACCTTTTACGGTAAAGCAGACACTTTGGTATCTCTATATATCAAAATGGTTTATTAGCATCAAACCTGAAAGCAAACATGTTGACGAGTTTTGCCCCTGAACTAGAGTATAGTTGAAATGTTCATACACTTATTTATTAATTAATATTTAATCTCTTTTTTAATATATCTAAATCTGAAGTTGACAATGTTTAATTTGTCTCTTTTTCTTATTTCTGTGGGGGGGATTTTAAGCCAAAATGACCTACAATATTTTTTTCCAGAGATTTTCAAGTATCTTCTTGAATATGGTTAAATTCATGTTTTAAAATTTATTACATATTCTCATGGTGTAGCATGCTTCATAGAATAACTGCTTTGCATATGTGATTTTGGCCGAACTATCAAATAAAGAGACATTCATAATACAATCTAAATGTTGGCTTACCCTTGTTAGACAAAATGCCTTACTGCCTTGAATTGTTGGTACACAAGTTAATTAGTAAATATATTTCTAACAATATAGAAGCTGGAGTAGTTTCTCTGACTATTAAGGAATTTAATAAAGTTCAAGAATCGAACAGAATATTATATCCTTTTTCCCTGTCTATCGTGTTTCATAAAGGAGAAAATGGAAAACATTGCATGGCTTTGATAGACTACATGAAGATTAGAAAAGGGTCAAATTGACAAACACACAGTTTTTTTCATTTATCTGGTTGTTTTATTTGGTTAATAGAGTCTGGCAAATATTATACTAAGCCAAAGGAAGGTAATTTACCCATCATATAAACTGGTCATTCTTTTATGGTTTAGGAAACAAATTCCAGATCACAAATAATATATTTTCCTGGTGGAAAAATATAGTGTGATATATATATATATATATATATATATATATATATATATATATATATATATACATACATATATTTATATATGACCGTGGATTATTTTATACAAAATGATTATAATCAAATCACCAATAAGATGCATTGACAGCTTCCAGTCAATGGAACAACAGCTGTTTGGCTTTCAATTAAAATTGTTTGTCTAATATTTTATAATTTATTATTCTTTGCTTAGCATACGTTACATTCACAAGTACAAGCCAATCTTAATTAAATTACAAGACTCCCTCTTGTTTTAAGAGACATTAATGTTATTTAATTTTTTGGATATGTAGTTTAAATAAATTTTTTGGCATCTAAACAATCCCTATCCCCCTCTCAAACATAAAGAATTATGTTAAATTTTTAGTTAATAACGCAATATAACGCACTGACTAATTCCCAGAAACTACTGAGAGGTTCCCTTCAAAAATAATTGCGCATACTTATTTGGGTGTGGACTACTCAAAATTAAGTTGTTCCTGGTATGTTAAAATGTACCAGTCTTAACTGTGTATTTATTTGATTTGGACCTATACTGAAGTTACAGAAATGTGAATGAACTACAACAATTTTGAGAATTATGTTAGAATGTTTAAATTATTCCTGAACTTGCAATTAAACTATCACTAGTTTACCAATTTTACAACATTTTGTCTTCTTGTAACCTTTTCTGTTACAGTATTTATTAATCTATGAGGTAACAAAGGAAGAATAAATTCCTTTATGGCTTTAAAGCAAAAAATAAACAACAAAAAAACAGTTATGTTCTCAGCTAAGAAATGTAAAGAAAGTTACATTCTGTCAAAAGACGAGAGAGCAAACAAATTCTATCTCTATTACGCGCATTCAGTGGAATTCTGTTTATTTTACATCTGAGCTGAAAGAATCTCAAACTTTGTTAAATATTGTCTATTACTAACAAGTATTACTAACAACCTTAAACATCTCAAGACAATGGAATATTTACAGTCGCCTTCACATTTCATACCTTATCTCAGTAACAAAATATCTGTGGAAAAACATACCAAAATTGTTGGGATTGTTGACACAGATGAATTGTGAACTTGATATTTAGTTATTCTTAAATGGGACTGTCTCCTTACACCAACATTTTTCTCCTTGTGATTTCCATTTCAAACCTAAGAGTGAAGTGGTGTCCATGTTGTATAATAATAATGACTGGGATAGACCTCCATCTTATACTAATTACTTATCTATCTATTGTGCAACCATATCACCTCTACTTTATACAATGTTAGTTAATTTAAGAATGGAATTTTGTTCAAGTTTTGTGCAAGCTTGTTGTTTTTCCTATTTTTTTCTTTGCCTATTGCACAACACTGGGGAATATGATAGCACTTGAAACACAAGAATAAGTACTGACTCCAGTAAGGAGTGCTGGTAATAGTTACTGATATTGTTTTCCTGGAAAAAGTACATACTAATCAAACATAACTTCATCAATGCCTAACATTTTATGTTAAAATAAGGTCAAGCTAACTAAAGAACAGTTTGCAAGATATTGTGTGACAGTACAAAGAAGTTAAATCGGGTAGTGATCCAACTTGAAGAGAAAATAAACTGGAGACCTAGTTACAATCAGGGGAGGGCTGGCAGCCTTAGGCCTGGGGGGCAAATCCAGTCAAGTGGCCCATTGCATCATCGAATCGCCTCCCCATCCACGGCCATCTTTTCCTTGTTTTATAACGAATATTGCCAGGATTTTCCCCCACAATATACCAGGATTTGCCATTTAATATGCTAGAATTTTCCCTTACAAAATGCCAGGATTATGCCCCTCAGTATGCCAGGATTATGCCCCTCAATATGCCAGTATTATGCCCCTCAATATGCCAGGATTATGCCCCTCAAAATGCCAGGATTTTCTCCTCAATATGCCAAGATGATGCCCCCTCAATATGCCAGGATTTTCCCCTAAATATGCCAGGATTATGCCCCTCAATATGCCAGGATTATGCCCCTCAATATGCCAGGATTATGCCCCTCAATATGCCATGATTTAGACACCCAATATGCCAGGATTTTCCCCTCAATATGCCAAGATGATGCCCCCTCAATATGCCAGGATTTCCCCCTCAATATGCCAGGATTATGCCCCTCAATATGCCAGGATTTAGACACCCAATATCCCAAAATTTGGGCACCCCCCTCCCTACCCACGTTGCACACCTACGACATGACCCATAACCCACGTTGCACACCAGGACATGCCCCATCACCACATTTACATGCCTCCATCACCCCATTACATACACATTTCCAATATTTTTTGCCATTAATATTCCCCAGCCAATTTGTCCCATAATATGCCAGTGTTATTCTGCAATTTAATATGACTCAGTAAATTTGCCCAATAATATTCCAAGGTTATCTGCAATTTAATATGCTCCTGCTAATTTGCCCAATATGCCAGTGTTAATTGCCATGTAATATTCCCCAGCCAATTTGCCCAATAATATGCCAGTGTTATTTGCCATGTAATATGCCCCAGCCAATTTGCCCAATAATATGCCAGTCTTATTTGCCATGTAATATGCCCCAGCCAATTTGTCCAATAATATGCCAGTGTTATTCTGCCATTTAATATTCCCCAGCCAATTTGCCCAATAATATGCCAGTGTTATTCTGCCATTTAATATTCCCCAGCCAATTTGCCCACTAATATGCCAGTCTTATTTGCCATGTAATATTCCCCAGCCAATTGTCCCAATAATATGCCAGTCTTATTTGCCATGTAATATGCCCCAGCCAATTTGCCCAATAATATGCCAGTCTTATTTGCCATGTAATATGCCCCAGCCAATTTGCCCAATAATATGCCAGTCTTATTTGCCATGTAATATTCCCCAGCCAATTTGCCAGTGTTTAAAAGCCCCCCCGCCCCCCTTACCTTTTTCCCTGGTGGCTAGTGGCAGGACTTCCCTGGTGGCTAGTGGCAGGAGGACTTCCCTGGTGGCAGGCAGCATGGTCCCTCCATGCTGCCTGTTCGGCCTCTCGGCGGTTGTGCCGACAGGTCACGTGATCGGCGCGCGTCTGACGTCAGAGCGCCGATCACGTGACTGTCGGCACTTCCGTGTCAGACTGCACAGGAAGCCGAACAGGCAGCACAGAGGTTTCTCTGTGCTGCCTGTTCGGCTCTCCGTGCAGCTTTGCAGGCAGAGCGGAGGTGAGAGGGGATCTTCCGATCCCTTCTCAGTCTCTGCCTGCAAGCGCGGTTTTTTTTTTTTTAAACACTGGCCCAGCGGCCGTCTTTTAAATAGCTTAGGGCGGCCTGGGGGGCAATTGCCACCCTGCCCCCCGGCCCAGCCCGCCCCTGGTTACAATATTGTACTTAAGTGGTGATGGTGAAGTATAAGTATAATTATATTGAGATCCTGGGGTCCATGTATACCACTAAGTGAATTAAAGGGTTTTTATATCAAGGAGGAAGTAACAAGAGCTACGGACACATGAGCAGATATAAAAGGTACAGGCAGGAGGTTGACTGCAGCAGTCTAACCAATCATCAAGTTAAGTTCACCTGCAGGACACAGAATCCCAGAGTTCAATCCCAGTAGATTGTTACATGTGGCTGCCACATCATGGCAATCTGGGAGTCAGTATCTGACTTACAAAATAAGTTGAAATTGTTTTTAAACAGTCCACCATAGGAGTAATGTTCAGAAGTTGCTTTCTGTGTAAATACAAGATTACAATGAGAGTTTAGTCTCTCATATCTGTTGCAAATGGAGGCACATATTTACACCAGTTACAGCCCCTTAGATTCACATGTTATATGCCATGCCCGCCCCTTTAACTGTATCCATGGATAGATAAAGTGTCTGCACTGATGTTTGGTAAGATCTATGAAAATCCATAGAATATCATTAAATCATCACAATATCCATCATGAGCATTATTTGTGCCTATCCTTGACTGTCTCCTTATTCCATTGGGCTCTTAACTATAGTTGAGTGGACACCTGGATGTTCGGGTTAGGCCAAACTTCGGAAAAAGTCCGGGTTCGGGCTCGAACTTGACCCCGAACCCGAACCCCATTGAAGTAAATGGGGACACGAACTTTTGGCCACTAAAATGCCTCTAAAAAAGTCCTGGAAAGGGCTGCAAAATGAAGTAAAATGTGGGTGAGTGTCCCCATTCATACAAATAGGTCAATTGACCTATTTGTATGAATGGGGACTCTATTTCGGTTTATAGAAAGCCAATAGCCATCTAATGCTATTGGCTTTCTATAAACCGAAATAGAGTCCCCATTCATAAGAATAGGTCAATTGACCTATTCTTATGAATGGGGACTCTATTTCGGTTTATAGAAAAGCAATAGCATTACATGTATTCCATAAGCCGAAAGTCTATAAACCGAAAGACATTCGGTTTATAGACTTTCGGTCTATAGAATACATGTAATGCTATTGCTATCCTATAAACCGAAAGTCTATAAACCGCTTTCGGCTTATGGAATACATGTAATGCTATTGGCTTTCTATAAACTGAAATAGAGTCCCCATTCATAAGAATTTCTTATAAATGGGGACTCTAGTTCGGTTTATAGAAAGCCAATAGTATTACATGTATTCCATAAGCCGAAAGTCTATAAACCAAACGACATTCGGTTCATAGACTTTCGGTTTATAGAATACATGTAATGCTATTGCTATTCTATACACCGAAAGTCTATTAACTGAATGTCGTTCGATTTATAGACTTTCGGCTTATGTAATACATGTAATGCTATTGGCTTTCTATAAACCGAAATAGAGTCCCCATTTATAAGAAATTCTTATGAATGGGGACTCTATTTCAGTTTATAGAAAGCCAGTAGCATTACATACAATGTAATCGCCGAACCCCAAACTCCAACACGAACATACAGTGGAATGTCCGTGTTTGGGTATGGGGTCCAAAAAACCTAATGTTCGGTACGAACCCGAACAGTGCGGTTCGGATTCGCTCAACACTACTCTTAACACTTCCTTGGCTCTTGGATCTTGTTCCTTGTTATTTACCAATGGTACTGTATGTAACTTATGGCAGACTAATTTTGATTCATGATTTTTTCCCCGTTCCTGTCTCAATATGGGAATGCTATGAACTGTGCCTATCCTGAGATCGATACATCTGTTCTTACTAAAATAGTTGTTGAAGCAAATCATTTATAAAGTAAAAACCTACAGTGAAATCATCTGGATGCTAAATTTATGTAGAGGAAATTGACCCAAAAATCTTACATTTATAATTCAGGTATTTTGCTATTCCATCCTTTCCATCCCATCAGATTGTCTTCATTTGAAGTTAAATAGTGCAGTAGATGTATTAATCCTGCACATAACTGATCTGTTAGGTAACAACAGTTATATACAGTAACATGCTTTGCTTCCACTAGGGGAGCATTACCTTTTTAAATAAATATATACATTATATACCTTTTCTTTTTTTGGTTGTAGCAAGGTTACTCTGCAATTGTCACATAATAATATTTTTCTTATTTTTATATCTCTTTTTACATTGTTTATCTTTTGGTGGTTTTATTTACTGAGGCACTTAAAAGCTATTTTTAATTAAAAATGTCAACATTGTTATTTAAAAGACACTCAGTCTCAGTTATTCCCCCAATTTGCAGAATTGCTATCAAAAGCAAAGATTAAGATAATGCTGTGCTTTAGATGGGGTGTCTCCTTTCATGAGAGTGTGTACAATACATTTCCTGTTTAAAGCAGTTCATTTACATTTCAGGCTGCAAGATGATGCTATAGAAAGGAGACACTATGGACATATTTCAGTTTTATATTTATGATTAACCCCTTGACGACAAAGGACATGCCAGGCACGTCCTGGGAGAAACTCCATTAACGACAAAGGACGTGCCTGGCACGTCCTGCAGTGAATGAAGTGGTTTTCGCGATCAACGATGGCGAAAACCGCTTAAACAGTGCTGGTCTATTGCCTCGACATCGAGGCAATAGCCAGCACCGAAATTTCTATTTTGGGACCCCCACGATCGCCCCACGGAGCGATGCTGCTCCGTCAATATGGCTAAGCCCTCTGCCGGTCTGAGCTTCGGAAGTGAAAGTAACTTCACTTCCGTCGCTCTGAATATGCTACTTGACTGCCCCTAGTGGTAGTTTAGTAGCATTGCAATGGAAAATATTTAAAATACATATTTAATTAATTAAAAACAGGTTATTTAGCTATATTAGCCTATAGGGTTAAAATTAAATATTTTTTAGCATAAGGTATAGGGTTAAAATTAAATTAAAGTAAAAAAATATTAATGGATATAATAAGGATTAGAGTTGGGGTTAAATTTAGTGTTAGGGTTAAATTTTGGGTTCGGGCTGGGGTCAAAAGATCAATATAGGAAAAAACCAAAAAACACTATTTTTGGTTTTTGCCCCATAACTCGCAAAAAAATACCGAAAAATATGGAAACATGCATATTTTTGAACTCGGGAGAACATTTAGAAACTATTTAGACGGGGTCTTTTTTAATGATTTTATTTGTGTAAATTATATTTTAGGTCAAAGTTAGAAAAAGTGGGTTTTTTAAAATGTTTCATCATATTTTATGATTTTTTTTGTAGTAAATTATAAGATATGATGAACATAATGGTATCTAATGAAAGCCCTTCTTATGACGATAAAAACAACATATAATTTGTGTGGGTACTGTATGTGAGAAAGAAAAAAATTACAGCTAAACACAAACACCCTAGAAATGTCAAAACAGCCATTGTCACCAAGGGAAAGTCAAGGTGAAAATGTCTTGTCACTAAGGGGTTAAGTGCTATTACCTTGTAATGCATCTTGCGTCATAATGTTTTATTTATGGGGTCGTGTATGGGGCCTGTTGTCTTCACATGATATTTTTGTAATACATTTATGATGTCATTTCCTACTTGTTTATTCTCAAGCTCTTTTGTTTATTATAGGACTCCCTTTTTGACTACACTTTTGCCTTCCCCTTCTGTTGTGATGCCTGGTATATCTCATATCTACTGGAGCTTCCCTGCACTACAGTCCCACTTATCAGACCCGACACTGTTACTTTTATTAGTTAACCTAATGCTGTTACTATCAGATTGCTAATCTATGATTTTGTATCACTTTGCGATATAAGGGTTAAAAATACAATATTAGTATTAGTATACCACTCTAGAATATAACAAAATAATAATGTTTTTTAGTACCGTATTTGCTCGATTATAAGACAAGGTTTTTTTCTGAATTTTTTTTCTGAAAAGTCCCCCTCGTCTTATAATCGAGGTCGTCTTATAATCTGACCTCAAATGGAGGTCAGATTATAAGACATGGATCCAGGTCCCCAGCAGAGCTGCAGGGGACCTGGATCCCCCTCTCTAACAGCAGGGGATGTCTGCGCGATACACGTATCGTGAAGACATCCCCCGGCTGCCCTCACTAGCCACCAGGGATTATTACACAGGTGAGGGGGAGGGAGGGGGGTGGAGGGAGGGAGGGGGCACCAGAGCAACAAGGGGAGGGAGGGAGGAGGGAGGGGGCACCAGAGCAACAAGGGGAGGGAGGGGGCACCAGAGCAATAAGGGGAGGGAGGGGGGGAACCAGAGCAACAAGGGGAGGGAGGGAGGGGAAGAGAGAAACAAGGGGGGAGGGAGGGGAAGAGAGAAACAAGGGGGGGGGGGGAGAGGGAAGGGAGGGGGAGAGAGAGACAACACTAAGGGGGGCGAGAGAAAGCTGGGGGCAAGGGAAAGAGAGAGGCAGCATTGGCACATAAAAGGAAATAAAAACAAGAAATGCATTTTTTGATATCATAATTTTTTTTATTAAAAAAGCAATTTACATGTGAATATATACAAGTTCAACTTTTTTCCTATAGGGTAGTATTATATTCAGGCTTTTAGTTTTTTTCCTAAAGGAATATCCATAGTTTGGGGGGTCGTCTTATAATCAGGGTCGTCTTATAATCGAGCAAATACGGTACATTAATTTTTCATACAATGAGCTATGTTTGGGGGTATAGACATTATCCAGTTTTTTTAAAGTGAACAGTGAATTTCTCTTTTATCTACAGCTTCACCGACTAAGTAAATATTTATTATTTGAATCAGCATAAATTTCAATGAAAGGTTGTACATTCCCTTTAAAATCTATGCACAAGTGAACCAAAAAAGTAAAAAAAAGGTTAAAAGACAGGTAGTGTGACATGGAAGCATTTCTAACCTACTAACAAATGCGTGGAGGTAATAAAAGGAGTGTTATGTTATACAGCAGGTGTAAATGAACAGGATACATTTAAACTCTTTTTAAAATTGAACAGTTACATTTTACAGCTCCAAAATTATAAAAAATAATGAGATTTTCTTTAGAGTAATCGAATATTTGAACCAAATAAAGAGTGACATCTGGTGGCCTTAAAAGCAAAGTGCTTATGTCTGAAGCTGTTAAACCATGAGAATGCATTTATCTCAGAAATATCATATTGTTTTGGCAATATAATAATCCAAAACCCAGAATGTCACCTGAACAGCAGACAGTGTATATAGGTATTGTTCGTTAGTGGATTCCTCAAATCAGCTGTGTTTATATATTTGTATTCCACACAGAGGAAGCAAGAAATTTAATTAGCAAAATAACATGTTGTGTGAGCTTTTTAAAATCTTAGACCAACAAATCTGATGGAAATTACTCCATTGATGCAATAGTCTGTGGGGGCTATTCACTAAAAGGGGAGTTACAGGTGAATTGAGGTGAGATGAACATTTAATCCCACCAATTGAGCTATACATTGTGCAGGGACAATTCTAGTAAATTTGTTTCGTGGGGGAAACTCACCAGGTTTGTGTTTGCACAGTGTATGGTTAACATGATCAGATTACATTTTTATCTCACCTCAACTCACTCCATCTCATTTTTTAGTGAATACCCGTGTGTCCATTTAAATTAGCGATATCATAACCTTAACAAAGTTTTACATAAACATAATTTACTTTTTATAAATATAAATTAGTGATTGTCCAGCAAATACATTTTCATGTAAAAGTATAGTAAATAACAAATACATGTTGTATATAATTTACTAAAAATAATATTGTAACTGCATTTATATCATTACTAAATTGTGCTACAAATAATCAGATACAGTATGTGCATGTGCACATGCACATTCCTATTCTCTATTGAAACCAACATCTTTTGCAGGGGTGGGTTAGCGGCAGTAGAGAGGCTACTTTTAAAGGCACTGTATAATCTCAACATTGTTTTTACTGTGCATCCACAACATGAAAAATTATTGAAAATGATGAATACATTGTATTAGCAGAACTGCAACCAAATCCACAAATTAGGAGAAAAGTGTGTTTTAAATGTGTCTGTGGAGTCTCTTACTTATGACATCACCTGTGGCATGGTATGCAAATTACACATCATTGAAAGGCATTTTATTTGCATCCCATTCCACAAGCGATGTCATAAGCAGAAGTCTCCACAGCTACATTTAAAACACATTTTTCTCCTAATTCAGCCATTTGTTTGCAGTCTTGCTAATTAAGAGGTGTAGATAATTTTCACTTTTTTTTTTTTGCTCTATATGCACAGTAAAAACAATGTTGAGATGATACAGTCCCTTTAAATATGGATAGCAATAGGGCAGACTAGATCTTCCAGCATGTAGATATGCCAAACAAAAGTTATGCTGTTCATCTGTCTCTTTGTCTATCTGTCTGTCTATCTATTTTGCAAATTATGAGTGCCATTTTCAGTTTCTTTGGCAGTTTTTTGGGAAATACATAAAAATGAAGATTCTATAAATGACCAATGTTTTTTTTCCAAGAAGCTGAAAAACTCTCTTTATTGATTGAATGATTTAGTGTGGAGCACAGTAAACAAATGCAATAATTTACTTTTTATTTTTTAAATTTATTAAATTAAACTTAATTTTCTATCAATTACTGTGTAGAAGGGACGTAGTTAATGAAGTTGATTGCCAATTTGTTACTGATTTCATGGCACATAAATTTCAGGCTATTTTGTTTCATACCTTCACTGTTTAATAACTATTCCAGCACAATAACACATTTTACAAACAAAGTAGCCATTAACCCCTTTGTGTGCCAAAGAGATTATGAACACAGGTAAATAACATTCACTAATAAGATCACGGGTATAATTAAGGTAAAGATAAAATACCATTGCACAAGCAGAACTTAAAAGTAATCTGTTTAGCATCTTCCTGGTTATAGGTTAGCATTTAATGATGGTCCTCTTTTTAAAAAGCTCATTAATGTTATTGTTTTCAAGTAGAGGATGGCCACTAGTGTCTAGACAAGAGCATATACTATAGCCATTAAACATTACTACAAAACCATTGGTAATTGAAGTAAGAAATATAATAACTAGTGAGTAAGAAACTTGTAAAAATCATTTATGGTCCTATATAATTAAGGAAATCCTTGTTATTTTGTAAAAGTATAGAAAAATGGAGAAATACATTTGATATTTTTAGACTATTTTTAATTTCTAATGTGATAAATCTTAACAATGCTAAGAAATCTATCAAAATGTCATGTTTTAGATATTTAGATACTTTGTTTTATTATATATGACACAGTTAGATAAAAATCTATTAGTTGATGGTTACGGTTAATTAATTTTGAATGCCTGCTTGTATATTTCTAAAATTCATGTTTAGGGGGTATGCACGATAGTTTTGGGTATATTTCAGAACGCTGCTGTATAAATATGATCCTATATAATTTGATGATTTCAAAAATAGATACAGAAATTTTTAACAATATGACAGATCGAGCAGCTAATACCTGCACAATGAAATGTGCAGATTATTTTATTATAAAAAAAAACTCTTTACAATGATTGAGATGTATAGATGGCAAACGTATACTTATTCCATCCATACAATTGCATACCAATTTAGTAAGATGTACTAAAGGATTCTGTCATTATCAGTGTTCATTCCTGTACTTCCATTGTCATACTGAGTATGCTGTAATAATTAATATAATTTAATGATCATGTAAAGTAACTTTCTTCAAGTTCATTAGCCCCCAAATAGTCTTAATTCTCAATATTTTATAAATCTTTATCAGGATAATATAGCTATTATTGCTAAAGTGAGTTCCTAAGGGTCATTGGGAAACCTATTTGCTTTATTTTGGTTCCATAAATATAGTTATAAAGCATGTGATGGCAAGAAAATGTATTAGTTTACTGATTTTTACACATTTTCTATAACTCCTGTTTGTTTGGTGTTTTGTTTTACAGGCTTCCTCTCCACATTTAATCCGGGAACAGGAGAATCATGGAATGTGATGCCGATATGTGATTCTGTAATAATCGAATGTTATGGCTTACATTTTGGTGTAATGAATGTATTGCCATTAGCAAGTGATGGAAATATTGGGGATTATTTACAAAGACCAATTCTGGAAAAATGTCTAGAAGTTGAGCAATCGGAAGGATCATTCAACTGGATTTCATGACGTTAAGGTAATTTCTTTGGCCAAGACTGCTGGCCAGAGAAGTTACCTTATTTAAGAAAGCTGCAATGTGTATAAAAAGTTTTATAGTTTTGGAACAAATGTGACTGTCATTGAACTTCAAGCCAGGAAGCATCTCAATTATGATGTCAATTATTTTGTCTGGAACCTGGCTTTTGGGTACTACTGACAAAGGATAATTTACTGAAAACAACCTATCATGTACTGGTTTTTATTTTAGGATTTACGTATTATTTATACTCCAAGTGAATTAATTAGATACAAATGTATGTGAATATAAATCTTTGATTCTGGGGATGACAAAAATTTGTTTAAGGTGTTTTTCCAAACATAATTAGGATACGAAGAGGGGTATCTGCTAAAGGTCAAGTTACAAGTAAACTATATTGTTTTTTCCAACCTGCCAACCCTTCCAACACATCTACTAATAAATTATGTGTTTTTTTTAAATGCACTTGCTGTTCACTTGTCAGACAGGTAGTGGAGAACTGTACTTCTTAGTGCAAAAAGTAGGTGTATCAGAGAACCGTTGAAGAGATTTATATTCAATGAGTTAACATATTTCAGTGGCTTTATACTCAAATGTATGATATTATTTGAGTAGGGTATTCAGTGACCACAGATCCATCAAAGGGACTATGACACCTAAATATTATTTTTACTGTGAATGTAGAGAATAAAAAGTGATTGAAAATGATTTATACATGGTGCTAGCAAAACTGCAAACAATTGCCTAAATTAGGAGAAAAATGTGTTTTAAATGTGTCTGTGGAGTTTCTGGCTTATGACATCACTTGTGGCCTATTATGCAAATTACACATTTGACATTGAAAACCAGTTCATTTGCATATTAGACTACATGTCATGTCATAAGCAGGAGACTCCACAAACACATTTAAAACACATTTTCTCCTAATTTTGGCATTTGCTTGCAGTTTTGCTAGCACAATGTAAAGATAGTTTTTCACTCTACATTCACAGTGAAAATAATGTTTGGTGATACAGTCCCTTTAACTGAGATCATTGAATAGAGCCCAATATGCATGCATTATTAGTGGTTCAAGTTTTTCTAGCAGTGTGGACTAATGCATGTCCCATGTTCTGTTTGGATGTTTCCCACTGTGAACACTATAACATTTAAAGTGGGACTATTAATGCTCCTCAATAATCCTTATTTAGACAGAATCCTTCTTTTGTTTCATTAAAAGGGATTTTTGAAAATGTTGTTGTGACTTCCAGACTCCCATGTCATGGAGATGCAGTTCTGTAACAAGACAGAGCTGTTTGGTATGGGGCATCTGAGACAGAACACACCTCCAGATGAGTAGAAAATGTGTACACACCAATAATGGAGAGAGACAGGCTCTCTCTGCTACCCCAGATTGCTGCTCCATCAAATGCCTTTTGAATAACTTTTCAATAAGTACACAGTTCTAAATGCACTTTTTCAAAAATATGATAATATTTTACACACTCTTTAATTATCAAAATAAATGTCTATTGAACGATTAAAACATTTTTATATAAGTTTGAATACACACAGAATGAACTTATAATCAAACCTCAAGCAACCTTTTCTACTTATCATTTATATATGTATGTGTAATAAATTATGGCACCAAAATGTCTTCAATAGATAGAAAACAGAAAATACATATATACAAAAATAAATTCCATTTAGCAAAAAGTTAAAGAATCTGCTTTACCTTAATAAAGAAGCCTCTTAGCTAACTGATCATTCAATTAAAAATATAAAAAATAACACTCTGGGATCATACTATAGCAAATATAAAAGTTATGCAAAAAGAAAACATAATACAGATATTGTAAAAGCAGAATATTTTCCATAAATACATTTCAAAATATCACCAGGAAATGTTAAATAAAAACTTTTAAGTGCCAGTGGCATGATCTGGTGGCATCAGAACCACATTCCATTAACAAACGTCCACACTGGAAGAGATTCCATAATGAGATTCCTAAAGTTAGAAACATCCTATAAAACAAAATGGAAGAACCAAGAAACATTCCACAAAATATCTTAGTGCCCTGAGTCATTCACTAATAAAAATAAATTCCCAGCACCAGGACAAATTCCGCAAAAGAATTTCTGGCATACAACATACTAATATATAACAAACTGTAGGCACTAGGATAAATTATATAGAACACACTCAGGACCAGATGAAATTCCATATATTGGTGCCAGAAAGGCACATTTTTTCCTCTTGCAAGTGAACAGACAATGACATTTTTTTCCAGTGGTAGGAGGTATCCTTTGGCTTAGAAAACTTAAGTCAATATATTTCTTCAGAAGATATATTAACACTCGCTGTAGTGAACTGGTGATGAATTAGCACAGTGTGTTTATGTAAGACATTGGCTTTCTGGTAGAAGTGCTGACATTTGTCTGATCTCTAACAAGCTTCGTAATGTGACAGTATTTCAGCACAGGTTTTGTGACCAAACACGGCGGGGTGAACAGTAGAGTGCATTTAGTAGTACCTGCTGCAAATTACAAGGAAGGCTCTTGAGAAGTGTTTGTTGTATGTTCTGTTTCACACCATTACACTATGTGCCTTTTCTAATAACTTGTCTGATGATACATAATTCACGGCTGAAAGTGAACATACTCTCAAGTCTAATTTCTGTTTCATATTACATCAATCTGTAGCGCTAGCGATATCTTTTTTTTTTTTTTTTTTAGAACACTGATGGTATTAAATTGAATGAACTATTCATATTTTATATTAAATTGCAAGAAGAAAAGACAAAGGAATAGCAAATAGAATATGATCTTAACAGTATGACAGTTCTGGATGGGAACTGAGAACAATTATGAATATCAATGAGGAGAAGATAATATATCTCTGTAGCTTATCATTTATTAGCATGCTTTCATAATATCTGAAATGTGCTATTCATTGTATATTTTAGTCATGAATTATATTATTAATTAGGTAATGTGGGTTCATCTCATCATTTGTGCTACACATTATAGAGTCCTTTCTTTGAACACCCAATTCCTCATGTATTGCATGGATTTGCATGTAAAGAGTTTTTTTCCCTTTTTTTTTTTTTATTACAAGCTACAATTTATTCTATATGTTTATGGTAAAAAATATTTTCAAAGAATAATTTACATATAAATGTGCTGGCATAATTATGTTATCTTTAACAGAATGAAATAGATGGTGGGCTTGTAATAGACATTACCACAACCGATATAATGGGGTGTGGGGGGGCGGGGGTGGGGGGTGGTGGTGGGGTCATATAGCAGTTTTATTCAATGAAATGTACACAGCCATTTTTAAATCAAGGGGTTACAGGGGTATCTAAGTACTAGGTCCTTTAGTGCAGATGCTCCAGTAGTATAAACATAAAGAGATCAAAACAAACATATTCCTATTAAAAGTTATATTGCTATGAATGAGTATGTGAAAGTTTTCTATAGATCGGTAAGTGGGTAGAATTCTACTCAGAACCCCTCTGTTAAAATCATCATTCTTTTGAAGGAGTTCAGAATCAGTGAACATATAAAAGGGCATGACACAGACATTTTAGTGATTCCACTTAACTTGAAAATGCCAATCGAATATCCAGCACACAACTGTTAAAGAAAGAATGTCTCTAAAGCCTGGGAATTAGCCTATGATTAAAGGTAGCAATATGTGAAATGCGTAAGGCGTGGTCTCTTTTTCCATGCACTCTGTGTGTAGTTTTCGGCGCTCAGCTTCATTAAAGCACTTTATAATCGGAAGGAGCGTGGAGTGCCCATTATTTGTTCTACAAACACACACTGTCAAACGTACATGGACAAGCAGATTTTTTTAAAATAAAAAGATATTTTATGATGTTTGTCTCCCTCCATGCGGGTTTACCTTTTATTTGCAGGGAGGGCAGTGGTCCACATGGTGTACCTCTTATATCATATGTTTCCCTGCAACTGGGATTAATTTTTATATATGTGCCGTGATGTCCCCTGAATCTGGCACTCCTACTTTATTGGAGGCACTGAGCGTGAGGGGACAGAGCCTCCACCCCTCATGCTGTACTCATTAACATGATGTGCCACTGACATCCATAGCCTTGGAGCAGCTATTTTCTGCCTTGGTGAAACTGGGATGTCCAGCATCCCCTGGTCTAATCCATTCAACAATATTGGAACCCAAACTCAAAGATTGCAGTTTATTGATAACTGTCAGGGTGCTGGACACAACTCATTTTCTAAAAGCGTATACAAAAAATGTAGCATAAAAACTGAAGACAAAGTTTACTTCAGTAAAAACTTTGGAAAGATGCAAGGGATTTTAGTGTAACTGTTGTTCTTTCAGTAAACATGGACTGAAGAAGGGACTTGATAGGTCAAATACAAGGTATGACTCTGATGTCACCTCTGCAATACTCAACACTTCTTTGGAGTTAAGAACACTTATGATACATTTACTAGTCTTTACTAGTCTCTATTGTTACTTATTTCCTGTATAGTTGATGCTCGGATAATTGACTTAAAAAATGAAGGTGTGAAAACATTAAATACTATTTATAATTATAACCAAAAAATGTTAGACTGATGCTCAAGATTATAGAACACATCTTCCTGAAACCAATATAGGAAGTTTAATTGTTGGTAGGAATTTGTAACATGAATTTGACCGAATAAAAATAATATAAGAAAACGTCTATATTCCATTATGAACAACTTAACATCTTCGTCAAAAAGATCACTCTGTTCTGAAGTCTACCAAGAAGGATTCCCTCCCCTACAGAGATGTGAACTTTTCTAAGGAGCACCCCTGATTGATGTCAGGTCTTTGAAGATACAAACCCTAACATAAAGAGGTCTTTGAAGATGGAAGAAACTTCTAGACATCTTATTGTTGCTGTTTAGCTATGTAATTGTCATGCTGTAAAAGGGGCTAAGACATATATTCAGTAAGAATGAGTTTGCCCCAAATTATTAATTAAAAAAAATAAAACAACTTTTAGACTGGATTATAATTTACTACACTTGGTGCTATTTTTTCAGGGATGCATTATACGTGAATATTTTACCTCTATATTTTAAGATTTAAACTATTGTATTTAATGTGTTATTGTGTGAATCGAATGTCAATCACAAAATGTTGTTCATATCTGGGAAAATGCATATTTATCCATTGAGATTAGTATATGTATTTTAGTTCATTATACCCTTAATAAAATCATATACATTTATGTTTTTAAATAGTACAGAAAATATAAATTTAAGTTGATAAATCAATTTATTCCTTGGGATGTTAAAGGGATACACATTGAATAAACTGATGGAGAGCCAAATAAAGTATGTAAAAAAAGAAATAAAAAAGCTAATTTCAGGCAAGTAAAGATACAACAAAATCAACTGAAACACAAGTTCCTGTATTCACTGAGTTTTGGTACAAGACTGAAGGCTCCACTTCACATCAACACTCATGCTCTACATGTGAAAATAAATGGTTTATATATACTGATCCCTCATATCCTTTGTTTATTATGAGATTCACTTTCAACCTGTAGAATTTTCCTGCCACATTAGATTTTATAGAGAAGACTTTAAAAGGGTAATGGAAAGAGCTTTTTTTGCAACAGCCTCTCGAGAGGATACTTGTTCATGTGTGGGCTGCACTGTGGGGCACTGAGCTCCAGCATTATTAAATACCTTCCTGTTGCACAGTTATTGTGCTTTCATTTCATGTTTCATGTATAATCCCTGCATTCTTTTTGCAGTTCACTTTTTTTGTTGATACTGTAAGTTTTAAGGTCTAAAACTGTCCCGCTTTGTGTAGGACGGTCATGATATTGATGTACATATGGTGCCGAATTTGGACTCCACCCAATCTGCACTCAGTTGATAGTGTCTTTAATACCACACTGATGATGATGTTTCTGCTTGTCAAAATGTCATTTATGATGTAGTAATCAAGTGCTGAATTTTGTGGTTTTGTTTGATAAAGTTCGGCAGGACAGCAGGATTTGCGTTATGCACATGCAAAGTAGCCCTGACAGTCTTAGTGACAGTGTTACCGCACTCATCCTCCCAAAGTTGCTTTGTTCTCTTGTCTTATGACTTTATGCTCGCTCCTGCCTTTGTTTTATATCTCCTTGCTCGACCATATAGTGTATCCCTCACAGTGGTTTGTCTTGCGGTTTCCTTGAAGCCATTTTAATCTTTTTTTCCTTTTTCTATCCTTCTTTCCTTTTGCAGACACCATTAATATTCCAAATTCTTATATATATATATATATATATATATATATATATACATATAGAAAAAATATATATACATTGCTCTTTTTATTATTATTCTTCTCAAGTCCTTTCAGACACCAACAGTTTATTTATATCTTTTTACTTTTCCTTTTTCACTTTTTTGGGACTTTTTCTTCTCTAATGTGTGAGGTTTTAGCTTTTTAACTTTTTTTACTTAAAATATAATTGTCTGGGGCAGTTGTGAATCTAGCTGGTGCTTATCACAGTATTGCTTGATCTTAGTCCCTTTGTGTTCCAAACTTATTTATTGGTATTAAAATTCAACCAAAAGTCTCAATAGCTTAGGTAGACCAAATCCACTTATATTACTCTGTTATACAGATTAAATGGTGTCTTAATGTTAAGCACATATTGTATGTCCATCTTCAACTCCTATATTTTAGTAGACTTCTTTAAACAAATAATAGCTATTTCATACATTTAGTGGCAGGAAAATGGCGGTTTCTGCTTATTAGTACATTTATGCATATACAAATATAGTAATATTTAATTTCACGTGGCTATTTCATATATTTAGAGTCAGGCAAAAATACAATAGCAGGTAGAAAATAGGACTTTTGGTCTCAAGTCATGTGAGCTTTCTTATGTTGCGGCTCAAACGATACTCAACAAGTGAAAGAAAAAAAGGGAACAGTCTCACCCATTTAGTTATTTGCTCATCACCTTTTTCTCTGCTTCCACTACTTTCCTGTTTCTAACTGCTGTATCGTCTCTCCGGCCTGCTCACACCAAGATTCCCACTGCACACTCTGTGGCTGTCCGTGCTGAGGCTCTCCTCATAACCTCCGCTTTCTGTATGATCACCTTTCTGTGGCTCTGGCCGTCTCAGGAGTCTTCATTAAACCCAGTCATTACCTCTCATGCCTCTTCTGCTTACACTATTTGTCTATTCAATGAAGATCACTTCTCCTTTGACATTTGCACCGCTTTCATTTAATGCCGCTGGGGTATTGGTGTCTCTTCTGCTATTTTCCCATTCGATTTCCTGGATTTCAGCTACACTCGATTGTCAGCCCTCCAAACATTCAACATGATGCTCTCCCCTTTATGTTTATGGTGTCTCCTGTCTATGACATCATCTTGTGACTTGGTATGCAAATACACATTTACCATTGAAGGTAGTTTATTTGAATTTCAAGCCATGTCATACACAGGAGACACTGTTAGTTTACATTGCTTGCAATTCCGCTAAGACAATGTATAGATCATTTTTCATAACTTTTTGTTCTCTACATTCATAGTTTAAACAATGTTAAGATGACCTTCACCCTTTAACAAAGCCATCATGTTTTATGGCTGTATAACAGTAATGCAGAGATTCTATTTCAGTGACTACTACAAAGCTGTACCAGGATGGAAGAGAGCTTATAATTACATGCTAAGTAATATTCGGCACCCAAGTTTGACTTAGTCTCAAGAATAAGCTATTGTTGGAGGATTTGGTCTGTAGCCGCACAAATAGATAAGAATAAAACACTGAATTACTACTACCAGTCTGTGAAGTCTGTTTCCCTGCCATTTTCTCTGCTGCTTGTTTCTTGATCTTGGGGCTCGGAATGCCCAGCAAGATTGGAATACGGAATCCAGGTGTATCCTGTGAGCGCATGACGGGTTTAAGTCTATTGCAAGAGCTGAAGATCTGTGGTAGTCCCAACATTTTAAATATCCTCAAAAATAGCCTCAATCATTTTGCCGCCCATTACTTTCAATGGGGAAGATTTGAACCTGACTTTTTCCTGGTGCCGAAAAGTAGAATTTTAATGAATAGACCCAATAGTGTTCTATATCACTTAATAATATCCATATCATACTAGTCTACATCAGCTGCTTAATAAACAGATGCCATTGTTTGTCTTTATGCTATTTAATTGGTTGGCAACCAATGTTCTTCTTGTTGAAAACAAGTTTTAAAAATGTCACTTGTAAGGTGCGGAATAATGAGCCTTTGACAAAAATTGCACTTATTTGTCTTGAATTGTGATCTGATCTTCTTCAGATCATCTGATCTTTATTTGCTGCTTTAAGTAAATTAATCTCTAGAAGAAATTCTGCACCAGTGCTCCAGTAAAACCACTCACATTAGCGCCATGAAAATGTTAATATTTACCTTTTATTTACTATCCATTTAAAAACTGTGCTCTTAAAATAGGAAATACCTAAGGGATCAGCGTTTGCTTTACAGACATTAAGTTTTAATTAGTGAGATTTACATGCAAAGCTCTTGTGTACTTTTCATCAAAGCTGGTGCATTTTAGTAGCTTAATCTCAATTAAAATATAGCCCATAAGGATTTCAAAAACTTGGAATTATATTCACAATGAAACGGGCATACTAAAATATAAGATTTTTGGAAATGAGGATAAACACCATTCTTAGTATTTTATTGCTTCTAATTAGAACATTGTGTATCAAATTATAGTCTTTCATATTTGGGCATATTATCTGTACAGTTGATAGGAATAAGTATTCATGCTCCATACAGGCTCCTGTGTGATGTATCTAGGTGCACATTATGAGTATCATTTTTTTAATGGGAATCTTTTGTTCTTGGTTTTTGAGAAACCTTGATTGTGGCATTTTCAGCTTCTAGATTCCTTAGCCAAAGTATGGACAACTGGGTGAGTGACTCAGTAAAAGCAGCAAACCTGAGAATACAAATTCATATTTTTATTCTAAAAATATTTGAAATGTAATATACTTCACAGAAAATGTAGTAATCATCATTAAAGTCTCACAAGACCAAACTACAAATTTACAGCACAATTATAAGGCCAACTGTCACATATGGTCCTAACAAACCAAGAACATACAAGCTCTACTTATATCCAGATCTGGTAACTAAGATCAAGATAGCCAGCATGCTCTGAGTTCCTGAAGTCAGACATCTATGGCTTTCCTACCTGGCGCTCAGACATCCTCCGAAGATAAGCGACCACCTCCTGTATAAACAGCTTCCTGCCATAACTTCAAATCAAGTTCCACAGTCCACACTATACTCTTTCTTTGCACCTATCTTTTGCACCATCAGAAATGGGATTAGGTCTTCATCCGTGCTGTTTGAAATACTATTGTTATTTTTTTTCTTTTACCACTTTATTACTTTACTTTTTTTTATATCCTCTCTTTTTCTCTAGGAGACATCAATAATTTCTTGTGGTTTCCCATCCTCCTCTGAGATTGATAAGATACCAGTAAACGCCTTAAACCTTACTAGTACAACATTATTTTGAAAAATCTTTTTTGTCTTATACTCATGCTTAAATCTTATGAAATTAGATACACCTGTGAAGCAGGTATTATTTGAATAGGCACTTTACTGCAAATGTATTGTGCTTTTACTATTGTATCATTTAAAAACAGATTTGTTAAGATTTGTATGTTAAAAAAGTCATATTTTGTATTGGTTGCTCTTGTCCTCTTTCTGTCTCTGATAAGTCTCACTTTGAGCGTCAGCTACATTTTCTGTGTCAGAGTGAGGCCACTCAAAGAGGCCTCACCTAACAGCGGGGACCTCACTGTAAGTCCCTGCAGGGGGATCTGCACATAGCTCATTGCTGCCCCAGGATGTTGTATGCCGTCCTACTAGCCTCTAGGCACTAAAAAGTCAGAAGGCTTCAATGAAGTTTGTTAAAAAAAATACGACCAGAGTTACTCTGACCGGCTTAAGAGAGGGGGAATTTTTTCTTTAACCTGGCATGACCCAGGCCCGCCGGGCCCGGGACGCCAGTATCACCCGTCACCCCCTGATGGCGGGCCTGTCCACGCCAAAGAGAAAAAAGGCATGTTGGATTATCTACATTCATTGTTTTTCATCATGGTATATTCTTTGTATTTAGTCATTAATCTGATACTTCATATGCTAAAGACTGTTCTAGATAACTTTCAACTAGAAATGGATTCTACTGTAGCAGATGAATACATAAGGCTGCTGCCTCAGACCATAACAATTCATTCCACTGGCTCATTTGTCTAATGGCCCAGCAATGTTACCCAATATGAGAAAATGTGTCAGTACCGTAGTGAATATATGTTCCCAAAACACAAATATCTTTCTCATCATCCTTCAAATGAAATTCTGCTAAACTACATACCATATCATGGCCATAAAAAACTGTAACATTTAAATATGTTGCTTTGTATCTTAACTCCTAGAGACCTGGAGCACATTATAAAGCAGTCTTAGAAATGTTATCATACACAAGTCTCAAAATTAAACAAATTTAAAAAAAAAAACAGCTTTTCAATTGCGGATGCTCCCTCCGAGAGTGCTAATAATAGAATACCAATAATTAAAAGAATAGTAATAAAATAATATATTTTTTATTATATGTTATTCAGTAATAAGAATAGTTTACTAAAAGTCTGTTATTATATAAACACTAAGTTGTTGTTGTTTTTTTTTTTACATATTACAGCATATAACACTTTGTAAAATGGAATGCGTTTTTGCATTTAGCACTCAGGAGGTTAAGTTTCCTTATTTGTGGTATGAGTTTTTCATCATAATTTCATAATCTGTGAATGTACAATTTTAACGTTTGACAATGCTTTAAACTAGAATTTGTTGTTATTTCTTTTTGGTTCATCTCTTACATGATATTATATATATTTCTTTCTTACTACATACTATATACACTGATCAGCCATAACATTATGACATAATATTGTGTAAGTTACCTTTTGATGCCAAAACAGTCCTGACCAACCGAGGCATGGACTCCACTAAACCTTTGAAGGTGTGCTGTGGTATCTGGCACCACTAAGTTAGCAGCAGATCTTTTAAGTCCTGTAAGTTGCAAAGTGGGGCCTCCATGGATCGAACTTGTTTGTCTAGCACAAGATGCTTGATTGGATTGAGATCTGTGGAATTTGGAAGCAAAGTTAATACCTTGAACTTGTTGTTGGTTTCATTTTTTAACCATTTTTCTTTGTGGCTGGGTGCATTTCTTGTTTAAAGAGGCCAGTGCCATCAGGGAATACCAGTCCCATGAAAGGGTGTACAAGGTCTTCAACAATGTTTAGGTAGGTGGTATGTGTCAAAGTAGCATCCACATAAATGGTAGGACCTAAGGTTTCCTAGCAGCACATTGCCCAAAGTATCACAGTGCCTCTGCAGGCATGACACCTGTCAGTGGTCATAATGTTATGGCTGATCGGTGTATATACATATCTTTTTCTTATCATGTTTATTAAAATGTATGTCCCTTTAAGAGACTATTGCTTCACATGCTCTGTTTAATTATGTATCTATATGTTCCTTCATGGTGAAATATGTCTCTGTAATAAACTATCGTATATGTTGATCCTCTGTTTATTGTCTGATAGGGTCATAATACCACACCTCTTTGTTTTTTATGTATATGCTTTATTTGCCCGCCTATGCTCTGTGTATATTTATCGTCCTAGAGATGTCATGTACATAAACGTGAGGAAGACCATTTCTGCTTGAAATATGTTGTTTCTTTTGTGTGCTTCCAGAGTCACCAAAGTTGACGAAGTCAAGGCCACCAGTTGCCCACTGGCGTGCAAACTGAACGTGAAACTTCTCCTCACCGGCAATACCAAGTGCCCTGGCTCTCAACTTTACAGCGTCTTCAAATCAGAGGACTATTTTTAGACTTTTCACTTTGTGTTTTGAGGTCAGAGCATCAGGTCGTCACATAACCTGCTGATGCTCAGACTTCAGACCATCAGGTCATCCCATGACCTGCTGATGCTCAGACTTCAGTTCATGGTCGGAGCACTAGAGCTAGTGTGGTATCGGTCCAGTGCACAAACAACTTGCTGCCTCCCACTAGATATCAAGGAGCTGTGACTGCTGGCTGGAGTAAGTCCTGGGTCTGCAATGTGGATGCTGGGGTATGTCCTGGCATGCTGGGGCAAGTCTTGGTGTGCAATGTGGATGATGGGGCTTTTTTGGGGTGTCCAATATAGGTAATGGGGCATGTACTGGGGTAGGTCTTGGGTCTTCAATGTGGGTGATGGGGCCTGTCTTGTGTGTGCAATGTGGGTGCTGGGACATATCCTGGGTGTGCAATGTGGGTGGAGGTGGTGGTATCTGAATTTAGTCATGTCATGTTGAGCACAAAACCAAAATATACCCAGGACACATTTATGAGCTTTTATAAACTGCTCCACATTAATTTGGCGCTAGCCTTGTGAGTACCCATAAGTGTAGTGTTTACAGTAAGTGCTATTTATGTCAATAGCACCATTGGGTGTATTCCAGATTTGGGGTTACACTTTTTTTTGCGCAAGGATTCTTATCTCCCTCTTTGTCCAGGAACATAAAAACAAAATTTTGGTTGTTTTGTCCCTAAGGATAAAAGTACCATGCAGCATTAAGGGTTAATTATCAGTTACAGCTAAAAGAGAAACAAAAATAATTGCAGTATAGAAAACTCTCAAATATGATGACTACTATAAAGAAACAAGAAAAGTTTTATGCCCATCCAGTAAAAGTAGTTATATTAAAATGCAATTGTTTTGAAGACACTTGACCTTACAAATGTGTATTAGTGTCTCTTTGACTGTCACTTCTTTGTAGATAAATTTTGCATGCCGCATATTTATAGTTTAATTTTGGACACACAAATTATTCTAAATGTGCCTTTTTCTTTGCTGTGCCATTGGTTTTAATGTTGAACAGATAAACAGTAAATTTAATTTACATAATTAAGTTAATCTTTTAGATGTCAATGTAGTGTATCGTGTGTTTTTTTTCCTGGCATCTAAATTAGATGATACCATTAAAACTCCTATTAAAAAACCCCACAAAATAGAATTTAGAAAAAAAAAATGATGTCCTTTAATGCCACTTAGTACCATCAATCTCCAATCTTGCTTATTTTCCTGCCATGGATACAATAAAAATTTGTATCCATTTCACAGTGGCTTTAAAAAATAGTAATAAAAAAAAAACAAAGATTGAGAATGCTGTGAAATGGTGGAAAGTCGATTGCCTTATTGAAAAATAAATTGTACTTCTAAGCACCCTCAACCAGAATGTCTCTTTCATAAAGATTTCAGCCTTTCAAATTCAACTTTTTTTGCTGGATGAACAACCTAATGGACCATGCACTATTTTATGAGTAGCAGTTTATGCAACATTGAAAGAGTCAATTCATTTGCATAATTCCGATGGTATTACCCTCACTTTAAGGTAGTGTGGCTGGAGCAGGAGAGCTGTCAACTCACATTCCGCTTTCCATTATGTTTGCCATTTTGACAAATTAATCATCATATAGAAATAATTAATAACACTTATGACAAACTAAACCTTATACCCATGGGCCTCAACTTTTTCCATCAGCAATCTGATATTAATGCGAATAAGCTTTGTGATTTAGTGTGTACCTTAACAGTTGACAATGCCTTAGGCTGAACAAAATTAATATTTTGTTTCCCATCTGGAGGCTTCAGTAAAATTAATGAGGAATAGCGATCTTTTGTAATGTATGGGGATATTCACAATTCATAGGCTAGGCTTGTTGTCATATTTTATATTCTACGGATGATGTGTAGCACATTTATTCAGTTCACAGTTGAGGAAATGGCAATGATAGTACAGATGAGAAGGCTAGGTTCTGATAACAGTCATTGATGTTGGTGTGAAATATATAACTGGAAATTTAATACAGGTATTCACATTACTGTGGATGATATTTTACAATACATGCAGAAAAATGTTAAGAATATATAACGGTACGTGTGTATATCTTAGATACACGCACATATACATAGATAGAGAGAAATTACCAACAATTATCATTTTTTAATGATAATATTATAATATTTCAAGAAACATAGAATGTGTCAGCAGATAAGAACCATTCGGTCCATTTAGTCTGCCTAATTTTCTAAATACTTTTATTAGTCCCCAGTTCCCGGTCTTATATCTAGGATAGCTTTGTGCCTATCCCACACATGCTTAAAATCCTTGACTGTGTTTACATATTATCTATGGTCCTCAAAGTGTATGTATACGTGAAGAATATACAAGAATAATGTATACAAGAAGAAAAAAAAAGAACATTGTATTCTGTTCTTTAGAGAGCTTTGTTCTATTTCCACACATTTAGCTAAAAATTCAATTTCCATAAAATTTAGAGAAATACTTATTATAACCTTAGCTACCCTTAGCTATTTGGCTTTCATACCTTCTATCCAATGCTCCACATTAAGTACAATCATAATTATTATGGGTATATAGTATATTCTGACCAGGTCAAACATTGCTAAAAAAAAACGTACTCATTAATGCCTACAGATTTTTATTCATATGTTATTTTCTAAGCAATAGTAATTTCTGAAAAGTGTGCAGTCTACTTTAAAAATTGACCATTCCCTCTGTAGTTTATTTACAAGTTCAGTTAACTGTTAAATGTGTTATTTGGAATTTTAGAACAATAATCAGAATATTAAAGTGAGGATGACGCCCGAGTTATTTTTACAATAATTATATAACCCCAGTGTACCCACGGTGAGTGCAGCGCTGAACAGATATGTGTATGTAGTGGTGAGGTGTACACCAGTGGTATAGTTTCACACAGTCATGTATAAGTAATAAAAAGGTACATTTATATGTATTTTACATATTATCCATGATTCTCCAAGTGTATGGATACAAGAAGAAAAAAAAAGTTATTTTCCAGAGCTTTGTTATGAATCTAAAAGGGGTTTAGGGTGTTGGCAACAGACGTTATGACTTCCCCCTTCTTCAACCAAAATAAACTCCATAGATTGCACTCAGAGATTCTGAATAATCTCTAAATGAGACTAACGTTAACCAACTCATTGTATATTGTTGGCAGTGGTGCCTTTCGAAATTGGTTGATTAGTATAGAGGGGGCCCAATTTATCTGCATTATACCTACACTAATCCGAAATCGTGGATTTCTGCAAATCATTCTCTGAGATGCTATTGAACTATTGCGGTTTTGCTCTCCCCAGTTTGATTCATTATAAAGGGATCAGCCTACTCTAAACATTATTGCTGTTTAGCTTTTCAGACTGCAAATGTCCATTCTTTTATAATTGATTATAATGCAATTTTTCAACTATAATTATATGAAAATTCGGCCAGGATGCATTTACTTACAAATTGTTTTACCAAGAAGAGTACATTTGGAATGATCAAGTAGGTCCTGGGGAGCAAGTCCAGTGCAATGTTACACATATTTCAACACATATTTCAACATGTACAAAAATACACAGATATTTACAAGTAATTAAATGGATAGAGCATTCAAGGTCACACATGTATGCATATACTTTACATGCATAGACATTTTGTTACATATATCCTATAGCTGTCAAAGTAACTTGGTCTAAATATTCAATATTATCATAAGGCTTTGCTCTTCTCCCTCTAACTGGTCTCCTCCTCTTTCACTTTGGCAATGGGCTCAGGATTTTTTTCAGGGGGGCATCATTTTTATGTCACCAATGCTTCACCCTTTTAACCAATCTGTCCCCACTCCTGCCAATGTATCGCCACACTTGCCAATCAGCTCCCCAGACTTGCAAATCCCTGTGGAAGGCACATCTCATGATTCTCAGCCTTCATTGTGTTTGGCTGAACATCATGAAATATGTAAAAACAGTGCCGGAATGCCAAAGGTCAGCCACCATTGCAGCATACCTACCAATTTTCCTATTTTGGAACCAAGCTTGTATGTCCCTCTTTATTACCTTCTAAATGCCCTCTTTTTTGTATTACTTCTGAATGTTTGCTGTGCATTACAACATTAACTTTCGTTGACTGCAACTCTCATCATATTGAGCCAGCAACATTGCTAGCTGATGATTATGGGAATAGTAGCTAACTGTTTTGGGGGTTGAGTGAGGGGGCAGGGGCTTCATTACGCTTTCAGTACAAACACTAACTTTTCTTGAGTGCATCTACAATAACATTCAGCCAGCCATATTGCTACACTATACTATACACTAACCTTTTTGTTGTTGAATGCAGCTCCCATGATATACAGCAATAATGGGGTAGTTATTGCTAATCCCTACCACCCCAGCTTTTGTAAACTAAAATTCTCATGATGCTCAGGTATAGGCTGATCTGTTAGCTACTTCTACCATGGTCATATTTACGCCTTTTAATTGGTGGCTATCATTTACCTCCCACCAGTAAACCCCTCTCCTGACCAACAAGGTAGGCAAGCATATAGGAGTATAACCCGTCGAATGTTAGACATTTCACATTTTTAAAAAATAGATACACTTAATTTAGAGGTTTTAGGTGTTTATTACAGTCAGGGCTTTTAGTGAAATCCATCATTTAATTATTTGGCACGATCACATCACTTAAATCTGCACATCCACCCGAATAATTACTATATGCATTTGCTTCCAATGTGCAGGATGTACTTTATTAAGCATTTTATAGTGGTGATTTGAGGGATGTGCATTCTAGAAGTTGGCCAGATTTGATAGGTTCCTATGCAGCTTGTCAATAAAATAGATAATTCTGGAAAGTTTGGGTTCTTTTTTTACCCAGAGGAGTCAAATGATGGCTACCCAGTATACATGATTTAAATAGCTTAGCATGCCTAATCATAAAAAGACATGGATAGGAAAATGCATGTATTCTTAAATTTGGGGAAGGGAAGTAAGCACAAGGAGGAAAATGATGCTTATATAACCATGATAATCTTAATTAGGATGCATAATACCCCCATCAGACACACGCAAACAAAAAAACTGCTGTATTAACTAAAATGGGTGGTTGGTTATGGCCAAGGAAAAGTGAGAATCTCTACCTTTCTACTGTCTGGTATTATGATGAAAAGGGGTAGATCTCACCATCATTCTACCTGGATATGGTGATCATTTTCCGAGTTTTAAAGCATCTTTCAAGATCACCATGTGTGGGTCACCCTAAGAAATATGTCTCTCCCTCCTTATGGCGCCAAGCACATATGTGTAACTGTAACTGGAAAGCTATTTGGGGACAGGAAAAATTAGGTATTGCATAAGGTGGCAAAAATCTTGCAGCAGACCTGGAAACAGGCAACTTGTTACCCTCCCACCTCAAGATGTCTGCTCAGCAAAAATGTTATATCCTAGTTATATCCTGGATTCATCCAGTCTTTCAAGATGAAGGCTCTACAAGTGCTTATCCCGTCTGTGTGGTGCAGTGGTAAGAACCCTGTATTTATCTAAGCCATAGACAGCATGTTTATTTGCTGGAGGGGATTCTCAACAGAAGAACCACTTGAGGCATAGGTCTCACTAGCATGCTCAATTTGATCGGAAACTTTCAACAGCTTAATGTAGACAGACACAACACATAGTGCGTGAATATCATGACGGAAGGCGAGGTCCAATTACCACTAACTCAGTGTTCCTCTCACCATAGGATGGTAATGTAGAAGATCTTCGGCCAACCCCACCTTGGTAGGCTTCTGTGCTCTATATTGCAAAACCCTAAATTACGATTGGGGATTATAGGACTTATAGTCCACATGCCTGACACACCCAGAGCTGGTTTCCTAGGCTCTGTATAGTGTGAGTATATTTCCAAAGGGGGAGATATTCTCTACCACTACAATCTTTTGACAATACTACACATTGTTTCTGTATCTTTTTTTTTTCACATGTCCCTCCGACTGGATTGTTAAATTTTTTTTACTGATAAGTATTTTTATATATATATTTTCACTTTGCGCTACACTTTACCACTTTTTATTGATTTATTTGTGCTCTGCGGAGGGAATGCACTAGTGTTTGCTGCACTTTATTTATTTATTTGTCCCCTTTGTAGCGCTTGTCACTGTATATATTATTTTTCATAAATAGATATTAATTTCCTGTAAATTCACTTCCTGTAAAGAACTTTCCTGATAATGCCCAGCCGATATCAACACCATCAACCACCTGGAAACAAAAGTGTCCCTCATTGGACATTTTAAATGTTGGGAGGTAGGCACAGATATATTTACACAAAGCATGTGGTAACTGCACTTGCTATCGAAGAAATATAACATTGGTTCAATAACAATTTTAATTTATTTCCCCAACAACACCTGATTGGACTCATATATTTGCAATATATTAATAAAATCTTCAGACGCTATAAGTATTAACGTGTATTAAAGTATTTATTATTTTCACATTCAAGCTAAGGTGATTGTTGGTGTGTGTGCTTTGATTTAGCACAACATAATGATAATTCAGATGTAGGAAAAAATATATATATTTGCCACTACAGCCTGTCTACAATTCTCTTCCTATCTAACTGCACAAAACAGTTCTGAAAAGGTAGGCTGAGCTTTGAAGTATCACTCCAATTATAGGATTTAACCTGAAAGGTCACAGTTTGATTATTTAAACAATAGCACAGTAATTGTGTCTCAATTCAAGGCTCTCTGCCGTTACTAAGCATTTAACAGCTACAGCGGAGGATATTTCAGAAGGCTGCTTAGATGGCAGTGACCTGTGTTTGATCGGGTTAGACAGCGTTTGGCTGATCACTTTATAGTTTGTGAATTATTCAGCTCTCCATAATATAATTTGATGTTACAATCAAAAGATGTTTTCAAGTGCATTTCATGTTTCCACATCATATTCGTAGTCCAATAGTAAAAATGCACTGCTTTATCCATGTAGTGTTGAATTCGATTTTAAGCTGTCCCCGTCTTTACCGAACTTGAAATAAATGTAAAATCGAGATGTAAATTGTTGTGAAACTCACATGTCTCTTTGTACAGGGGTGTTACTGTGTCATTATTGATGCTGGTAAGCTGAAATGGCTCAATCTACCCTGCTGGTTAAACTGCCTAATTCTATTACATTAGTTTTGTCTGAGAAAGTACATCTGCTTGATGAAAATGTAAATGATTCTTTTTACACCACCATTGATGTCTTTGTCATTATTTGTGAGTTCAATAATATCCCATCTCGCTCTAAAACCCATCAAATCTGCTGTAATAATAACCCCTCCCAAAATCTGTTGTATGCAATAATTAACATGTCAACAAGAAAAAAAAAAAACTTACAGCCTGAGAACATAACATAAAGATAAAATAAGGTGTGCTGACTTTTATGGGTTGAATGGCAGAAAAATACATGCCATTAAGTTTGTCTAGGATAAGATTGTCACATATTTATTATAAGTAATATAATTTTCTCTCCTAATAAACTGTATTGTTAGTCATTCAAATTAACTATCTATAATATCCTTTGCTTAGTCATTTGTACATTGGGTTAATATGATGGTACCGGATAAAACGAAAAAATTACTACGTTTCCAAAATGAATAATGTGTGAATCAACTCTAACACATTGAGAAAGTAATAAAGCTGTTTAACCCCCCCCCCCCACTTGTTTTGCCATTAAGAGCTATTTGCAGTAAAGTAACTCACATGTTACAATTACACAATACAATTCAAGTACTAACAATGCTAGAATTTCAAACCAATTTTTGAGCCAATCACAAGTTCCTGGTACAGTATCGATGACAAAAATAGCTCACTATAAAGGTCCAGAAAATCCATTACACCTGGTCTGTGATTGGACCTTTTGTGAGACAGCACACAAAGCTCGGGTGTTGGAGGATCGGTTTCAGAGAGAGATGTGATTACTCTAGTGGTAGTGGAGCAAAAGTTCTGTGAGAGCAGAGTAGATAGTCGATCAATAGCAATGAAAGACTGGAAAGTGTGAGTGAGTGTTCTGTGATTGTAAAGACATTGTACACTACACAAACTTCATTTACACATTACATTTATACACTTTTTTTGTTTTATTTTTTGGAGTTGGAGAAGGTGGTGAGGGGAGAAACAGTAGAGAGGAGAGGCGGTGGCAGTAGTCAGGAGGGGAGTGTAGGTAGCAGGAAGGAGATGAGGGTACCAGGGAGGGGAGAGGAGGTAGCAGCGATAGGAAAGGAGATAGTCAGAGGAGGTCAGGGAAGCCTGGTTGCCTACGACTGTAACTTGCTTGAAGTGGAAGGGGGTGTGTAGAAGCAGGTGCTGATCCCTCTGTGGCTACCTGCTGTGGAGAAGTGTAGTGAGGTAAGATGTATTTCATCATTACAGATAGTGACATGTGTATTGGTTAGATGTAGGTACCCACCATTTTGTTACAGATTATCCTCTGGAAGGTCTTCTGCAAGGAGGAGATTCCCAAGGTCATCATCAGGCATTATGGGCACAGGTCTACCCTCCCCTGCAATTATGCAAAGGGGCAACACGGCTGCTGTTGTTGGTATAGATTTATGGGTGTGTTCATATGTGTTGGTGTAAATGCTAAATTTTGGTTGTTGTTATGTGTGCTTGACGTATATGTGATTGCATGTTTCAGTAAATGCCTTCATATCCTCTTGTTTGGAACTGATGTGAAGCATATGTATAGTTGAAGTTCATATGAGATATGTGTGGGGATGTTGTTGTGCATGGGTTTGAAATGGTGTTGAAATATTTATTTAATTTTTCACTGCATTGATAGGGTTTACGTTTATAATTTTTGTTTGTATTCTGTATGCATTAGTTTAACATTTTTAGTCAACTTTAAATTATTTTAATGGAGCTATTTCGATCTCTTTATTTTACCCCTTAGGTTAACGAGCAAAAATGTATCTTTTTCTTGCCCGTTAATGGATAACGGTGGTCATTGAATTGCTTTTGTGCGGTAATTACCATGCGTTTCATGTTAGGGATGTGGCTTTTTAGCGGGTACAATCGGGATTTTATTTTTTATGGCTGTTGATTTATTGTTTATGGCTTTAAAAGAGGGCATTGAATAACTTTTGCCTGTTAATTTACCACATAATGGGCACCAGTGAATCCATAGTCACAACAATAGGAAGGGAGCTCTCTTAGTTTTGGAAAAATATCTTTATTCTTCAGGCATGAAAGAATGCACAGAAAAATGCATATGCAGTTGGTATGTACTAGCAATCATAGCCAATGTGTTGGGTACAGTATTTGTGTAATGTGTTATGCCTGAAGAATACACCTACTATTTTTACTGCAGTGAGAGATTCTCTATTCTTTTGACTGCTTAGGGAAATGGTGAAGGTTTCTAGGTTATGATGTTCAACGGTGTAATGGAGGTGTGTGTAATCTACTGGCAGAAGTACTTGCTATTCAAGTTTATTTATTATATGCCATTGAATCTACCCCAATTAAGTGCAGATTTTAAGGGCAATAGTATTGCAAATTAATTGACTCAGAAAGGCATCATGATATGTTTTTTTGACATACTGACATACTATAATCAAAGATTCGTTATCAGCGAATAGATAAAACACTCCGATCCATAATGATAATAGAAAAGGATGTTGCAGACTGTGTTTGCTAAGGATAAGGTCCAATGATCCTAAAAGACTTAGCCTAGACGAGCAGTGTTCCATTATTTCACTTTTAGACCCACATACCATGTAAAACACAATCAATAAAATTAAACTTGCAATATAATAAAACCTATGTACTCCACAGGTGGTCTTAGGTCTACACTAAAAATGTTAAAGGCTGTATGTACCCTGCTGTACTGTGGGTGGACAGCAATGATATTTCCTACAATTTAGAAAACAAGTGGGGAAAACCTTAATAAATGGAATTTTGCTGGAAGCCAATTGAACATTTGGTTGACTTACCACTGGGTGTATGCTATTGGCCAACCACTCTGACCATTGGGAAATACTGAGTTTTTTTAATGCTGCTTTTTTTGACCATTTAACAGCTGCTAAGAGCTTTGATTAAATAGTAGCATTCAGTTTCAAAAGACTTTCTTGGAATTAATTTTATATTTTTGTTGATACATTTTCTATCTATCTGTTTGACATTTTGTTTTCATTGTTGTTGAAACAGAAAATATAATGGTGTTTCTTACTAATTTGCCTAGAAAAAGAGAATATTTTGAATTAATTCTTTAACTATGATTTTTCAAGCGTCTGTAGATTGCAGCTGTGCATATCAGAAAAAGAATGGCAGCAGATATGGGTTCTTTTTTGCAGTTAATTAAGCCTTACATATTTTTAGCATGCTCAGTTTTTATAGGAAACATATATCAAGTTGATTATCTATGTATATTATAAATATCTGTCAGATAAGACCATTTGTAATTACAGTACAATAGAAAGGTAATTCTTCTATTTGAATGCAGCAAAAAAAAAAAATGGATATCTTGTGAAAAAAACAAATAAGTAAATTAACATTATTTCCCCAACATTTTTTTATCTCATACTGACAATTTGTACAATACATACTGTAATGACTGGCTGATACTTGGACACCTGGCAAAGGGGGATGTATTAATGTGTTTTTTGTATCTTAGCAAATGACGTGATGAGATATCATAAATAAAAAACACTCACTAGGTCATTAATTTAATCACCCTTTCTCACAATTTTGTACTTGAATGTGTCAATACAATTTGAGAATTGAAATATATTATCAAAAGCCTCTTGCCCCTTTGTTCTCTTCCCTTTATCAGTCATCCTGTTCTTTTTGTCTCAACACTGTTTCATTTTTTTTATCATTTCGTTTTTTATCAATAATAAAGATGACAGGAGTAACTCACAAAATTAATGTGATAAAATAAGACACAAAGATCATGTAGTCCCCCATCTGCCACAAAGTTTAACTAAATAAATGTTGCTAAATTCTTTTTATTATTATTAATTTGTAAATTCTTCTTCTTCTTATTATTTTATTTACAAAGCTCCATCATATTATGCTGTGAAATTACTTTGTTGGGGTAACCAAAAATGCAATTAATAGTACATTAGAAATAAGTTATACTTGGATGACGTAATGACGCACGTTACGTTTCGTGGGGTTTGCTAGGCTCCGAAGCAATGGGACCGGAGGAAGGGGACGCCAAGCGCAGAGAGGTACGGATGCAAATCTGAAGACACTGAGGAGGAGGACGGACACAGCGGAGATCAAGGAGCATTTCGGAGGAGGTGCTGGACGAGGGCGAGGTGGAACGGCAAAGGAGGTGAGATTTTTCCTGATCATTTCCTAGTCGTTGTGTGTGTGGATGAGCACTTGTAGGAGGTCTGACAGTGCAGTGGAAGGAGAGGCAGAAATTGAGGAAGATCTGTTTTTTTGGGGGCAGACACTGGGATGGGGGGAAGGTGGAGAAACATTGTGCTGGTGTCTCTGGGTAGAGCTTGAGGGGGAAAACGAAAGAGAAGAGCGGCTTCAGAAATAAAAACTGCTATATAAAAAGCCCTAAAGAGGGCTAAAAGGAAGCTGGAGATCTAAGCTCTACGGTATAAACGGTTTGCCAAGAACCCGGAGAGGAAGGAACCACGTTCAGGAGGGGTTATACAAATTGAGGCTGTTGCCTAAAGGGTTTCACAGCAGCCGATGCGGGACTAAAGAAGCGTTGTGACACTTATTTGGCATACAAGTGTATTATAAATGGTCCGAGGAAGCTGGAGATATTAAAGACGTTGTGCCAGTTATAAGATCACTGAGGAGAGGGGATAACGTTTACAGGGGTTCAAGCAAAATAGAGGCTGTTCCGTACAGAAAGTTGGGAAGTGGCTGACTCCTCTCTTGAGAGGTAACTGGATAATAAACTTCCATAAAGGGGTTTCATAAATGGCCAAAGGAAACCTGAGAAGTAATACACGGTACTTTGGTTATATCTTTGAGAAACAAGGAGGCGAATTTGGATAGAGGCTATACTATAAGGGCCTCCTGCTACCAAGTGTAGGGGAAAATAGGAAATCTAATACTCGGTGATAATCGACCCCTCGATAGTTTGGAAGGGAACAGAACTTAAGAAACAGAAAGTGGCACTCAAGTTTACTAGGACCGCAAAACAGAGGAAAGGAGGAGAGAAATGGCAGCCAGAAGGAATAATGAGGTTAAAACACAGAATGAAAATAAACCACCGACAAAAAGAGAAAAAAAACAAGAGGCAAAGACAGAAAAGAGGTTGTCAAACTTCTTTTCCCCTCAATCAGAGAAGTTAAACAAAACAAGTCATACCCAGTCCACCTCAGAATTAATAAACACCAAGAATGAGAATGGGACAAATAGAGAACACTCAGACAACTCATGGACGGAGAATCATAGTCTTGCCATAGACCAACTAAATCTCTGTATGGAGACCCAATGGTTAAAAATAAAAGAAGAGCTGAGTAGGAATGCAACTGATATTAAAAAGGAAATAAAAAACGATATACTAAAACTGGGAGAAAGACTTAAAGATACAGAAGAAAAAGTGGAAAATCTCTCGGTACAGGTCAATATGCAAAAAGATCAAATTAAGGAATTGGAAGGAAAGATAAAAGTTCTAGACTACAAATTGGGGGACTTGGAAGATAGATCCAGAAGAAATAATTTCCGAATTAGAGGAATACCAGAGAGCATTCCGAATCAAAAATTGGAAAAATATATGGAGGACCCATTTGTCTTCTTGGATCTTACCCCAAACAAAGAAACAAGCATATTGGAGAGGGGCCACAGAACTGCTAAATCGATAAAAGTGGCGGAGCAACTCCCCAGGGATGTAATGATCTGTTGTCATTCCTTTAAATTTAAAACCCAGATCATGAAAGCGTTCTCAGAAAAAGATCTGAAAGGCTCAATATACGAGGGCATAAAGATCTTCTCAGACCTGTCCTTTCAAACAAGGAAACAAAGACAGCATTTGCGCCCTATGCTGCAGAATTAAGAAATGCAGGCATTAAATATGTTTGGGGATTCCCAACAAGAATTAACCTGATATATGAAGGGCTAAGGAAAACCTTTTGACTCTGATATAAGATCAAGGGGGAGAAAGGAGAATATATAAAGAGAATACCATAACCCTAAAGATATACAAACAAATATAATGGAGGACTCCTTTTGTTTTGTTTTTTCCCCTCTGCTTGGTGTTTCCTCTCTTGTTTCCCTCCCCACTTTTCTTGTACAAGGAAAAGTAAATAGAGGGGTGGGGACAGATGGGGGATTGGGGAGAGGGGAGGGAGGGGAGGTGGTTGGGAAGAGGGGAGGAAGGGGTGATGATTGAGGTGAGGGGAAAAGGGGGATATATGACTCACAAACGATTGGACTCACACTGGATAAATGTTGAGACACAGGAGTTAAGGTCACGTAAAGAAAATAAGGCACAATGTTATTAGAGATAGCACCTAGGTAATGTTAGTAATAGTAGGAAAATGGAATAACCAATAGGGGGCAGGTGATGAATACAAAGGAATAAATAGAGTAAAGCACTAAAGGGTATTAAGGTTTAAAATATGACAAAGATAACTAAATAATTTGTGGATCACTAAGATATTAAGGGGGGGGGGTTAGAGATATATTGTTTCTCCTGATATGAGAGTGAGTGTAAGTAGGGGTAGTGACGGATGGAGAGGGGGGGGGGGGGACGGGCATAGGATGTCACCGGCAAGGTTGCCAGTTCCGGCTGGAGTCTAGATGCAAGGGCCGGAGCAGGTGTGATACCCTGTGCAGGGTGACCACTCTCCCCCAAGGGTGGAGCCCCAGGCTTTGAGCGGCCACAATTAGGGTTTTGAGGTCTTCTTTTGGGCATCTTGACAAACATGAAGAAACGGGCAAATCAGAAAACGTAGTCGGGGTCACAAGCCAAAAGGTCAGTATTAGTGAAGGACGGAGAAGCCAAGGTACTAGCCGAGTCAGGAGTGGAGAAGGACGGAGTAGTCATGGTACAGGCCAAGTAGATATCGGTAGATCAGGGAACAAAACAATAACACCAGCAAAAGACAGGCAGGCAAAATGTTCCAGCAAAGAGTGCTGGGAGGAGGGGGTTTAAATAAGGCAGTAACAATGGACAAGGAACACCTGAGCATAATTAAGTATGGGCAGGAGGTACAGACAGACACATAGCAATGGTGAAAAACCAGATGGCGCACAGAACAGTCACAGGCACCAGAAACACAAAGGTCCCAGGGTTCAATCCCATTTTTGTTTATGTGATGTGCAGGGCCGGCACCACCAGTAAGGCGACTTAGGCCTAGGGCGCATCTTAGCTGGGGGCGCCAGAACCCTGTGTCAAAAAAAAATAATCCTCCCCCTTACTTACCTTGTCGCTGCTGCTCTGTCTCCGGTGGAGGTCCGTGGCTGTGAGGGAAGCGTTATGCGGTCGCCTCCAGCCAATGTGCATTCAATAAAGTTTGTTAAAAAAAAACTTTATTGAATGCGCATTGGCTGGAGGTGATCGCACAATGCTTCCCTCACAGCCACAGACGGGCAGATGAGAGCACTGGGAGAGCAGCAACAAGGAGGTAAGTAAGGGGGAGAATCCTGGCATACTGTAGGGGAAAATCCTGGCATATTGGGTGGCTAAGTCCTGGCTGGCATATTGTGGAGGAAATACTGGCATATTGGGTGGCTAAATCCTGGCTGGCCTATTGTGGGGGAAAATCCTGGCATATTGGGTGGCTAAATCCTGGCTGGCATATTGTGGGGGAAAATCCTGGCATATTGGGTGGCTAAATCCTGGCTGGCATATTGTGGGGGAAAATCCTGGCATATTGGGTGGCTAAGTCCTGGCTGGCATACTGTGGGGGAAAATACTGGCATATTAGGTGGCTAAATCCTGGCTGGCATATTGTGCGGGAAAATCCTGGCATATTGGGTGGCATAATCCTGGGATATTGAGGGGCATAATCCTGGCATATTGTGGGTCATAATCCTGGGATATTGAGAGGCATAATCCTGGGATATTGAGGGGCATGATCCTGGCATATTGAGAGGCATAATCCTGGCATATTGAGGGGCATAATCCTGGCATATTGGGTGGCTAAGTCCTGGCTGGCATACTGTGGGGGAAAATATGTGAGCTAAATAATATCAAGCACACACTAGTGAATGGATATGCCCCCAATCAGAACCCAATGAGATTTATAAAAAAAACACTCAACAGGGTAGAAAGAATAAAAAAAGACACAATTATATGGATGGGTGATTTCAACTGCCTACTAGATCCGAATATGGACACTAGTACAAAAAAAATGAAAATAAAAATAGAAACATTATTAATATGGCAACAAGGTTTAGGGATCTATTAAATAAACATTCGCTGATAGACCTATGGAGAATATACCACCCCAATGAAAGAGACTATTCATGCTTCTCCAAAACACATTTATCCTACTCAAGGATAGACCTTATACTAGGAGAAAGACATTTGATTAAGTCAATAAGTAAAGTAAGGATAATTAGTACACCTTAGTCTGATCACAATATAGTCTTAGTAGAGATGAAAGATCAAAATAAAAAAATCAGACCAGAATGGAGGCTAAATGGGTCCTTACTTAAAGTTTTAAAAAAAGGTGACATTACTGGAAAATATAACAGAGTTATACTTCAAGGAGAATAAGAACAAAGGGGTAGAGGAGCCATTGGTATGGTGTGCCTACAAAAGTGTGATAAGGGGGCATATAATCAAAATGGGTATTATGGAGAATAAGAACAACAAACAAAGGAAATTAGGGTAATTGTATTTAGAGTTGGACCAGCTAAATAAGCAGAACAAAGAGGTAACAACCACACTGACTACGGGGAAAATGAAGGAAACTGAAAGTGAGATAAATAAAATTCTGATAGAAAAAGCAAACAGAGCTATACGTTATTTAAAATGAACCTGGTACTACCATGGTAACAAAACATCAAAGGAGATAATAAGTAGATTAAGACAAGAAAAATGCAAGAAAGTGATCTCTAAGATCAGAGATGGGGACAGGCTGGTAATGACACCGGAAGGAATTGGGAAAGCCTTCAAAACCTTTTACAAGGAGCTATACAATATCCCACAAGAGACACAGACCCAAAGGATAGAAAATTACATACAGAAATGAAAGCTCCCAGTGTTAACCGAGCATCAACTACAGCTGCTAAATCGCCCGATTGAGGAAAGAGAGGTGGAGGAGGCGATTAATAGATTATTACCAAATAAGTCCCCTGGTCTGGATGGTTTCGACAATTTATTTTATATAATAATGAAGGATAGGTTAAAAGGGGAGATGACCACACTCTTTAACACAATGGGTAGAAGGGAAAAGATACCGGAAGAACTGATACAAGCGCATATAGTACCAATACCAAAAGAGGGAAAAGATCAAGAAAGAGTTAACAATTATAGACCAATAGCTCTACTCAATGTGGATATAAAAATATACTCCTCAGTTATAGCAGAGAGAATAAAGGAGGTGATAGTCTCCCTGGTCCAATCAGACCAGGTGGGTTTTGTACCAGGTCGCTCTGCGATTGATAATACCTGTAGACAGTTGGATATACAGGAGGCCGTGAGGCAAATTGGAACCCCATTGCTGACCCTGTCGTTGGATGCAGAGAAGGCTTTCTACAGGGTCGGCTGGGCCTTTATGAAGTCTACCTTGGGGGCTTTTGGGTTTGAAGGGAACATTTTGGATATGATCATGATTCTATACACTTCTCCATCAGCAAAGGTAAAGGGAAGTGGCTTCTCATCGGAGTGGTTTTACATCAAGAATGGAGTTAGACAGGGCTGTCCGCTTTCCCCACTTCTGTATCTACTAACCCTGGAACCACTGGCGATAGCAATTAGGGATAATAAGAAAATTAAAGGATTTGGGTATGACGGGGGAGAGCAAGGTCGTCATGTATGCGGACGACGTTGTTCTCACCCTGGATAACCCAGTGGAGTCCATGGAGAAACTTAAGACTATTACTGGATATTCAGAATACTCAGGCTATAAAATAAACTGGGACAAGACTATCGCAATGCCAAGTAATGTGGAGGTTAGGGGGGAGAGAACTCTAAAAATCAGATACGGCTTTAAGTGGGAAAAGCACTGCTTTAGCTATTTAGGAATTAAGATAGGCGCAGATATAAACAAAGTGGTAGAAAATAACTTCAAACCGCTGATGATACATACAAACAAACAACTGAAGGAATGGAAAGGGAAAGGTCTCTCCTGGTGGGGAAGAGTGACCATAGTAAAAAAATATATGTCCTACCAAAGTGGACATATATGTTCAGGATGATACCATTACGGGTACCGAGACCATGGATACAGATGGCTCAGGCGGCAATGAATAGATTTGTGTGGCAGGGAAAAAAACCTTGTATTAAATTGAAATGTCAAACACAAAAACCTAAACAAGGGGGATGGGGAATGCCCAATTTAGAGGAATACTATAGAGCCAACTTATTAACACACGCGCTAATAACACAAAAAGACGAGAGTAAAAAAGAAAGATGGTATAGGATAGAACAACAAGAGATGGAACTTAGAAATCTAGGGGCACACTTTTGGAGGTTACCCATTAAAGATAGACAGAAACCGAATAAAGGGGAAAAAAGTAGGATTTTAATGGACCTGAAAAGGGAATGGGATAAACTCAAACGTAATATAAATATAAAAAATAGATTACTGACATGCCTCCCGCTCGATATTATAGGCTCCTTGATAGAGGACCTGAATATTAGTCCCTGGAAAAGTAGGGGGTTGGAGGCAATAGAAGATCTATATGAAGTAGGAGATATGAAAACATTCGCCCAAATTAGAGAAGAATATAATATACCAGGCTCAGAAATATTTACATACCTAAGATTGAAGGGATCTTTAACTAGGTTTGGACATAAAGTGGATACAGACATAGAAAGGAGCCTGGCTACTCTATTGGGGAAAAAAGGAATGCAAAAAAGTTGATATCAAAATGTCGGGAATTAATAAGACAGAGTTCCCCGGAAGATAAAATAGCAGCAATAGAGATCTGGAGAAAGGAGGGGATGGAGGAAATAACAAAAGAAAACTGGCTCAACTCGCTAAGGGAAGTTTACAAATGGGTGCACTGTCTGAATTTAGCAGAGGTTCACTATAAGGTCTTAAATTACTGGTACTTGGTCCCCTCTAGAGTTGCAAAAATGTTTCTGGGGAGTCCGGATATATGCTGGAGATGTGGTGTAGAAAGGGGAGATTTTATGCATGTTTGGTGGAGCTGTGCACCATTGAAAACATATTGGGAAATGGTCAGGAAAAAAACTAATAAAATGTGTGGAAGCAACATGTTATTAAGACCTGAAACATTATTGCTTCAATTAGATGTCCAGATCTGGCCGGCAGCAGACAGAGCATTGATGATCCACATATTGGTAGGAGCAAAGCTGCTGATTGCCAGAAACTGGAAAACGGATAGGATTCCAACATGGACAGAGCTGAGAAACTTAGTGGTGCATAATCTTCAGATGGAGAGTGGTATAACATTCCAATTTCAAATGGGGGGTGGGGAAAGCTGAGAGCAGATTGGAATACATGGATCCAGAAATGTAAAGGGAATTAATTTATATACTTGGGCAGGAAGAAGGAAAATAGATTGGATTGAGGAGGAGAAAGAGGAGCTGAATGATTGCCCCCCCATATCCCTGACGCCCTCACCGGCACGGTATTAGTTGTGTATGTGTTATTCTATATTAATATGTGAGATGAACGGGTTTAAGCGGACCGATATTATGGGAAGATATGAGGATATCCGCTATAGAGTAAAGAGTACATCCAGTGTGCAATGGTCTAACTTGTTCACAAGGTACCTGTATTGAAGAAGGAAAGAGAGGAATACCTGAGATGTGTAGATTAATATGGAAACAGATACATTATTATTAGAGACCTGCATAGAGTAGGCACTGCAGATGCACTTTACCATATGCACCTGGGGTAAACTTTAGAATAGCCTCATATATTAAAACATTTTTTTTTGTCTTTTGTCTTTGTTATGGTACATGTGAAGATGTCTTATAAGTAAATTTGTTATTGTCTTTTTATATGTTAGGGAATAAAGCAATAGGAGAACCAGTAAAGGGGGGGGGGGGGGGGGGGGGCGATAGGGTTAGGAAATAATAATACATCCGATATTAATGATGACTTATTGCACCGAGTTCCCGAATTGAATCATGAACAGACTGTATGGCATTCATTACCCAGCCTGCTGTCCTTCAGATTTTCCATTTATTGGATTTGTAGATTTCTGGTAGTCCAATGTGGACTTTTATTAGTGATTCTGCAGAAGGCCTTGATGGTAAGCTATGTCTTTTTACTGATGACACAAAGGTTTGCAATAAGGATGATGGTCCTGGAGGGATAAGCCAAATTGCAAATGATTTAGGTAAACTATAAAAATGGTCAAAACTTTTGCAATTGATATTTAATGTGTGACATTCTCTTGGAGTATGAGACACATCCTCTTCCTGTTATTCATTCACTTTGACTGGCCTTTCTCAACAGGAATTAAAAATGACACATGGTTTCTCCTATTCCAGGCAGTATACTTATGAACTCCTCTTGAAATAGACCAAGACCACTTGCTCTATTCCATAGTTTTATAAAAGAATGCCCATATATTTTTTTTGTAAAAAAGCCTGTGTGCTACAATTAATGGCGTTCTAGTTTGTGTAGGGATAAGAAGGTGAGATCGTGGTGAGCCATACTTTTTTTGCAATTGTGCGAACACCATGTACACAAACCCTTTTCATGCTTCACAGTCACAATTGTAAGTTAAGTTAGGAGCTACCTTAAATCTTGCAGTTCAACTATTTATTTTATAAATCATTTTGTTACAATACCAGTAGTATGATTTTTTTGAAACTATTAATAAGTCTTTAAAGGAACACTAAACCTTACTTTTCACTCGTGCTTCTAATATAGAAGCACAAGTGAAATGTCCGTTGTTCCTTTAGTGAGGATTAACTGGCGTGTACTTTTGACAATACATGCCAGTTTATCCTGTGATCGACAGAGGCCATGCTTGCATAGGAAGCAGGTAGCCATCTGATCCTTGTTTTTGCATGAGACATTAACTAGGTCCCCCTTGCTGATCCCACGAAAAAACAATAGTCGTTCTCTGCGCTAGCAGCAAGAGACCCTCGCATTCAGCAGACAGAGAGGGGCGAGCCCCCACTCTGATTGGCTGTGCTCGCACTGACAACGCACGGAGGAACTGCTGTGTCTCGCATGTGAGACACAGCAGTTTGTAAACCAGTGTGTATCTACTAAGATACGCGTCGGGTTTATTTTCAACGTGTGGGACATGTTTTGTTTAACCTTTGCTTCCTTGAAGGAGCAAGGGTTCAACAATGTAGAATGTCCCTTTAAATAAACTTTTTCTAAACTGTTTAAAGACCAAAATATCTGTAAGCTTCTACAACATGCCCAACTGAGCAAAATGGTTCACTATTAGAGTTGAGCGGACTCCTGGATTTTCGGGTTCGGCCGAACTTCGGAAAAAAGTCCGGGTTCGTGGTCGAACTTGACCCCGAACTTGACCCCGAACTCCATTGAAGTCAATGGGGACCTGAACTTTTGGCCACTAAAATGCCTCTAAAAAAGTCCTGGAAAGGGCAAGAGGGCTGCAAAATGAAGGAAAATGTGGGTGAGTGTCCCCATTCATACGAATAGGTCAATTGACCTATTTGTCTGAATGGGGACTCTATTTCGGTTTATAGAAAGCCAAAAGCCATGTAATGCTATTGGCTTTATATAAACCGAAATAGAGTCCTAATTCATAAGAATAGGTCAATTGACCTATTCTTATGAATGTGGACTCTATTTCAGTTTATAGAATAGCAATAGCATTACATGTATTCCATAAACCGAAAGTCTATAAACCGAAAGATAATGCTATTATTATTATATTATTATTATTAGTAATGCTATTGCTATTCTATAAAAAGAAAGTCTATAAACAGAATGTCTTTCGGTTTATAGACTTTCAGCTTAAGGAATACATGTAATACTATTGGCTTTCTATAAACCGAACTAGAGTCCCCATTCATAAGAAACTCTTATGAATGGAGACTCTATTTCGGTTTATAGAAAGCCAATAGCATTACAAACAATGTAATCACCGAACCCCGAACTCCAACACAGACATACAGTGAAATGTCCGTGTTCGGGTCCGGGGTCCAAAAACCGTAAAGTTCGGTACGAACCCGAACAGTGCGGTTCAGGTTCGCTCAACACTATTCACTATCTATTGTTATATGGGTACAAACCATGCTATAATCCTAGTTCATTCTATATACATTATTATAGTATTAAACCAACATAACTTAGGTCATAGATATTTTGGGTGCTACTAAGAACAAAAAATATGTTGAAGCAATGGGATACAGCCTTGAAATTTATTTTCTTTACCACTTTTGGTACATGACATGTCATTAAACATCGCTTTGGCATCAAGTGGGTTAACAATGCTATTTACTGTTCATAATACTTTAAAATTGATGTAAAAATAAAATGGGCCTGAATAATGTATTGATACTTTGACCAGAAAATGTTTGCTTACTCACATAACGTAATGTGCCTCTTAGCACAGCTGGGTCCCCCCTTTCAGAGTGTTTTATTTTTTATGAAGTAAAGAAAAACATTATTTTTGTAAACTAGTGTTTTAATTTAATTGATCACAAGTCAGTGGGCTAGAATGCCAATAGTTAGCTTCAATTTACCTCACAATTTGCACATTTTAGGTTCTGCTAAGCTGAAGAACCGAAGCATGAGGGAATACAAAAATATGGAGATCATAATCCAGAGAGACTTGAATGCATACATCTGTAAAAGCTACAGACCACAGCTCAGGTGGAAAGAATGTATTGAATTGAGAAATGTCGTTATTAAATTGGAGAACAAAACAGCATGGTACTTCAGCGAATGCTTGGAGAACTGATAAGATGATTTCAAAGGAATAAAGTTAGACTTGTATGGAAGGAGATTATTTAAAGAGATACTCCAAGGCAAAAAGATCCAAGCAATCAGAAAAACCCCTACTACACTCCCTCGTTATGTCCTGTCTCAACTAGTGTAGCCATTCTACCTATTCAACTTCTACTACAATATATTCAAAATTTTGCTAGAAGACTCATTATCCTCATCTACTGTGCTACGTTTAAAGACCTTCGATGGTTTCACCTTTCTTCAAGTAATACATTTAAAATACTAAACCTAACATACAAAGTTCTATTTCACTAAATTCCGCCCTACACTACCTTTGCATTCTTCATATGGACTATGTCTCTCCTCCTCTCTAATCAATTTTTTCCTCTCACTTTTATAAATACTCTCCTGGGCCGCCTCACTTGTCTTATTCAGAGCCAATTAGAGGGCTCCCTCAGAGGTGAGTGTGCAGTCCCCATGCATATGCTCACATTGTCACAGACTAGAACCTGTGAATTGGGACACTCCATGGAGTGTAAAAGATGAACACACATGGCAACCTTGAACACAATGGATTAAGAATCTAAGTGGAATTTGCATGCTCAACATTTCTACCCAGAGGCAACCAGCAAGTAAAGATTGCAATCTAATTTTATTTATTTCATTATCCAACATGCAAAAACTGGGCATATTTGAGCATGCAAACAAATAAGAATAAATCAATGCTACCTTCTTCACCACATGCATACCTCCCAATATTATCTCCAAGTGAATCAGGACACTGGGACGCAATGCTTGGGGTAGAGGGACAGTGCGTGTCCCAGATACCGGAGAATGAGCTGAAGAATGCAATTTAGTGGTTTTTAAGGCCAGGTAGAATTCCACAGGACTGCGGGACAGAACCCTGAAACCAGGACTGTCCTGCGCAAATCTGCATTAACAAAAGATTTTAATCGATGTGGTTGGTTGATTAACAATGCTTCTGCTCATTACAAGATAGCATTACTCAAATGTGGTAGTCATTTCAAGTAAATGTTTATAAATATTATGACGTTTATTTAAAATTATTATTTTTCCATGTCAGCAACTGTCAGAATACCATGGAATTGCACTGTGACAAGGTTTGTGTCAAATGCCCTCCCGCTGCACCGTAGGACATGCTTACCTCATTAGGGTACACTATACAAATACAAATATAAATTCATATGGTGCAATACAATACATAATATATATATATGTGAGGAGAACATAGAGTCAGTTTGGGTTACATTAGAATTTGGTAATCATATGGTAACTTGGGTAGGTGTGATTTATAGGCCCCCTGGACAAATAGAGGAGTTAGATAATCTACTAGTTGAGGAAATAGCTAAAATGACAATGAAGGGAGAAGTGATCATCATGGGTGACTTTAATCTTCCTGATGTGAAATACAAAATAACTAATTGCGCCAGGAGTACGCATATCCTAAACTCCCTACTGGGATTATCTCTAAAACAAGAAGTGGAGGAGCCAACTCGAAAGCAGGCCATACTAGACTTAGTGTTCACAAATGGAGATTTGTTATCAGATATTACTGTAGGTGAAAGTTTAGGATCTAGTGATCACCAGACAGTGTGGTTTAATATAAGAACAGTGACGCAGTCACACCACACAAAAACAAAAGTTGTAGATTTTAGAAAAACAGACTTTTCTAAAATTAGATTAGGTGTAAAGGAGTCATTATCAGACTGGAGCAATTTAAATGGAGTCCAGGAGAAATGGGATTAGCTAAAAGTTGCACTACTGAAGGCAACAGAAAATTGCATAAGGCTTGTCAGTAAGAACAACAAATTGAAGAAACCACTGTGGTACTCTGCAGAGGTGGCTAAAATTGTAAAAAATAAAAAGCTAGCATTTAGTAATTATAAAAATACTCAGAGTGAGGAAGATAGAAAGATCTATAAGAGTAGGCAGAAAGAGGCAAAGCAAGCTGTAAGAGCTTCCAAAGCACACACAGAAGAGACTATAGCCCACTCAGTGAAAAAGGGGGATAAAACATGTTTTAGATACATAAATGAGAAAAGGAAAGTAAAACAAGGATTAGTTAGATTAAAAACCAAAGAAGGATGCTATGTAGAAGAGGATAAAGGCTTAGCAGACTGCCTTAATGAATATTTTTGTTCAGTTTTTACAAATGAAAATGAGGGTAAGGGACCTCATTTAGGGAAAAAGACTAATGAGTCTTTTGATGCATGTAAGTTTACAGAGGAAGAGGTTTTACTTCAGCTGTCTAAAGTAAAGACAAATAAGTCAATGGGACCTGATGGGATACATCCAAAGTTATTAAAAGAACTTAGTGGTGTACTAGCAAAACCGTTAACAGATTTATTTAACCAATCATTGTTAACGGGAGTAGTTCCAGAAGATTGGAAATTAGCTAATGTTGTGCCCATTCACAAGAAAGGTAGTAGGGAGGAGGCGGGAAACTATAGACCAGTAAGTCTTACTTCAGTTGTGGGGAAAATAATGGAAACCTTGTTAAAGAATAGGATTGTTGAACATCTAAAGTCGCTTGGATTTCAAGATCAGAGACAGCATGGGTTTACTTCAGGGAGATCATGCCAAACTAATCTTATTGATTTTTTTGATTGGGTGACTAAAATAATAGATCAGGGTGGTGCAGTAGACACTGCTTACCTAGATTTCAGTAAGGCTTTTGACACTGTCGCACATAGAAGGCTTATCAATAAACTGAAATCTTTGAGTTTGGATTTCAATATTGTTGAATGGATTAGACAATGGCTGAGTGACAGGCAACAGAGGGTTTTAGTCAATGGGGTATATTCGATGCAAGGTTTTGTTACTAGTGGGGTACCTCAGGGATCTGTACTTGGACCCATTCTCTTTAATATTTTTATTAGCGATATTGCAGAAGGTCTTGTTGGCAAAGTATGTCTTTTTGCTGATGATACAAAGATTTGCAGCCGGGTTGATATTCATGGAGGTATAAGCCAAATGGCAAATGATTTAGCCAAACTAGAAAAATGGTCAGAGCAGTGGCAACTGACATTTAATGTGGACAAGTGCAAGATTATACACCTTGGGCGTAAAAATCCGAAAGCAGAATATAGACTATTTGGTACAGTCCTAACCTCAACATCTGAGGAAAGGGATTTAGGAGTAATAATTTCAGAGGACTTGAAGGTAGGTAGGCAAGGCAATAGAGCAACAGGAAATGCTAGCAGAATGCTTGGTTGCATAGGGAGAGGTATTAGCAGTAGGAAGAGGGAAGTGCTCATGCCATTGTACAGAGCACTGGTGAGACCTCACATGGAGTATTGTACGCAGTACTGGAGACCGTATCTCCAGAAGGATATTGATACTTTGGAGAGAGTTCAGAGAAGGGCTACTGAACTGGTTCATGGGTTGAAGGATAAAACTTACCAGGAAAGGTGAAAGCATCTTAACATGTATAGCTTGGAGGAAAGACGTAACAGGGGGGATATGATAGAAACATTTAAATACATAAAGGGAATCAACACAGTAAAGGAAGAGAGTATATTTAAAAGAAGAAAAACTACCACAACTAGAGGACATATTCTTAAATTAGAGGGGCAACGATTTAAAAGTAATATCAGGAAGTATTACTTTACTGAGAGGGTAGTGGATGTATGGAATAGCCTTCCAGCAGAAGTGGTAGAGGTAAACACAGTCAAGGATTTTAAGCATGCGTGGGATAGACACAAGGCTATCCTAGCTATAAGACCGGGAACGGGGGACTAATAAAAGTACTCAAAACAAATTGGGCAGACTAGATGGACCGAATGGTTCTTATCTGCCGACACATTCCATGTTTCTATGTTTCTATGTTTATATATATAAATATATATATATATATATATATATATATATATATATATATATATATATATATAAACCATACCTGCAATCAGAATGGTCATATTGGATTGGACCGGCTAATATTGGATCACTTTGTAGGGTTTAAGTGTTCCATGGTTTATAGTTATATAGTGCTCTTATATTATACCATGCAGTATATACTCCTGTACTATGTAGTCTTACTGAAATGAATACTGTCATATCTCTTACTCAGATGTGCCTAGCTAGGTGAATGAACTTGAAATAAAATATATAAGGGTCTATAAACACAAAAAAAAGTAAAACTGCTCTACATATAATTTTAAAGTTACTCTCTAGTTTATACACCATCCCACTCACTTTAGGTGAGAGCAGTGGGTGCCTATAAACTCATACAACAACATTTTTTGCCACTCTCAATTATTTGATGTTTGACGACAGACCTGCTGTGGCATAGTTTCTCTTAACATCACCAATTGTTACAAATATATAAGGGTCTACCAATAAAGACAAAATAGCAGGGAATTGAGACTGGAATTTCAAACTTCCTATCCTGTTAATTGTGAAACCTTTTACTGTTACAGCATGGTGGGATGAAACCTGACCAGTGGGGCATGGATGCACATATAACATATCACTTTAGCAATACCAGGTATTGATACACTCTTGCTGTGACTGGTAGTTTCACCTACTCAGGTAAAATTGTTATGGTTTTATGGTTATATCAGCAATCATTATATTGCAGTATTTTAAGATATATTAATGTTATTATGATTCACACTGTAGCTTTATATATATGTCATCAAATTAACAGCGGCCTTTCAACCCTACATATGGGTTCTGTGTGTTTATGATTCTGAGGGTTATCTCCTTTTATCCAATCCTCCTGCAGCCATGTATATACATATGTGAAATATTTAAATATATTTTTTTAATATAATATATTTTTATTACATAAAATATAATCACTATTTATTTTCCCAGATCCAGTGTTAGTGGTCAAATATATATTTTTCCTGTATTTGCAAAGCAAATATGATCAATTTATTTTTCTATAAAAAAAAAGTTGGATTCTAAAAGAATACTGTCAAAGACCTTAGTGGAAGGGGGTTGAGAAATGGATTGTTTTTTACATTATATTTTTTTTTTTTTAGAAATTCAATGCTTTACCATCTGCTTTACCTTTGATTAGGTCCAGGTTGTAACCTCACAGCACGTTCAGTTTTGCTACCCATAATCTTTCACATGAACACGGTGCATCATCACCCCTGCTTTAAGACAAGGCATATCTCAAAATTGATATATCAGTCACAGCATAAAAAGCTATCATTCCTATAGGGCAACTGTTTAGCTGAGTACAACATAAACTCTCCTCCTGTGTCTCATTTCAACACATTGTTCCACGTAGTGATGTTTCAATGTGAAATGAACTTTATTCATGCTGTGCATCTGAGTAGAAAAGAGACAGAAGTACATATATGATAAACGGGGAAAGAAAATCCAATAGAAATTTAACAAGTCTATAAAATTCAGAAGCATTTCCTCTGCTTAAATAATTTAGTACTTAACATTGACTTTTCATTTTTTTTTTTTATAATTAAATACTATTTATTTATTTGTAGAAATGTAAACCTACAGGGGAAATGAATAAATGTATTTTCAGTAATAAGCATGGTTCAGCTATACTTGGCAGGAGATAAATGCTCTGCGAGAGTGAAATTATTTTCTGGGTCACTGCTTCCCTGCCTAAATGATCATATATATATATACAAACAGCAGATACAAATTGAGTACAGTTCTATCAATATAACATAGTATACACTCTCAACATTCTGTTTTTCGTGTAGAAAAATAGTTTTCTTCTGTAGAACTCAATTTAATCTGTTCAGCATTGATATAGAATGTTTATATATTCATGACAGTGTATACCAAGTATTATAGTCACCATGATAGTTATTGCCCCAACACAAACAACTGAATGAATGATATGTATTACAGAACTGGAAAAGTTGTCTATATGTTGTGTTCTTTTACTTTTGTTGTCTCGAAGAAATGTTTAGATTTTTAGGACATGCATTTTTTGTCCTTCTTACAAATTCAACTGGTCTGGACCAATATTAAATTACTCATTTGAGGGTGTGGCTTGCTGCTGAGGAAAATGGCTGCTTGAAAGTAGTACACCCATCTTCCCAGATAAACACACTTAATCCAATACCATCACTAATCATGGGAAGAAATAAAAGGACACCTACTAACCTCCAAAAGGTAGCAATAGACAGTGGTGTATCTTGATTTTGTGCTGCCCTAGGCAGACAAAATCCGGGCACCCCCCTACCCAAGCTGCACACCCACGTTACACACCTAAGACATGCCCCATCACCTCCATTTCATGACCCCACATCACACATAACATTCAGACTCACATCAAGCTCATACTCCCATCACACACACACTCCTACTCCCATCACACTCAGTCACACACTCCTACTCCCATCACACTCAGTCACACACACTGACTCCCATCACACACACTGTCTCCCATCACACACACTCTGACTCCCATCAGCACTTACCTTTCCCTGGTGGCTAGTGGCAGGCAGCATGGTCCCTCCATGCTGCCTGTTCGGCTTCCCGGTGATTGTGCCGACAGGTCACGTGACCGGGCGCGCGTATGACGTCAGCGCGCCCGTCACGTGACTGTCGGCACTTCCGAGTCAGACTGCACGGGGAGCCGAACAGGCAGCACTGAGGTTTCTCTGTGCTGCCTGTTCGGCTCCCCGTGCCTGGCAGGCAGAGCGATGGTGAGGGGGGATCTTCCGATCCCCTCTCACCTCCGTCTCTGCCTGCAAACGCGGTCTTTTTTTTTTAAAAGTGCTGGGGGGCGCTGCCGCCCCCCAAAATTTGCCGCCCTAGGCATCCGCCTAGGATGCCTCGCGGTAAGTACAGCACTGGGGATAGACCAATCTCTACTTCACTGCTTCATATTTTAGGAGTCCATCTTAGTGTCTCAATCCTCAGATGATCATGTGACCTACTTTCCCACCAGTTCTTTTTCTGTAAAAGATGGCAGAATGGATGTGGTGCAACGTTCTACCACATCAATCTGTTATGTTGCAGATCTTCTCCTTTGCACCCTGGAGAGAAAACATCAGTAACCTGATACCTGAACTTAAAAAGTTGTGCAAGGTGAGGTGTCCACACTCTTCACTGAATTTAAAAAACCTAGGACTACATATATCAAATCATGAGGGAAACAATATACACAGACATTTAAACACATCTCCTAGATGTCCTATATATGGACGGCTATCAGCATTGTCTTGAGGACCTTGATAATCGAGGCTGCAGACACAGTGGGGTATTCAATGTCCTACGTTGATTTATCTCTTGAAATTGAATCCTATAGAATACAATATACATTTTTTGTTAAACTCCAGATCATTTCTGCAGAAGATGTCTGATTAGATTGATTAAAAAAGTGTTTCTTAACTGGTGGGTCTTGACCCAAAAGTGGGAAGAGAGCTGCTGTGGAGTGGGTCGTTGATGTGTGTTTATGCTTAGTCAAAAAGTCTAACTTTTGATTTGGGGTAGGATCCATGATATAACGAAGTCCACCAATAAACAGAAAGCATTGTTTCAGTAGTGATGCTGATAACTCTTTCTGTAACCCCTGTAGGATTAGGAAACTGCATAAGTTTCACTGTTTACTTTGGGGATACAATTTCAAAATGCACCTGAGATGGGTTGAGTGAAGTTTGAGCTTGGTGCAGCAGTGAGTGTTTAGTGTACCTTTGTTAGAGTGGCACAAGAATGGACATTGAACACAACCTCAGAGTTGCTTTGTCTGCCATCACCCCATACTTTTAGATACTTATAAGCAGCAAGAAGCATCATCATTAGTTCTAATTAGTCTCATATTCAAATGGCTTTTTTAAAATTTTACTGGGTTTTTAGCTCAGTAGCACTTTTATATTCACTTGCACTGAGATCACTGTTTTTTAGCTCAGTAGCACTTTTATATTCACTTGCACTGTGATCACTGCTCTGTTTATTTTGCAAAGAACCCTGGTTTTTGTCCATCGTTGAAATAGTGCATATATACATTGTGGAATACTGAACAATATTTTTGTGGAATAAATTATAATGTTTTGGAAATGTATTATTTTTGGGTTGGGACTTAATGACCAAGGACAAATGTGGGTCCTGGGGTTAGACAGGTTGAGAACCACTGATCTAAACCACATTTTATCTTCATTTAAGACTTTGCTTGATCTTCTGCTAACAAAATGTAAAACTAATTTTGTTATTTACTATAATCACAGATTACACAATGTCTTGGTGATTAAGTCCCTGGTGTGTTTGGAAATGATAGATGAAATGCAGTGTGGGTAGAGGGGAATACCAATAATAACGTTGTGCTGAGAGACATGTCTCAATGTTTGCTGATAACATTAAATTAGGTAATAAAGGTAATCATCAAAGGATTGTAATCTCTGGAAAGTGTCAAATCCCCCCCCCCCCTGAGAACCCCTCAACTAGTTATTTTTAATTTGTATGTAAGGTTAAGCGACTAACTCGCATGATTGACTGAGCAAGTTTGACTAACAGGAACTTACAACTAACAACTACAGGCTTTCACATCTTTACATTTTGATTGGTCCAAACTTGAATTACTAAGATCATGTACTTATTTATTGTATATTGTATGCTGCTTTTATGTATGTTTTTCTCTGCTTTTTTTTCTTCTTTTTTTTTTTTCGTACATTGGAGACGTGGGGAAGGAGAAGAGAGGGAGAAGAAGGAAAAGGGGAAAAAAAAAAAGGAGAAGGAATATCAAGACTATACAATATGAATAGGTTAAGCTCATCCATATGTCTATAATATACATAAAATTCCCAAGTGGAGACCCAAAAACGATAGATCAATATTTAGATTGACATAAATGTAAGGTCTTACTCAGAATAACTCCAATACATAAGGGAACACTACACTTACTATTAAATATGAAGGCAAGGTACCTGTGAATGAATGTGGAAATATGTCAATGTTACTCTATAAGTGTTTTGTATCTGTAAAATCTTTTTATATGTTTATAAAATAAAAAAATAAAAAATTAGGTAATAAAGGTAATAAAGAGTAATCTTGATGTTTTTCTTTACAGGAAGATTTGGACAGAGTGGGGAACTGTACAATTAAGTGGCAAATGAGGTTCAAAATAGACAAATGTAAAGTTATGCATTATGGGGAAAATAATAACAAAGCAACATATACTTTAAATGGTGTTTCCCTGGGTAAAACTACTAATGAAAAGGATCTAGGAATAATTGTTGATAACAGACTTGGCAACAGTGCCCAATGCCAGTCAGCAGCTGCAAGGGCCAATAAGATATTGGCGTGTATAAAACGAGTTATAGGTTCACAGGAGGAGGATATCGTCTTGCCTCTTTACAAATCAATGGTAAGACCTCACCTTGAATCTGCAGTACAATTCTGGGCACCAGTCTTTAAAAAGGGTATTATGGAACTAGAAAAAGTGCAAAGGAGGGCTACAAAATTAATAAGGGGATTGGAGGATCTGAGTTAAGAAGAGAGTCTTAAAAAGTTGCATTTATGTAAGAAAAAATGTGTCTCAGAGGGGATATGATAACATTATATAAATATGTGCAGGGCCATTATAAAGAGCTCTCCAGTGACCTGTTCATTAACAGAAATGTAAAAAGAACAAGAAGTCACTGAAACTGGAAGAGCAAAGTTTTCATAGAAAGCAAAGGATTCTTTATGGTAAAGTTATGGAACTCACTGCCAAGAGGGGTAGTGCTATAAACTACAATAGATGCTTTTAAAAATGGTCTGGATGTTTTTTTTTTTTTTAGAAAAGCAGAACATACAGTGCTATTAATAATACAATAAGCATTAATATTAGAGTTTATTGATCCAAGAAGAAATCTGATTGCCCTTTGGAGTCAAGAAGGAATTTTTCACCCTAGGAGGAAAAAATTTGAAAAAGCTTCCTTAGGGTTTTTTTTGCCTTCTTTTGGATTAAAAGCGGGAATTTAGTTTTTTTTTACAGTTTTACGATTTGTTGCACTTTTGTTGAACACATTTAGTAATGCAACTAAGATCCATACATGATACATGGAAATCTCATTAATTCCATATTTATTTGCTTACTAAGTATGCCTTTTGCTAAGTATTTCTCCTACTGGTATTTGGGGTCTTTTATGTTGATTTACATAATAGTTATACAAAAAGTTTAGGTACATAACTTTTTGCTGTCTGCTAAAAATGTACACAAATGTATCAGAATATTTACTCTCTCAGCAGGTGCTAGATCAAACAAATCCTGTTCTTCAACCTCTTAAAAAAACTGGCATGGATCACAGAAATCCTAAAACTGACCTCCAAGTGACCTGTGGAAAAGTATGGGAGATATGCTGAGTTGGATAAACACAAAGCATAAGAGTTATCTGAAAAAGGGTAAAACAACAAGGGGTGCATTCTGTGACTTAATATATGGTTATGCTAAAAATGTACTCTACTGGAAGCCAGCAAGCAAAAACATTTAACCCTATCAATGCCAAAGGGTTATATAATGATATTTTATTGCCAAGAGTATAAACTTTACCTGTACAATGGGAAATGTGCTACATCGGATAAATAATTTCACTTATGTTTGTCTAGATATAATTCCAAATGTTTGAATTTCAGTTAAATAATTTCAGTTTATAATCTATAGTATTTGAAATGCAAATTACATTGTAGCACAACATAGCTTTGTAGACCAAACACAGTTAATGGTAATACAAGCAGAAAAGTGCCACACGATTCGCAAAGACAGAAAATGTAATGCAAGACACTAGAATCCCTGATACAAATAGACACAACATGAAATTGATGCTCCTGACATCAACTCAGCAACCCACTGTGATGTCCATTTGCAAGCCTTGACAATGTTATATAATATATACCCATCGGAAGCAATAAAGTATTTAATAAAGTGTAAAGAAATGGTTATTCTGTAATCAGCGCTGCATAATGTGTGACACAAACTGTGAAATGTACTACTTTGACTTTATTACTATTCTTTTTTTTTCCTTTTAAACAAATCGAATGACAAAAACACCTACTATCAACATAAAAACATAGAAATTGAAGGCAGTGAAGAATCAATTCGCATATTTAGTGTTTCCATTTTTTCGCAATAGAATACTCATAGTATCTGAAATGTTTTCTCCCAGGATTTATTCTAGATATTTAGCACTACTCTACTGAGTGTGCATTGTGCTTAGCCACTCACAAGCAGGTCAGTTGAGATGAACATTTTGGGAGCTATTAATAAAAAATGTGAGGTGCAGGTGAACGTTTCATCTCGCTGATTTAAATGTGCATTGAGCAGGAAAACATCTGGTATGTTGGCCCTGCATAATGTATAGTTGGTTTAAATATTTAAGAAATGTTCATCTGAACTCAACTCATCTGTAACTCACTTTTAGTGAATATCTCATGTCAGCTAACTGACTTGTGCATTGTGCAGTGACAAACCTAGTGAGTTTCTCCTAGAAGACCTCAGTCGAACGCATTGCCAACTTTTTTAAATATTGAAGAAATATTCATCTCACCTCACCTCATCTGCACCTCCTTATTGAAGAGTTGACAAAGATGTATCTGTTGTAAGACAGACAAGCTAAACAGCTTATAGTGAGAAACTCTCATGTTATCTTAAAGAGCATGTATATGTGTACAGAGTGTGTTCTATTATAATGGAGGAGAAACTACTTTATGTCTGTAGAGTTAACATTGAGTTTTAGATAATACATGGACATCTGAAAAAATCTGCACTTTGAAAGACAATAAAGAATACATAAATTACCTAAAAAAAAGTATGTATTCTCAACACATCATCTATCAGCAGTATAAAGTATTTAAAATAATGCATTGTGTATAAAAATGAAAAAATTTTTTTTTTAGTACCAAGTATATAAACACAACAGGAATGATGATGCTGAAATACTGAAGCACAAAAGCAGCCCTTTATAATGTTGACGCAATCTAATGTCTTTACCACTGTCAAAAATCACATGACCTGTTAACATGCAATATTTTACACATGACATCAATAGTAAACCATAGCAGTATAATGTTAAGCAGTATAATGTTAAGCATGCTTCCTTCAAGCCAATGCCACACAGCAAGTTTACAAAAAATAAAAACAGTAGTCTCATTCTCCGCTATATTTCAAGCCAAAGAGGGATTTTCAAAGAGAGGAAAAATATTTATAGCTTTGATCTCAAAGATATTTCACAGTAAATATATGTAATTTTAATGACTTATTTTGCTTAAGAATATAAATTCTATTTTAGTAAATATCAGGCAATACACTCATGTTCGTAGACCAAAATATATATTCAATTACTAACCCTGGTTAGACAACACACTGAGCAAGTAGGAAGGTGATTAATAAATTAATAGCACTTGTAAACAACTATTTTCCTAATTATTAGCATTATTAATATACATTTCAGATACAAGTTACAAATACGGGATGTCTTTATATGTTCAGACAGACTGTAAGGATGATAGGGAAGCCCCTACAATTAATGTGGACAAGTGCAAGATTGTGCACCTTGGGCGTAAAAACCCAAAAGCAGAATATAGACTATTTGGTACAGTCCTAATCTCAACATCTGAGGAAAGGGATTTAGGAGTAATAATTATAACTGTTTATTATTTACTAGTTGAAGATACCCTATTTAAAGTATGCCAAAGAAACATACATTTTTCAGTTTTGCTTGTCTTCATTATGTTGAAATATTTATCTGTAATAAAAATTCAAACAATAATAAAACTAATAATTACATTAAAATGTTTAATGATATGGCAACTCCATAAAATGATCAGTACATAACAGGTAAACTTATATAGTTACATAATAGTTTAGGTGGAAAAAGACTTGCATCCATCAAGTTCACCCTTTTTCCCATTCACTGTTTACCATTGTTGATCCAAAAGAAGGAAAATAAAAACCCCTTACTTTCAGTGGTAAAACCATTCCTTCTTGACTCCAAATGGCAGATTTAGACTGATCTGTAATCAGATTACACCTTGGATCAATATATATTATTGCCTATACTAACATGCATAGCCGTCTATGCTCCAGTTTATTAAAAAAGTATCAAGGCTGCTTTTAAAGGCATCTAACGTATTTGCTAGAACCACCTCTTCAGGAAGTGAATTCCATATCACTATTGTCCATGTCGTAAAAAATCCCTTCCGCTGTTGTAGACTAAATCTTCTTCAAGTCTTAGCTGGTGACCTCTTGTCCTTTGTATTGTTCTGTTAATGAACAGGTCTTTAGAAAGCCCTTTGTATGGGTCCTGTACATATTTATATAACATTATCATATCCCCTCCAAGCCACCGTTTCGCTAGTGTGCACAAATGTAATTTTTCTAGCCTTTCTTCATAACTTCTATAATATCATTTCTTATTGTGTTTTAATGGTAGAACAATTAACGAATGCTTGTTCTATGCCATAGGGTATTCTTAAGAATTAATAATTCTGAAATTACGTTATCGACAGATTAGATTGGCCAGTCACTTCATTTCTGACATCAAAGTCTATGTTTCTATGTTGTTTTAAATCATGAATTATTAACTGACACCTTTTTTAAAATAATGCTATAAAAAAAAAAAAAATTTCCAAATACATGTTCAAATCGATTGTAACAATTTATGGGGTGCTATTCACTAGAAGAAAACTTCAAAAAGGAGGCATTAAAGGGTTACATAGAAACATAGAAGAAACATAGAATGTGTCGGCAGATAAGAACCATTCGGCCCATCTAGTCTGCCCACTCTTCTAAATACTTTTATTAGTTCCCAGTTCCCTATCTTATAGTTAGGATAGCCTTGTGCCTATCCCACGCATGCTTAAAATCCTTGACTGTGTTTACCTCTACCATTTCCACTGGAAGGCTATTCCATACATCCACTACCCTCTCAGTTAAGTAGTTTTTCTTCTTTTAAATATACTCTCTTCCTTTACTGTGTTGATTCTCTTTATGTATTTAAATGTTTCTATCATATCCCCCCTGTTACATCTTTCCTCCAAGCTAGGTTGAGTATCCTTTATCCAGAATGGTTGGGACCATTTTTGATAATGGATCATTTTCACCAATAAGATATAGTAAAGCCTCTCAGCACTCATGAAATACAGTAGTATCAATGCAAACACTGTATAGAGCAAATTCATCCTGTTAGCTATGATGTAGCTGTGATGTGAGGCATCGTTGGGAACCTACCTCTGCCGTGTCAGACCTATACATGTGTCATTGTATTACCCTTTGTGGTCGTGAGGGAATCTGACCATGCATGGAAAGGCTATATCACAGCTTATAGTGGCTGGGAATTGAATAAACTATTGTGCGTTTGCATTCTGACAAGCGTGGGTGGAATTTGCAACTTGCGGCAAAATCCTAAAAAATGTTTGGATAACAGATCATATTGGATTTTCTGGATAAGGGATACTCAGCCTGTATTAACTGAGTTTGAAAGAGCCAAGTTGATTTTTTGCAACTTACTCGCAGTTCACATTTAGTGAATAGCTCCCATCTTTATACAGTTATGTATATGTATCTCACGCATACAGTAATAAACAACACATTATTTTAAACACTATTTACATTGATTGTCCAAACGAATATTCTATTGTAACTGAATATTATTTTTCCTCTATGTCTCACTGATTAACTATGTCCAGGACTCCACGAAGCAGCATTTTTCTTCCATCTGTATCATCAAATATTTTTGTCCTGGATGAAAACAATACGTTCCTCTGCAGGAATTTTGTCCTGGAACAAGTTAAAGGTGTACACATCACAGTGTTAATTCAACTTTTTTTTTTTTTTTTTTTACATGTGGGAAGATCTCATCTTCAAAGAAAGTATTCATGTTGTCAATAAAATATCTGACCCATACGCTGTAACTTTTTGGATTTCCTCTTAGGAATTTGTCTCATTTCAGGGTTGAAGTAGCAAGAACAGATCATATATTGTAACAACTGTAGTTTAACTCAGTTCCCCTTGAAGAACATGCAATAAATTTAATGTTTGACCTAGTCTTAAATGCTGCTACATTGACAAAGAGCTATTGATAATGATGTCTTAACAGGTATGCAGCTGTAACATCTCCATATGACTTTACAGAATGAAAAAAAACAAAACAAAAAAAACCTAAATCTGCACTGGTAACAAACTGCAGATCCTATCTTTAGATTATGGATAATTATTATTATCAACACATCCTTATATTACAGTTTTCACTATGGGTTATAAAAACATGTATATTATTTCTTCCAAATATTATCCTAACTAGATAAAATTGTTGATTTTTTTGATTTATAAGCAAATAACAACAAAAAAAATGTTATGTTTAATTGAAATGCAGACATAGTTCTATCAGAGGGCAGGCACTGTGTTTAGAATCCTGGGTCAGATGGGCTATATCTTCCTTCATTTAGGTTAGATGAATGAACATCTGACCCATTTGACCCATCTGACCCAAGATTCTAAAAAACATTTGCTCCTTAATAGAGCTATATGGAGCAAAAAGGGCTCGAAAAGGTACTTTATAATTTTCATTAAAGCATTCTCTATTTAAAACATCTATGCTTGATGCAATTTTTCAATTAGGCATACCATATTTTTTTGAAGCCAAAAGAGACCCTTAAAAAACAAGCCCAGCTACAAAAAGGCAAAAAAAAAAAAAAAGACACAAAAACAACAATTTATCTTAGATGTGATAAATAGGACTTGATTTTTCAGTTGTTTGCTGTAGACCTTTTGATAAATCAGCTGCTTGGGATAAATATAGCATTCTCTGCTATTTATATCTTATGAAATAAATAGCCTTATTAGAGAATATCACTTAGTGGGCCAAGGCTAGTACAAACACGATCCAGACAAATAGCTGCTTCAAAAAAAGAAAAAAAAAATGACCTGCAGAAAAAAAATACCTTTCAAATAAAAAATGTTGAGGGTGATGGAATGATTTTGGTTCCCATTTTCCTTCCTGCAAGGTTACACACACAGATGGTGATAAGTCATTTTTTTTTGCCAATATTTAACTCCTTGCTGTGGATAATGAGAAAATCGTGAAGGTACCTATTATCATGGCTCATAACTCTTATAGTAAACGGGACCCTTTAACAGAAAGCCTAAAGGTATGAGGCACTGTAGATATCCATATTCTGCAGTACAAATTCATCAACCATGGCAAAATATTTATTTTATTTGTGAATATGTTTATAGATGCCTATTGGATTGTTCTTTACTTTTGCTTTCAGATTGCAAATCACTATGTAAATATGAAATACAAAACAATATATGTTTATATATTTGTTAGGGAAATATTATTACATATGGTAAGGGAAAAAAATGTAAGGCTACATGTGTTACTATAATGCTAAAAATAATTGTCCGTAACACTAGTTATTTTTTTCCCCTCATATACTGAAACAAATTAATTGAAGCAATTCAGGTTTACTGATGTTTATTATTTAACTATTTTCAAAGAATATTGTTGTGCACCTTTTTTGTACTTGACAGTAATATAATATAATGCTACATTGTGTTGTGCATGTCATGTGGACCCTCTGTGGCTGCTTGGGCCACTTTATAGTTAGTCCCACTATTTATTATTGGATTACTAATGTCTGATTTGCTAGTGCATTTTGCAATGATTAACACTACAACAGATACTCTGGTTAGGAGACTCGGAAAACTGAGGACGTAACCTCTGAAGCAGTGTGACATTATTATACACATGCGTAGTAGAAAAAGCATGCAGCGAGCAAATCCCAATGCCCATTGAGGTTTGACTAACATGTTTTATGACAAAGGTTGGTTTTCAAGCACCCACGTATTACCCAAGTTTACCATATTTATTTTCTATATTTACCGCCCAGTACCATTTACCACGAATGCAGGAGAAGAGACTCCTGGATTCAACCCACCTGTAGCTGAGACATTCAAAAACAAAAGACACATCTCAAAATACAAACACATATAGTCTCTTGCAAATGGAAATCTCAATAAGCAGTTTTTGTACATACAGATATACAATGTTACACATGTCGAAAATATGGTTTTAGTCTAAACACCATAAGGACTTGTAGATAAAACAAATACTTTTTATTACAAAAACATTTTTAAGATGTTTGAAATGCTGATATGCATGCTTCAGTCCTCCCTCTCATACCTTTGTCAAGCATTACACATGTTTATTTTAATCCACATCTCAGATTAGGTGAAAGTGGGGTGGGGATATGTTTAAGGGTTAATTTCGAATGCATGCTAGCTTGTGCTGATAAATTCATATGTCAAATGCATATTCTAAATTCATTAATTGTGTCACTTTTTTTTCAAGAATATACAAGTATATGAGATCAAAGAGTTTGAATTCTGATTTAAATATAGAACTGTGACTTTATATATTGAAAAAATGATTAAACCTGTGAGAAAATCTGCCTTCAACTGTGAAATCTTAATCTTTGAAGTTGTACAGTTAGAATTAAAGGGACACACCATATTGACCCTAACAAATATTTAATTTCATGTTTGCCTTTAGTAATAAAATGCCAATCACTATCTTGTAGATAAGCATACTCAGAATGGCTAGAAGTGTAACATGCAAGTGACATAATAGGCAGCATAATCCTTATTTTACCAGGAATTTAAAAATATCTCCATTACAAATCATGCAATGTATTAAAAGATGAATGTTTCTGAAGGTGTTATTAGAACCTGATAAGGCTTGTGATCTATTATCTCAGAATATCCATCTTAACCTGAACTTATCATTGGGGTTTACAAAGCAGCAAAAAAAAAAAAAAAACCCAGCAGGATTATAGATTATAAGAGAAGCATCAAAGTAATGACATTTTTGGGCTGCTAGTGAGAGTTTGTTACAAATTATGTCCCCAGCTGAAAAAATAGCATAATTTAGTGTGGTTTCAAAGATGACCACTAAAATGGTACACTAGGTTACAAACAAAACAAAGATTTTAGCACCCTACTTTGAACACCTTCAAAAAAGGTAAGGGAGAGAGTACAGATAATAGAAGCCATTAAATACATCAAGGAAGTGTGGGATACTGAGAGAAAATCTTATCTGCTCCAGTCTTGACGCTTCCCTAAGTAGAAATAAATCAGCTGATACAATTTTCCAATGTCAAATCTAATTATCAAAGGCTTGAAGTGCAACAATAGAAATAGTAGTAGAATAACCTTCTAGTGGAAGTAGTGAAGATTAATACCATAATGGATTTTAGGATGCCTAGGATTTCTATCATGAAGAACATATATATATATATATATATATATATATATATATATATATATATATATATATATATCTACCATCACAATGTAAAATTCTATATTTCTAGACATCAATAGAGGTTACACCCCTGAGACTGGCACAGAACCAACTTACTTACAAACACAGCACAAACATTCCTGAAATTTGTATGTAATAAAAGTTATAAAGTATACAGAGAAAACTCTTGACTGGAAATTATCTTCTAACTTATTATTATGTTAAATCGGAACAATGAAATGTGTATATAATTGGAATCATTATTAGTTCAGAGGCATAGAGATTTGATAATTAGGCACACAGAAACATATCCATAACAAACAACATTGTTCTTTTTTTTTTTTAACCCCTCCCGATGTATGTATTTTAAATGTGTCTGTGGAGTCTCCTGTTCATGACATCACCTGTGACTTGACATGCAAATGTATTACTTTCATTTGGAAAGTTGTAATTTGCATATCAAGCCACTAGGTGATGTCATAAACAGGGGACATACAGACACATTTAAAATATATTGTTATCTTCATTGATGCATTTGCTTCCAGTTCTGCTAATACAGTAGCAATATAGATCATTTTGAGTATGTTTTTATTCTCTACATTCCTCACATAAACAGTGTTTAGGTGGACAGATCCTTTTTTTTTTTTTTTAACAAATCATTCCTAGCTAGAAAAAACAAACATTTCATATTGCATCAGGATTTTGTTTCATGTGCTGGTTAACATTATTTTCTTTTTTACAATTAAAAGACTTAGTTGGAACATTTTCTTATAAATTAAAATTTTACTCCCTAAGGAGATGGTTACAGTTGAATGAACCTGTCTATATTAGAGCAGTTTAGTTAAATAAATCACTAATACGTCCATTTCTCTTTAAGCTTTTCCAGAGGGGAAAAAAAAAAATGAAGAGGAAACCATTGTAATACAATCGTGAAAGATCAAAGGAAGCAATTTATTCAAGCGAGCTGAAATCATTCTAAGGAAATGTTTTTGATTGTGGTTAATGATGTAATCAAGCTATCATAGTAAACTGCCCACAGGTTGGAGGTGTGGAAAATTATATCTTCACCACCACAGAGAAGATAATCTCTTAGAACAAGGCATGTGAAATTTGGCGATAAAACTAAATATAACATTTTTTGCACTTTTCAAAATGCATATGAGACTTTATTGATTTGATAATGACTTTAATATGTCTATACTTTTCCCGCAAAAGGAAAACAGCATATCAATTCAGAATTCAACACATTGAAATTTTGACACGAGTGGAGGAGAAAATAAATGGATATTTTAACATCTTTGATTTCATTCTTTAAAGACCAATTACTTTTCTGTCCCCTGTGGGAAAAAAAAAATGCTTCTTTTCAATGGATGAATTCCTATAAGACTTCACTGATTCATTGTACTGTATATTTAGCAGATTACAGTTTTAAAGTCATCAGTAGGAAAGACCTTAGAAAACTGACAGGCCTGAAATCATGCTCTTTGATTGTAATTGACAGAAAAAAAAAAGCATTTAAGGTAAAGGGAAAAAAATATTTTATTCATCTGTGATTACACTGTGATGTGATTTGGTGACATAATACAGCTGTGAACTCAGGCAGGAAAAGCAATGATTCTACTTGAGAACTTGACATGATGCACCCTCTAGTCTTCTTCATACCAATGCCTCCAGCTACAATAGTCTGCTTGATGGAGTCAAGTCAAATAGGGCTACAGCTAGCTACATTTTAAATGACTTAAAGAAACACTTATGTGGACTATTTAGTTTTAGATTAGCGCTCTTACCTCAGTGAACCATTGAAATAAAACTGATATAAAACCCTACAAATGGTAAAACAGTAATGATATTAGAAAACCAATTAAGAAAATAAAATAAATTCCCTGTATATTATCCTCAGAGAATCTAGAGCTTTAGATAGGTTTGATAAATGTGAATGAATACAATAGTAACAAGAATTTGTTCACAGTGCCGCATCATAGGCAGTTCAGCACATACAATTCATAGAACACATCTAGATATTTCATGTATGCGTATATGCCTTCAAGTATAAACTCTTATATGTATGTCAAATGTGCAAATTCAGACAATGTGCAAATATGTCCTTATAAAAAGTTATGATTTTTGTTTGACATTCCCATAATAAAAAAACATACATATAATATTTCTTGATTTTTTAATATATATATATATATATATATATATATATATATATATTTACACACATGCACACATTCATATTTATGTGTGTTAAGATAGAGATATCTCTGGTGTGTATTAAAAGGGTTATTGATGCATGGGATGAAGATCTAGTATTCTGTCTCTCCACAGGTCCATGGTAAGACCCCACCTTGAATATGCAGTTCAGTTTGAGGTGAATTTTTAGAAAAACAAACAAACATGATTCTCTGTTCCTTATAATGTTCCACACCCGCAGGGGCGTCACTAGGGTTGGTGTCACCCGGTGCGGAAACTCATGGTGTCACCCCCTGGATTTCCTCCAATACAATGCCAAACAGATTCCTTAGTAATGCCAGTTAGATGGCCTATTAACTATGCCACACACAGGAGCCCATAACTATGCCACACACAGGAGCCCCATAACTATACCACACACACAGGAGCCCGATAAATTATGCCACACCATAGCCCCATAAATTATGCCACACCAGAGCCCCACTATTTATGCCTAACCTCTGCCCAATTAATTATGCCACACACACACAGGTGCCCCATAATTATGCCACACAAAAGAGTCCCTTAATTACACCACACAAAAGAGTCCCTTAATTATGCCGCACATGGGACCCAATAAATATGCCACACACAAGCGCCCCATAATTATGCACACATGGGACCGCCATTAATTATGCAACACACAGGAGCCCCACGAGGTGACAATTGTACAATTATAGATACCAGTAATATTGTGCCAGTCAGATACCAGTAATATTGTGCCATTCAGATACCAGTAATATTGTGCCAGTCAGATACCAGGAATATTGTGCCATTCAGAGCCCAGTAATATTGTGCCAGTCAGATACCAGTAATATTGTGCCAGTCAGATACCAGTAATATTGTGCCAGTCAGAGTCCAAAAATATTGTGCCACTCAGAGCCCAGTAATATTGTGCCAGTCAGAGCCCAGTAATATTGTGCCATTCAGATACCAGTAATATTGTGCCAGTCAGATACCAGTAATATTGTGCCATTCAGATACCAGGAATATTGTGCCAGTCAGAGCCCAGTAATATTGTGCCATTCAGATACCAGTAATATTGTGCCAGTCAGATACCAGTAATATTGTGCCAGTCAGATACCAGTAATATTGTGCCAGTCAGAGTCCAAAAATATTGTGCCACTCAGAGCCCAGTAATATTGTGCCATTCAGATACCAGTAATATTGTGCCATTCAGATACCAGTAATATTGTGCCAGTCAGATACCAGTAATATTGTGCCATTCAGATACCAGGAATATTGTGCCAGTCAGAGCCCAGTAATATTGTGCCATTCAGATACCAGTAATATTGTGCCAGTCAGATACCAGTAATATTGTGCCATTCAGATACCAGGAATATTGTGCCAGTCAGAGCCCAGTAATATTGTGCCATTCAGATACCAGTAATTTTGTGCCAGTCAGATACCAGTAATATTGTGCCATTCAGATACCAGGAATATTGTGCCAGTCAGAGCCCAGGAATATTGTGCCATTCAGATACCAGTAATATTGTGCCAGTCAGAGCCCAGTAATATTGTGCCAGTCAGAGCACCGGGTGACACCTCAAGCGGGGGTGACACCCATGCTGCTGGCATCCCCCCGCAGCGAAGTTAAGTTATCCGCTGGATTCGGCTGCCAGAAAAAAAAAATCATTGCGACTGGATGTGGGCTCTGAATGGCACAATATTACTGGGCTCTGAGTGGCACAATATTACTGGCATCTGAATGGCACAATATTACTGGGCTCTGAGTGGCACAATATTATTGGGCTCTGAGTGGCACGATATTACTGGCCTCTGAGTGGCACAATATTACTGGGCTCTGAGTGGCACAATATTACTGGCATCTGAATGGCACAATACTACTGGGCTCTGAGTGGCACAATATTACTGGCCTCTGAGTGGCACAATATTATTGGGCTCTGAGTGGCACAATATTACTGGCATCTGAATGGCACAATATTACTGGGCTCTGGATGGCACAATATTACTGGACTCTGAATGGCACAATATTACTGGGCTCTGAATGGCACAATATTACTGGGCTCTGAGTGGCACAATATTACTGGCATCTGAATGGTACAATAATACTAGCATCTGAATGGCACAATATTACTTGGCTCTGAATGGCACAATATTGCTGGGCTCTGAGTGGCACAATATTACTGGCATTTGAATGGCACAATATTACTGGTATTTGAATAGCACAATATTACTGGTATCTGAATGGCATAATATTACTGGCATATGAATGGGACAATTATACTGGCATCTTAACGGCACAATGGTATTGGCATCTGAATGGCACAATAATACTGGCATATTAATGGGCAAATTGGCTGTGGCTTATTAATGACAAAATGATACTGGCATATAATTGTGCAAAGTGGCTGTTATAGAGAGAGAGAGAGAGATGTCTGTATGTATAGATATGTATTGCTTTAGAATTGTACAATTGTCACCTCGTGGGGCTCCTGTGTGTTGCATAATTAATGGAGGTCCCATGTCTGGCATAATTATGGGGCACTTGTGTGTGTGTGGCATAATTAATTGGGCAGAGGTGAGGCATAAATAGTGGGGCTGTGGTGTGGCATAATTTATGGGGCTCCTGTGTGTGGCATAATTTATGGGGCTCCTGTGTATGTCATAGCTATGGGGCTCCTGCGTGTGGCATAGTTAATTGGCCATCTAACTGGCATTACTAAGGAATCTGTTTGGCATTGTATTGGAGGAAATCCAGGGGGGTGACACCATGAGTTTCCGCACCGAGTGACACCAAGCCTAGTGAAGCCTCTGCTTTCTGCTATCACATTGTTTAGCCTGCCTGCCTAAGCCTGCAGCTTCCTGTTTATCCTGTCAGAATGATGTTACATGCCTGCTCCAGGATGTGTGCAGGGTATCAACAAGTCTTTGCTTTATTGGATACAAAAGCTGCTTTCTTATGGTCCTAGTATATGGCTGCACTAGCCTGGGGCTTCAAGCCTACAGTGGAGTGCAGTTACTATTCACCAGGCCCTGTCCCTCCATTTCTGCAACATGACTCCTGAATACAGGTGCTTAGGGTTCCATGTCACATGGACCCCATTGGTGACATACATTAGATTCCTTTAAAATGGGCCTGGATAAGTTTTTAATTATGCAGTACATAGAGGGCTACATATATTAGTATAAGCATTAATATTTGTTTAGCCCTTGTTGCTCTAAGGAGAAATCTGATTGCCATTTGGAGTCAAGAAGGATTTTTGAAATAGCTAAAATAAGTGTTTATTTTTTTACTTTGTTTGTATCAACAGTGGCAAACATGCATTTTACTGGGCTGAAATACAATTCCATTGTGCCACTCAGAAATACAATAATATTGTGCCACTCAGAGGCCAGTAATATTGTGCCACTCAGAGCCCAGTAATATTGTACACTTCCATCCCTGAAAGAATGGATCACCGAACTTGAGGAAATACGCTCTATGGAAGAGCTATTACATACCCCTGCAGATCGGCACAAAAAATATAGAGACACTTGTTTTCATTGGATGGTGTTCATAGACAGGGATCCAATATATCATTTTATGACTATCTAACTGGCAGAGGCGTCGCTAGAGGGGGCTACTGGGGCTGAAGCCCCGGATCTCCCCTCCATAGCCCCGAATGGAGACTCTGACCACGTCCCCTCACAGTCAGCTCTGCACCCTCGTGGTCGACCCCGCCTCCTGCATGCTGCAATCTGTATGCTGAACAGCTAAGTATAGCTTGGAGGAAAGACGTAACAGGGGGGATATGATAGAAACATTTAAATACATAGAGGGAATAAACACAGTAAAGGAAGAGAGTGTATTTAAAAGAAGAAAAACTACCACAACTAGAGGACATAGTCTTAAATTAGAGGGGCAACGATTTAAAAGTAATATCAGGAAGGTTTACTTTACTGAGAGGGTAGTGGATGTATGGAATAGCCTTCCAGCAGAAGTGGTAGAGGTTAACACAGTCAAGGATTTTAAGCATGCGTGGGATAGACACAAGGCTATATTAGCTATAAGACCGGGAACGGGGGACTAATAAAAGTACTAAAAAAAAAAATTGGGCAGACTAGATGGACCGAATGGTTCTTATCTGCCGACACATTCTATGTTTCTATGTTTCTATGCATTAGGTGAAGGGTTGAACTTGATGGAGCTAAGTTGTTTTTTCATCTACCATGTATGTATGTTACTATATCGATAAATAGATTGTTTGAATATGTATGTAAATGGAAAATGTATGCAAACATGTTACTAAACATTAGATGTATTGTTATTATTAATATTTTGTGGATTTAGTTAATGAATTTTATTTCTCAACATCACCAGGTTCTCAAAATTGGCTGCCAGTGAAAATACTAATAATGTGTAGTAAGTTGGTGACCAAGCACTATGGGGTCTAGTCACTAAACAGTAAAATGTGTTGAAATTACAAGAGAATTACAACAATCCGGCATTAACCCCTTCGTGACGTTAGGACATACTATGCCGTCCTGATTTTAAGTGCTTAAAATCGTTAGGACTGCATAGTACATCCTGTGGTAAACAGCTCATCGTGGCTCCCCGTGATGAGCTGTTCCCGGACCCTGCTGCAGGCACTTGCAGCCGGATCCCACCTGTCAGATGAGGGCACTTTGAGAAGCCTCAGTATGACGGGGGAAATTTAGCAGGTGCTCAAAACGAGCACCGGCTACATTTCTCTAAATTGCGCCGTGCCCGAACACACGTGACGTCCGGAGGTCTCGCGATTTTTTGTAAGGGACCCAGAGGGTCTATTAAGACCCTGATCGGGTCTCTGCCATAGTGTTCCTGGCTACCGATCACCTTGTGATCGGTGGCCAGGAACAAATCGTGAAGTTTTGGACGCAAGCACCATGCGTCACGAAGGGGTTAAACTTGGCAATGCTATGCAAGTTGGGATTTTTTCCAAGCCAGTTAGTAATGCCTAATTTTTGCTATTCCCTTGCCAATTCACTGTTTAGTGCATAGATCCCAATGTAGAGTAATGATGGTTGATGCCTGAGTTATCAATCAGCTCAAGTTTTGTTCTGAATGAGCCATAGTAGCTGCAAAGTTATCCTTTACTATCCTGGAAACAGGTTAATATAAATCAATCCCTATGGACCAGCAAAGAAACCAAAATCAACCCTTAGGTAAAATGTGTTAAACATTGAGCAATAAAACCACATCTGTCACTTTCTCCCTAAAGTACAGATCTCAGTTTCTAATTTCATTTTAAAGATAAAAATGAAGCTTAATTAGTAATATTTGTGGGAATGATTGGCAGCCTTCTTACACTTTCCACTACCAAAATTCTCTCTGACTGCAGTTCTCACTTTTTTTTCTTCTCCCCTCTATTGACCTCACCTTCCTTTTGTATACATTTGTTTTCCTAATGGTGACTATTTTTGTCCATAAATGTTTTCATAAATCTAAACAGCAAAATTACATATTTATGAGCTTGATTCAGTATTGGAGCATGTAGCTGATTGTTGTTTGGACTGGATTCACCAGTTGTGGTTAATTTGAAAATCTATTGAAATTGTAGAGAATAAGCTATAATCAGTGACAACCTTAAACCTGATCTTCCTGAAGTTTGAAATATGACTATATTAGAAAAATACAGTATACATACACATTACTTACTCATTGGCCCTTTTGAAGTGCCTTGAAGAAGGTCATCACCAAATTTACTGGTAAACCACGACTGTTTACCCCTGAAAGCTACTTTCTCCACCATACCATCATGTCTATATCTAAAAACAAGAGAAGTATGGTAAAACACCTTTTGAATATTGCAAAACTCCTTATCCGGCACCACTGGAAATCACATATACTTCCATCCCTGAAAGAATGGATCACCAAACTTGAGGAAATACACTCTATGTAAGAGCTATTACATACCCCTGCAGATCGGCACAAAAAATATAGAGACACTTGTTTTCATTGGTTGGTGTTCATGGACAGGGATCCAATATATAATTTTATGACTATCTAACTGGCAGAGGCGTTGCCAGGGGGGGCTACTGGGGCTGAAGCCCCGGATCTCCCCTCCATAGCCCCGAATGGAGACTCTGACCACGCCCCCTCACGATCGGCTCCGCCCCCTCATGGTCAACCCCGCCTCCTGCATGCTGAACAGCACACGACTCCGCCCCTCATGGTCGGCTCCACCCCTCATGCTAAACTCCAACCCCTCAAGCTTTGCACATGAGTGTTTGGCAGAGTGTGAGTGGCAGAGTTAATAGTGTGCATGTGTATGTAAGTAGCAGAGTGTGAGTGGCAGAGTTATTAGTGTGTATGTATGTGAGTGGCAGAATGTGAGTGGCAGAGTTATTAGTGTGTATGTATGTGAGTGGCAGAATGTGAGTGGCAGAGTGTAAGTGGGTGTGAGTGGCAGAGTTATGAGTGTGCATATGTATGTATGTGAGTGGCAGAGTGTAAGTGGGTGTGAGTGGCAGAGTGTGTTTGGAAGAGAGTGTGTGTGAGTGAGTAAGAGTTATGAGTGTGTATGTGTGTGAGTGGCAGAATGTAAGTGTGTGTATGTGGCAGAGTGTGAGTGTATGAGTGAGTGTGGCAGAGTGTGAATGTTTGGAAGAGTGTAAGTGTGAGTTGTCTGTGTGTGTGATATCCCCAATATTATGGCATATTATGAGACTGGTAAATGTTGTATGCAACGTACACAAATGTTTGTATGCTCAGTTATTTTGAAATCATGGGAATTTGCTCACATACAAGTGTGTGTGTGATTTAAGTTGGTGTGTGTAAGTGGGATTGTGTGTCTCTGTGTGTAAGGTTGTGTATGTATGTGTATACAAAAAATATAAATGAGTGTTGCGCAGTGATAAAAAAAGGAAATATCAGATACTTATCTAAACAATTGTTCTTCTCAACGATGTATCAGTATACAATCTCTATAGAAATATGAAATAAAAATGAATAAAACAAAACAATGTGAACACCTGTATATACAATGTATGTGAATGGGTATTACCCCCAAAAGAAAAATACTCACACTTTCTAGAGCCAAACATAACCGGCTCTAGGTGTGAGAGGCAGATGGACTATAAGTCCCACAATCCTCCGGATGCCTGATGCTCCTCTCGGTTCCCTTGTCAGGGAATGATGTTGTCTTCCGATATAATTAATAAGGGCAACAGAGTGTGTAGGATATTTGGAGGATTTATTAATAGCTCCTTAAATATATTTGGAGTTTCAATATAAGAAAAAGATCTCCTCAGAGCACATGAGTAGAAAAAATGAACTAAAAACAGTCACCGGTTAATCGGTACACGAAAGTCCGAGATGACAAATCGCAGATAAGGGTAGTCCTCTTTCAGAGTCCCGCTGGTAGGCAAAAAGTCTCTTCCGTAAACGTCACTAACTGCGACGCGTTTCGCCCACTCCGGGCTTCATCAGCGGAAGACAACATCATTCCCTGACAAGGGAACCGAGAGGAGCATCAGGCATCCGGAGGATTGTGGGACTTATAGTCCATATGCCTCTCACACCTAGAGCCGGTTATATTTGGCTCTAGAAAGTGTGAGTATTTTTCTTTTGGGGGTAATACCCATTCACATACATTGTATATACAGGTGTTCACATTGTTTTGTTTTATTCATTTTTATTTCATATTTCTATGGAGATTGTATACTGATACATCGTTAAGAAGAACAATTGTTTAGATAAGTATCTGATATTTCCTTTTTTTATCACTGCGCAACACTCATTTATATTTTTTGTATTTTCCTATTTCTGTGCCCCTCTGGGGGAGTGGCACGGGTGTTTGCTGCACTTACACAATATATTTTCATTTTTATTTTTATTTATTTTTTCACTTAGAGAGCGCTTATCACTGTGTATGTATGTGTGAATGTGTGTGTATGTGTGTGTATTTGTGGCTGTGTATTTTTGTGTATAAGTGTAACTTTGTGTATTGTGGTACAGTAATGTGCAGCATACTGTGAGTTTTATTGCTGTGGAGGTAGACACAAACACACACACATACAGACAGATACACACATACAGTCGGTCACAGGCAGACATACAGTCAGTCACACACACATTCAGTCACAGACACACACACACACATATAGTCAGTAACAGACAGACACACACACACACATACAGTCAGTCAGTCACAGACAGACACCCACATACAGTCAGTCACAGACACACACACATACATTCGGTCACAGTCAGACATACAGTCAGTCACACACACATACAGTGGGTCACATAAACACACAGTCACACACACACATGCAGTCAGTCATACACACACACACACCCAAACACTCTGTCAGTCACATACACTTACACACAAGTCAGCAATTTTGTTGTTGTTTACAATAAAAAAAAGTGCATCTATCAATATGTCCCCCTCCTGGCTGCTATACCTCATTCTAGCCTGGTCTGTGCCCTGCTGTTGTTTCTAGCCCTGCTGAGCACACTCAGCGCTCGAACACTATAGTACGGTGCATGTGGGGATGGAGCAGGAAAACTGTGCAGCCGGTGCACACACTGCTCCCCCGCGCTCCGCTGGATAAATAGAATGATCCCAGCGGCGAGGTCACCATGCAGGGACAACAATAACTGGGCGCCAGGTATAATTTCCTGGTGCCCGGGATTTGTTGAGCCCCGATATATACCCATATATACCTACTGTTCATTGGCGTCAATTACATCAGTCTGTATGCCGCCTAAGCATGTAATCTTATTTACTCCACTTCTCTCAAATCTATCATGGGCTCCAGCCATGGATATTTTGGAGACCTAGCAACGCCCCTGCTCACTGGATATTCCTAGTCCTCTCTATATGTCATGAACATCTTATCTTGACCCCTTCACACCCCTATCCCTTCCCATATTGCACCCCTCAAGCTCATTTTTCATAAAAATACAGTCCCACAATATATAATAAAGAGCTGGGTGAAATGTAGCTGTGAACATAGCAAAGGAGAACAAACCATATCTGTTTCATGAACGACACTCTCTTAGAGACATAACCTTTATAAAACGGAACCTTATTTGTAGAACACACAAAAACAGGCTCATATATGTAACTCTTTATATTATTTTTACATTCATTTTTACTTTGGGTATTATTGTTAAATTGTTATAACTATTGTAAACACTGCAAATTTCCATTAATGTTCCCATCAACATGCAGCCTTTTAACCTTATACATGCTCAAAAGAGGGTTTGCAGTTTTGGTAATTAGATCATCATTCAGAATTGGATTTTGTTATTAAGTCTTTCGACCAGTTACCTTTTTGATGATCAGTTCTTTCGTGCATTCAAATCTTCATATCTCTTGTATGGAATGATCAATGGACAGCTAATTAAGAATAGTATTTATTAAAAATTACAAATGTTTTAGATATTAATACCAAAATGTCTATATTCCAAAATGCAGGAATAATGGTTAATAATATCTCAGAATAGAACTGTTTGTATGTTTGTATCACGTCTGGTCTGGGTCTACAAACATAACTTGTTTTGCCTCCTCCACGTTAATTTTAGTGATCTGTGTGAAGCTACGAAATCATTTCAAACTTATTACAATGGCATATCTTCTTATTTCTTGTCTGGATTATAGTTCCACAAGAGAAATGTAACATCTCAAAAAGTAACATATGTAGATTTCTGGTCATAATTATCTCCTCCCCGCCATGTATGTCCTTCCCTTGATTTTAGGACATTCTGTCAAAGACTAAGATGAGATTTTCCATTTAAAACAATATTAATTCTGTCACAAATATTGGTACATGACTTAGTGATCCTGTGCATCAACAATACAAAGTGTGCCTAATTTGTAGGTGAGAATCCTAATTATACAGAGTACTCAAGACAAGGGTGTGTTAAAGCCCTACATTTTAAACTAGGTGCCTTTCTGACACAGATGATATTATCCTTAAATTGAATGCAAGCAGCACCTACATTGCTATATAGTAAACCATCTAAGCCGCAGGATTTTCTTTTGAAATGGCCACATAATCTGCACAATTAGCACTGAAATAATGGGCTATTTGTTCTGTAATCATAGGGCACACACAGTATTCAATCTAATATATGGATAATTACCTCTTGCAATATGCTTTAGATACATTTTATAATAACAATTTGAACTTATTGCAAAATGAATCCCATGACACAATATAACATTTAGCCAGAATGAATGGCTTTTATTTGAAGTTACGATGACACAAATTTCTCTGTGTATGCACTAATTGGTAATTATGCTGTCGGTCATTTTGATATGTGGTTCACAAATAGACACAATGTTCATTTTACATCCATTTTACAATATTTTTCAGGTGAATTTATCTAAATGAAAAATTGTAAGATAATGTAATCATCTTTGGTTAAAAGTGATGGATGGATTGACACATTTTTGAATCAGGTCACTGGTACTCATGATTAGTATATTGTTAATCAAGTTCCTGAGATTGTTTTAAAAGCTTTATCTCCTTCATTGAATCTGGTGAGAGGATCATGAATATTAAAGACATTTGAACTGATCTGAACACAGAATATGCTGCACTATAAATGAAAAGGCTAAATGAGCTCAGACTATAACTTTATATTCTCCTATGTCCAATTACTAGTCCCCTAAATAACAAGATATACTTTGCTGCATGGATACAAATGCAGAACGTACTCACAATGACTCTATTTTAATATGCATATTTTGGTTAAAATATGTTTCCCCTAATTACTTGCAGTTAATATCTTACTAAAATATTACAATCTGAAATCAAACTCAACAACTAAAAGCACATTATATCCCTTAAGGACACGTGACATGCCTGAATTTTAGTAAAAAATTATGATTTTAGAGTCCATGTGTGTACAACAGGTTTTCCTCCATTACCCAATAAAAGGGCTGAAAAGATGTATTTGTCCAGACTGGAAATTGTTTATAATATTTTTTTAATACATATCATATAATGTTTATGTTATATAGATAAGACTGGGAAAATAAATTGCTAATTGTTAGTGTTAGAAATGAGCCAAACTGTGTATATTTATATGTAAAGAGAATGCTAATAAATTGTATGTTTTTAGTTCAATAGGAAAAAGTGAAGTTGTATACAATGTTGTAGAATCAATAGAGTCTGCTAACACAAAACATTCATTCTGAGAGGAAATAAGTACTGCCCAAATGTCCCTGCCCCCCCCCCCATTGAATAAATGGGCATTTGTGCTGACCAAATGCCCCTGGTCTTGCCATTCCAAAAATGATGCAAGCAGCTGCCTTAGTGAGTTACCCCACCTTACCTGGGAAGTTAGAGGTAGGGGAGATAGGTAGATAAATTATTTAATTTTTATTATATTACTTTATTACTAGATGGCAGCATCTGGTCCCTTAGATGTGTTAACTGTGACATGGGAAGCCAGGGACATATGGGCAGACCCTGGCCGCATTTATAGGTGGGGCAAAGGGCATTTAGGCAGCCCCTGACCCTGTGTCAAATGGGGTACCAGGGACATTTTTGCAGTGACTTGAGCAGCCTCTGGCCCTGTTTATTATTTCTGGGATGGCAGCTTTTGCCCCATTTATAAATAAGAGGGTGGTCCGACCACTAGGAATAATGTGCTCTAAAAAAATACTTTTTTTTAACGGACAGCATTGAATGACCCCTTCTATCTTTTATTGTATAAGAGAAGAGAAATAAACACTTGAGACTGTTCCTCTTCTATGCTTTTTAACTATGCTTAAATATATTTCATCTTTTATCTACACACTCTGCTGGAGTTTTGGTGGAATTCCTTTTGAGGTACGCTATCCTGCTTGCCATATTTACTTTTGTTTGGATGTTTGCAGTGGAGGACACCACTGCAGCAACACATCTCCTGGCTCAGGTGTGATGTTTAATACAGTGCAGTGACTTGATCAGTGTCATGGATCATATCTATTTCTCATCAATATAGCATGCACAAGATTTTCTATGATAAAGATTTTTTTAAATTGGTAATAGCTCTAATGACAAATGTCTCTAAGCTATTTTTTTTTAAAGAAATTGGTGGGTGGAATGTGATTATATCAGTGGGACATACAGCTATAGTTGACATCATCTGTCAGCCTAACCAGATAGTTAATCAATAACGCTAACGATCAGCGAGTTTTAAGAATATTAGATGGTAAGAAAGCAAACTATACTTGTATTGCCTGTCTTCCATTTTCCATAAACACGTTGATTATATCCTTTTAGAAGTATTAAAACTGCTTAAAATAAACACAGTAGGGCATGGTATTGTCCAATTAGTTGGTCTGCTGATGTTTTCCTGATAGTGGATTCAGGGCCGAAATCAGGGGGGGACAGGTGAAACACTGATTCATTCCTGGGGGCCCCATGGGCCCTCACTGCCCATGTGACTGTCTCGCACAAGGTTTTTTTTTATCAGTTGCATTAATGGTCAAGTTATCAATGGCATATTATTGAGCAAATTATCAGTGGAATATTAATGAGCAATTTATCAGTGGCTATTAATGAGCAACTTATCAGTGGCTATTAATTGACTAATTGTCAGTAAGGGGCCCTGACATTTCTGATGGTGGCCTTAAGTGGACTTAATCCTGCATTTTAGTTTATAAAAGCTGGTAGGAGTACATTTTATTCAACATTTTCAGTTGAATATTTTAGCCCAGTGAAAATAAAAATGAGGAAGAATTTGGCATGATAAATATATTCATAGATTGTGTTACTTTTAGTTTTTAACATTCTAATGTTATAAACAGTGTAGTAGGTAGAACAACACTTTTAATAGTACTTTCCTAACAACATATACTCTCCATGTATTTTTAAAAAATCTTTTCTGGTTTGTCAGCAAATGTATTTTGAGTAGCTTTCTATTTCCAAGAGCAAGCCTAAACTTTCCAACTGAAACCACTTATGGCTTTTACATTTATTTCCCAAATGACATGATTGTACAGGTTTTTGAACCAAAACCTCAAAATATGGGTTTTTAGATAGATCCCCTAAAGAGGAAAATGTGTAGTGCAGGCTCATTATGTATAAAAAAAACCTTGTTGTGTAGGTTCAATATGTATAAAAGATACATTCTTATCCTACTTACTACTACACAAATGTACTGAAATACCCATGAAAATCTTAATGTGGCTTTGTTCCTCGTTGTATGGAGTCTTGTGAAGAACCACCATAAAAGAGAAAATATGTTGGAACAAGGTAAGAGGTAAATTCAAATATGCCTACTGTGCCCGGGTGGGCAATTTTTCTTAAAAAAATGACATCCTGGGGAACATCTGGAATCATGTCTCCTGGTTGTCAACTAGATGACATACATAGAAGGGTCTAATATCTTAATACTCAAATAGTATCCTTCTTCTGGTCCTCATTCCTTCTATAAAAATTTGTATCATGAATGTAGACTTGATGATGTTTAACAAATGTGCATTACTGCTTCCCCTCCTATTTTTTTTCCTTTTGTATCCTTTTGAATATGTGAAAAAAACAATAAAATACATAGAACAAGGTTCTTCCATTTCCCTCTATTATTTTGTTTTTGGAATTAGGAAGAAATGATGCAATATGGAATATAAAATCAGTTTATTTGAAAAATGGATAAAAAAAAATCAAAAAGGATATAATCTACGCTACAAAATGAGCTGACTATTGTATAGAAGTAAACTATCCTGAATAATTTTGCATGTGGTGCTTCATAGTATTACATATCAACATGGTACTTTATGTTAAGAAACAACTAAAAACCATTAGGTCCTTCTTTCTTAGCCTTTATGTATATATTTGTATATATAATGTCCAGAAAAAATAGAGGCACTCACAGACCTTGCAAACTAAGTCACTTCCGTGGCTTTATTAAATGGGTCAATTTCTAAGTCCGCACCTTCTCTCTGGTTAGACCCTCTCTATGGTTAGAAAAATTTTATAGCAAAAAATAAAAGGGTGTTCCCTGAATAGCTGATTCTGTTATAGCTGCACAGGGGGCACCAACTACATATTAATGTCTATGTATTTAAAATGCATTGTCATACAAGTCACGGTTGGTGTAATGGTCAAATGTCCCAATACCTTTGTACATATTGTGTACTACAGTGGATGTACAGAACAGAAAATTATGAAAAATGATCAGTATATATTTTTTAGCACAATTGTATGCAACTGCATAAAATAAGAGAAAAATAAGTGTATGTGGCATCTCCTGTGATATGTAAGTGACACTTTCCCATTGAAAAGTAGTTAATTTGTGTGTCAGGCCACAGCTGATGTCATAAGCAGAAGACACCCCAGACACTTTAATTTTATGCATTTACCGGCAATTTTGTGAACACAATGTATAGATCATTTTCCATACATTTTTATTGTCTACATTCACAGCATTAGAAATGTTTAAGTTGAAAGATTCACTGTAAGGTTTGTTATCCATCTCTCATGGAACGGAATTACATTATTTTGGGAAGTATACAAGTGATTCTCACATCTAGAATGTCTACATTTGTACAATTATTACTAGAACTTGTTTTTAAACAAAAACATTTTTTCCCCAATAATATTTTTTTTCAGAATTAATTTACTTTTATTCTGATGAATCCATGTGTGTGAGAGTGTTTTCTTAATCTATCAACAGCAGATCACCCAACCTGCAAATTGCAGTTTCTTTAAGAAACAGGAATGAAATCAAACCAATTATTTCCTTAAGCCCTTTGTTGGTGATTTAGAGTTGCTGGACTGTAAAGGATTTCCTGTCAATTTTGGCAGATCCATGAAAGCAAAAGCTTTCAGGTATAGAATTAAAAACATAATAAGTCTCAATGTCACCAAAAGAAGACAACAAAGGAACAGTGCAAAATAATATTGTATTTATAGAAAAGAAGAATATAACATTGGGCTCAGTTCACTTTTTCTGTAGAAACTGGAAAAACTGTAAAATGCACCAGTTTATAGGATACTTTATTTGACTGTGGCAATTGTGGCTATGTCATCAAATATGGGTACTTATTAGAGTTGAGCGGACACCTGGATGTTCGGCGGGTTCGGACGAACTTCTGAAAAAAGTCCGGGTTCGGGGTCGAACTTGACCCCGAACTTGACCCGGAACCCGAACCCCATTGAAGTAAATGGGGACCCGAACTTTTGGCCACTAAATTGCCACTAAAAAAGTCCTGGAAAGGGCTAGAGGGCTGCAAAATGAAGTAAAATGTGGGTGAGTGTCCCCATTCATACAAATAGGTCAATTGACCTATTCGTATGAATGGGGACTCTATTTCGGTTTATAGAAAGCCAATAGGGGACTCTATTTCGGTTTATAGAATAGCAATAGCATTACATGTATTCCATAAACCGAAAGTCTATAAACCGAAAGACATTCGGTTTATAGACTTTCGTTTTATAGAATACATGTAATGCTATTGCTATTCTATAAAAAGAAAGTCTATAAACAGAATGTCTTTCGGTTTATAGACTTTCGGCTTATGGAATACATGTAATGCTATTGGCTTTCTATAAACTGAAATAGAGTCCCCATTCATAAGAATTTCTTATGAATGGGGACTCTTTTTCGGTTTATAGAAAGCCAAGAGCATTACATACAATGTAATCGCCGGACCCCGAACTCCAACATGGACATACAGTGAAATGTCCGTGTTCTGGTCCGGGGTCCAAAAACCGCAAAGTTCGGTACGAACCCAATCAGTGCGTTTCGGGTTCGATCAACACTAGTACTTATATGATTATATGACAAACCAAAACGTATCATATGTTACCGTTGTATGGTCTTTATTACATTATGGTAAGAAAATGCATTCATATTATGTATATCACACATATTCTTCAATGTGCATCACTTAAATGGTTCTGTTTGATCTGATATTGATCACATCTTCCAAAGAGTCAGGTTCCTACATGAAGCAGGTCCCTGGAGTAAAACAAAAATGAGCCTGTGTCCTTTCACCTCCGGCATCACCACCACACCACTGTCCATATGAAAACTTCCTGGAAGAACTGGTGCATGCACGAGCCACAATATGCATTAAAAAACTATCTGGTCAAACAATACAAGTCCTAGAAAACCCCAGAAAAACCCAGTCACCAGTTAACAGTTTGCTGTTTAATGGAAATTATTGAACCCAATTTACAGTATGTCTTAATACAACTCTTACCTCTATCTCAGTTTTTTTCTCTTTCTGTATATATAGATATATTATTAATATGGAAATTATTTAAAAAGAATCCTAGCACTGTCCAAATGCGGAATCACCTGACGATGAACCTGAGAATCTTGGTGATCACAATTACTCATATAGGACACTCCACCAGGCTCATGCATTAAACGATTGAGGCAGCCATGAAATTTGAGTGAAGTGAAGTGAAATTACTTAGAAGTTCTATTTAGGACAAGCAGGGCACCCAAATGCCAGTCGATATCATATCTGTTTATTATACCTATATTCTTGTTTCTCTTAACCCCTTAGTGACATGACTTTTTTGGCTTGTCCGACGCTTGGTGACATGGGCTGTTTTAACATTTCTGAGCAGTTTGTGTTTTGCTGTAATTTATTTCTGTCTCATTTAGTGTACCCGCACAAACTATATATCGTTTTTATCGTCATAAGAAGGGCTTTCTTTTGATACCATTATTTTGATAATAGCATATAATTTGATGTAAAAAAAATAATAAAATATGGCAAAAAAATTGAAAAAATTATTTTTTTATGACTTTTATTTGAAAAATCGTATACTCATGTACAAGAGACAACAAAAAAACACTGCTAAAAAGTTTCTAATATATGTCCTGAGTTCAGAAATAGCCCATGTTTTTATGTTTTTGTGCTTTTTTATTCATGTTACAGGGCCAGAACTATAAGTGGTGCAAAGCTATTTTAAAATCCCTTCTTTCAAAATTAGCGATAGTGACATTGATACACTGATTTCTGTACTAAATCCATGAATGACCCCCAACATGTACATATTTTTGAAAACTAGACAACTCAGGGCATTTAACTTGGGGTATTTTGACACATTTCATGTAGCCATTTTACCACCAATCTATGCCAAAGTTTGCAGCAAAAAATCTTTTTTTTTAATTTTTCACATACATTGCAATTTAGGTAAACATTACCTTAAAATGTGAAGGGGTATTTCCAAATAACACCTCAATATGTGTTCAGCAACATCTCCTGAGTACAGGGATACCACCCATGCATAGGTTTGTTGGTTTGTTTTGGGGCTAAAAGGCCACATTTAGGGGGTGCGCATTTTGGTTTTCCAACTTGGAATTCTGACATGCAGAAAACTTGTGCCCATGTCCCATTTGGGACATTTTTGAAGCCAGAAAGTGTATTCTACCCCACAAAACCATATATTTTTTTAAACTAGACATCCTAGGGTATTTCAAATGGTAGTATTTTAACACTTTCCATGCACTAATTATACTACCAGCCTATGTCAATGTTTTGGGTTGTAATTTTTTTTCACATACATTGTACTTTGGGCATGAATTCACAGATCCTGTTATATGTCAGTGCCAAACAACACCTCAATATGTGTTCAGCAACATCTCCTGAGTACAGGGATACCACCCATGTATAGGTTGGTTAGGTTATTTGGGGGTTAAAAGGCCACATTTGAGAGGTGCGCTTTTTGGTTTTCCAACTTGGAATTCTGACGTGCAGAAAACCTGCGCCCATGTCCCATTTGGGACATTTTTGAAGCCAAAAAGTGTATTCTACCCCACAAAACCATATATTTTTGAAAACTAGACACCCTAGGGTATTTCAAATGGTAGTATTTTAACACTTTTCATGCACTAATTCTACCACCAGCCTATGTCAATGTTATGGATAGTAATTTGTTTTTCACATTCATTGTACATCGGGCATGAATTCACAGATCCTATTATGTGTCAGTGCCAAACAACACCTTAATATGTGTTCAGAAACATCTCCTGAGTACAGGGATACCACCCATGTGTAGGTTAGTTAGATTATTTGGGGGCTAAAAGGCCACGTTTAGGGGGGGGTGCATTTCCAACTTGGAATTTTGACATGTAGTCAGCCTGCGCCCATGTTCCATTTGGGACACTTTTGAAGCCTGTCAAAGTATTTTACCCCATAAAACCATATATTTTGGAAAACTAGACATCCTAGGGTATTTAAAATTGTGGTATTTTAACACTTTCCAAGTGCTAATTCTACCACCAACCTATGTCAAAGGGATGGGATGTCATTTTTTCCCCACACACATTGTAGTTCAGGCAGGAATTTTCAGATTCTGGTATTTGCCACTGCCAACCAACACCTCAATATGTGTTCAGCAACATCTCCTGAGTACAGGGATACCCCCCATGCATAGGTTTGTTGGTTTGTATTGGGTCTAAAATTCCACATTTAGGGGGTGCGCAATTCCAACCTGGAATTTTGACATGTAGTCAGCCTGCGCCCATGTTCCATTTGGAACATTTTTGAAGCCGTCCAATGAATTTTACCCCATCAAACCATATATTTTTGGAAAATAGACATCCTAAGGTATTTCAAATGGTGGTATTTTAATACTGTATAGGTACTAATTCTACCACCAGCCTTTGTAAAAGTTTGTGGTAGTACTTTTTTGGGAGTTTTTTTTCCACATGCATTGTACTTCAGGCATGAATTCACAGATTCTGGTATATGTCACTGCCAAACAACAACCCAATATGTTTTCAGCAACATCTCCCGAGTACAGGGATAGCACCCATGCATAGGTTTGTTGGTTTGTTTTTGGCTAGAAGGCAACATTTGTGAGATGCGCATCTCAAAATTCCAACTTGGAATTTTGACATGTAGTCAACCTGCGTCCGTGTCCTTTATGGGATATATCTTTGAAGCCAGCCAATGAAATTTACCCCCACCAAACCATATATTTTTTTATCTGTAGACCCCCATCACTACTTGTGGCAAGGGCTCAGCAGCCACCGATACATCGCTAGATGATGTATCAGAAAGCTGAATAGGGTCAAAATCGAACCCTGAGTCCGCGGCCTCAGAATCAGTGCGTAAGCAGTGATCTCGAGCAAAGAAGGAGTTAATAGCTCTTAGAAGAGCCTATCTAGTACTGTAATACATTACAGTACAAAGAAATTAATCCATAAAACAGTGCAGACAGCAAAACATACTGTTGCTGTGCAAGATTACTGCTTACACAGTGATGAATGGCAGGGAAGGGGTTAATACACAGTGAAAGACTTTCATAAAACCTGCCAATTTTATAAAATTTTATTTTATATCACTAATACTGATCTGTCTCTTTCCGTCACAAAAATGTAAGTGAGGAGAGGGAGGCAGATCAATATTTGTGAATATTGATCCGATTCATTTTGATCTGACCAGGGCGAATGGTGAGCTTAATTGAGAAATCACCAAACCGCCTTTGCCACTAATTCGCTGTTACTGATCGCTATGCGCTCAGGCAGCTTAAAAAAAAAAACCTCAAATATTTTTACTTTACATGTAATCCCCTAGCGGGTATGTGTAAAAAAAAAATAAAAAAAAAATATGCAGACAGATAAAAATTGCTTTGGCGTCAATATCATTGCGTAAGCAGTGATCGACGGCAAATAAGGGGTTAATAACTCTTAGAAGAGCCTTTTTAGTACTGTAATAAATTACAGTACAAAAAAAATTAACCCCTAAAAAATGCACAAACAGCAAAAATAAATGCGCTGATGTGCACGATCACTGCTTATGCAAGATCAGTGGCAGGGAAGGGGTTAAACACAGGGAATTGCTTTAATAAATTTTTTTTTATTGTTTTATTATTTGTGTGTTGTGTATTTATTGTTTTTTTTTACTTTTAATTACTTTTGTAACTTTGATCTGTCTCTCTCCCTCACTAAAAAAAATGTGAGGAGAGGGAGGCAGATCATAACTGGTCAGATCAATATAGAGTTAATATTGATCTGACCAGTCAGTGGGGATGTTCAGGAGAGCATCCCCACTGCCTGTCAGTGTGCCTGGCAGTCACTGATTGCCTCTGTGAAGAGGCAATCGTGTGACAGCCAGAGAGCACAGGAAGCAGGTACTTCCTGCCTCCTGTGCTCTTGCCCTTAGAAGGGCAGCGCCATCTTGGTCACTCAGTGACCAAGATCGTGCATTTTTTTTTTGTGTTCCTGATTGCCTCGACTTGCGAGGCAATCAGAAACACTTTCTGAGCATAGGAAGCGAAAGATTCGCTTCCTATGCTCATTTTTTAAATGCCCGCGTTTTAAAGGCACTGTGCCTTTAAAACCGGCATTTCGATCGCTCTCCGGAGCGATCGAAATGCCGACGGGCATTTTTTTTAGCATTGTACGATGCTTCCACACGGAAGCATCGTTACAATGCGGCTTGAGCACTGAAAGCGGAAAAACTCCGCTTTCAGTGCTCGTTTTGACACAGGACGGACTAGGTCCGTCCTGTGTCACTAACGCCTCGGCACACAGGACGGACCTAGTCCGTCCTGTGTCGCCAAGGGGTTAATTATTTTTTCATTTTTAATTGGGGGAGCCCCTCACACTTTTTGTTAGGTCTGAGACCTTGAACTTGAGTAAGTCCAGTTTTGTAGTTCATCTCATCTGACAGACCTATGGTCTGCATGTGTTACCCATAGAACCAGATATTGTTTGTTTCACCACATAAACCCTAAGGCACTAGGCAAGTTACTAGTTTATTAGGCTGACACATAAAGTATGATGTTATGTTTTTTTTTTTTAAAGTTGGGGAGACTGGGTTTTGTGGGAAATCTCTCCAGCCAAGGGCCCCAAATTGAAAGAAATGTTTTGGGAGAATCATGGAGGTATGCGGTAAGTTGGTCCATCTCTACAACATCTTCCAAGAGAGCCATTACTGTGCCTAAGGTGGGGGTGGTATATTGTTTCCAGACTTGGGTGAGAGCTCTACAATCGGCAAGGTATATTCTGGATACTAAGAGAGATCGTCTTGGGGTTTGGATAATAGAACCGAATATGGGTCCATGAGGGTTGGCTTGTGCAGTAGTTAAGAGGCAAAGGAGGTGACTTGTTTCCAGTAGGCTTGTATCTTAGGGCAAAGCCACCATGAATGGATGTAAGTCCCTGGGGATCCACATTGTTTCCAACAAAGAAGAGAAGATATAAGATTCATTTTTGCCAATTTAGAGGGGGTAGTGTACCAATCATATGATTTAATTTTGCCTTCTGAGTAGAGGTCTGAAATTCTGGAAATGTCCCCCTGATCAAATACCTTAAAATTAGTAGGGTTCATTCCTGGAGGAAAGGCACGATTTCTATATATCAGAATCAAGGAAGAGGCCGTTGAGGTGAAGGAGAATATGATAGCGCTGGTATCCCAAATCCGTAGAGAGTTGAGGATGGACGGGCAATTAGAATGGAGCAGAGGCCTCTGGGATTTGGGAGTCCAGATGTAGCAGGGAAGGATGTCAGGTCTAAGAATGTCATTTTCAATGTCCACCCAATGTATGAGGGAGACGGGGACATGCCAGTAAGCAATTTGTGAGAATTGTGCTGCAAGGTAATACTTGTGGACATCAGGTAGACCAAGGCCTCCAGCGAATTTGGGCTTGTACATCGTATTTATATTTATTCGGGGTCGTTTGTTGTTCCAAAGAAAATTGTCTATCTGTCTTTGGAGGGCTTTAAGGTCAGCGGGAACCAAAGGAATGATGTTATGTATTTTAACATAAATTATGCACTGTTACTAGGATGAACAAACGCAGACACCCAATTTCTCACCCTAATTTTTTTCACTTTCTTCTCTGCACACTCTGCCCTCTTGGTACCTCACTTCCTGCCTGTTTTCTCCTCCCTCTATATTATGTTGTCAATGGTATAAAGGTTGTTTTTATGTTTAGGACTATCTATAATTGCAGTTTATATTTTGTAGCTGTGTTTTTGGAAAGGCCCATAAAAATGTTATTCCAAAAAATGCTAACTCAAAATATAAATCTGCTTCTTCAAAATATATTGCAGCTTAATTGTTAACAGTACAATCAGAATATTTCAACAATGTGATTTTATATTACTAAATCTTTGAAAGCAATGTTAAAACGTTATATCAAAAAATCCGAAGTTTGTATCCTTCACCTAAATGGAAAAGTACATTGCTTTCCAACTTCTGTCTTTGAGGACCAGACTTTGATGGCAATACAATCCAAACATATTGCTAAGTGTTATATACAGCAGAGTTAATTGCATGTTAATTAGAGGAATCCTAAAACTCTGGCAGGACAGTGGACCCTGAGAATTGAATTGGATAGCCCTGGTATACTACATAATGTGCTACATTTATCAAACCAGATAAATAACTGGAGAGTCTGGAGCATTAGAATTTGCAATGGTTATTTCTCTAAATCATGAGTATACTGAAATGTAAATAGACATTACAAAGACTGAAACATGCAATATGAATTGCATTAAACCTAAAATAAAGGCAAATATCAGGCACTGACAATTCAGTTGGAAAGACAGAGAAGTTGGAGACTTTTTGCAGTCAGTTCATTTTATAGTGAATAGACCCAAATTCAGGAATGGGTTCTAGGTGACACAGGACCCAGAGCGCCCATAGATGATATCATAGGTAGGGATTCATGAGCAGAAATAGAGTCACGGGGCCTTGTGCAGGGTAAGTGCACTCCCATGAAGGCTTGACCCCCCAGGTTGCTGCAGAAATATACCAGGGTCCTGAGGGAGCAGCAGCTGGTATCCAGAACAAGATAAGACAAGATCTGGTGATAACCTGCAGACACCCTAGAGCAGGCATGGGAGATAATCCTGCAGAGTAATATACAGGAGGCTTCAGGCTGGAACAGGCAAAATTAAGCAGAACAATATGCAAATAAAGGACAGAAAGCAGAAACAGGAATAACAGAATACAGAGTACTGGACTCCAGGACACAACATTTAATTAGAACAGGGCAAAGGCAATGACAGGGTTGAGGACTAAGGCAAGACTATCACAGAACTAGGACAGGCCCAAGAGAAGAAAAGGACAGGAACTCAACCAGGACTGGAACAGACACAAACAGGGCAAGGCAAGGAGAACAATAGTTGAAGTGGTGAGGCGTGTCCTCAGATGCTTTGAGAGAAAATCAGAATGAGGACATGGGAAGAAGGCAAAGGAGCTTCAAGGAAAGAGGTGCTTTAGGGAGAGAGGGTAAGGAAGCAAAACAAAGTACAGACATAGAAAACATGACTATCCTAGGACTCTAAGATGCAAATGGTAATGGTATGGTTACAACAAATGGCCATGTGCATGATAAGCTTAGCAACCACATCAAGGTACCCCACAATACAGCAAGTCCTTTTACTATCAATGCCTGTATAGAATACCTAATAACTGAACTAAACAGAAAAGATACAGAGCAGACCTGAGAATGAACAGACTGGGAACTGAAACATATGGGGCACATTTAAATAAGAACAGAGAAACAAGGCAAGAGAAAACCACGAAAGACAGCAACAGTACAGGTCAAGATGCAGAGCAAAACAAGCATGGAGTAAAAGCAAACATAAAATATAGCAAAGACGTAAACATAAGAACACAGCATGCAAAGGACATAGCAAGCAAGGGACGTGGCACATTGAGAGAAACAAGGAGAGACTGGATACCTATTATATAAGCATTGATGAGCCTCACATCCAGGCTTATATAATAGATATTCCATTGTGGGTGTTTAATAAAATAAATATATAATATTCAGATAAATAAACACACAATTCTACAATAAATACAGTAATCTAACTGGTCAAAGTTCTTAAAGTAGTCAAAAGGAATCTTATGGGTAACTCACACACTGGAGAAGTACTAACTGTGCACTCAACTAATCAGGAGTCATCATAAAAATAAAATTATTGAGAAATGGATGCTTTAGATTGACCAGCAATCGTTAGCTAAAATATGATAAAATCAGGATGTGATAAACTAGAAAAATGTTTAACTAGGAATATCAGTCCGCTTAGATACAAAGGAGAAAAAAATCTAGCTTGTTTTGTTGTATGATCCATGAATACAAATTTGAATGTAAAAGCAGCAGAGAAAGAATAACTATATGATGGGGGTTTGATGTTTGGTGTGAAACCTGTCTAAAAGAAGGGAGTTGTTTATATTCACAAAAAAGAGTCTGGACACAAAAAAATAAATTGCAACAAATAGTCTGCTCTGTTTTAGATACTGGCTCTGCATTAATGACCACATTAAGATATATTCAAAGACTCAAATAGTAATTACACGAATACTATCAATTCAAACATGTATGAATTGTTAAACATTGCTTTCATACCATCAATAGTGAAATCAAAGCCTTCCATTTAGTCCAATGACAACACAGGCTCCTTAATAATAATAATACATATCTTCTTACCAGTTGCTGTAACTCTCATAGGATCAGCCAAAATCCTATACTTTTGAATAAGCACCATCCACCATCTAGCTGTGCCTTCAAAGTTATGGCCGGTGATTTTCCATTCTTGTCCAAGTACTATAATAAATATGAATATATTATTTTAACACAGACTACAGTCTCTGCTCCATATCTATTGTTGTGATTTCATCCATTAAGTCCTAGGCCAGCTATGACGCTAATGTGTTATCAACTCCTTTAAGTCCCACCTTTTCATTTCAGTGCTGGTAGCTGCTGGTGTGAATAAATTCTGCTAAAGTGGTATGATGCAAATGCGGAACAAAAATTCTCTCCAAAGAGAGGTATTTGGAGCTGAAAAGAAAATTCATATAGATCAATGGATGATAAATCTTGTTTATATTTAATGGTCCAATCACTGATCAGGATGGGGTAGCTACCTTCAAAGAGAAAGTTCAAAATAAATAGTCTTTTGTGCAATAGAATCTGCAGCATGGTCTCTATTCTCATAGTAATATACAATTTAAGCCTCAGAGAGCAGGTCCAAAGGTAGTAAGCACAAATTCAATAATATTTGTTGGGATTACCCAAATGCAATGACCTGTGCCTAAAAGGTACAGGGACCCAACAGGACACCGCCTCTGTAGTCAAAGTTATGCAGGTGCTTGAAGATTCAGTGGTGTCGTAGCAACTACCATGTTAATGCTGAATTTCAAAGAGGAAACTCAGCACACTGCTTTGCTTAAGGAAGTAGTACATATTTAATCCCCAAAACAGTGACACAGGTTTCACGCTACCAAGATCACTTACGCAAAGTGGTGTGCTGAATCACCTCTTTGAAGTTCTGCTTAAAATGGGTTATACATGAAGACAGAAATGCTCTCTGTAGCATACACACACAGTCGGAATGTAAGAGTCAAGGACAGCAGCGATATTATTCGGCACTTTTTCAGATGCGGAGGATATTTGTGGACACTGAATGAATACTGCACATGCGCAGAGGTATGCAGAGAAGCGCTATCAGAGAGTGTGCTGTATTGCTGACATGTCTTCCCAAGCCTTGCTCCTAGTATCATATGTTGGTGGGTCAAAATTTGGGAGGTATGTAATAAGCAAAAATGGACGTTCATATAAACTTTTGCAAGCATTATTTTAAGCTTGTAACAACAAAGATTACATGATGTTTACATGTTAACTCATCAAAATGGCATTCATAAATATGCAGTTGTATTGAATTTATAATGGCCTTTTATAAAACTAGGCAACAGAATTGGTAGCGTTCATAATTCTGATAGCAAGTTACTCAAAAATAACAATTAAGAGGGCTGAAAATGCTATTAAGAGGTCCAATCCTTCATCTTCAAAGCATGTTACCTGTTGTTCTTGCAGCATCTGTAATCATGCAATTTCAATTCCTGACATATTTCTTTCAGTGCTTGCCCATGTCTCTTGTTACTGCCATCTGCTCAAGATTATTTGTTGGCTACTGAATTTAGTAAACGCTTTAAAAAAGTTGGTCACCTCCACCCCCTGTGGTTTTCTAAAGCAAAGAAATGTTTGTGTGAAGGGGCATCACTCATAGGAAGAGACATTTTGTCAGCAGAGACTGAACTCGCCAGTGATGTTTGGTTGCCTGCTGTGGCCGAAAGAGACCAAAATGACTTGATTTATCATGTATAGATTTTCCAAACTTTACAAACCTCCCAAATGCAGGTCAAAGGATTTATTCAAACACTACATAAAGATTTTGCATTCTTTGCCTTTATTGTTATACATATGAATCAGTTACATACTAATTTATAAATGCTAAACAGATTTTTACCATATTTAAACACCTCCTATCATTGCCTTAAAATAATAAAGGATTAAATAAAATAAAAAAATTGTACTTGAGAAATTCTGAGAGTTTTCCAAATAGTTGTAGAAAAGTTCAGGATTTTATTAAATACACAGAGGCAAATAAAATAAAAAAATTGTACTTGAGAAATTCTGAGAGTTTTCCAAATAGTTGTAGAAAAGTTCAGGATTTTATTAAATACACAGAGGCAAATAATATGCTTAATCTTTCTTTAGTGAGCAAACAACTTTAACTTAGAACAAGATTAAAAAAACTTGCTATACGTATAGAATGTCTTTCGACTAATCACTCCGTCAATGTCCATAATTATATATATTTATATATTTATTATATGTATAAATAACCCAAACTTTCTTTCCTCTATAAAAATATATTAAACATATATAAAAATATAAATCTATAAATAAATATAGTCTACATAGTCAACTTTTTCTATAAAATCTTTCCTTTAAATTTTTTCCCATTCTCCTTTTCCGAGATGATTCTTCAGGTAGTACTTTGCACTAAAATAAATCAAAACAACATTTTATTAGGGTGGGTTATCCTATGTGTGGGAAAATATTCACTTCTGTGTCTCTACTAGAATCCTGAACTTTTCTACATTTTTTAGGAAAAATCTCAGAATTTTATGTCAATACCGGGGTATCATATAATGCGAGTTTATAGCATATCAATAACCACTTAGATAAATGTTGCACTGCTTCAAGGTTAAATCTTTTAGAAGTTGACCAGTCTGCATTTCATCCATCTTGCTAGAGCCATAGAGGAACCAAGCAAATAAAGATTGCAATAAGAAATTAACAATTGCTGGTTGTTAGAATTTAATATTTCATTAGTTTGTTTAAAATACGTGATTAAGCTTTATACATTGTACTTAATCACATATTAGCATTTAAACCTGGATATTCAATACATTCAGTCAAAGTTCTTGTTAATTTCTTAATTTGGAGACAAACACCATTAAGGGGACTGTTCACTACAAGGTGAGTTGCAGGTGAGTTGAGGTGATATGAACATTTAATCTCACAAATTTAGCTATATATTGTGCAGGAACAATCTGGTGAGTTTTCTTAGCAGGGGAAACTTGTTTGTACTTGCATAATGTATAGCTAAATAAGTGAGATGAAATGTTCATCCTCCCCTCATCTCACCTGCAATTCACCTTTGAGTGAATAGCTCCATAAGAGTAAAATTCCTAGCATTGATATCTGAAGCTTTAACATCTGAGGTTCTTTTAAAAGATGAGACAAACCTAATAAGATAATCAATTTTAATGTTAACTGTTTGAAGCTTACATTTCTATTATCTGGTTATGAGTCAAAAAATTTTAGTAGTCGAATTGTAGTGTAGTAGTCGACTCTGAAAGTCCTTTGATAAATTCATCACATCTGAACATAAATATGCTATCAAATTCAGTTTTTCATCCTGAATGAGGATATGAGATTGTCCTTCTGGAGTCATCAATAGGTACTTGTGAAAATGTAACATTCCAAAAGGGTGTTATCAACACTAATGTTTCTTTCTGCAATCTGACCTAAAATATTGTAATGGATATCATTGCAAAGAGAGGAAATGCATAATTTTTTTATGTAATAATATTTTGTTGTTTTGATTTATTCTGAAAGCAAATAGGTCTCTCTCTAGTGGTCTGTAGAACTGGATTGTCTATTTTCTTCCCTAACATCCAGTTACTGAGATCCACTAGAAATCCTGACTTCAAATCTGATACTGAATTGTATGGACCTGGATATTCTGCTTTGATTGTTATTCCTCTGTCCAGACGAAAGTACTAAATATCTTTGCTAACTTTGCTAGTGTTTTCCAACTTGTTAACCCTAATTGATTTATGTATCTCACTGATGATAAATTGGTCATCTGCAATAGGACACAACAATTTATTTCATCTTTTTCTTGAAGCTCTTTTGTGCAAACATTCCTGCAAATAATTTCAAGCAATTTAAATGAAGATTGTTGTCATCGGGATCATATTTCCCTGTTGTTATCTCTCCGCATCTTGCTCAGCAACCTACCAAGCTTGCATCTGATTCTATTATCACCTCTGGATTTGATTCAAAAATCCCTTTCCTTTTCTAAGCTTGGATATGTTTTAACCACCAAATTAATTACTCTTAAGCATCCTTTGAAAGGGGAATTATAACTGAATAACTCAGACCTTTCCTAAAATGATGGAATTTCAACCTCTGAAGAGTCCTGTAATGTTTTGGGTCTGAAAATATTACTTGAATGGATACTGACAGAATCCCTACCATTCTTGCCAAATTTTGTAATAAAATTAATTCCTTGAATAAAATTATATTTCTTTCTTTCTTTTTGGTGGCTTAATTTGTCTTTCAGTAATTTTAGGGAACATTCTGTGAAATCTAGTACAAATCCCATAAATTCCATGACGTGTACTACTCTGCTCCTTAAAAGAGCTATATTGGGTTTCAGTATCTTTGTAAAACAACATGGTGCTGGTGACCTGTCAAATGAGAGACAAGTGAATTGACATTTTTTTTGTTTTTCCAAATGAATTGTAAAAGTATTAGGTAAAAAAGTGACATAGGTACAGTCAAGTATGCATCTTTGAGATCTATCTTTACCATCTCAAGAAAGACCTATATGGTCGAAATATTGCCATTTGTTTCGGAATAAAATCTTTTTCACTTTGACTGTGCTAAGCTGCCTACTTTCATTTATACTTGGGAGGACTGGTGGAGCCTCTGGCTCGGGAACTATACCATCTACCAGTGCTGTTTCTGCCACATCTATTGACCAGTCCCAAGATGGCTGCTGTATATTTCCTCTGGAAGTATTCAAACATGGTGTCCAGGGCCAAGCAAATGGAGGTTCAGGAGAAAACACTTAATCTACTATGTGTTCTAAAGGCAAAAACAACATCTCCTGCTTACGAATACTATATTACCAGTGGTAAATTCACAATAACTTGATTTTTGTTTAATTTGAAAAACATATATATATATATATATATATAGTTACTTATTAAATAGCAAAATGGGATTGATTATATATTGACTATATAATAAAACAAAATTCTAATATATTAATATACTTTATGTAATTAATAAACAAATCAAATATTACTAGAATATATATTGATTAGTTAATTATTGATCTTAAATTAATTCTGAACATTTATACAACCTGTATCTATCTAAAAAGCATCTGGCTAAATGCTATAGAATTGTGGCTAGTCTGGCCTCCCCTAACAATGACCAGGGCCGGGGGCTGGTCAAATGGCCAGCCCCATTAAAATAGATTGGTTGCCAGGTCTATTTGCCCTGGCTTCTAATAAAATGTACCCCCTTATAGTTCAGGGACTGGGCCAGGTGCCTACAGACCCCTATAAAATAAATAAACCCCTGGTCTGGGCAAATGCCCCAAACTCTCCACTAAAAATAAATGACTCCCCTAGGGTCGGGGGACAGCCAAAAGGCCCCCAGACTGAATCAAACATTTTAAAATAAATACATTCCCAACCTACCTCCCACCTTTACTGGAAAAAAACACCCCTTGGGTGCCAGGGGGTGGACAGTGAAAATCCATGCCCACCTCCTGGCACCTAATTTCACCCTGTGATTAAAATATTACCTGTTTCTGAAGTCCAACAATGACCTGTGATGCCCTTGAGTCCTGATCTTCGGCCCCAGGAAAGGAGCATTTTGAACATTCGGTGGCACATAGGGGCATATTGGGTAGCTCGACATTTAGGTCCCAATATTTCCATGGTGTGCCCCAAATCAGCCCAGTTGTCGAAAAGCATCATTTTGGGCCAGAGGTCTGTTGCATATTGAGTAAATATTATAGTAAACTAGTTTTTATTTTGTTTTAAGTTAATTTTTTCATTAAGTTTGTTGCTGCTATTGAGACAGTAAGAAAAATTAAGCATAACATGAAGCTCTGGTCTTGGCATCAAATCTGTCAGTTTCAGTACCTTATTTGGTAGCTTAACTTAACCCATCATTAGCTACCTAACTTGTTGTTTCAGGTTGTGGAACATTGGAGAATTCCCACCAGCTGATTTGTGCAACAGGGTTAAAGGTTAACCTATTAATATGTGGTGAAGGTACCCACTAAGGCTAACGCTTAAGTTCTATCAAAAGAACTTGTTGATTTAAAGGAACCTAATATAATTACTATGATTTCCCCAACATCTATATTTCTGTAATTCTTTGTTCACTGTAACCCACTATGTAAATGATTGAAAACTCACTTCTACCATCATTTACTTTAGTTGTGGGTCTTATTTGAATAGCACCCTGAAAGGAATCTTCTGTGGTCATGCCCTGAAAGCAACCGCCCAGTCATCATCCAACTGGGGCCATGGACCGCCACAACCACTCTATGCCTGTGAAATTCCTCAGAAATTTACCTTTTCCCATATATACAGTAGCAGCTCCAGCTAGTGCCTTCTCACACAAAATAACATTGGTGACACTATGGAAGTAACCAAAGGCAAAATCTACCAATATCATCCTGTTATACTGTATATGCCTCCAATCAGTATCGTTCCATTCAATGCCATAACAGATTTATGGGCCCCCATGTATCAAGACAAGATCTGCATTGAAATGTCAGAATGTAACATTGATTTAATAAATGTCAGCAAAGGCCATGCTTATAAAAAGCAAAACTTATTCTTGGAAGCATCTATTTTGGTTTAGTGATAATTTAGTGTACAAATGAGGATTAGATAGGTTGCTGGTTCTTATCTGCCATCTCATGTCTTTTGTCATGATTACTGGAATGGGAATGTTCATCTTGTTATATAACTAAAAATATGTATTGACACAATACATAACAAATTTGCATTTAGAAATTAGTGCTAATCAGGACTGACATAACAACAGCATGAGAAGAGAAGCTCAGCAGGTCTTGAGTTCCTTGTGGCTAACACCTAAATTCTATATTAAGCTTTCATTCCTATAAAGCTATTCACTTGGATGTTGAAATATTAGATATTATGAACAATTCAAGTTATATAGGTACATGCTGAAATACCTGTGGCAAATAAAATTATATAAATATATATAAAAGAAAATAAAAGAAAATTATGTGATTACTAAATCTAAAAAAACAACCTAGGTCATCAAATCTTCGTTATTATTTATTTGTAAGTGTCAATACAATAAATATGTGAACATCCTAGTTTCCCAGTTGAGTTGCCTAAAATATATTCTGTATACATTTTCAAGTTGGTATGTCTGTACATGATTAGCATTCATAATAGGATTTTGCCACACTCTCCTTGCCAAAAGGGTAGTTTTACATTGATTTTGATAATGCAGGTGTCTCCTTGATGTTTTTCTCAGCTTTCAGTGGGTGGTGATCTTGTCACGCGAGGCTGTACTATAGCAAGTGTACTGTCATTTATAGTGAACAGATGAAATTACATAAAGAGGTGGCAGAACCTTTCTTAACTCATTAAGGGTGTTTATTTCAACACTTGGATGGTACACAGTTCAACCCATTAGCTTAAGAGTCCAACAGGTAGCTAGATGGGGATTAGGACATGTGCAGGAAAGGTTATCTTGCCCCTTGAAAACCAGTGTGAGCTTGAAATACTGTCTCTGATGTTGTGTCAGTATTTAAAGTTGCAAGGAACGGAATCTTATCTTCAGAGGAGGGCTCCATCTTGAAAGCTGCTGACTTCAAGACAGGTCTTCAGTGCCCACTCAACTGCAAAAGAGGCTAAAAAAGAGCAAACTTAATCTTTCCACCTTTCATAACACCTAAAAGTGGGGTCTCTACAAAGCAAGCCTACCTCAATAAACTCAAGGCAATATAATACACTATGGGGGCTATTCACTAAAAGGTAAGTTGCAGGTAAGTTTAGACGAGAAGTTTAGATGAGAGGATTTAAAAAATGCATTGTGCATGGAAACAATGTATAGCTAAACTGGTGAGATGAAATATACATCTCAACTCACCTGCAACTCACCTTTTAGTGAATAAGCTCCTATGTTGCTTTGTCTTTCAAAATAATCACAGTACCCATCACCATGACTTCATAAGAGAACTGAACTGGCTCTTTCTTGCCTAGTTCAAAAACACTTATGTGGGAAAGCTCTGGCACTACCTGAGTGGTACTTTCACTCCTACATACATCTCCTAAAAAAAGTAATTAAAAGTGACTCTGACACCTAAATGTTAATCAAATTAAGAGGAGATGTGTTTTAAATGTGTTTTAAATGTGTTTATGACAACATCTTGCGGCTTGATATGCAATTTACACATTCCTCATTTAAAGTATTTTATTTACATTTCAAGCCACAAGCTGATGTGATAAACATGACATAACACCGACACATTTAAAAACCTTAATTTATCCACTGAAACTTCCACTAATTTAAACACCCTAAAACACTTGTGTGATGATGGGATGTTTTACCATAGTTAATGGAGTCCAGGAGCAGGAGGTAAAACCACACACACATTCAAATAGATATAAAGTCTCAAACAATGAATGTAGTGACAGTGAATGGGTGTGTGAGGGCAAATAGATCCATAAATGAGGCACAAGAGGGCAAGGCAGAGAAGTAGTCAAAGGGAAGCAGAGGATAGGGCCGGTAGCTTGATATCTTGATAGATAAGTCAGGCTGAAGGTCAAAAACACAGGTGTATCAGAACAGGCAATAGAGGAACAGCAGAATACTCTGTAGGTTAGCTTACAAGAACATAGCAATGCACATGAAATTGGCCTTAAATAGGGAAAGCAGCCTTTTACCTGGACAAGGACTTCCTGGTATGCATTATTGTTGTGTTATGGTATTTCCATAGCAATGATGATTTTTCCTCTTCATTTGAATATGTGGCACTCAGCATTTAGGGAGATGATGTCCCATGCCATACACTTCCTTATGGAGGTGGGAAGGGTCGTTCTCCATTGCCTCATGCCCCCCATCATGTCTTTGTCAAATATGGCCTTGTGGATCCCGTCAGATTTTGCCTGCAGCTGCCACGAATGGAGGTATGACAGCCTACCTGGTTAAAACTAGGACTGCCACACAGCCATTATTGAACCCGCAGTTCAAATGTGTTACACATGCTTACCTGTAATTACCTTACCTGGCACTAGACATCAGATGTCTTTCCCATCAATGTCTTTTAGGGAAGCAAACTTGCTTCTACATCAACGTAACATCATTGCTGCCATTTAACTGAAATGTCTTAGACTCAAGTGTAGATTAATGCTTGCAGTAACTTTGAGTGTCCAAACTCCACACATGGTTGCCGATGGGAATACATGATTGCTAATGGGAAGGAAAAAGTGTCCTCCTCTATAACTTAGTCAGTGTTACTTGCCTGTCTGTGTTCCTGCTCCTGATTTTGGGTAGCAAATGAGACTAGTTCTAGCCCTAACCTGTGCATTTTGTCTTGACAGTGACTTGGATCCTCCATCTGCTATTCTGCTGTGGACCCAGTGTACCCCTATTGACTGTTATAACCCAAGGGCCCAACCTGAGTGGCAGGTCGTTGAATTGGGGTTATACCAGTTATCCTCCTACATGGTTCCATCTCTGAAGAAATCCCTACGTATCTCCATCTTCCCTTAAATATGCAGGGAAGAAGTGTCTTCCCTTTTCGTTCCCAGTAAAAAAAAAAAAAAATTGCCAACATTATGAGAAATAATGTACATTAACAAATTAATTTAAAAACAAAGGCTAAAATACTATGTTATGTTTAAATAATCACCTTTTATTTCTCTTTATGTTCTATAATGCTTTTGAATCCTCATGTCTTGTTTGTGGAAGACTCTGAGTGCTATCCCACCCAAACATAAAGCTGTGCCCCACGTAATTCTAATCAGTAGACATAATGGAACTATATACTATTATGCATCAACAGGGAGCTTGATAGGGGCATGACCATTTACACTATAATGTGCTAAAACCAACATACATTTCACCTGTCATAATTTTATATATTTTTTCATGCTATGATGTTTGTATTCTCATGGAAGGCATGAGGCTCTAATGTGACCAGGAGGTTTTGCCCATCCCCTACTTACAGGTAATCAGGAATTCTGCTGTTCAAAAACAAATATCCAACGCGAATAGAAACACATTATTACAGATCAAGGAACATTCATTTGTATTTTTAGCAAATTACTGGAGACCGTATCTCCAGAAGGATATTGATACTTTGGAGAAAGTTCAGAGAAGGGCTACTAAACTGGTTCATGGGTTGAAGGATAAAACTTACCAGGAAAGGTTAAAGCATCTTAACATGTATAGCTTGGAGGAAAGACGTAACAGGGGGGATATGATAGAAACATTTAAATACATAAAAGGAATCAACACAGTAAAGGAAGAGAGTATATTTAAAAGAAGAAAAACTATCATAACTAGAGGACATAGTCTTAAATTAGAGGGGCAACGATTTAAAAGTAATATCAGGAAGTATTACTTTACTGAGAGTGTAGTGGATGTATGGAATAGCCTGCCAGCAGAAGTGGTAGAGGTAAACACAGTCAAGGATTTTAAGCATGCGTGGGATAGACACAAGGCTATCCTAGCTATAAGACCGGGAACAGGGGACTAATAAAAGTACTAAAAAAAAATTGGGCAGACTAGATGGACCGAATGGTTCTTATCTGCCAACACATTCTATGTTTCTATAAGTCCTGTGCATTGATGTTTTATGCATTCAAGAGGGGTCTTAGCTCACAATTAAGCAATGTGTCATACACCTCTTTGGTACTCAAATAGTTAATGTGCTTATGTAGTGTGTTGAATACTACTCTGAGCATTCAAATAATTAATTTGCTATGACAAGCATTGTATACTACTCAAGCCGCCAAATAGTCCATTTATAATTTAGGAAACATCGATACAACTCATGTGTATAAATTAATAATAAATAATAGTAAGTAACAGAACATACAATTTGCACAGAGTGATGTCAAGTTGCTTTCATGTAATCATGGTTTTTCAATCTTCTGTAGTAGAACAAAGGATGATAATAAACCTAGATGTGATAAACGCTGCATTATCCGCTTGTTAGAGCCAAATTTAACTCTAGTGTTAAAATGACACCTAAAGTAATTAAAACTTGACATAACACTTGCACATGTGCATTGACTACAACGACATGCTCTTTTAAAACCTTGCACCAAATTAAATGCTTTCCACCTAAATCAACAATCACTTCACACCACAACTTGACAAACTCCAGAACTTCAGAGGTGAAAATTTTCTTTGAATCCTTCTTTGTGTCAGATGAATTACTAGAAGGTGCTTGATTATGCATGTGGTCTCTCTTACATTTACCCAAAGTACAATGGTTCATGTTCTGATGTTTTTGTAGTTAAAGCATTGTGTTAGATTTCAATGAATTTCACCTGGGGAGGCCACTTCTCCATAGTATTTATGCACGGTTATGCATAATCAATACTGTGACCGTAATTAGTAAAATATAGACAGTCTGCGGGTTTTATTTTACCAATCCATCTCTGAACTACACATTTTTATTAAATGGTTCTAACTAAAGCTATATTTGGGGCCTGCGGGTTTAATTCAGGTTTTATCTTGGCACAATATTACATGATTCCCAGCAGAATGCAGAAGTCTTCTGTGATCAGGTTGAAATTAATGAATTAATACATTTTATTCTGATTCATCATTTCCCCCTGTAATCTATTCAAAATGTGTCTGTCAGGTTCATCTTTCTCACTCGTCTTTCCATGTCAGTTGTTACACTCTGCAAATCTCTCCACTGGCTTTCCTTTTGCTATAGGATATAATTTAAAATTATATCTTCAACCTACTAAGCCCTGCACTCCCCGGCCCCTCCCTACATTGCTTCCCCCATTAACCGATACACTACGCGACTGCTACATTCCTCAAGTGAACAAAGACTTCAACATTGTAACTTCTTTTGTATCTGCAAGACTTTAGCCACACCATCCCCTTTCTCTGGATCTCAATTCCACACAGAAGTCCCTCAAAACTCACCTCTGTAAGGAAGCTTACTATTTATCCCACAGAAGCACCTATTATTTAACCTCAGGCCTAGCTCCTACTGTCCATAAATAATGTTACTACCACCACCTTTTCCCTTTTTACTCACAAGTGTCTCCTGTCCCCCGCTGTGGAATTCATGGGTGCCAAGTAGTCACCTGGCTGTGGCACAGTTTAATAGGCAAACTGGCGGTAGCATATTTTAATAGGCAAACTGGTCTTGGCATATCTTCATAGGCACCTGGCTGGGGCATATTTAAATGTACACCTGTGGAATATATTAATGGGCAAAGTGACACTGTTGCATGTTCTGTGGGGCAAGAATATAATTTTTCATAAGTGTCACTGAATAAAATGGGGATAGGAAGAGCCTAGTAAAACAGTGCAAGTTCACCAAGCTCCTCATCCCCAAAACATGTATTTTTTCAATAAAAACTTATACATAATATAATATAATAGATATATAAGATTTATATATACACATATATATTTGTTATTATGATCATTGGTTTATAAGGTGATCATAGCACTTTTATATGTATCCTGACCATTAAAGGTTAAATGTTTTTTGTAAGTTTAGATTAGTGTTAGTAAGACAGGTATTGTAGTCATACTTTGCACATGCCCCCAGCAATAGAGAAGTGATTATTGGTTGTTAAGGATTATGTTTCTAAAGATGCTCAAAATTCCAACTTTAAAAACAAAAACCATAATGTCCAAAACATTAGTCATTTACCTTCTTGTAAAAAAAAAAAAAATTACAAAGCCATGCATGGATGGCATTTGGAGGATGTTGCTGAAAACATATTGGGTATTTTGTCAGCCTATATCAGTAACAAATATCAGCCCTCCAAAATTCACAGTCACAATCTGTGTGTTAAATTGTATTTAAATATAGTGGCAGAGATTAGTGGTAAAATAACTATATGTAAAGTGTAAAACTAGTACCTTAGGTTCACTTACTCAGCTTTGAAATTGCCCCAATTGAGACATTAGCCCAACAAAGCATCTGTCAAACTTTCAAATTGGGTACTGAACCTTTCAAAAGAGATAGTCAAATCAAATCATAGGGCTATCTCTGCACTCCTTGGGTGAACAAAGCTTGTGTGTTTGTTTGCAGTAATGGTTTCTCACATTACCACATACATTCTCTAAATTCATACATGCAATGTATGTTAAAGAGGGCAACATTTGGTAAAGATTGGTGGTAACACCGCTGAATGCAGTGTTGAATTAACTCATGTGAAATACCCTGGGTTACCTACTTAAAAAAAGATATACTTTGATAGGATTGGGGTGGGTGTGTACAAGAATACCACAAATGGCACACGGATCAGTGACTTGATATGCAAATTAACTACTTTTCTATGGGAAATGTGTAATTTGTATATTAAGCCACAGGTTCTGTCATAAACTGGAAACTCCACATTTAAAATACATTTTTCATTTTTTTAATGTTCAATCATTTTGTATACTCTACAGTCACAGCAAAAACAATGTTTAGGTGATATAGTCCTGATAACACATCACTGCATGCAAATGTTAATCAAGTTTCTCTCCTCCTCAGCCAGAAATGAAGATACCCAGTGTCATCAAGCGGTGCTTATAATGTGGTTTAACAGTTTTTCAGAGACCAAATTCATGCCACCGAAGTCAGAGCACATCAGTGGGAGGAGAACACGCCAATGTCATGCTACTCAGGTAGCTCTGATGTGCCTCTGAATATGTCTGCAATTCAGAATTCATAGGGGATCCCACACCGCTGTCTCCCAACACCAAAACCATCCAAACAAAGCCAAGAGGCAGCAAAACTAAGTAGTAGCCTATGCTCTCCACATGGACTTGTATGCAGAGGACCTTGGAGCAATTTCAATATGAATATAGCCGAAGTCCTCCCACAGAAGTCAATGATTATAGCCATAATAGCCAAAGTCCTCCCAAAATCGCCCCGGAATGGCCTTGAGTGTAATAAAATAAAAATCATTAACAATAACAAATAAATAAAATAGCATGAAACATTAATTAAATACATAACAATAAAATAAATTAACATAAAATAAGTATTAAAATGTAAAAATGCTGATATTAATGTAAAATTACTATAATAATATATGACATTCATGGATTGTAATAATATATGCATTTTTCTGTGTTTAAAATAAGTTTACTTTACATTTTCAACACTTTTCTATTCAATTTTCCAAGTAAAATCTGGAGAATTACTTTGGGGGAATTTCGTGTATGTTTCCAGTGCATATTTGTAGCCATAAATCTATGCTTTCTATGACAAAATTGATCCGATCTGAATGATTCCAATGTTTTGTTTTCTGAATGGATTGACCTTTCTCTGTGCAGACCCCTATCAGACGAGTGGGGACAAGGGCCCGCACTGATTGGCTGTGTACATGCCAGCCTCCTAACCAGTTCTGACTCAGCTCTGAGGCAGAACCTAGAGTAAACCCATGTGTATCTCTGAAGATACATGTCACATTTACTTAGGAGGGGACAGTATTTTTTTAACCTCTGTGTTTTTTGCCAACAGTTGTCTTATAAGAAAGTAAGCAAAGGGTACATCAAGACTTATTGATTGTCTCTTAATTTATGTAAATTGTATGTGGCATAATTGTAATAGTATAATTAGTAACCTTTCCAGACATCTGTGATAGCATCAAAGGGCAATGATTATACTACAGGATTGCATGAAAAGTAACTGTACCCTGCAAGGTGCCTTTTTAGGAGGAAAGCTGGACAAATGACAGACAGAACTCAAATCTTTTGTTTGACCCAGGTATTCCTAATATGATCATTCTTATGACTCATATGTCGAGAATGAAGACCTGCAATGATTCATATGAGGTGTATAACTGATAATTTGTTATTCCTATTTATATACATGTACAGAATATGGTATATCAGCATATAGTACACAAAGCTGTGTTTGCAGAACACATCTTGTAAACTGCCATCGTTATCAGAATCCTGTACTGAAAATGTATTGCTGATTGTTTCCAAACAAGGTTTGCTTAGTTTTATGAGTCCAATGTAATTAGACAGCAAGTGACTGTATAACATATGCATTTATTGCTCTTCGTAGCATGTGTTTCTTTGATGTGCTAGGTTAGAAAACCAACTCTTTTCTTGTGTAGCCTTCCTCCTGAGTCTTTATACTGCTTAGCAGCTGAGTCCAGACTTTGAAACACAGCCTAATTTGGAGGCAGATGCTGCAGCTGCTTGTGTCATTTCAGCTGAATTTTCGACTTTGAAGTCTGTTTGAAATCTTGCATTCTGCATTAAGGAAGCAGCCTATGCTATTGGCTAGCTCAAAGCTTATAATTTTTGATGTTTAGAGACAATTCCCATCTTGTGTAGCGCAATCATGAGATGACCTATAGGCAATTTATGGCTTTTAATCATTAGAAAATCAATGCAAGTGACATGGTGCAATTAATGGTGTTGTTTTCATTGGCAGGCTAATTAGAACATCATGTAAAATAAATAAATAATGCAGCATGTACTTTCAAATAAATATGGTAAATTTCAATAGTTCATAATAATTTTTCCCTTTTTTAAGCAGAAACTCTAAATCCACACCATTAAGCTACTGGGTATTATATGTTTTGTTTACTGTATTTAATATACCACACACATCTTAGTGTCTCTGTGTATATTATTATTATTTTGCCATTCATTGTTTGTTTGTGTGTATGTACATATGTTATTAAATATACACTTAATGCAAGGAGACAAATAGTCTCTCCCACTGATTTTTTTTATATAATGTTAATCCTGCTTGCATTCCCTACAGCAGTAAAATGGATAATGTCCAGCTCTGTTAAGCAGCTGATGCACTGTTTAGACAGTCTTTTTTGAGATGGTAAATAAACAGGCAAAATGTATAATTTTTTTGCCTGTTAATTCTTATTGCTCCTCAACGAATCACAGTGTTACTTCTTTCTAATGGATGCGGCAGTGGTTTCACTAGAGGACAATCTCATGTCTATAGCCCATCCTGCTGCAAGGGAGAACTAATCTAATCTGGTAAGTGCTCCCTTGCAGTTCAGAAGTTCAGTACCTTACCAGCCAGCTCTGTGTAGTCATAGTCCCCTGTGTGCTGTGAATGACACTCTGAGCATGCCTGTAGTTAGGGTTGCCACCTGGCCGGTATTTCACCGGCAGGCCGGTAATAAATTGGCTTGACCCCAATGTTAAGTCTATGGAGGTAGTACCAGGGCCGGTATTTTTTTGAAGAAAAGGTGGCAACCCTACCTGTAGTGCACAAATCTGACAACCAGGAGACCAGATCACACACACACCTCCTGCTCCCTTCTCATAGCTCTGTGCACTGTGCTGTGTCCCTACTACTTGGCGGAAACTACAATTCCTGTCATGCTTTATCCTAGGCACATACTTTGATGTCACAAATCAGACATTTCCTAATGACCAGCAATCAAAGCTAGAAAGAAAATGTCTTGATGTTGTCTAAATGAGGGGTCAGTTTGTGTTACTGGGCTTACAGTCATGGGAGTCCAGAGACTTGCCCCCTTCAATCCCTGGAAATCCAAACACGCCCACTGGATGGAGCAGCAGCAAGGGAGGGAGAAGTGTAGGCAGTTTATTGTAGGTTAACTAGACATAGAGAGCAGACACAGGGCAGGCAGCAGAGTGCAGTAAAAAAAATGTTTATATCATTTTATCCATACCCTATGCTGTCATCGTCCATATATCCAAAGTTTATGCATTTACTGCTTATTGGCATGATATAGAAAGTTGATGCACTCACTGCTTGTTTCCATCATATTCGAAGTTTATGCATTTACTGGCCATTGGCATTATCTACAAAGTTTATGTACGGTATTTACTGCTCAATGGCATGATATACACAGTATATGCATTTACTGTTCATTGGCATCATATATGAAGATCTTGGATCTACTGCTTATTGGCATGATATAAAATTTAAAACAATTCTTTGCATTCTATCTTTTAGCCAATTTTTTAAACCAAACACGTACATTTGCCCAAATCCTATTTCTGTTAATTTGTAGTGTTACTTTTTTGCAAAGTCAAATGCTTTAGCAAAGTCTGAATAGATCACATCAACTGCCACACCTAGATCTATATTTTTTTCCCTTGCTTATAGAATAGAATGTTATTACATTGGTTTGACAACTTTTCAATATACATACTTAAAAAAAATTGTGGGAGTTAGTTTTATTCTCCTTAGCAATTAGTTCCTCAGTTTCCAATTTACCCATTTTAATTGCCCTTTTGCAGGCTGTGCTCACATCTTTGTACTCTATAAATGATTCTGAAGATCCTTCGCTTTTACAATGTTTGAATGTCATTTTCTTGTTTTGTATTTCCTGTGTTACATTACAGGTAAGACACACTGATTTTGATTTTCTTCTTTTATATTTGTTTCCAAAAGGTAAAATTGGTATGTTTATTTTCTAATGTGTGCTTAAAAGTATTTCATTTGTCCAGAAAACAATCTACTCAGTCTTTGTGTTTAAAAAATGCCCTTAGTCACTCCAAGTTTTCCTTTCTAAAATTAAGTGTTTTTGTGGCGTAGTTACCAATTTGCTTTTTGGCATTAACCTCAAATGAAACCATGTTACGGTCACTATTCCCGAATTGTTATCTTTTGTTATTTAGCAGGTTCAGAAACTTGCTTCCCGAAACTAGTTGCTCCACAGTTCCAGTCTATGTATGGGTAATTCAAATCTCCCATGATTAAAACTTCATTCAGATTTAAAGCTTTTTCAATTTGCAATAAAAGCTGATCTTCCCCATCAATGTTAATGTTTGGTGGCTTGTAGCATACACTGACAGCTAATGTATGACTCTTTCTAATAATGTTATAAGTCTGTTTTTTAAAGTTTGGAGCTCCTCACATTCCCACCATATATGGTACATGGTGCCATACACAATGTATATTTCTTTGTGGAAATCTGAGACCCTGATTCCAATCTTCTAATGAGATAGATGTCTAATGAGATAGATAGATATCCTCCTCCCATTTTATTAATGGCAACGGTTTCACAGTATCTTCTAATTGTTTAAATAATCTATTTATCCTTGTAATTTGCTTTGTTTTAGATAAGTTTACTAGGAATTTAACTATGTGATGGTCTGGGGATAGCATTCTTTTTCTTGAGATGAATTGTTTAATTCTTAAGAAAGGATATTTATAATTTGAAGGGGGATCAAATTTTTGTTGAATGGAGGTGCATGAAGCTACTGATCCCTCATCAAGTAGATCTGCCAGGATTATCATTCCCCTTTGTGTCCCTCCCAATATGTCAACATCAGAGATCGCAACCGCGATAATATCAAATGAAGTGTATGGGGATACACAGTTTTAGATTTCATTTTTTTTGTATTGTGATCAAACTGGATTATTGGGTTGTTTATTTGTAATTTTTAAAATTTAAAAAATCTTTACTGTACCAAAGGACCTCTAGTGGGTGTAGCAGAACTACATCTGTTTTCTCTAGTTTGTGCCAATCCAAGTTTAATGTCCTGGGAGTGATGCATTCCATTAAGTGTGAGATCATACAGACTTCATGAAGTTTTGAGACATTAGGAAATGCCACCCCACCTGGCTTTGAATCTCATCTAAGTATTTGCTGTGAGATCCTAGGTTTCTTAGACTGCCATATATAGTTCTTAACACATCGGAATGGATTGTTCTTGGGATAGTTCTTAATAAGTAAAGCAATTTAGGTGTTATGTATGAATTTATAATGTTGATTCTACCTAAACAAGAAATCTCAAGTCCTCTCTATCAAGATAACTTACCCTGAGAACCTTTAGTAGTTCTGTATAAGTATATGCAGTTGAGCTATAAAGATCAAATCCCAATTGTATTCCCAAAGTGGTGTTGTTGTTTAAGGAACTCCACTTTTGCCTTAGGGACATTAGTTAATAATATTTGGGTTTTATTAAGTTTTATTTTATAGTTTGAAAACTTTGAATAACTTGTTATTGTATTTAAAACGTCAGGGATCGATATTTTTGCCTCCGACAAGGACAAGAGGACATCATCCACATATAAAGTTATTTTATAGTCAGAGTTATTTAACTTAATGCCGTGTATTTCTGCATTGTCTCTTATGGTTATGGCTAAGGGTTCAATAGAAAGAATGCATATCAGGGAAGCCAATGGACACCTCTTACTGGTACCGTTGCTGTTCAGATTGTAATAGGGGACCAATTTCTCTAGTGTTTGGATGGGAATATGAAGCATATTACTGTTTTTAAAAAAGCCAGTAATTCAAAACGCATCCAGCACTGAGTCTAAAACTGTCCAGCTGACCCTATCAAAGGTCTTCTGTGCTTCAATAGCTAATAGGGCAGCTGGAGATTTTTTTAGATTTATTTTATTGACTACATTGTACACTTTCCGGATATTATCTGATGGTCTCCTGCTCTGTATAAAGCTGGACTGATCTGTGTGTATAATTGTCGGTAACATATTCTTGAGCCTCTCTTCCAATATCTTTGAGTAGATCTTAGAATCCAGATTCATCAGAGATATTGGCCGACAGTTCGCTGTGATAGTTGGGTCTTTCTCTGGTTTCAAAATAGGGATGATTCATGCAAGTAAGAGTTATTTTGGAATGATATTGGTGGTTGAGATATTTACAAATAACTTTAGTAAAAGAGTGGCTATAATCTGAACAATTGTTTTATAAAATGGGGCAGAAGACCCATGGTGACTTAGCAGGCTTTAAATTGCTTATGACCTCAGTTATTTCAGGTATATGGTTTATTTAGGTTTGCTTGCAATCATTTTGTAATATTAATCTTTTCCAAAAAGGACATAATTTGGTGTTTTGTAGTTTCATTGCCTGATAAATTATAAAGTGAGGTATAATACTCAACAAATGCATTTTAATAGAATGGGGAGAAAGATGACTTTTATCGCCAAAGGTAAGTGTTTCCCTGTATTGTATTGTAATTTCTTGGTCAAAAGTTTCCCCGTTCTATTACTCTCATAGTACCATTTTTGTTTTAGGAAGGTCATTGATTGATTTATTTTCTCATCTAATTTTATTTTTATTTCTTTTCTGATATTGGTTATCTCAGCTGACCTGCCCGGGTCTGAATTAGTTCGTTGATGGCCTCGAATTTGGTTAGAGTAATGTACAGTTCTGATAAACATTTCCCAACATTTCTCTTCCGGTCTGAGCATGATTTCCTCGCATATAACATTTAAAAGTACACCATAGTGTATAATTGGAAATCTCGTGGTTATCATTTAAGTCAAAAAAATTAAGTTGCATCTTCAGTTAAATACTCCACTGTGGTGTCCAACAGACTTTTGTTCAGCTGTCAGTTAGTTTATAGCTTGTACTTTACATCAGTTTCCTATTTTCTTCTCTTTTCCCTCCTCCCCTTTTAAGTAAGGTCAGTAAGTTCCTGTAATACCAGTATGTGTTTAACAATACAACAAATGCCAGTGGTTGTAACTATATAAGTAATTTGTGTCTTCTCTTCTTAACACTCATTATTCATAGATGAGTAAAGTGATTATTACATACTGTGTAGTGACTCAATCAATAAATCTGATCAATGTCTTTGTCTTCATTATTGTGTTTGAAAATGTTTATAACATTATTGTGTTCATAAATATTATATTCGTGCTTTGACAGTATGTGACTTTTAAAGTTGTGAAAGATCTAATATACTACAATTATTACCAAGTCTTCATTATTATGTTCGAGAAATATTATAATATTATTGTGTTCAGAAATATTGTATTCGTGGGTTGACAGTATGTGACTTTTATATATGTGAAAGATCTAATTTACTACAATCGTTATCAAGTAGTACCATCTTAAGTCATTCCCTAGGATCTATTTCTAACCCTTTTGCCCTATTTCTATGAGCTATTCATCTTAGAAGAAAATCCAAAAGAGAAAAAAAAGGGGGAGGTGGGAAGAGTGATGATCAGACTTTCTCGATTAAATCGATATCAATTTCCATGAAACTAATTTTTCTCGCAAAGTCCCTGGATCTTTAAAAAAATATGGAATGTCCTTGTAATATACTGTAATCACTTTGGGGAAGGCCCATTTTTATCGGAGTTAATTTTTTCTCATTAGAAGAGTTAAGTCCGCATATTGTCTTCCAGCCCATCTGGTTTCTAGAGATATATCGGAGAAGAATTTAATTTCCTTAAACATGTCGTTGTCCAGAGTGACAAGAGTGGATTTGTTCCTAAATTATTTCATTAGTAGATTGTTTGTGTAATATTATGTAAAGCAAACTATCACATCCCTTGAGAGAGCAGGATCGAATCCTTGTGATTTTCGGATCCTATGGAATCTTTCAAATGGGCTGGGATCCTATTTCAAAATTTGGGATATGTGCTTTCACCAAGTTGATTGGATAGTCTTCTAATTGTTCCTGTTTAATTGTTTCAGGAATTCCCCTCAGTCAAGTTTTTTATCCTTGATCGATCCTCGAGGTCAGCCATTTCATTTTCCAGGTTTTTGATTTTAGTTTTAAGCTCTCAGTTGTTAGCCAGTAAAGTTTTTTTTATCTTCTTGTAGCTTAGTCATTGCCAAGGATTGAACTGAGAAGGCTTATGCTAAGTGGGATAATTCGGATTTTAATTCTGTTCTATTTGTCTGAAAGACTTGTTTTCTTTTTCTGTATTGATTTTCTAGTAGTTCTTCCATCCCTTTAGATGTTATATATTGTGGGGCTGGATTTTCCTCTAATACAATCGAGGAGTTGTCCTCAATGGGTTCCCTGTGTTCGATAGTCATTGATTTCCTTTGTTTGGGCTGGTCTTTTGTTCTCGTTGAGGAGAATAGATTTATTGGTTTATTTTTATCTTGCATTTTATCTTTCTCTCTTTCCTTTTTTGGAACCATCTCTTGAAAATGGCCTCTTTTCTGTTCTTTAATCTAATCAAAGCCGTACAGATATTGTCAAAGAAATGAATATACTGTTATCGCCAAGTAGGGCAAGTGTTTCTCTGAAGACTACAGATTAAAGGAGGATAAACTTGAGTACACATAATTAAGTATGAGTCCTGAGTTCAAGTCAATATTTGCCTTCTCAACAAGATTTAAATTTCTCAGTTTTTAATATGAGCCTAAGTTAGTGGTAGGTAGTAGTAGTAGTTAGCTCAATTTACCATCCAAGTAAATAGATATTATTTATTACTATGGGCAAGTATTTCTCTGAGTCGAGGAGGGCAATTAGAAAGAGAAATAAAATTGGGTGCGTATAATTGGATATAAATTTTATTTGTTTGCCCCACAAAGTATTTAAAGTTCTCAAATATTACTGAGAGATGAATTTCATAAGTGGGTGAAATTGGTTCCTCAGATTGCCCGCTGGATGGAATAGCTTGCCACCAAGAATCAATTTGTGTGTATCAAGACCTGGAAGTAATGGGTTAATATTTGCTTGTCCAACTAAGTGTTCAATATTTTCAGATGTTAATTAATGGTCCCAAGAGATCAGTTTATGTATATCCGGAAAATGTATATCAAGAAAAAAAAAAGGACAGGGCCCAAGAAGTGATTATATGCCAGATATTATGCAACGTATGTCGATTTTTACTCACTCAGGTACCAACTTCTGTCCCTTGATTTTCATGTCTTTATAATGGGTCACAGTCAATCCAATTATATAAAATGATTCAATTTATCAATCTGTCTTCATATAATTTATAGTTTTGATAAGAAAATACTCTTCCTACAGTAGAATATTCCAATTTCTCAGATATTAATCAGAACTTAAGTCCGATGTGACATCCAGGTGACTGCTTATTTTCATCCGTCAAGCAAATAGAAATTAAAAAAAAAAAAAAACATTGTGCAGGGCAGAGTGATTGCTGGTCAAATAATACAGATATTCTCTGTGTACTGATGGTTGCCAAATGGAAAAAAGATAGTCCCAAGTGTCAAATTATGTGTGCAGACACAAAAAGCTTCACAGAGATAACACATGGGAAGTTCAAAATCACAAGTAGCATTACTGCTTCTGTGTAGAGTTTTGAATAGAGGTGTCTACTCCCGAGACTCTCAGGTTGCAAAAAGAGTTGTTACAGTTGTTATATAATGTAAACAGACACTCACAAAACTCCAAGGTTGCGGCTTGTTGTAAAATCATCATAGGTTGATATAAGTTCAACATAACTGGAGTTAGGCCAACTAGAAAACACCTGTTGTTAACAGGTAAATCCAAGTCAAGTGTGCCAGTTCCGCGAGAGAGCTAGGCCGCTGGAGTGTGAGGTTTATTTCTGTGCCTGCTTGAAGGCTGCTGTGTTCACTTCACTTCCACTTTTTAGTGACTCTGGTAATGACCCGTGATGTGATCTATGTCTCTCTGTGGCGGCAACAGTAGCGATCAGGTAACCGGGTGGTCTGAAACCCTGCTAGTCATCGGAAGTCCGGTCATCTCAGCTCAGCTCCGTAGCTCAGAAGACTTTGTTATTAGTACCAATGTGTACTAAACCCACTAGATAATCCCCAGCCACTCCCAATAATCTGTCTACCCATCAGCAACATGCCAACCCAAGCACCAGTGACACAACACACAGTTTAGCATTCGGGGTCCTGGCGACAGATTACCCTATCTACCTTCCTAATATTTGTATCCCCTATCACCAGTCTAGCCTTCTTAACATTATTATTCCCCACTGAGCTTAAGAGGCTACTCTCCTGACCACTAGGAGAATCAGTCTGCCCCAGAAATACTTCCTCTGATCTCCCCAGTATCCTCACACAAACTGAAACGCATGTGGGGTTGAACTAACTCTCCAAACCCTACTGCCCCTTACAAAACTAACCAGCTCTCTGCCCTAAAAACAGGAAAAACACCCCTAAAAAATGCAATAACCACTATCCTACTTGTCCGTCCTCAGAGGAGGATGAATGTAGAATGAAATCTTTGTTTGGAGAGTGGGTGTAACGTTTACCAAGTAGGTTGTGGTGCGGGTGAAGTCCAGAAGCACTGGTCATGTTAGTACCACTCGCGGGCATTCTGGGGGGTCTTGGTAGCATGCGGTGGTGAACGCCCACTGCCATCCTGTTCTGGCAGAGTCAGGCACTGTGATGGAGGGATACCACTGAATTCTGTAAAGCCCAGTTAAAATACTATTTATCCTTTTTTCCCCACCTCCCCAATTACACTCTTAGGAGTAGCTAATCTGGAGGGATATTTAAACACTCTCACGTGGTCTCTCTAGTGCTATGTTTATATTTAGTTACTGATTCTGCCCATCCTTTAATAAGTCCCGTTTGCTGCCAGTATGAACCTTTGCCTGTGACCTCAACTTCTCCTTCCCATATTTGCTTATTCTTTTGCTGAGTCTACATGCCGTGTCCATTCTGATTGCTGATTGTCCTGACTTCTGCTTGTTCATTGTGTCTGAGTTTTGCCTTTTCTCTTCTGGTTCCTAATTTCTAATGATCTCTTCATTAACAGAACAGTACAAAGGACAAGAGGTCACCCGCTAAAACTTGAAAAAAAGGAGATTTAGTCTACGACAGCGGAAGGGATTTTTAGAGTAGAGACAATTAAGCTATGGAATTCACTTGATGAAAAGGTGGTTCTACCAAATACATTAGATGTCTTTAAAAGTGGTCTGGACACTTTTTTAATGAGCCACAGAGGGCATGTTAGTATAGGGATTAATATTTATTCAGTGCTTGTTGATCCAAGGAATTATCTGATTGCCATTTGGAGTCAAGAAGGAATCTCCCCCCCCCCCCCCATGAAAGCAGAATTTGAAATTGCTGAAAGGGGTTTTTATTTGCCTTCTTTTGGATCAACAGCGGGATAGGAAGAGGGATGAACTTGATGGGCTCAAGGCTTTTTTCAGCCTAAACTACTATGTAACTATGTAATAGCATGAGTCCTCCTTTGTGGGTTGCAGATAGCAAATGGTGCTGCTACGTCCCTGGTGGCTCACCTCCTGTGGCTCAACCTATGGTGTATATTCATTGGGGTGAATACCCACACTTTTTTAAAATCCTCTGCATTAGCATTACATAGTTGCCAAAAGACCCTTTCCTGTCGAATTTGAGTCTGTCTCAGGAGTAATACTGCATATGCACAGTCCTTTGCACTGTGCACAAGCAGCATTGCTTTTAAACTGTGCATGTTTAGCAAACATACACAGTCTAAATCAATGGTATGTACCATTGAGTAACTCCATTTTGGGTTCCATCCCCCCTTTTTTTGTTCATTATATAAATACTAATTACATGGTAAGAAAACAAAGAGGACATTTGATAGCAACTAGTGAGCTGATTACAGATTGCGTCACAAATGTGAGGGTCACCAACTATATTATGTTTCCATCACTATTGAATATGTTGTTTTATGAAAAAAATAGAAGGTGTGCAAGTAAAAATTACTTGTGCACCCTCTATTTTATCACAATAGTTTTTTCGGTGTATTAGAAATTTTATGCACTAGAGTGGTTTTCAACCCAAAATAATTGTTAAGTGCATAATATTCACTGTTTTATATATTTTTCAAGATATTGTTTTATCATCATTGCTATTCTTCTTCTACTGAACTTATGTACATGTGTGAAAGTAGTGTATTATATTTGTAATGCTGTTTAACCAATAACAAGTTTTATTAAAAAACAAATACTAATTATGTGACAGAATCCATAGGAGTACAGTGCATATTGGATCAGTGAATAGACTATGTGCTCTGCATATGTATATGACATAATCATTCTTTTTAAGCAGGGTGAATCCATACTGTTGACCTGCACATTGTTTTTTTTTGTAATAATTCCTTTGGCCAGTTCATTAATGGCCATAAACCTGCATAAGATCTTCAGATTTAAACAGTAAACAAAATTATCCATGAGTTCAACCACAGCTCCTGCACTGCATATATTTTACTGTTAAGTAGAAGCCGCATTAGCCGAAACCAGCTATTATGTGAGACAAGCAATTCTGTGTATTGGACTCCATCATAGTTGTGCACAAAATGAATACTTGGGGTATGGCTTAAAAAGAATCTTTCATCTATTGTATATTCTCTAAATCAATTTTCAAAATAGTATTTTTTAGAAATGAGAAGTAAAATTACTGTTCAGATCATGCTACTAATGTACAATCAAAGTTTCATCTCAGAAAATAGGTCACCTATTGCGGATTCAAAATCCCTCTAAAGAAATAAGCTGCATAAACCATACTTGGAATTTTAACAAGTCTGGGGGAGGGAGGGAGGGAGGGGGGAGAGGCAGCATTGGACAAGTCTGGGCAAGGGATGGGGAGAGGCAGCATTGGGCAAATCTGGACAAGGGAGGGAGGGGGAGAGGCAGCATTGGGCAAGTCTGGACAAGGGAGGGAGGGGGAGAGGCAGCATTGGGCAACTCTGGAGGAGGGGGAGAGGCAGCATTGGATAAGTCTGGGGGGAGGCAGCATTGGGCAAGTCTGGACAAGGGAGGGAGGGGGAGAGGCAGCATTGGACAAGTCTGGGGGAGGTAAGAGAGGCAGCATTGGGCAAGTCTGAGGGAGGGAGGGGGAGAGGCCGCACTGGATAAGTCTGGGGGGAGGTGGGAGGCAACAATGGGTAAGTCTGGGGGGGAGGAGGCAGCATTGTGTAAGTCTGGGGGAGGCAGCATTGGTTAAGGCTGGGTAGGGAGGGAGAGGGAGCACTGGTTAAGTCTGGGGGTAGGGGCAGCATTGGCTAAATCTGGGGCAGATGGGCAAATAAAAGTAAAATTATATTTTTTTCTATAATAATTGTTATTAAATATGAAAAAGCAATTTACATGTGAATATATATACAAGTTAAAATTGTTTCCTATAGGGTAGTCATATCTTCAGGCTTTTAATTTTTTTCCTAAAGGAATATCCAAAGTTTGGGGGGTCATCTTATATTCTGGGTCATCTTATATTCAAGCAAATACAGTAATATAATGAATACTGATCGAAGTGTGAGTTTTTTCCAGGTATAGTGTAACTGGTTACAAAGTGCATGCAGCAAAATAACTAAAACCCCTCATTTCTGTTACGTATCTTCTGGCTAATGTTGTCCATGGTATGAATAAACTGATACAATATCTCTTTACACCTCCAGCAAGGAGCAGAGCTCACAAGTGATGAGTTAAGATAAAGAATAATGTGGAGGTATTTCACACAGAGGGGATACAAGCATCCAGGGAAAATATTAACTGACAAATAATATAAAAGGTTAAGAAGGATTTTTAGCATTCTTTATGGATTGCTGAGAACGCTGTAGGTTAGTTGTTGGAAATAATGTTTTACAGGTACCAGCTTTTGAATCAAATCTTTCCAATCTTTTTTATTCTTAAACACATTCACCAACTAGTATCTGCTAGCATATCTCCTTCCTCCAGAGAGCAAATTGTTATGTGAATTGTTATGAATACGTCTGAGAATATGCATTTGCAGCTATGTGTATGATTTTTTATGAAGCACTTGCATAGTTCTCAGTGTTGTTCAATATAATGGGGTTAAACAAAGGTTATCATGCATTGAAACATTACATAAAATAATAAGTACTCAAGAGATCCCAGACTAAAGCCAGATAAAACAAAGAACATGATTCCTAAGGGTTGCTAACAGGTGATTAGTGGGCTGCTTCTGTATTAAATTATGAAAGGGAGATTAGAATGGAGGGCAGCAGGAAATTCCAATGGAAGGGGGCAGACTGTGAAACATTTGATAGACTGGGCTGGGGAAAGGCAATGAGAAGGGCAGTTGTGTGGATCAGTGTAGAGGATACATATATTTGAAAATAATGAATAATGTGTTAGGGAACTGGATGTTTATTCCCATATAATTTATTTCATACTCATGGAGTACAAACATGGACGCTTGAATTCTATAGAGCTTTTTTTTCAACTGTGCGATTGTATTGGATCATTAGCACAAACTGTTTTTGAAATCATAATCAAGGGGATCCTAATCAATAGTCTTTACCAATTTTCAAACATTTTTTATTCCAGTATCACCTAATCAATTTCAATTTTAAAATGTCAACATATTAAAATCCTCAATGTTCAATCATCTCTCCAAGCTCCTCTCCAATCTACAACTACCTCAACTATGAAAGAACAAATAGTTTATGTTTTTATAAACTCTTGGTAACAATCTAATCCCTGTGCCATACACATCTTTGTTCTATTACTACTTCCTTTGTTAATTGTTTTATGTTGTCTCTTTATCTGCATTACACTAACATTTACTTAGTAGAATTGCTAATGCCAAATACAAATTTTATATTTTTTTGTTTCAAGTACTTAATGATTGACGTAAATCTGTCATCCTCAAGACCCGTCGATGGCAGTTTTAAGTATGTATATACACTTGTGTTGGCTAGACTAAAGCAAAGAATAGATATACTTTTACCAATTTTTTGAAATCATACATTATAATTTGTATATAAAAATCTTTTACATAAGGTTTTAGTAGAGGGCGTGTTATTGAAAGCATTGCCAATCAGTTACCATTTCAAGAAAATCGGCTTTGTGTTCTATATATAATTAACCAGTGTACAATATGTGTGTATTTCGTTTGTATGTTTGAGTGTTGTCTTACTTTTGTTAGAAAAGGTCAGTGTATGAGTAATTTGTCAACAGCACAATTAAGAACTAATTCATGCAAAGTGCACAATTAGTAAAAACAATTATGTTGTTTAACATGTTTTAGAACTTTGTTTTTTCTCTCCAATGTATCAATTTATCATTGCATCATAAATTATCTGTATATTTAAACATGACCTTTACAAAGAGAAGTACTAATAGATGCCAAGAAACTCTTAAACCCTTTATTGCTTTGTAACAACACATTTCTCATGGGTTCCTTTGCGTCTTTAACTTTAAGAGTTAATTTTGAGAAACTGTCTTGCAATTCAGATCATGCTGCAAATCTTCCTCTGTTTAAGGTCTTTGAAGGTCACCTCCCTCCTCCAGTAGTGCGTTATTTTATTGTTATATATATATATATATATATATATATATATATATATATATATATATATTACTGATTCTATTTTTGAAGCTTTCACAACTGCTAACACAGTCTAATTATTAATTTAAAAGGTTAACAAATGATCTGTCTAACTAGCTATCTAAAGTTACAGCTGTAACCATTAGGGTGGGATAGGTCTCTGGCATTTAGGAGGGAGGTTACATATAAAATGATTAAGCGTTGTAATACGCGAAACGTGTAAGGTGCGGTTTTCTGTTTGTTCGTTTTGCTGTACATGTACCTCCTTTTTGGTCTCATGTTCATTGTTTAAATAAAGCACTTTATTGGATCGCTCACTGGAGTGGAGTGCACATCACTTTTTCGTCTTTTTTGCCTGAGGTTACATATAAACAGAGTGTACATTTTGAGTGGAACTGCTCATGTTGGTAGTAATGGATATTGTAGTTATGCTTTTAAATGTTTAGTGTTCAACATATACAGGCTGATACTATTTTTAGGATTTCAGTGGTGCATTCTTTTTTCAGTGCAACTTAGCAATGTAGAGCTTCTGCCAAATCTAACTATGTGAAATAATTTACACACACACACTATCACACAAACTGAAATTATATAAATAAAAGAATATTACATTTGATTTTAATTTAATATGTACACGAAAATAAGCAACTCATTGTGCTTTCAAATTCATCCCATTTGTCGTATCTACCAAATTTTCCTCTCACTCTTGTTCATCTAACTCTTAATTTTGTTTTGTTTTTAATACCCCTTTCCCTTAAAATAATTCCACCATCTTCCTCAACATTACTTTCTATCTCAGTTCTCAGATTTTACTTTTTGGCATGGATAGCCAAGGGTTTGCCACAAATTGACCATGGAAGTGAACATTTCTTCCATATAAACTTGTATTACCCATATAGTCTAATGCTACAGCTGATTCATACACAGTCCTTGAGTGGAGCTCATGCACCTTTGCCACAACAGTTTCACAAAATGTTTGTTAAGGCCTTTCATCACACATGCATTTATCAAATTGGGATATTAGCTTTCATAATTGTTTAAAATTGAATTGATTATGAAGTTGCATGAAAAGGTTTGTATTGGATAAATAGATAGTATTGTAAAATGGGAATTGTATAGGAAAATGTAATAATTGCTGTAACAATCCTGTCAACTGTGCCAGTGGTATCGGAATCAATGAGACATGGAGATTAGTAAATTCCCAAATATCTACATTAATACAATCTATGGTATCAATTGGTATAGGTTAACACTTTGTAGATTTGCTCCAAAACTAATGGAAATCCAAAATGGAGTCTCCCTTCACCATGTGGAGAAATCCAAAACAGAGTTACTCACATGTGGCATGTATGACAATTGGAGTTCAATAACAATAATTTTTATTTAAAAGGTATACTCGAAGCGGTATATTTCAACAATTAGCACCCAAATTGACACACACACACCTGAGCAGTTGTGTAATATATGCATATAAATAAGGCATTAGTGAATATATATATATATATATATATATATATATATATATATATATATACACATAGATATAACAGGCAGTAATATTTATTTTAACTAACGTTAACTAACAATGTCATAGTAGAGCAGCAATTGTATTACAATAAGAAATAAATACAATAATATCACAATGTTATTACACAACACCCAAGTGTTACGAGGAGAACCATTGGCTTGCTTGGGTTATCGTGCTAGAAAAGCAATTGTGTGATGAAAAAAGCATATTACGCTCATTTCCCATTAGCTGTGTTGAGGAGTCAGACATCCTATTTGGTGACTCCATTGAGAGCATTGGAAAAAACAGACAAAAGAATAATACAAATGGTGCTCATTACTCATCTAGTGGTATATTTTTAAATATTACTCAGCATAATAAACTGTATTAAATGATATCAAATAAATAAGACCATAAAAACTACTTGTGTACCCTACAGATGCAATGCTTTTATGGAAAAGGAAGACACCATGATGACAGAAGGAAAGTGGGCCATGGATAAGATCACAAATCGAGAACCATGCAAAGTGAGAATCTTAAAGAGGGAAAAAAGGCAAAATAAATTACTATTATTCAACTAAAAGGTGACATGGAGCTGGTTTAAGTGCTTTTTACATTACACTCTGTGATACACAGTTCCAGAGATATGATAAAAGACAATTGGATAAACCTGATACTTGGGTTTCGGGCATTTGAGTAGCCCTTTTGCTAACAATGAACTTACAGTGACTCTCCAGCATTGGTTAAACATTTTGTCTCTCACTGATGCACTGTCCACACCTCATTGATATTGAAACCATGACATTTTCTACTGTTTTTAACCTTGCACTAAGGCAGACCTTTAAATGACCAATGAATGACTGAATTCTGCTTTCCACACATTTACTGAAAAAAAAGAAAAAATGGCAGCAGCCAAAGCAGAGAACAAGGTAATCAGAGGAGTTCCAGTGTTGAAGGAATAGGGAGGCAGCTAGTTTAAGAAGAAAGATGAAATGGCTGGCTTGATGAAGATAGAAAAGGGTGGGCCTGTGACCCTTTATAAGGTAATTATAGTGCTCCAAGACACCCAGACCAAATGTAAGTGTTAGGAAAATACATTATTTCGATTAAATTGTTTTTTTTGTCTTGATTTATGTACACTTTGTAGATATTCGGCTCCCACTGATGATTTATGGACATTTGCATTTCTGCAGCCGACTTTAAATGTCCAAAGCAGATCCATATTTCTAAAGGTGAAGTGTCATAGAAAATAAAATATCCTTCATGATCTACGTAAACGTGCATATAGAATTCATTAAAACTAATCATAGTGGGATGTTATATAGAGATTATAACAATTTCCAGTTACATTGAAGGCATATGTATAATGAGAAGGGAAATCACAGTAGCAGTGTTTTGCAAAAAAAAAAATAACAGTGATAAAAAAAATGATTGGCAAGTTAATGTATTACAGCTATATAAAGAATCAGACAGATTGATAGTTATTGAAGCTTTTAACAAGAGTTACATTAAAACAACATGAGTCGGCATGTACTAAGTGCAATGAACCAACTTTTACAAAATTATTTAAACGCACATGCGCATGTACTCTGAAACTGTACTTAAATGGACATTAGGAGCTAAGTTAGTTACATTCAGCAGGGACAAACCTGGTGAGTTTCTTCTACAAGAAAAATGAAGCTGACCCTGCAAAATGCATTATTAAAGCTTTAAAGATTTTCTTATTCATTATGCAGGGCCAACTGAGCTCCTCTAGCATGATCCTAGCATGATCAACACACTACATTTGATACATTACAATGCCTTTTTAACTCAGTGAGAATAAATGTTCATCTCGCCTCAACTCACCTGCAAACTACTTTAAATGAATAGATCTCTCTGTCAACTAACAATAATTTACCTTGCAAATGTAAAGCTTAACAATGACTTTTATAGTGTGTCAGAATAACTGCAGGATTTGTCTCATATTTAAGGCATCCCTTTGTAGAAGGGAATGCAAATGAACTGTTCTCCATTGTACTAGGTCTATTGTATACTGTACCACAAGATGATGATCATACATAGGACACATAACAGACCTATCTAAAACATAACTTTTTCTTAATCAATGCATTTGCTTGCATTCCGACTGTAACAATATTTATAATGTTTGGATGACTTTATCACTGTACCTCCATCACTAGTTTTCTTATTCTATACTTAGTGTTGAGCAGATACTTTAAAAACGGACCCCTCCCTTTTTAACATAGATTTATCAACTTCAAGAACTGTGTCTCATTAAGTTTACTTGAAAAACTGCCTAAACATTGGCAGCACATTAGTCTTGTACCAATTAGAATGATTTGTTAGAGAATATTTTATCTATCCGGGTCTCTGCCTTGTGCCTTGTTGTGACTTTTGTTGCAATGCTGCATAATTATGAAGAAGGTGCTATCAGAGAGGGAGAATATACTAATACACTCCTTATTAGTATATTCTCCCTCTCTGGTGCAGAATTTGCAACAAAAATAGATAATGATAAAACAACCAAAAGTGTTCTCCTAGTAAGGATAGATTCTGTGATGGTGACAAATCCATTTTAGTATACATTTATTTTCTCAGCCATACAGTGTACTACAACAGATGACTGGCTAGCAGGTGTGATACACTAACCTGAATCTGTTACTTATGGATTATGTAAAGACAAAGGGTTAAATTCACAAAGTCTGTCTACCTGCAACTGTCACCAGTAGGTGAGTTAGAAAAAAAAAATAAAAAAAAAATGTTTATTAGTAATTATCTAAAAGACTGACACACCAAAACTAATTACTAATCAGGTGTCAGCATGCTTTACTTAGGAGGTAGGTTTCATTGATGAGCCCTTAACTATTGAGTAGCCTTTTCCAAAATTAAATCCTCAATAATAAAAATGTGATGGAAACAGGGGAGGGCTGGCAGCCTTAGGCCTGGGGGGCAAATCCAGTCAAGTGGCCCATTGCACCATCGAATCGCCTCCCCATCCACGGCCATCTTTTCCTTGTTTTATAACGAATATTGCCAGGATTTTCCCCCACAATATGCCAGGATTTGCCATTTAATATGCTAGAATTTTCCCTTACAAAATGCCAGGATTATGCCCCTCAGTATGCCAGGATTATGCCCCTCAATATGCCAGGATTTAGACACCCAATATGCCAGGATTTTCTCCTCAATATGCCAAGATGATGCCCCCTCAATATGCCAGGATTTTCCCCTAAATATGCCAGGATTATGCCCCTCAAAATTCCAGGATTATGCCCCTCAATATGCCAGGATTATGCCCCTCAATATGCCAGGATTTAGACACCCAATATGCCAGGATTTTCCCCTCAATATTCCAAGATGATGCCCCCTCAATATGCCAGGATTTTCCCCTCAATATGCCAGGATTATGCCCCTCAACATGCCAGGATTTAGACACCCAATATCCCAAAATTTGGGCACCCCCCCCCTACCCACGTTGCACACCTACGACATGACCCATAACCCACGTTGCACACCAGGACATGCCCCATCACCACATTTACATGCCTCCATCACCCCATTACATACACATTTCCAATATTATTTGCCATTAATATTCCCCAGCCAATTTGTCCCATAATATGCCAGTGTTATTCTGCAATTTAATATAACTCAGTAAATTTGCCCAATAATATTCCAAGGTTATCTGCAATTTAATATGCCCCTGCTAATTTGCCCAATATGCCAGTGTTAATTGCCATTTAATATTCCCCAGCCATTTTGCCCAATAATATGCCAGTCTTATTCTGCCATTTAATATTTCCCATACGATTTGTCCAATAATATGCCAGTGTTATTCTGCCATTTAATATTCCCCAGCCAATTTGCCCAATAATATGCCAGTCTTATTTGCCATGTAATATTCCCCAGCCAATTTTCCCAATAATATTCTAGTCTTATTTGCCATGTAATATGCCCCAGCCAATTTTCCCAATAATATTCTAGTCTTATTTGCCATGTAATATGCCCCAGCCAATTTGCCCAATAATATGCCAGTCTTATTTGCCATGTAATATGCCCCAGCCAATTTGCCCAATAATATGCCAGTCTTATTTGCCATGTAATATGCCCCAGCCAATTTGCCCAATAATATGCCAGTCTTATTTGCCATGTAATATGCCCCAGCCAATTTGCCCAATAATATGCCAGTCTTATTTGCCATGTAATATTCCCCAGCCAATTTGCCCAATAATATGCCAGTCTTATATGCCATGTAATATTCCCCAGCCAATTTGCCCAATAATATGCCAGTCTTATTTGCCATGTAATATGCCCCAGCCAATTTGCCCAATAATATGCCAGTCTTATTTGCCATGTTATATTCCCCAGCCAATTTGCCCAATAATATGCCAGTCTTATTTGCCATGTAATATGCCCCAGCCAATTTGCCCAATAATATGCCAGTCTTATTTGCCATGTAATATTCCCCAGCCAATTTGCCCAATAATATGCCAGTCTTATTTGCCATGTTATATTCCCCAGCCAATTTGCCCAATAATATGCCAGTGTTATTTGCCATGTAATATGCCCCAGCCAATTTGCCCAATAATATGCCAGTCTTATTTGCCATGTAATATTCCCCAGCCAATTTGCCCAATAATATGCCAGTCTTATTTGCCATGTAATATTCCCCAGCCAATTTGCCCAATAATATGCCAGTCTTATTCTGCCATTTAATATTCCCCAGACGATTTGTCCAATAATATGCCAGTGTTATTTGCCATGTAATATTCCCCAGCCAATTTGCCCAATAATAAGCCAGTCTTATTTGCCATGTAATATGCCCCAGCCAATTTGCCCAATAATATGCCAGTCTTATTTGCCATGTAATATGCCCCAGCCAATTTGCCCAATAATATGCCAGTCTTATTTGCCATGTAATATTCCCCAGCCAATTTGCCCAATAATATGCCAGTCTTATTTGCCATGTAATATGCCCCAGCCAATTTGCCCAATAATATGCCAGTCTTATTTGCCATGTAATATGCCCCAGCCAATTTGCCCAATAATATGCCACTCTTATTTGCCATTTAATATTCCCCAGACGATTTGTCCAATAATATGCCAGTGTTATTTGCCATGTAATATTCCCCAGCCAATTTGCCCAATAATAAGCCAGTCTTATTTGCCATGTAATATGCCCCAGCCAATTTGCCCAATAATATGCCAGTGTTAATTGCCATGTAATATGCCCCAGCCAATTTGCCCAATAATATGCCAGTCTTATTTGCCATGTAATATGCCCCAGCCAATTTGCCCAATAATATGCCAGTCTTATTTGCCATGTAATATGCAACAGCCAATTTGCCCAATAATATGCCAGTCTTATTTGCCATGTAATATGCCCCAGCCAATTTGCCCAATAATATGCCAGTCTTATTTGCCATGTAATATTCCCCAGCCAATTTGCCCAATAATATGCCAGTCTTATTTGCCATGTAATATGCCCCAGCCAATTTGCCCAATAATATGCCAGTCTTATTTGCCATGTAATATGCCCCAGCCAATTTGCCCAATAATATGCCAGTGTTTTTTGCCCCCCCCCCTTACCTTTTTCCCTGGTGGCTAGTGGCAGGACTTCCCTGGTGGCCAGTGGCTGGAGGACTTACCTGGTGGCAGGCAGCATGGTCCCTCCATGCTGCCTGTTCGGCCTCCCGGCGGTTGTGCCGACAGGTCACGTGATCGGCGCGCGTCTGACGTCAGAGCGCCGATCACGTGACTGTCGGCACTTCCGTGTCAGACTGCACAGGGAGCCGAACAGGCAGCACGGAGGTTTCTCTGTGCTGCCTGTTCGGCTCCCCGTGCAGCCTTGCAGGCAGAGCGGAGGTGAGAGGGGATCTTCCGATCCCTTCTCAGTCTCTGCCTGCAAGCGCGTTTTTTTTTTTTTTTTTTTTTTTTAAAAACACTGGCCCAGCGGCCGTGTTTTACATAGTTTAGGGCGGCCTGGGGGGCAATTGCCACCCTGCCCCCCGGCCCAGCCCGCCCCTGGATGGAAACTATATGCTAATTATATTGTCATAAATGTTTTATGTTACAGGGGCACTTTTAAATACTGCAAAAGATAAAAGTAGTGCAAAAGAATACAAAGTGCTAAAATAGGTGCAAATGATACTTGCGGTATGATTAAAGACAGCTGTAAAAAGGGAGGAGACTTTCAAACCACATATAAACCAGGATTCCAGACAAGTCCAGTCTCCTGATGAAGCGGCGACAGAGGTTCCCATGAAACGCGTAGAGACTACAAATTTTGGCTGCAGTCCCCTCTCTGATTGATGGACACATCTGCTGCCTCCTGATCATTTCTACAACTCCAAGAAAATACGGTCGTATTGTGTATCTGTACTTCATTGGAATTTTTATGCGCTTTTAACTTATATATCTTGTGAGTCTGATTCTGCACAGCAGGGGTTAATCCAACATTGTTTTTGGTCCTGCACATGTGTGTTTTTCTGTTCTTTTTTTTTTTAATTATTATTATTTGCCTACACTTGTGAGTGCATATAGTACCTCAATCACCAGATCCCTCCTGTGTTTATTGCATATTGCACTATTTAGTGTTTTATTTTTTTTTTCTAAAAGGAACCCACTATCCTGCGCCATTCTGTTTTTTACCTGCACTTTTAAATACTCACAGAAATCATTTTAACTTTAGCAGAGAGATGTCAGAATATACACATAAAAGCAAATACAAAGTAACTCTGGATGAGTCAAGAGCTATACTTACCAAGTTTATTAATAGCAAACTAATGTTTACACTACCATAAAAGGTATGGATCTTTAACACATTGTTACTAGTACACATATTTGTTTATAGATGTGGTCATTTATCCTACATGTGTTAGAGAGAAGGTGAAAGTTGACAACACTGTTCCAACATGTAAAAATTAAAAAATGATCACTTCAGTGACTTGTAAACATAGATGAAGTACTCCCAAAATTGCCAAAAATGAAATAATATAAAAATCAGTTAAAATAAATACAATTATATATATCAAATACATAAAAATAAAGTAAATACATGTAACATAATTAAAATATATATATATATAGATATATATATATATATAGATATATATATATATATATATATATATATATATATATAGATATATATATATATAGATATATATATACAATTTAATTTGTAGTTAGAAATGTTGCCATTTTCTTTAATTTCCTCCATCAATCCATCCAATGATGATAATGGGTCTGTAACCACTATATCACAGGCATATAAACTCAATATGGATTCATCTGTATGCCTGTTATATGACTATTATTTAACTATTTCAGGAGCTGAAATATTTCAGGAGCTGGGTAACCACATTCATCTGTTGGTTTGGGACCCCAGGTTGCTGCGGCCACATTTCAAACCTTGTAGGAGCAGCTGTTGTATCCAGATTACAGGGCTAGGATAAAATCAAGTATAAGACAGCCAAGCAGAGCAAAAGCAAACTGAGGGAGAACAGAACTGAAACACAGATTGCAGGGCTACAGGTCAGAGTCAAAACATAAGCAAGATAAATTCTAGGATTTTGCTAAGTCATGACGTAAAGTCATGATTTATAAATACACGGAGGCGAGTATTATGCATTAACTCCTTCTTTATTCCCTCAGCAGCAAAAAAGAGGGTAACATGTAAATGAAAGAAAATTTCAACCAATCAAATCACCCATAACATAAACCCCTCCCTCCCCACTATAAAACCCAACGTCCAAATATAGCTCCTCCTCTTTCTTTGATGTAAAGTTCAGTCCATTCAACTGTTATCTATCGAACACTTGTCCATCCATGAACTAGGCCATAACGGATAAAAAACTGTAAAAAACCTCCAAACGATAACGAATACCGAAGCACTGACGACCAAGCTTCAAACTGCAAAGAAAAAGAGAAAGGAGACTGGTAATATTCCATGTATGGGTTATTAAAATAATCTTAAATCTCAACATGACTTAATAGAAAAATATATATATACACACACATGAAAAACTTATATGGGTAGGGCGAGTATAAAAACATCCTGGGTGGGAATAATACTCGCCTCCGTGTATTTATAAATCATGACTTTACGTCATGACTTAGCAAAATCCTAGAATTTATAAATACACGGAGGCTCCTATTATGCAATTTTAAAGTTGATCAATCACAACAGAAGAAAAATGAGTACAGGGTTTGAAATAAAATTCCTTAAATGTAGATTCCCTGGACCAATCAGCTGCTTTCATGATATCTTCTAATCTATATCCTAATCTGAAAGCCTTAGAGGCCATCGCACCTCTGACTGAATGAGGTCCGAAAATAGTAGTATCCACGCCAGCCTCTTTGAGTAACCATTTGACCCATCTGGCTAAGGACCCTGTTGAAACTGGGGTATGAGGTTTACGTAAGGCAAGAAACAGGTCTGAAAATACCGGTTGACGCCAAAGGGCTGTACGTTGTTCATACTCTTTTAGACATAAAACTGGGCATAACTGGGGGTGTGACGGAAAAGCAGGGTAGGACACTGACTTAATTGCAGTCTTAGTTCTTTTAGAAATGTCAAACGAGACCCCATCTGGAGAAAAAGATCTTGAGCTTACCTCCAGAGCCCTAACATCTGCTACCCGTTTGCATGAGATAAGACAGAAAAGAAAAACCAATTTCGCAGACAATTGTTTTAATGAAAGGTCTTTATTGAGTGGCCAATGTTCCAATAACTGTAGAGGTAATACAACATCCCAGAGGTTAGAGTACCTTGGTGTCGGGGGTTTTGACAATCTCATACCTTTCAGCAGCCGACAAATCAGCATATGTCTGCCTGCTGGGTTTGAGTCAAAACCTACATGTCCTGCAGAAATAGCAGAGCGCAAAACATTAACTGATCTATAAGCTAGACCACCATCAAATTTGAAGGTCAGGAAATTCAATATGTCTGTGACAGGAGCTGATACGGGATCCACGTCTCGTTCCAAGCACCAATGAGCCCATGACTTCCAGGCATTACCGTATAGTCTTCGGGTTCCTGAGGCCCAAGCTGTTGCCAAGAGCGTTTCAGTTGATTGTGAAATGTTTGGTAAACACCATGGTCCCCTGAAAGTAACCATGCTACGAGTACCATGCTTCCAGTTTGGATCAATGGATGATGGTTCCCTTCTGGATCCGTCAACAAATTTTGAACCACTGGTAAGATGCGTGGACAATCTATCGACATTTCCAGAAGCATCGGGAACCACGGTTGAGAGTCCCACCAAGGCGTGATTAGAAACTGCTGACGTCTTGAATCTTCGCAGATGAACTAGTGTTCTGGCAATGAGACAAAACGGGGGAAATGCATAATATCTGTTCTTTGTCCACACCTGGAGAAACGCGTCCGTGGCCAAAGCCTCGGGGTCCGGTCTCCAGCTGTAAAACTTCGGACATTGTGTGTTCAGTCGAGAGGCAAACAGATCGACATCCAATGGACCCCACAGTCTTTGTAGGCTTTGGAAAATCGACGGCAGGAGTCGCCAATCGCTTGTATCTCTGAGGTGACGCGAACCCCAATCTGCTTCCACATTTTCTAGTCCTGGAATATGTAAGGCTTGAACCGATACGTTGTGTTCTAGGCAGAAATGCCAAAATTCCATTGCTAGTTGTGCGAGGACCTGGGACTTTGTGCCACCCAGATGATTGATATAGCGCACTGCTGAAACATTGTCCATACAAAGTAACACTGAACAATTCGCTAAATTGTTCGTAAAACTTCGGACTGCGAATGTACCTGCCAAGAGCTCCAAACAATTGATATGTAATTCTTGCTCCGGAAGAGACCACCGTCCTCCGGTGAAGGTATTGTCGCAGGTGGCACCCCATCCGTGTAGACTGGCGTCTGAAGCGATCACTAAATCCGGGAAGGAACTGAAAATCGCTCTGCCGTTCCAGGCCTCCATGTGCCGTAGCCACCACTTCAGTTCTTCCTTCGCTTCGCAATCCAGAGGTACTGCTTGATCGTACGTCCAACATTGGTGTAATGAGCGGGTTTTGAGCCGCTGGAGAGCCCGATAATGTAGAGGACCGGGGAAAATTGCTTGTATAGATGCCGACAAAAGACCTATGATCCGGGCCAAGTGACGAATCGTCAAAGTTGACTTTGATAGAGCTCCCTTTATTTCCTTCCTGATAGTTTTGATTTTTTCTTTCGGTAGTTGTAGAGAACCGTGCGTGGAATCGATCAAGAAACCTAGAAACTCTATCCGTTGTGCAGGGTTTAACATCGATTTTTCCCGATTGATGAGGAAACCTAGTTTCTGCAGTAGGTCGATCGTCCATGTCATGTGAAGGTGTAGTGATTCTATGTCTTGCGACATAATCAGCATGTCGTCTAAATAAATAATGAGTCTGACTCCTTTTCTGCGTAAATGTCCCACCACCGGTCTTAGTAACTTGGTGAAGCACCAAGGAGCGGAGGAGAGACCAAACGGAAGGCATATAAACTTCCAGATCTTTTCGTGCCATAGAAACTGAAGATACTTTTGATGGTCTTCCAACACAGGGACTGTTAGATAGGCGTCTTGGAGGTCCAGCTTCACCATCCAGTCCTTCAGGCATAAGAGGTCTCGCAGATTCTGAATTCCTTCCATCTTGAAATGATGGTATCGTACGAACTGATTCAAAGGGCGAAGATTGATGACCGGTCGGGAACCTCCGCCCTTCTTTGGAACTAGGAAGATATTGCTGAGAAAACCGGCATTGTTCTCTCCGACTGGTACAACCGCTCTCTTGGAAATCAAATTCCTGATTTCCAAATCTATGAGTTGACAATCTTTGTGTGACATTACCAACTTTCTGGGGGGTATATCCTGATAAGGGCATGCTATAAAATCTATACAAAAACCCTTCACTGTTTGTAACACCCAAGGGTCTGTCGTGATCTTGTACCAATTGTCTATGAAAAGGGCCAATCTTCCCCCTACCATAGGATGACGGGTTAAGGGAGGGGATATATGACTTACCATAGGTTCGTCTGTGCTGCAAGGAACCTCGGACGCCTCTGCTCTGCCAAGGTCGTCCTCTTTGCGCGAAAAACTGAGGGGCAGGAGCCCTAGCTTCCTGGTAGACGACCGGTCTCTGTTGCATGAGGCCCCTGGGGTTCCGTGGGATACCCCTGCTCCCCCGGCCGGCCAGATGGCCTCTAGATCTGCCGGCCTTTTGAAAAACTCTGGGCTGAAAGACTCTGCGCATAGTATTTTGCGCCTTATCCAATGCCGCAAAAGTCTGTACAAATGAGCCCAAGTCTTTGACAAATGAGTCGCCAAAGAGCATACCATTAGCCTTGGGGCCTGGTTCCGATGATGCCAAGCTGACCAGTTTTGGTTCAATCTTAAGTAGGATCGCCTTTCGGCGTTCACATGCCAACGCCGTGTTGGCGTTTCCTACAAAACAAATGGCCCTTTGGACCCAACCTCTTAAGGTTTCCGGGTCAATAGCCGTACCCTGTGCAGAAGCTGATTCTGCCATTTCAAAGATTTTGGTTAGGGGCCCTAACACATCCAAAACCCTATCCTGGCAGTTGCGTAAAGAATAGTCCAATCCTTTACGGGCTTTCCAGCCTGTTCTAGACAAAAATTGGGCCACTTTTGGATCAACCTCTGGGGTTTTACAGGCTGAGTTAGGGACTGTGGGTCTAGGGCATTCAGCCCTCAGTTTGTCCCTAGTGGGCTTGTCCAAAGGTTTGCGCACTCTCAATGCGACATAGTCTGCTACGTGAGCAGAGGGTACCCACTCGGAAGATCTGGGATGATGTAATTGTTCAGGGTCAAATAATGGACAGCCATTAGGATCTAGTATGCAGTCATCGGCCTGAAACAGGCTCGTCATAATTGGGGTAACCCCATCGGAATCATTGGGCGACTCAAAGTCTGCTCCTATCTCTTCTTGGTCGGAGGGAAAAGACCCATCAGATGCCCCCTCTGAAATGGACTCAGAGTCCTCATCTTGTAGGGCTCTAGCCCTTTTCCAATTACGCATCGATTTAGCCTGATGCAAGGCTCTTTTGCGCGGTAACGCGCCATCTGTGACATGACGTGGCATGTCCGGTAGTAAAGGTTTGAGGGCATGTTTTACCTTGGCAGTGGCCTTACGGCCCGGCCCCTGTTTATTGGGTTCTGACCCCATCTGCGGAATTTCTCTATTAAGCATAGGGTCTTGTGCAGCTTTTAAGGCTGAAGAAATAGAGGATGCCAAATTTGACGACATCAGCCCCATAGCTGAATTCAAAGCTTGGGAGACCGATTTCGCCATTGTGGCATCCAATAAATCTTGCAGTTCCTGGGACCCCAAAAGGTCAATTGAGGAGCCCTGGGATAGTGGACCTACCGAGGTCTCAGCCTTCTCGGTGTCTTTGCTGGGCTGCATGATAAATGCAACTCACAAAAACCCAATATAAACAGATGCACAATGTACAATATGAAACAGGGTACAATAATTAATATGCTGCTCAAGGTAGCTCAGTACAGATAAAAATATCACTGATAATAGGAAAGTACAGTACTGAGGTAAAAAGTACAATAAAGGTATAGAAATATATAAAGTACTTCCCTGCAGTCCCCAGCGCTGATTACCCGCGAAAACGAGGTGACAGGACCGTTGCTGCAGCGGGAAAAGATGTGGGCGTGGTTAGGGGACGTTAATAATGAAGTCCATGTATCATTGGTACATGGACTCCAAGAAAATGGCCGCCGCGAGCGTCGCGCATGCGCAGAAGCTTCACTGGAGAAGCAGGACTTCACAAAGATGGCCGCCGCGCTAGTGAAGTAGCGCGACGGCCAGGAGAAACGGACAAACGGAGAACTTGATTCGATTCTCTCCGTTTGTCCAGCCTAAAAGTAAGTAACAGGGGGGAGGGAAGGGTATAATCACCCTAGGGGGAAAACCTAAACGAGCAAGTATAACAGTCAAAACCACTATACAGACAAATCTGAGGAGACAAAATCTCCCACAAGCATATTATAATAAAACAATATTATAAACAAAGCAATTAAGTTACATAAACACTTAAGTAAGCATAATAAATATCACAGTAAAATAAAGTTTCACTTAGCTGAGGGAGCAGCAAAGAAAGAGGAGGAGCTATATTTGGACGTTGGGTTTTATAGTGGGGAGGGAGGGGTTTATGTTATGGGTGATTTGATTGGTTGAAATTTTCTTTCATTTACATGTTACCCTCTTTTTTGCTGCTGAGGGAATAAAGAAGGAGTTAATGCATAATAGGAGCCTCCGTGTATTTATAAATCAGAAACCAAACTAAGGATAAACAATACAAGGAACAAGTTGCACATAATAACAGGAATAATGCAGGGCAAAGACAAAGGGCAATGATACAGAAATTAAAGGGTCAGGCACATATATAACTAAGACTACATAAAAAGGACAGGGCTAAGGAATAAGGGAACAAGGCACAGAGTGAGGAGCCGGAATCCTTCATAAAACGCTTCATAACAGAACCAGATCTGGGACATGGGAAGAGGATAGAGGAGCTGGAATCCTCAGGTGCTTCAGGGAAAGAGGGGAACAAAAATATACGAATTGTCATATTCCCGTGATTGCGATTCTGACTCCGCCCCTTATTATGATGCGGTTCCCTTACAGGGAAACCGCGCCACATTACAAACGCTGAGTTATTTTGTTTGCTTGCCGAACACATGTGCCGTCTCAGCTGCTTTCGGTCTTTGTAAACCGAAAGTAAACCGAACGCTAAACCGAAAGTATACCTCCTCCGTTGAAGACCTTGTTTCCAGTTTGCTACGATTCTTAACCCTCCACGGACTGCCTTATCGACCATTCCTATTTCTCCAACCTTTGCATATTTACCCTTCCGCTGCTGAACTCTGCAAGTATCATTTATTTACTATTTCCAGTGTATATCTATTCTGTTTGACTTCATTTACATACCTGCTACATAATACTTACCTGCTGTATGTGTAAGGAATTCTGTTGTATATACCTACAAGCTTAAGGGAACCTCCTGAATTCTCGATATTGAGTTCTATCTATTTTCAATTAACCAATCTTAGTATCCAAGTTATAGTGGAACCTGACATAATAACTCAGCCCTTAAAATGGAACCAGCAGAAATGGCTTCCCAAATTTCTTCTCTTAATCAAAAGGTAGAAATACTATCCCAAGGTCTGCAAGATCTCCGTATAGCCAATGAACGCATACTTACATATGTAACGGAAATACAAAACAGGGCGTTTTCATTCCCTTCCTCATCATCTAGCATTAGGGAATATGCAGAACCCTCAGTCTGCAATCCCGAAAAGTTTTCCGGGGATCGATCTAAATATAGAGAATTTGTCAATTCATGTAATCTCTTATTTGCATTAAGACCCAGATCATATCCCACTGACCGTATAAAAGTGTGTACAGTTTTGTCCTTTTTAAGAGCAGAACCTATGGCATGGGCTCATACCTTTCTGGAAAAGAATGACCCAATCCTGGATTCATTAGTAGAATTTTTCAAAGAAATGTCTCTATTATATGAAGATCCAAATAAACAAATCACTGCTGATAATGCAATAAGAGCTCTGTGTCAAGGGAAGAGACCTGTTGAAGACTATATTTCTGAGTTTAAAAGGTGGTCAGCTGATACCCAGTGGAATGATATTACCCTTCGGAATCAGTTCCGCTTGGGCCTATCAGACAATGTAAAAGACGACCTCTCACGTACCATTCTACCTGACACACTAGAGGATCTTATGCAACTTTCTATTAACATTGATAGAAGGATTCGTGAAAGAAAAGCAGAAAAGTCTTCATGCTCTATCACCTGGAAGAGACCTATTAATCCTCCCAGACAATATGAAAAACCTAATACAATCGAACCTATGGAAATAGGTATACTTAGAGGTCCTCTGTCCCCTGAAGAAAAGTTGAGAAGAAAAGACCTCAACCTCTGTATTTACTGTGCCTCCAATGAACATTTGATGGACTTTTGTCCCATTCTGAAACGCACTAAAAGCGGTAAGAATGAAAATGTATCCTCCATTTTTAACTTCTCCCTAACTCATTCTTCAACTCATTGCATTGTTTCTCTCCTCCTACAGTGGGATCAAGAAAGAGTTCTGACAGAAGCAATTATTGATTCTGGAGCCGCTGGAACCTTTCTAGATTCCTCTCTAGTAGAACAATACAAGATAACTTTCGTACCAAATAAATCATCTATTTCCCTGAGAGTTGTTGATGGATCCCTCATTCCATCAGGACCAATAACAAAGGAAACCATCACCCTTGAAATGACTATAAATCATAGTCATACCGAACATCTTTCATTTGACATAGTGAAATCACCATTGTTTCCTGTCATTCTTGGGATGAAGTGGTTACAGTTACATGATCCTTCTATCCAGTGGTCACCCATACACATTGAATTCAAGTCCCCTTTCTGTCAAGATACATGTTTCCAACATAATTCGCTCTTACAAATCACTGAAGAACATATCATTCCATCTACTTATTCTGATTTCCACAATGTCTTCAGTGAAAAAGAAGCTGAGACCCTACTACCCCATAGGGTTTATGATTGCCCTATTGATCTACTTCCTGGTGTAAATATCCCTTTTGGACATATCTATCCTCTATCCGATAAGGAGTTACAGATACTCAAGGAATACCTTGACGAGAATTTAAGAAAAGGGTTCATCCGACCTTTCACCTCACCTGCTGCATCAGGAATGTTTTTTGTACGGAATAAGGACAAAACCATCTGTCCTATTATCGATTACCGGGAATTGAATAAAAGAACAGTAAAAAATAGATATCCTCTTCCACTCATCCCAGAACTATTGGAACGATTACGCTCTGCCACCATTTACACTAAAACTGACCTTCGGGGAGCCTACAATCTTATCAGAATAAAAGAAGGACATGAATGGAAGACAGCCTTTAGAACTAGATATGGATAATTCGAGTACTTAGTCATGCCTTTTGGACTCTGCAACGCTCCCGCTACATTACAACATTTCATCAATGATATCTTCAAAGATCTATTAGACATCTGTGTCATCATCTATCTAGATGACATCTTAATCTATTCTGATACATTGGAAGAACACCGAAAACATGTCCGATGGGTTCTAAACAGACTTAGAACTCATAAGCTCTTTGCAAAACCTGAAAAATGTTTGTTTGAAGCGTCCAAAATTTCCTTCCTTGGTTACGTCATCACTCCCCAAGAGATACACATGGACGACTCTAAAATTCATTCTATACTCAATTGGCCAACTCCTTCCTCAATCAAAGAAATACAAAGTTTCCTTGGATTTGCCAATTTCTGTAGGAAATTTATAAAAAATTTCTCGAAGATTGTTCAGCCTCTCAACCTCCTAACAAGGAAAGACGTCCTATTCCAATGGGACAATAAGGCCCAACAGGCCTTCGACCAAAACAATGTTTTACTTCATCTCCTATATTAAAGATGCCCAATCCATTACTACCTTATATTCTTGAAGTTGACCCCTCTAATACAACAATTGGAGCTATCCTCTCACAACAAAAGTCTCCTCAAGATCCAATACACCCTGTTGCCTTTTATTCAAGAACTCTCACGCCTGCTGAGAATAACTATCCTATTGGTGAGAAAGAATTGTTAGGCATTAAGACCGCTTTCGAAAATTGGAGACATCTCCTTGAAGGAAATTAAACTCCGGTTGTTGTCTACACCGATCATAAATACCTTGAATATGTACATAATAATAAAACCCTCTCAGCAAGACAAGTCAGATGGAGTCTTTTCTTTGACAGATTCAATTTTCACATAATTTACCGACCAGGTTCAAGGAATAAAAAAGCAGACTCCTTATCAAGAATTCCTTCCTCCAAAACCATCATCAAAGAAGTATCACCAATATTACCTCCTTACAGATTTATTGGGATAACTTCATCACTCATTCAAAGAATCAAGGAACTCACACCTGAAGAGTTAGATGATCCTAAGGATTATACTTTATATCAAGAAAATGGATTGTATATGAAAAATAGCAAACTTTACATAGCACCTTCTCTCCGTACCGATGTTCTGAAAATGGTCCATGATCTACCCATAGCGGGACATCCCGGGATTCATAAAACATCCGAATTATCAAGTAGAAGATTCTGGTGGCCTCATCAACAAGATACTGTTAAAAGTTATGTTAATTCCTGTCCCGTCTGTCAAAAATCTAAACCTCGTCATCACCATCCGTTTGGTTTGCTCATGAATTTACCCATTCCAGATAAACCATGGAAATCCATTTCAATGGATTTCATTGTAGAGCTTCGACCTTCTCAAAAACAAACAACCATCTTAGTAGTTGTCAATAGGTTCACAAAGATGTCCCATTTCATCCCCTTACCTAAAATCCCAACCTCTAAAGAATTATCCGTCTTCATTTCCCAAATCCTCAGACTACATGGCCTACCGGATGAAATTATCTCTGACCGTGGAACACAATTTACTTTGTTATTTTGGGAAGAACTTTGTAAGTCACTTGAGATATCAATTAAATTGTCCTTTGCATACCATCCCCAAACAAATGGACAAACAGAACGAGTGAATCAATGTCTGGAACAAGACCTAAGATGTTACTGTACGCACCTCCAAGATGATTGGTCCACTTGGTTGCCACTGGCCGAATATGCCTATAACAACTCTTATCATGCCAGTAGTAAGATGACTCCTTTTTTTGCAAACTTTGGATACCACCCAACTTCAATACCAGAAGATTCCCATGTGAGTTGTAATCCTTCTGTTTCTTTTCAAATTTCGGAAATGAATTCGTTATTCCAAATTCTTAAACAAAATCTAATGAAAGCTATGCAAAGTCATAACAAAATCCATGATCTCAAGAGAATACCTTCTCCATCTTTCACTCCAGGTGACTTGGTCCTACTATCTACAAGAAACATTAAAACCTCAAGACCTTCTAAAAAATTAGATCAACTCTGCATCGGACCTTTCCCTGTTGAAAAAATAATCAATGATGTTTCTGTTAAACTTATTCTACCTTCCTCTATTAAGTTACATCCAGTATTCCATGTTTCTCTTCTCAAACCTCACATCTCGGATCCATTCTCCAGAAAAACCCATACTAACCCGGATCCTATCATCATCCAGGGAATCGAGGAATATGAAGTTGACAAAGTTTTAGATTCCCGAATTCATAGGCATAAGGTGCAATATCTCATCAGATGGAAAGGATATCCACCTGAGGAAGACACATGGGAAGATTTATCTAATGTCCATGCTACAACACTTGTGAACCGCTTCCACAAGACTCATCCTGAGAAACCTCGTCCTTAGCACTTGGAGAGTGCTCCTTATTGTGGGGGTACTGTCATATTCCCGTGATTGCGATTCTGACTCCGCCCCTTAATATGACGCGGTTATTCCTCGCCTTATAGGGAAACCGCGCCACATTACAAACACTGAGTTATTTTGTTTGCTTGCCGAACACATGTGCCGTCTCTGGTGCTTTCGGTTTTTGTAAACCGAAAGTAAACCGAACGCTAAGCTGAAAGTATACCTCCTCCGTTGAAGACCTTGTTTCCAGTTTGCTGCGATTCTAAACTCTCCACTCCTAGACGACGGACTGCCTTATCGACCATTCCTTTTTCTCCAACCTTTGTATATTTACCCTTCCGCTGCTGAACTCTGCAAAGGACATAATTCCTTCATTAACCCTTCCACTGCTGAACTCTGCAAAGGACATAATTCCTTCATTAACCCTTCCACTGCTGAACTCTGCAAAGGACATAATTCCTTCACTAACCCTTCCACTGCTGAATTCTGCAAGTATCATTTATTTACTATTTCTAGTATATATCTATTCTGTTTGACTTCATTTACATACCTGCTACATAATACTTACCTGCTGTATGTGTAAGGAATTTTGTTGTATATACCTACGAGCTTAAGGGAACCTCCTGAATTCTGCATATTGAGTTCTATCTATTTTCAATTAACCAATCTTAGTATCCAAGTTATAGTGGAACCTGACCCAAACATAAATACAGGAGCTAGCTTAACACTAAAGATGGTAAAATGGTGGAGGTTTGGTACACCTATTAGCCAATTAGATTTTAGCTTGTCAACCATGTCAAGGTACCACACAGTTAGGCAAGTCCCCAACTAAGACAATCAAAATATTAACATTGCACATACACAATTAAACAGAGAATACCTGTAGACTGCACAGAACTTAGGACTAAAACGAAACTAAAGCAATGGGTGGAGCACACTTATATAGAGGAACAAAGTAACGAGGCAGAAGGAATCCAGGAATAGCCGGAATGGAACATAACCCCAGACAAAGAAAACATAGAAAATGGCTACAAGAGCAGGGTATAACTAAGACAGGGAACAGGGATAGAAACTGAGATAGAACAGAGTGGAACACTAACAAAGGATCACATTTAAGGGACTCAGGTCATCCCATTTCAGGGACTTAGGACATCCCATGCAAGGGACTTAGGACAGCCCATTCAAAGGGTTCAGGACATCCCATTCAAGGGACTCAGGACACAAGTGACACCATATTGGATCATTCTCACAGCTAATCTATCTTTCATCACCTTTGACCTCCTCCAGGGCCATTGGAGAGTTCATTAAATCCAATTATTTTCCTGATATTTTAGTTAAATCGATATCTTTAACATTATTTATTTATTTATATCCAAGTTATATGTACTTGATGGTATATTATATAGACTATTATAGCACTCCCCAAAAAACCCTCCTATTTTATCCAGTCCACAGTGAGTTTTTCAATTATCTTAAATATCCATTGAGTTGCTGTCTCCCCCCCCCCCCCCCCAATTTATTAGTTAGTCTCTTAATCACCTGATTATTTTTGCAATACCTTGTAACTTTGGTTTAGTTCCTGTAAGTTCTTTTATTTTCTCCATCATTAGTTCATTTATCCTACGCTGTATTTGTAGTAGATTCTTTGAATTTTCAATCGTCGGATTTCTTTATTTAACCTAGAAAACTAACTCAAGGCTATATATTACTCCTGTAAACTTGGGCCTTCTAGTTTTTGATTATTTAAATCCATTTTAATTAAATACCCCCTTACTACACATTTACGTGTGCATCATATTTCTGTTAATGGAATTCCAGGGGTGAAATTTTCAGAGAAGAAATAATCTGTCATTGTCTTAAGATATTCTAAATTATTTTTGTCCAGAAGTTTATCATTCCATCTCCATCTTTTGAAATGCTTATTATCTTTTGCTATTATTTGCTTATCTTTCATATGAAAAGTCACTGCAATATGGCCCAACCATGTATATTCTATGAAATCTATTGTATCTGTTTGTCTAGTCATGGCCTCTTTCCCCAAAAATAAATCAAATCTGGCATGGAGTAATGCACCCTGGAAAAATGTGTAAAATATCCTCTCCCCAGGAATTATTAACCTCCATAAATCATAGAGTTTATTTTCTTTCAAATACTTTGAAAGTTATTAGCCTGTTTTTTTATTTCTGCTTATACTTTACATTTATTAATTTTTTTTATCTACATCTTCATCCAAAACTGCATTAAAATCCCCTGCAATTATTACTAATAGTTGTTTCAAGTTTTCTATATTTTCAATAATCTTGGAAAGGAGAGATATAAAATATTTTTATTAAAATGTAAAAATGCTTATATTAATGTAATTACCGTATATACTCGAGTATAAGCTGAGTTTTTCAGCACATTTTTTGTGCTGAAAAATGCCCCCCTCGGCGTTGTGCGCTCCCCTCCAGCCACGCGGTCAACAAAAGTGTGTTTTTTTTTTTAAACAAACTTTATTGATCCGCGCGGCTGGAGGGGAGATCACAATGCTTCCCTCACAGCCACGGACCTTCAGAGCACCGGGAGACAGAGCAGCAAAGAGGTAAGTACTGGGGTCTGGGGAAGGGGGGGGGGAGGAGGGTGGCATAACGAGCATACTAAGGTGCAATATCCTGGAATATTAAATGGCATATTGGGGGCAATATCCTGGAATATTAAATGGCATATTGGGGGCAATATCCTGGAATATTAAATTACATATTGGGTGCAATATCCTGGAATATTAAATGGCATATTGGGGGCAATATCCTGGAATATTAAATGGCATATTGGGGGCAAAATCCTGGAATATTAAATGACATATTGGGGGCAATATCCTGGCATATTAAATGGCATATTGGGGGCAATATTTACCAGTAGCTGCCTCATTTCCCACACTAGGCTTATACTCGAGTCAATATTTTTTCCCAGTTCTTTGTGGTAAAATTAGGTGCCTCGGCTTATATTCGGGTCGGCTTATACTCGAGTATATACGGTATACTATTTTAATATATAACATTTATATATTATAATTGTATATACATATATTTATGATTACAATATATTTACTTTAATTATTCTATACTTTCAATTCAATTAAAGATCTGGACAATTGAACTACTTGAAATTTGTCAATTTCCATCAATTTTGGGGAAGCTTTGCTCTTTTAGGAGTGAGCAAAATCCATAGTACCTCCTCCCCAAACTGAATGTGGCCAACAGCTGGTCTGTTTTTAGGGCGAGATCGGTGTATATTGGGTAGATTCTCATGCTATAATATTATACAGCTTAACAATACCTTACATTACCATTACATCTGAATGTTTAGCAATGGAAACTGATACATACACACAGATATAG